>CM031235.1:167601645-168801645 GCA_018340775.1 Taxus wallichiana var. yunnanensis
ATTACACATTAAATGCACGAGATTAACATAATAGTGACATTGATGTTGAAATTAAGTAAAAGGGTAAGCTACATGTTTATATAATGCAAAGTAAGACTAGGATAAAAGGCTTTTACGATCAAAGGGGAATGCATACTTGCTGATTTTCCTAGACATGAGAACTCAAAAATATGAGAAAAGAAAGATTTCATGATGAAGAAGGAGGGATAACACATCCCAATAAATATGTATAGATTTTGATACGACCATTCATATATTATATACTCAAGGAATGCTAACATGTGGGAAAGATGGTAAATTGATATAATATACACAAGGCACACAAGTATTTATGTCATTATAGATATAGTTGATTAGGAAAGGGGATAATGACCTCCCGTTTTCTATAAAATTCCATAATATATTTCATTACAAGAAATAAGTTATAATAGATAATGGTTATAGAAGATGAAGAATACAAGAGAAGTTCATATTCTACCGAAGTGATGGTTTGAATTATTGTAGGTATGGTAGTTGAATTTTCATTATGTGTTATGCTAATAGGTTCTCTCACATGGAGAAAGAATTTTGAGTTCCATAAGGTGTACCACGTAGAAGTAGGATGTTGAAAATTAGATACACATAACAAATGATCTATGTAAAACTATGAAGAAACATTATATGATGAGAAGAAATACACAAACATGTATAAGTTATGTGAGGTTGCAAAACATTATGAAAATATGAAAAAACTCGAGGTAGTGTGCAACATTACAAAATATTCAAACATAGTATCATGAGTTGGTATAAGATTAAGGACCTACAAGTGTTATACTATGATTTTATAAAACTATAGAATCTATATTCATTGTCAAAAAGTGTGTGAAATTGAAAAATATATGAATATTTCCAAGAACATGTGATATTACATAGTACTATGAGAAGAAGCAAGTACATGAGATACTTTGACAAGGTGATGCATAATCTATGTGGAAGTTCATGGTCATGGTGTATTGTATATAAATAAAAATGTGTCCTTAGTGCTTCACATCAACTCAAGGTGTGCTAATTGAGTGAATTTCCCAACAAGGAAATATGATTTTGATGTCATCAATTAATATTGAGCCAATGGGATAGGCACAAGCTAACTTGGAGTATGCAAACTTTTTTGGTACGCTATACAATGGACTATAATCTATTTTTAGAAAGTGCACCTCATGATTTATATGATTACTTAGCTAAATCTTGCTTTTAATATGTTATGTGTTCTAAAAACACACTCAATCCTTTAGAAAATTCCATTCAAGCTATGGAGTTTCATAGGAGATGTGGAAGAATGATTTTAATAGCTTCTTGTCTTGTGCATAGATCACATGAAGCCATTTCATACCTTTCCAAAATTCAATAATGTTTTCAAGTATTTACGAATTTCAATAAATCATGTTTTCTCTAATATGGTGATCATAGGTAGGATATGGTGAAAAGAAAGTACAATATCCTTAGTCATGATCTTGTAAGAAACATTCAAAAGAGTGATAGGACTCTAAATAGTTTTGATTTTAGGATATTCAACCTTAGGTATACATATTATGCTACCTTTGTTAATTATTTTTCCTAATGGTTTGATGCTTAAGGCTTGATAGACCTAAAGTATGTCAATCCTAACTAACAACCAAGTCACTTTGAACAAGGAATAGAGAAATCCATCTACACCAAGTGATTTTTCATTGGCCATACATTACACCATTGAATGTAAATATCCTCCAAGGTGAGCAAGGCTTCACATTTATAATGGGAAAAGGAATTTGATTACAAGGACCACATCCAATAATGATTGTAAATATTGCTTCCACTTAGTTTTCATTTCCTAAGATTAGAAAAAAATTATAATGATCTCGGAAAGCCAAGGAGATTTCATGAATTTTAGTGAGAGGGCTATGAGAAATATTTATGGCTTTGATAAATTCTAAAAGTTAGATTTCTTATATTACAAAGATACATGAAAAAGTTTGTGTATGCTCAATATACAACCTTGAGCCAATATAAATGAGTTTGAATTGAAAAACCTCTAATTGCATGACTCTCCACAAGTTTGAGATTGTGTTTAAGTTTTAGAAATGAACTAGATGACACCCTTCTAATCAAGGAGATACATAAGGAAAAAATGTTTACACGAAAATTTTAACTGGCTATCTTCATAATCCAGGTAGAAAGTGATGAGATTATGATCTAAAAGCAAAAATATAGATGTTGGCTTGTTTCTAGATAGAAATATGAAATGAGAACACAATTTTCTTAGTAAGGATAAAATGACCAAGTTTTTGAGAACCTGATTAGTGTCACCAAAAATTGGATTACATAAACCAAGATTGAAAATTTAATGTATGATTCTAAAAAAGAGGGTTTTACATACCTCAGCAATTTTTAAAATAACCATGATTCATGGTCTCCAACACATCACCAAATTGGCAAGACACTCTCTTTTTCCTTAGGGGCCTCAATAATATTAAAGTAAATATCGGGAAATGTGGGGATAGATAATACTATAGATTTATATATCCACCCAAATAAACAAGCCAAGAATTATAGTTTATGATTGAACAACAAGTTAATATGAATTATATCACAAGATGAATTAGATATTAGATTGCATGCATAAACAGGAAAGTAAATGAACACAACACAACAAAAAAACACAAGATATAAGTGGGAAAACCATGAGAGGTAAAAAACCCACTGAAAATAACTTAACTTTATTGAGAGTATATGTTTCTCCCACCACTCCCTCTATTTGTAGTAGTTACACCTTTAAGGAGGAATTATAAACTGTTTAATACATTCGCTCATGAGTTGAGATCATTCTTCTCCTCATTTGCATCATGTATCTTCACTTAGCTCACATTGCTTTCTTGCATATTGCTATTTCTTTTCCTTACCAATCTCTAATGAGATCACCTTATTTTATACAAGGCGGGTGACCAATTTGGGTCATTATTAATGTCGACTCAGTTCATGCTTATATTTTAAATTTAATTCATAAGCCATGACCATTAGTCTTTGGCATTTTTCCATTAAGTTAGTTTACCACTTAATATTAAAATACCAATAGTAACCATAGGTGAGAAAATATGGAGGAGGAACATCATCTTCTAACCATCACTATAATGAGAATATCTTTGGACCATTATTAGGGGAATAGAAATTAATGAGGTCAAAATTTTCCCATCAATGTCAAGAGTGACTGAATAGTTCAATATTATTCTCTTGTTTTAATAGCTAAAGGTGCAAGTTCATGGTAAATTGAAACATTAGCACCATCATGGCCATCCACATGAAAAATGTAAAAATGTGTTGCATTTGAAGAGATAAATTTTAGGGTAGTCTATAAATTTTTAAAATAAACTTACCTTCTTATAAACAATAAAATCTAAAATTTCTAGTTGTTGATAAGCGAATCCATAAACAATATTCCGAGGACTCTTTAAGATCTCTTAGATTCTAGCATATAAAATTTAGGAAGAAAAATCTTCCATGTGTAGTTCCCTCTAATTTTTCCTCAAAGGGTCAAAGTATATAACTATGTCCCACTTTTTGAACTTGTTTTACTTTAAGAAAAATAGTTCCCCTGTCAAAATATGACTAAACACATGTAAAATGACTAAATATGTATTCTTAAGAGCTTAAATATACCAAGTCTGCAGGATGTCCATAATTTACAATAAATTTTTAAATTTTCATAGTATTTTAAAATATTTATTACTAGTAAGATTTGAAAATTATATTTTTCCACCAAGTGGGATATAATTATATGCTTTAACCCCCAAACCCGTGTTAAATTCTAGAGAAGAAAAGTTGTTAGTAAAAATAAACAATGGTTTTGAAAAATATAATAAGGGAAATGAACTAGTGTTTAGCCCCATTATCTCCCTATGGTAACTCATTACCACTATGAGATGGTATTTGTTAGGATCAAGACGGTGGGGAAGACATTGATTATGTCTCAATGCCTCATATACTCACATGTATTGAGTTATCTTGAGAAACTTGGATTTGAGGGATTACTATAGGATTTTGATCTTGGAGACAAGAAGGGGAAGAATGTTCTTAGATTTATGTATGCTAAGTTGAGGTTTTTCATTGGGGATTTTATTAATAAATTTATTTTTATATTCCCAAATATGGACTTGTTTTTGGTCATTTCGGTCCATACATAATTATTTTATGGCATTGTTTTAAAAGGAACAATAACCAGATCGTACCAAGCCAAGAACACAGATGTTAATCAAACACCATGATCAATAAGATGAAATCAATTCACTAGAATAAATTTACATAAAACCTTTGCAAACAAATGAGCAGCAATATCATATATTATTATGGAACTCAATGAAATATAATGAGAATGGGCCTTGCTTATATAGGCAAGGAATAACAATCTAAGAACCAGTCAATGTCGTAGATCAAGCCATAAATCATGGAAAGAACTAGTCATTAAAGAACCAATCAAGTCCATAGATTTATGAGAGAACTAGACATCAAGGATCTGGTCAATACCATAGATCTAGGAAAGAACTAGTCAATACCATAGATCAAGGAAAGAACTATACCTAACAACTAGATAATATCTCCTAATATCTAAATAAATAAAAATAAATATCCACACACATAAGTGGGTGAGGATAAATACAATAAAGGTAAATAATGTACCTAGGTGAACATGAGCTAAGGTAAATACCTACTCTAACACCCCCCCTCAAGTGAAGCTAGGGGCCAAAATAGAAGTGGAATGTCCATAGTATGAGTCCCAACAACTAGGCCTGATGAGGTACTCATGTACAATATATCCATGAAGAAATCTCGAACCAAAAGAAGGAAAGAATCCTGCTAGAAGGAAAGAGAAAGAAGAAGAAGAAGGAAGATGTTCTCACGAACACCCCCAAGAATAACTTCCGAAACCCCAAGCATTCCATGCAACTCAAGGTAGCGAGGTGATGTAAAAGGCTTCGTAAAGATGTCTCGCAACTCCGCCGCTTTGAGTTGGAATGTACTCTAAGAAAAGAACTCCATCCGAATGTGTCTTTGTGAATGAAGTGGATGTGTATCTCAATATGCTTGGTCCGTTGGTGCTCAAATGGGTTGCGAGAAATGTGAATTACACTTTGGTTGTCACACCAAAGTACAATCAGTGAATCCTATGGGAATCCAAACTCTGTCAATAATTGGTGAAGCCAAAGAATTTGTTGACTCGCTATAATCAAGTGCTCTACTCTACGAAGATGAAAGTGCAATAGCCTGTTGCTTTTTACACGCCAAGCAACTGGAGAAGAACCAAGATAGAAAAGATAGCTAGAAGTGGAACGTCTGTCATCAATAGAACTTGCCCAATCTGAATCTGTATACCCAACCAACTAAGTAGAATCCCTAGTGTAGTGTAGGCCAAAGTGAGAAGTGCCATGCAAATAGCGCAAAATCTGTTTAATAGCCTGCACGCGGTGACTACTATAATGAGAATGTGCAAACCGAGATACAATCCCTATTACAAATGAAATATCGGGCGAGTAGTATGTGTCAAGTACGTGAGACTCCCAACCAACCATTTGCCTATACAACGTAGGATCACAAAGTGGTGTGGTACATGTGGAAGTAAGAGTAACTCTAGACTGAAAAGAAGATGGAATTAGCTTGCAATCAGCCATATCAAAGCACCTAAGAAGATCATGGGTGTACTTTTGCTGACTTAAATAAATCCCTGAATATGTCTGAGAAATTTACAAACCAAGGAAATAATGCAATAGCCCAAGATATGTCATGTCAAACTGTGTAGAAAGAGCCCTATGAATACTCTGAATGTGGGAAGAAGAGCTACCAGCAAGTAACAGATCATCAACATACAAGACAAGTATCACAATATCCTCACTAACATGTTGGAGATACATTGTATGATCAGAGTGACAATGAACAAAACCAGTAGATAGAAGAAAAGAATCCATCTTCTCATACCAAGCCCGAGGGGCTTGTTTGAGATCGTAAAGATACCTTTTAAGCTACAAACAAGAGAAGAATCTTGAACAAATCCAGTTGGCTGCTCCATGTACATTTCCTCTTGTAGATCTCCATGTAAGAAGGCACTCTTCACGTCCATCTGGTATACGAGCCACCCCTGTGATGCAATAACAAGTATAAGGCGTACAAAATCCATCTTGGAAATGGGTGCAAAAGTCTTAGAGTAATTAATACCTTCAACTTATGAAAAACCCTTTGCAAAAAGACAAGCCTTATACTTGTCAATGGACCCATCAACTACATATTTGGTTCGGTATACCCACTTACACCTAACCATCTTTCTTCCTTTAGGAAGAGATACCAAATCCCAAGTATGATTCTTCATCAAAGAAGAATACTCAGCTACCATCGCATCATCCCACTCCTGTATCCCATGAGCCTTTAAAAAATACTGTGGATCCTCGAAATTGCCACGACACAAAAGTCCAAAACCTGTAGAATGTGCGTGATGATGCCTAGTGGGTGGAAGATCCTCTATGAAAGGTGCTGGCTCAGAAACTGTAGTACGAGCCCACTTAGGCATAGTGACAATATCAGTGGGAAGATGATCCTCAATGGCATCTATAACCTCCTCATCAATCTCCTCAAAGAAAGGATCCTCAAGATGAGATGAAGAAGAAGAAGGAACGGAAGAAGATGAAGAATCATGAGGAGTGAAATGCTCATCAAAATGAACATGTGTTTGAAAAAGAACATCATGTGTATCAGGATCTAAAAGACGATAAGCTCTCATGTCCTCATAATACCCTACAAATATCAAAGGTTTACTCTTCTTATCCAAAGCTTTCCTTTTCTTCTTCGACACAAAGGCCCAAGCATGGCTCCCAAAGACTCGAAAAAATGAGACATTTGGCTTAGTGTTGGACCAAACTTCTTCTAGAGTCAAATGTTCAAGTGCTTTGTGTGGTGTGTGATTTTGAATATAGTTAGCACAATTAACTACTTCTGCCCAATAGATAGGAGGTATATCTCTAGAATGCATCATATAGTTAGCCATTTCCTTCAAAGTTATATTCTTCCTTTCTGCTAAGCCATTTTATTGTGGAGTATGAGGAACAGAATGTTGGTGAATAATGCCTTGAGTTGCCAAAAAGTCAGAAAACTCATTGCTGAAGTACTCCCCCCCATTATCAGTACGAAGGTTATTTATGCTACTAGAAGATTGTTTCTCGACCAAAGCCTTGAAGACTTTGAAGTGTGAAAAACATCACTTTTGTACTTGAGAAAATAAACCCAAGTACACCTCGAGAAATTATCAATAAACGTAAGTGCATACTTAACTCCATTGAAAGATGGGGTAGGAAAAACCATCAAGTCACTATGCACAAGCTCAAGTGGTGAATAAGCTCTCTTAGACAAATTCTTAGGAAAAGTATCTTGGTGTTGTTTCCCTAATGCATAACCATGACAAACTCCCTCAAGACAATAAACTCTAGGAAGACCATCTACCATACCATGAGTGCTCAACTCCTTCAAATATCTCGTAATTGAGATGTCCAAATCTTTCATGCCAAAGCTTACTCTACGAATCGCACGAGAAACCAATCCCGTCCCTATAGAAAACGTGTCATCAAAACCCTCAAAGTGATATAGTCTAGAACTATGATTAATAATACCCTGAGCAACAAGTGAATAAGGCTCCAAAAAGTTCTTACTTATGCCCCATGTGGTGTAAAAGTCAATGTTTTTCCTTTACCAGAATGACAAATTTGATATACATAAAGAAAATTTGTAGTGATGTTAGGAACATATAGTGCATCTTGGATATTTCCACCATCAAGTTGTATATCACCTTTTCCCTCAACAGAAAGAAAGGAAGAATCTCCAACCTCAATTTTGGAAGTATAACTCAAACCTAGAGAAACAAAAAAATCCTTGGAAGATGTCATGTGATGAGAAGCACCAGAATCTATAACCCAACTGTCTACAAGTGGTGACTGAAATATTCCAACAACATTAAGTGTTTTTCCATGCTGATTAGAAGGAGGTGGAGTGGAGATAGAAATTTTGTGTTTCTTGACTGCATCCTCTAAGGCTTGCATTCACTTATAACACCTATGTTCTTCATGATTACTACCCCCACAAAAAGAGCATGAACGACTAGACTTATTCTTAGATTTAGAAGACTCCTTGGGTTTTGAGTTGTTTTCTTTGGGTTTAGGAGCATTTTGAGATGGAGAAGGTGTGGATTTGGTTTTACTGTTTGTTTTTCCCTTGTCCTTAGGATTAGATGCAACTAATGCCTTTTGAGGGGTGGAAGACTCAAGGTGAAATTATTTATTCACTTCACATTCATCATTCTTGTGAAAAAATGTTACCTTTTTGTTGAATTGGTAAAGAAAGGAGATAGTGTGATTAATTACATCATCCTAGCACTAAATCTAGCTAACAACATATGGTGGATGAGTGCAAAATCCAAAAAAATATATGAGCTAGGTGGTACCCTTGTGATCAAGGAGATGCATGCTAAGAAATAACTACATACACGAAAATTTAGCCAACCGCCTTTATAATCCAACTAGAAAATGATGGGATTTTGATTGAAAATACAAATAAATTGATAGACAATGACTAGTTTCCAGTTCGAAATATGAAACAAGAACATGTGTTGCCTGATTAACATGACATGGTCAAGTATATTTATAAACTGATCAATAATAGGCCATAAATTGGATTATATAAACCAAGGTTTAGAAGTTAATACACACCACAAATAAAGAGGGTTTAACAAACCCAAACTATTTTTAATGTAACCATGCTCATATTCTCCATACAACACACCACTACATTGATAGTGCGTTCTACTTTTCCTTTGGGGCCTCAATAAGATATTAAAGTCAAAATAGATGAGTTGGTGTGCCAAAGGAAAATTATCTATTAACTATAACCATAATGTCAATCTTTTTGGGTGATCATTAGGGGCATAAATATTAATGAGGCCAAAAGAGTGCTCAATAATTTGAAGATTAGCCTAGATAGTCCGTTGTGACAGATATTTGCTCAATATAACAACTAAGGGTGTAAATTTCGGGTAAATTGAGGTTTTCTATATATCATCCTTTCTTTGTGTGTGTGTGTGTGTGTGTGTGTGTGTGTGTGTGTGTGTGTGTGTGAAATAATGAAACCTCAATTCACTACAAATAAATATTATAAAGTTTCCATCCACTAATTAGAAAATTGCATAAATAATTTTCATGAGGACTCTTATATTTCAAGATTTAAAATTTATGAAGAAAATCCCTCCTTGTGTAGTCCCCTTGTCCATTGTCAAACCTATGTTAGAGCCCAGAGTAAAAAAATGTTAGTTAAAGAAAGGACACTAATTCGGAAAAATATAATCATTGAACAAAATGGAACAATGTTTAGCCCATTGTCTCTCCATAGTAACTTTGTTACTATTGTGAGGTAGGTTGTGTGAGAGCCAAGAGGGTGGAGTACATGTTGATGAAGTCCCAACACCAAGTATGTAATCAATTGACCTTTGAGTTATCTTGATAACCTTGGATCCGAGGGATAAATGAAGGCTTTTATGCTTATGGGACCGAGGTGGGAGTGGGAAAAATGTTCTCAAATTTATGCATGTTTTGTTAAGTTTTGTAGTTGGGGACTATGTCAATTACTTTAGTATTTATATTCTCGGTGGAGGAATTTTTTTACATTATGGTCCATCCATCATTATTTATTGTCACAACCTACTTTTTGATGGGTGGTTTCGCAATGACTATTGTCTTAGATTCAAACATGAGGGGATAATCACATATCATGGATCATCGGGGACTTGAAAGTGGAAGCACATGTTTTCTAAGTTAATGTAGGTTACCTTTTTGTGTAAACTTGTTGTGGTATAATATAGATATCAATGGAATCTTTCAAGTCTTTTATTTGGTCTACCTCAACAAAAACTCATTTATTTGATTGAGATGTCTAAAAAGGACTGAATTTTGTTGAAAATGTATCACACAATGGTTTTGACTATCTCAAGTATAAAATACCTGAGAATAACAAGGAGGCTAGGGAGCTTGACCCAAAGGTATAATTTGAGGACACACTTGGTTACTTTGATCTCATGGGACCAACAAAATAATATCATTAGGGTATTATGTAAGAACCAATAGATTAACTCTACAAGAAGAGCTTGTACTTATGAAAGCTCATTAAAGGACAAAAAGAAAACCTTGCGATGTTGTTGACATTAGTCACATAGATCCCATTGGGATCCCAATGATGTTTTTTCTAGGCTTGGAGATTCTTCATAGGGGAGACAACCAACGTAGTCTTGCATAAGAAAATAATTATTTATTTTCATACCTTTTAAACATTGGTTAAAAGATTTAACATGTGATAACTTGCAAAATGGGGTTGTAAGCTAAGGGGTTTTGATTGTGAGAGAAACTCCATAGTTAAGTGTGCTTAAGCCACAATATCACTTGAATAGGAAACCTCTTGGAAGTCCCAATGCTTTATTAATGTGAGCATCACTTAGATGGAATGAGTGCTAAGTGGATCATTCATGCTCGTGAGATATGAATTCTTGTGAACCAATCCTCATGAAATATGGATAAAAATAGATTGACTCAAAACTACATAGTTGATTCGTGAAAAACCATTACATAGATTTAATATTTAACAAAATATCAACGAGACTAAGGAGGAGTTATATACTCATTATGTTGTCGTAAACCTTCAAGACTCATTTATGAGCTCACTTGGGTATCATTCTCCCCATCATCTCTAACCAAAATTGTGACTTGATGATTAATGGCCGTATTTAAAGACCTAAACCACCCATAGGGAAGTATTAGTGCCAAATTTAATGTGAGAAGGGCTTAACAATCGTGCATCAACAAATTATACGAACAATAAGACTTGAAAGGTAATAAAATGAAAATATGATGTACAAAATTATGACAAAACAAGTTTCTCAAAATTTTAAAAATATTTTGTTTTAGCTTGCCCAATTCAAACTTGAAATGATATACCCTCAAATCTTTAACACTAAACCTAAGGGGATGATAAAAATACGACCTTTAAGGGCAAGGGTGTAACCCGATAGTGGGCCCTAAGTGCTCACCACCCACCCACCCAAGTTCTAATCCCCCAAGCCCTAAAGGCCTAATTACCCTTGCATTTATACAATTGACTAGAAAGACTCACCCTACATTAATATACCTTGAAAACAATGAAATAAAATATAATAAATAAATACCACCTTCAACTTAAGGATAAATAAAATGAAATTACATCAAATATATGCACGCTTGATGTATTACCTTGTTTAAAAGTTAGAATCGAGCTTTAACTTAAGGTTTAATTTGACATGTGTAAATAGTAAGTAGAGCATTTGCCACAAGTTCACTTTAAATGTCCTTACAATCTCACTTTCTCAATAAACCTATTTATATTATTTCATTCAAACTTTAGCCACCGGTAGAAGACAGTAAAGTCATTTAAACAGCCGATATTCTTCTTTTGAAAAAATAAAGTAAAAAGATAAAGATGATTCCAAGTAAATTTTGAAGTGAAATATTATGTTGTTTTTGTAATTCTCGTGTTTTTGTTTGTCTTTTGGGTGTTTTCTGTTGTCTATGTGGTGTTTTTGTGGGACCGCGAGTTCTCCAGTTGTTTAATGTAATTTTTTTATATTTTTAATAATATAATGGACAGTTCCAATAGTAAAAAATATCGTTAAAACGTGATTAAATTAAAAAAATAGTCTTTTTAAATAGCATTTTTCCTTCTTTACTTATTGTTGCAATTCATGTGACTGATTTTCTTATGATGTATTGATATTATAGTATTTTGTTCTATTTTTCTTATGATGTATTGATATTATAATATTTTGTTCAACTTATTAACGTGTTTTTTGGCAGTGATTTTATTTGACAATCTTTTATTATAATTTTTTTAAAATTATATAATTGTCAAAATTCTAATAACAAAAATAATAATTTAAAAAAATAATTATATATATATATATAGTAAAAAATAATCAATAAAAAGTAAACAATTCATTCATATGAATTATTATTTTTCATTAAAATTTATTATTTCCACAAAAATAAAATCACTTTCGGCCAAACATTTATTCCTCGAATATAATTTTTATCAATTGCTTTGTTCGGAGGATGTATAATTGATCTCTCAAATATTCGACTTTTGAAATTTCTATTCATCTCTTATTTTTGTGCATGATAAATATTCTCTTGTTCTACATAATTGCTGACATGTAAATATTAAATAGTAAATATTAAATTTCACTTTTGAAATTAATATTCCATTTTGAAATTTCTGTTCATCTCTTATTTTTGTGCATGATAAATATTCTCTTGTTCTACATAATTGCTGACATGTAAAAGTTTTGCTTTCTATCGAGGATATCAATATCCACTTTCTTAGAGGGATCAATTTTTAAATTTTTGTGGGTCAAAAACAACACTAAAAAGTTAGGAATTATCAAAATATCTCTTTAGAATATTGTTTTTTTAAAATATATTTTTAGAATACTGTTTAGACGCTTTAAAATTGTTGTGGGTTTTTATTTAGTGTTATTTTATATATGTTTGTTACATGTTTAAGGTATGAATGATTAGTTTAAATTAAAAACGTTTATTACACTGAAAGGCATTTGTACAATTGGAAAGACTTGGGCACCGCCCGATAGGTGGTGGAGACATCCGAGAGTGGGGATCATTTATGTCGCTGATTTTCATCATGGTCATTGAAGAAATCAATCTCAACCATATATTAAGAACCCTACAAAGATTAGGCCCACATTTGCAATCTATCATCAATGCCAACACCCTCCACATGTACTCGAATATTTGATTGGTTCCGAAAACTTATGCCAACTCAATTCAAGCCTATTTCCACGTCAAACATGTTGCAGAGCCCCACCATTTGATTTACGAGATGACGTCAACATTGGATTTGTATTTGTACATTGAGGGATATCAACCATTGTGATGTCGTGGACTTACTTGGAAAGATTAAATTTAATAAAATTTTGAAACTTTGTGTTACATTAGCCTTTTACAATGTGTGCACCCACGAATTTCACAGTTAATTAATTTTTTTGACATTTTATGGTCTATGTACCAAACTATCTTGCATTACTTTATAATGTGTAGTGCACATAGTTAGGAACCCACAAATTATATGCTATTTACAAAAGGGAAATTTATTTTTAATATAGGATTCTCCTTTTGCATTTCCAAGTCCTTCATAAATGTGACAACTTCCACAAATCCCCTAATTCATCACTACCCTTTTGTCTTGTCTGGTTTGCTAAGGATGGGGTTGAATTAATTTAGAGGCAAAGATGTCGAGGTCACTGGAAGGGTTGTCCATTTCTTAGGATCGTGTGGAATCCCTAATTCTAAAGCTTAAATAGAAGCTTATTAATGTGTCCTTCCGACATTTTCTCCATGTGGGTCAAGAATGGTGTTTAATAGAGTCGTTGAAAAATCTCATATATGATTTTAATTTTTTTCATTGATATTTGATGGTTTGAAAATATTTATGTATGTTCTTGGTGCGTTGATATGTTTACACATTTTTCCTTCTTAATATGTGAGCAATGCTCAAGATTCAATTTTGTAGATATTTTCTAGTATTTCCTTATTACGACAATGATACCAATTTTTTTATTAGTTGTTTTCCAAGAGTTTATGTTTCCGATTTTCATTGTATGTGACCTATAGTTCGATGCGGGAGCATAAGCGGCGGAGACCATAACTTTTGATCCGACCAGTTGGATCGTCTTGAAATTTACACTGTGGTAGATATACATTAGTACTATTTGAGGTCAACATTTCTTGCAAGAATGTGGCCATTTCAACACATTTTGGGCCCGGATTCCTTCATCTAAAGGGCCTAAAATTGGCTTGAACGTTTTTTCACTTTTGACTAGGTCTTAGAACTTCAATAACTTTTGTTGTGCTTGTTAGAATAAGTCAACAATTCGTCGAGCCTTAATTTATGAAGGCATATTTGTACGCAAATTCAGGGTGGAACCTATATTGGTTAAGATCTTGGAAGTCTCACAACAGTTCAATAATTTAGAAACCTCCTGGTCAGACCAATAATCACCAATAATGGCCTCTTTTGGTTATGCATCTGTCACAATGTTGACTTTATTTGTCTTCATAGGCTCATGATATGTGTGTTCCTTCTCATCTTCACTTTCTAAGACCTCACATGTACCCACCATGTGTTCAACATCCATATTCTCAATTTCTTCATCATCAATCATGTAAACTAGTTTACCATTTTATTTTTCCAACTAGGCGCGCCCAAGTTGTAACTCATATGTTTCTTCCTCTTCTTCAAAGCCCGCCTCCAAGTTCAATTCTCCAAACATGTATAACAATATTTATTCAGCCTTTGCACTATCCCCCATCATAAGGAACTTCATAATCTTTAATGTCTCATGCACAAGAGGTTTAGTCAAAGGTTTGAATCATACCCGAGGTCATCTTTTGCTAGTTAACTGTTGCCCTTGTTAATTCAGTATGAACATACCATGCATGCAAAAAACTGCTAAGAATGTCGTAGAACTTATGTACCCGAGTGATGGTGGAAAGACCTCTTACCCCTTTGTCTAGAGTCTCACACTGCTGAACGTGGTGCCGAGAATCCTTCCCATGAAACTCACAAATATTCGAGGGTACATTGTGTTATAGTAGGTATTTACCTTAGCTCATGTTCACCTAGGTACTTTATTTACCTTTATTGTATTTATCCTTAACCACTTATGTGTGTGGATACTTCTTTTATCTTATTTAGATATTAGGAGATATTATCTAGTTTTTAGGTATAGTTCTTTCTTTGATCTATGGTATTGACTAGTTCTTTCCTAGATCTATGGTATTGACTAGATCCTTGATGTCTAATTCTCTCCTAAATCTATGGTCTTGACTAGTTCTTTGATGACTAGTTATTTCCTTGAATTTTGGCTTGATCTACGACCTTGAATGGTTCTTAGATTGTTATTCCTTGCCTATTTAAGAAAGGCCCATTCTCGAGTGTATTGCATTGAGTTCCATAATAATATATGATATTTTTGCTCATTTTTTTGCAAATTTTTTATGTAAAACTATTTTGGAGAATTGCTTTCATCTTATTGATCGTGGTGTTTGATTAGCATCTGTGTTCTTAGCTTGGTATGATCTGGTTATCGTTCCTTGCATGGTATCGAGCACAAGACATATTTGTTTCAGCTAAGAAACCTAGTAGAAAAGGTGATTCTCACTTCTCGCCACTCTAAAATATTATCCATGTGTGTAGTCCACCAGCGTGCAACTATACCGCACAAGGTATAGACTAGCATATTTCTTCTTTCTACCTGATCTTTCCACTGTGATTCCATGGTGCGTAAAAATACCTTTGGATTTCCTTCACTAGTATACTGAGGTATCTAGTTAATGCCCAAGCACCTAACCACACACGACTTGATGACACGAGTAACTGTATTCTTGATCTCACACCCTACCATTTCATACATCCCATGCACCTAGTTGTCACATGCAACACTTGTAGTATCACTCATGGACTGTGCATCATCCCATTGAATAACTCCTTCCTTTGATGGCTCAAGCACTTCAGGATCTCTAATGGTGTGCACATAAATTATGTTCAAATCCTCTTCACTCAAAGGTTCTACATAAGGCATAACTTTTCCATTTGTCAAAGGAATAATCACGCACTCATCCTTGTTCTCAAAACTGATATATCCTTTATTAAAGTGTAGATCAACATTATTCGCATAACACCAAGGGTGCCCAAGTAATGCTAGAAAAATGTTTTCCTCTGCAAGCACCAAGACCTCAAAATCCCCAATAAACTTGGCCCCTTGAATAGTAATAGTAACATCCTTCAAAACTCCAATGGGCGTGGCTTTAGTCCTGTTCATCATAAACATTACATTTGAATATGGCTATAATGGTGGCCTCCCATCTAATTCCACACATCCAAAGTGATTACATTCACTTATACACTTGTATCAATCAAAATATTACTCAAAATCCATCCATCAACAACTGCATTCAGAGTGATATCTTTATCATAATCCAGATTGTGAGGAGGTAAGTTAGCATGTAAAATCTGTCTCTCATGCTCAACTCCAACACGTGACATTTCCCCCCTTAACCATTCCCCTAATAAAGGAATGATGTTCTCTTGTTGTAACATCTTACAAATCTCCTTTAAGTCATCAACATCCTTCTAAGGAAGCTCAACTTCATTTTCCTACTCCGAGCTTCGTGATTTGCTCCTTTAAGCATTATATCTCACCCTGCAAGATTCTAATAACTTCCATGGTTTCTTGATAAACTTCCTTTTGATGCGTAGGTTCTAGATACTTTTCATGCAATACCTCATCCTTTGTAATAATAGGCTTCTTCTTTAGAACTTCCTCGCGTGCGCAGCCTCGGGCGCGTGTAGTGACTAATACAGGCAACATCTCAGGATTAAGTGCAACCTTTGACATCCATTGATCTTCCACAGTACGATGTACTCTAACCATTCCTGTGCCCTTATCCTACTTGTGCTTCTTACTCAAGTGTTCATAAAAATCCAGACAATCTTCATAGTTGTGGTTCTTTCCGCAAAAGAAAAAATAATATTTTGAGGGAATTCACACCTGTAATGATTAGGGGATCCACATGTATAACATGTTCCTCATGGAAATTCACTTCTTCCACCACTCTGTAACCTCGACCTTTGAATCCTCCATGGTAATCGTGACCTCTACCTCATCCTCCATCAGAGCGTACTTCATTGTGATTATGATCATGATGCTCACCTTGCTCCTTGGAATTATTTTCCACACTTATCTGACATACACCAATATCAATGACATCATGAATATGATCAATCAACCTGCAATTCTCAGTATCATGCATGGTAGACCTAAAAATATTGCAATAACATGACATGTTCTTCCTTATCGCATGTTGCAGCAGTGGGTACATACTTGAATCATGGTCCAAGTGACAGATCTCGCAGTCCAACAACATGGCACACACTGATTTCCGAGGACAAATATCCTTAGTATGTCCTTCTACTTCACAGTCTGTGCACCAAATTCCACTACGTGTCTCATGAGCTGAATTATCTGAAAAATTCTCTAACTGCTTTACCATAGACGCAATCTGAGCTTCCAAAAATGGGCTAACTCCAATGTCTGCACTCCCAACTACCTCAACACATAGAGAAAATTCCAAATCCTCACACGGATCTATAAATGTCTTATGTGAGAGTGCTCTTCTGAAAGGTGTAATCAAGCCTCCAATGAACCATTAAAAATCCCGACTCAAGTGAATATCATAAGATAAATTTGATAATAAAGTTTTAAAGCGAGAATCATACTCCTCGCACTCTCATCCATGCCTTGCTTGATGTCCTTCAGTGAGCTGGTGCTCTTTTTCTCAAACTCAGGTATGTGAAACTCTGCTAAGAAAGCATCACACAACACAATATAGTCTACACAACTCTGGTTTTGATCATATTTCCTGTACTAACTATGCGCGCACCCTTGGAAAGTAATTACAAACTAGCTTGACTTATGGTCTAGAGTTGTGATCCCTTTCACACACCATAGTATTTCAAACATATACACATGCTCAGCTGCATCCGAAATCCCTATATATTCGGGAGATGGAAAACATCTCCAAATAGACTTGTTAGGGTTGGTGCAAACCTTGCCCACCAGATCCAGAACTTGTATTACCTTGTGTGTTTCCTTCGCTCCTAGAACCACCATATCTGCTAGATCCTGAACCACCTGATCCTCCCTTGTAATAGGTAATAGACCAGAGGATGCACTACCTTGTGTTCCAAATTTTGTGCTAAACTGAACTCCCACAGTCTGCAAAGTCATGTTACTTCTAGATGTGATGCCAACATTCTGCGCACCCACATTCTATGCGATGACATGCCATAAAATATACCTCCAATCGGACCTCTAAATAACACAAATGATGATTGCACCACCATAGATGAATAAGCTACCTGATTAACTCTTGAACTTGATGGAAAATTAACTCTACACTGCCGCTACTCACCGCCCACACTAGCATGTTTCCGATGATTGTCCTAGAAAGCGGAAAACCAAGTGCAAGGGCTAGGTCGACTGGAGGGATCAAATGTGCACCCACGGTCCTTGCAGTCTCCACCAACTCGCTCGATTTGAGGTCAAAGATGGTTCTATTCTATGCTTACCAAAATTTGGGAGTTCTAGATGCTTCGGCTCCATGTCCTCTGCGTGAGCTCCAAATCCTTCACGAGCCATCTCTCTCCACAACACCATTTGTTCCGAGAATTCATACCGCTTCTCTAGGTCCCTCTCGCATGCCTCATTAAACTTGATCTGCCTTTCTTCTCCATGAATTTGTGCCAACATGTCTTCCATCTTTCACCACACCCGATCCTTCCCCTGCGTGTGGTGGGGTTTAGCTAGCCATAGGACGTTGTTCCAAATCCAAGGTCACAATCAAGATCTTAATCGCTAAAGGGATACCACACAAATATGATCCTCTGGGTTCACGCAAGAACTGGAACTCAACAACCTCTGGATAGGAATAAGTAGAAACTACAAACCCCAAAATACAAAATGCTATTCGAATACCACTCCACCAATGATCTACAATGCATGTCCAAGTCAGATCAACATCATGTAAAGCCTAGAATTCTTCCTGTGTCAAAATAAGTGTTCAAAACCTCTAATTTCTCTTTGATGCATAAGAAACCAACCACTTGTATAACTCTATGGGGAAACAGGCGAAAAACATCTCATAGAGCTCATGATACAGATTTTGTTCAACCCATGCGCATGCATCAAATTCAGGTCCAGTGCTAAATATGTGAGCATACTCTTCCTCTAAATTGTCTAACCACTCTTTAATACTTGGCCAAAATCAAACGAAATGTCTTCATGATGCAACATCCTTGCAAACATCTTGAAAATATGTCCTAACAACGGAACCAAAATGTAGTCTTGTTTTACCCTTGACAACCCAAGAGCTGCACACCGACACATCACTCATCCAAAACTCGAGTGCTCATGTGAAGCATGCAAGGGTACCAGGTCCCTCTTTTATGTCAGCTTGCTCAAGGAGTTAACATGATCATACAAGTATTCCTAGATCCATAACAGATAATCAAGTATATTACATAACATAAACTAGATCTAGATCTTAACCATGTGTAAGATTACCTCATACAAGAATCAAGATTAACTTTACCATGCAAGAACCAGTCACAGATGTGTCTATAATCAATATCCAGCCATAAAGATCCATTATATTAATTGTTGTAAAACACAGAAGCTTCATACATACATAACATAGTCACCATAAGTTACGCGCGCTCATAAACCCACAACATAACTCTACTAAAACATGGATTCCTAAATCGTACAAATCAATACATATTTATAGGTAGTGGGGAATTTCCCTTCACCGCCTAAGCACCCTCAAAATAGACTGCATGCTAAGAATAACCATGCACCCTTACATGATAAATACAAAAGCATGCAAGCTCGCTATTAATAGATTATATAATAATAACTACAGTCTAATCCTATTAATAGCTCCAAAAATATGCATGTCAATTAATCTTCCACTTGTCCAAAATATCCTTTGCGTGCTCTTCAAGTCTTCATACTACTTGGGTGCTCTGCACTCCATGTCCATATTTAGCCCCATACTAAAAACGGCTAAGTCTTGATTCCTTTCTTTCCCGCACGTGCCCTGTTCCACTATTATTTTGTGTGCACCTACGTGCCCTATGTTTGTGCACCCAATCCTTATGTGCCTTCAGTACTTAGGCTACATTTCATCAGCCCAAAAATTGTAACTAGCAATTGATTGTACCCGGATCGGTGCACTAGAGTTGTCAATAGGGATGTATTGAAAAAGTTAAATTTGAAGGATTGAAGGTCAAACATTGGATGGAGGAAGACTCATAATGAAGAGAAGGATAGGGGAGGAGAATTTTTGAGTTAGGGAATCTATTTCGAGAACATATGTGATCCTTATTTTTCTTCTGACAAGTCACATATGAACCACATGTCACTTTTTCTTACTATAACCAGATCATCTATTTAATGAAAGGTTTGTTGAACATTAAATCTTTCTTAATTATCACCAAATTAAAAATCCCTATTTTTAATTGGATTTTCAAATTTTAGGGATTATTACAATCATAAAATTGAAAACTTGGTATATATTCCATGCAGGAACATTGACTCAAGGGCGTAGAAATCCATAGATCAAACTACAACACTTATTAGTCTTATTGAAGCTATGTTGTCTCTTAACAAAGAGGATGAGTTGGATGATGAGGATGAGATGGAGGGAACAATGGGTAAGGGATAAACCATATCACATTCAAAAATATGAAAGCTTCATTTCTACAACCAATGGTGAAGGAGAATTTGTAAAGCCTCCAGTGTAAGGTAAAATGTGGATGTTAAGGACAATAGCTGAGGATTTCCCACATAAGAATAGGTCATCATGGTAACCTTTGAAGAACTAAAATTTGGAAACATGTTTCATATTTCTAGATTGTGTTGCCTCCTCTACTAGGCCTATGCATTGTGGGAGACATTATGCTTTTGGTTAGACCAACAATAATAGAACTTGTGTATCTATTTGAGGTTCTCCAACTATCATGTGAGATTGTATCTCCACTTTATATTTTCCTATTATATGATTCTAGTTAACCCTTCTCAATATTGCTCCACTATCCTCCCATTTGGGCCAAAATAATAATTTAGAGAAATACATAGGAAACCATTGAAGCTTAAAGGAAGATTAATTTTGTGGAAGTGGTTGTCATCACTTGGAGTGGAAAGAACCTACAAGAAAATATTTTTCTCTACAACCTTTCGCTTGCCATTGAATAATAGAAACAAATCCACAATTCAAAATCCTCCATTTGCGTCAACAAACCATAGAATGTAAAAGTATACACTATGAGTTATATATACAAAGAAAGGAAAACATTGAAATATCCATAAAATATATTGCATGATAATAATTGTTTAATTTATAATGTTAACAAGTAATTACAATGATAGTTGTTTTTCCACACTAAATTGATGTGAGTAAATTATGACAACCGATTGATAAAATTATAATCTCCAAACTAAAATGTTCCCTATTTATAACCCTTGATGAGCTAGAGGATCGAAGGAGGACCTAGGTGTGCACGCAAAAATAATTTTCCTCTTTTTTCAATGACTCAAACATTAATTAAGCTAATGGGAATTTCTAGATGGGAGTCTTGGTGGTTGTTCTAGCATGCATCGTGGAAGAGGAAGATCGATATTTTATGTCGATGATCATCCTTTCCATGAAATTTTAGATATTAGCACCCCATAAAAACCTCAAGAGGGTTTCCTAAAAACATTAAATTTGACAATATTGATCAACTCAAGAAGTAGTCACAACTTCATCAACAATAAATTGGTTACATGCATGAAATGTTCTTCTTTACTGCCCATGTAATTTTAGATCATGATCACATATAGGGTATAGTCATTTTTAAGGGGAATTTCATATTATTAAACTCTCCATGGAAAATACCTAATATATTTCCTTACGATTTCAATTCCCATGGATGGAGAAGACATTGTTATGGGATTTTTGTGAGTCGTTACCTTGGGAATTTTACAATAAAATTACACTAGTTGTTTATGAGTTTTCATTGAGAGTGCATGATAATTGAAATATGAGGGTTTTATACAAATAATTCACAAATAGTAATCTCTCATCAAGTAGAAAATTAACTTTAAAATGGTGTGGATGGGTTTGTGGCACAAGTATTTTCATTAGAGGCAAAAATTTAAAGGTTACTACACCACCATTATTACACGTGATTATAGATGATAATTTAGTACTTTTGAGGAATTTCTCTCTAAAAAGGGATCATGAGCAAGCAATTCAGCTAGTATCAAAAACCAACCACAAGACATTAGACCTTAAAATTACCCCATGTGAAAAATAAGATATTGAGAATTTGGTATAAGAAATGTTGGAAGTAGGTATTATCTATCATAGTTGTTGAGTTGTGGAGCTCAATTACTTCAGATTAGTATGTAATGTAAAAATTGTTGGAAAACATAGTAACTATCATCGGTTAGGAGGGACCGGCATTGGTCACCTAGGACCGACATTGGTCAGGAAAGGAGGCACCGACATCGGTTAGGGATAACCGACATCGGTTACTTGTGTGAGGATGTTTTAATTAAATATAGGGAATTAGATCTATTTTTAGCATTAAAATATATCTATTGATTGTAATTGCATGGCTAAATGCCCTAAGTCTATAAACGAATATATAAGCATGAAATCTAGGGTTTAGAAGTAAGTATTAACAAAATTTAAAAAGAACTTGCAAAAGTTAGTGAGAGAGAATTCTTGGTGATGAAGAAAAAACTTGAGAGAAAGAAAGTATTGTACATCTAAGAGGTGTGGAAGATTATAAATCTTCATTGTATATCTTGTCAAAGATTTGGATAATAGATTGGCTTGTTTCTTGGTGGACGTAGCCCACACTGGGTGAACCACATTAAATCTGGTGTTGATTTATGTCTCTTGTTTTGTATATTTCTTCTGGTAGAATATCCACTTTTATTTGCATGTATGATTAGATATGATATATTATCTATATAACTGGTGTGCTAACCCCAACAACTGATATCATATCTTTGTTTGAGGGTTTTGTGTGTTGACATATTTACTCACAGAGGGTTTTCTGATTGAGTGGGAGCTACAAAAATGGTAGAAGAAAACAAATACAAGGTAGAGAAATTTGATGAATGAAATTATCAATTATGGAAGATGTAGATTGAGGATTATTTGTATTAAAGAGATTTGTATTTACCATTGGATGAGAAGTCTAGACCTACGAAGATGACTGATGAAGAATGAAATATTATTGATAGAAAGGCTTTGGGATCTATAAGATTGAGCTGGAAGCATCCGTGGCTTCCAATATTATAGAAGCGACTTCTACGGTAGGGTTAATGAAATCTCTTGCTAATTTATATGAAAAACTAGTGCTTCAAATAAATTTTATTTGATGAAGAAACTATTTAGTTATAAGATGCATGAAGGTGGATCTGCATCTAGTCATTTGAATGATTTCTAATCTATTGTAAATAAGTTAAAATCAATTGATATACCATTTGATGATGAAGTGAAAGAACTTTTATTCTTATGTTCTTTGCCATGATAGTTGGGATAACTTGGTAATGGTTTTAGTAATACAACATTTGCTAATAATATTTTGAAGTTTGATGATGTGGTTAGTATAATCTTGAATGAAGAAATTCGTAGGAAGAGTACAGAGGAATCATCATTTGGGAATGCTTTGAATGTAGAAAGTAGGGGTAGGTAGAAGGAGAGATCCAAGAGTAAGAGTAATGGGAAATCAAATTCAAGGGATAACATATCTAAATCTAGAAGTAAGGGAATTACTTGTTGGAAATGTGGAAAGAAAGGACATGCAAAGAAATATTGTTGGTAAAGGAAAAGAGAACCAACAATCTAGACAAAGGTAAAGAAGAAAATCTTGCTGCATCAGAGGTAATGCAAGATGCTCTTATTCTTTCTTTAGATAATAAATTGAATCATGGGTTTTAGATTCAGGAGCTTCTTTCCATGCTAACCCCTAATAAGGGTTATTTTAGAAATTATGTCTAGGGAAATTTTGGGCATGTTTATTTGGGTGATGATGAACCTTGCAGTATTACTGGTAAAGGGGAAGTTCATCTAAAATTGTAAAATGGAAATACATGGGTATTGAAAGATGTGAGGCATGTGCCAAGCCTCAAGAGGAATCTTATTTCAGTGGAAACTAGGTGAATTTGGTTACATGGTTACTTTTACAGGAGACTCTTGGAAAGTCACCAAGGGTGCTTTTGTTGTGGAAAGAGGTAAGAAGGTAGGAACGTTATATTTATCTACCTATATTACTAATTCCTTTTCTGCATTATCTACTTCAGATTCAGATGCATGCATGTGGCATAACCGGTTGGGCCATATGAGTAAAAAATGAATGCATATCTTAAAGGCTAAGGGTAAGTTATCAGATTTGAAAGATTTAGATCTTGATTTTGTGAGCATTGTGTCTTTGGAAAGTAAAAAGAGTGATATTTCTCAAAGTTGGGGCAACTAAGAAGGAGCAGAAATTGGAGCTTGTACACTCAGATGTGTGGGGACCACTCAGGTAGCTTCTCATGGAGGATCCCAATATTATGTTACTTTCATTGATGATGCTATAAGAAAGGTATGGGTTTATTTTATTAAACGTAAATATGATGTTTTTGAGACTTTTAAAAGATGGAAAGCCCTTGTTGAGAATGAATCAAATTCAAAGTTAAAGTGCCTTAGATCTGACAATGGTGGTGAATAATGTAGCAAGGCTTTCAATGATTATTGTTCAGTGAATGGGATACGTAGAGAAAGAATGGTTCTAAGAACACCACAGGAGAATGGTGTTGCAGAAAGAATGAACAAGACAATCATGGAACGTGCTAGAAGTATGAGGATACATTCTGGATTGCCTTTGCAGTTTTGGGCAGAAGTAATTGATACAATAGTTTATTTGATTAATCGTGGGCCTTCAAGTTCACTAGATGGAGGAATACCAGAGGAAGCTTGGACGGAAAAGAGGTAGATCTTTCTTTTCTTAAAGTTTTTGGTTCAAAAGCTTTTGTGCATGTTGATAAGGAAAATAGGAAAAATTTGGATGCAAAATCCAAGAGATGCACTTTCATTGGTTATGGATATGGTGATTTCAGTTTCCATTTTTGGGATTTAGAGAATTCTAAAATTATTAGGAGTCATGATATTGAATGGAATGAAAAGAGAATGTACTGAGGATCAAATTTTGGTACCCAAGGATGAACCGGTTGAGAAGTTTGTGAATGAAAATGAACTCTCGGATTTAAAAGTATTACCGATAGGGTTACACAAAGTAACCGGTGTCGGTTTACCCTTGACCGACATCGGTCAGATGAACCAATATCGGTTATAGAAGATCCAAACCGGCATCGATTAACATAACCGACATCAATTAGAGGTGACTAGCGTCGGTCACTATCGATTTGGATACAAATGTCAGGAGGTCCAGATTGAGCCTCTCGGTACCCCAAACTCATGTGAGAAGGTCACAAAGGGTAAGTAAACCTCCAGAAAGATTTACACCTTCTCTATTTTATTTATTATTGATTGATAATGGTGAACCAGAAAGTTTTGAAGAAGAAATGTAGGATAAGACCCACGTCTAGTGGGAGCATGGCATGGATGAGGAGATGGAATCCTTGGAATAGAACCAGACTTGGGATTTGGTTAAGTTGTTAGCAGGTAAGAGGACATTGTAGAACAAGTGGGTTTACAAGATCAAGGAAGAAGAGGGTGGACAAAAAGATACAAGGCAAGGCTTGTAGTAAAAGGATTTGCACAGAAAGAAGGTATTGACTTTGGTGAAATATTTTCTCCTATTGTTAAGATGAATTCTATTTGTATTGTATTGAGTTTAGTTGCAATAGAGGATTTGCATTTAGAGAAACTAGATGTGAAGACGAATTTCCTTCATGGTGATTTGGATGAAGATATTTATATAGCAACCGCTTGGGTATGAAGTCAAGGGTAAGGAGAAATTAGTGTGTAGGTTGAAAAAGAGCTTATATGGGCTCAAGCAAGCTCCAAGGCAATGGTACATGAGGTTTGATAGTTTTATGCATGAGCATGGTTACTTGAGATGTGAATTTGACCATTGTGTTTATTTCAAGAAGCTTGAAAATGGAAGCTATATTATTTTGTTATTGTATGTGGATGATATGCTTATTGTAGGATCTAGTATGCAGGACATTGGTGAGCTTAAAGGAAAGCTAGCTCACACATTTGCTATGAAGGATTTAGGAGCTGCAAAAAGAATCCTTGGCATGTAAATACAGAGACAAGAAAAACAAAAAATTGTATTTGTCTCAGGAGGATTATATCTACAAGGTGTTAGAAAGGTTCAAGATACAGAATACAAAACTGTTAGTACACCTATGACTGGACACTTAAAATTGAGCAAAGATCAGTGTCCATCATCACATGAGGAGGTCAAATACATGACACGAGTGTCATATGCTTCAATAGTTGGGAGTCTCATGTATGCTATGGTTTGTACCAGACCAGACATTGCATAGGCAAGTGGGAGTTGTGAGTAGATATATGGCCAATCTAGGTAAAGAGCATTGGAAAGTAGTCAATGGATACTCAGGTATTTGAAAGGGACATCTAGCATGTAGTTATGCTATGGAGGTTCGGATATTTCATTATGTGGCTATGTTGATTCGGATATGGCTGGAGATCTGGATGGTAGAAGGAGCACTACTGGATATATTTTCACAGTAGGTGGGATGACAGTTAGCTATGGATTTCAAGATTGCAGAAGGTTGTGGCTTTGTCTACTACAGAGGCGAGTATGTTACAACTACAGAGGCTAGCAAGGAGATGATATGGATGAGTAGGTTCATGGAAGAGTTGGGAAAGGAGCAAGGTGATTGTAAACTATTCAGTGACAAGTTAGAGTGCAATTCATTTGGCAAAGAACTCAACATTTCATTCGAGAACGAAACACATTCAGTTGAGGTATCACTTCATATGACAGGTATTGGAGGATGGACAGTTGAATCTGGAAAAGATTCATACGAGTGAGAACCCTATGGATATGCTAACAAATCATTAGTAAAGGAGAAGTTAGAGCTACACTCCACTTCTGTTGGTCTTCGAGTTTGAGACTTGAAGATGAAGAAATAGAGCTAAGGAAGGATCCAAGAATGACGTTGTACATGTATGGTGCAATAATTAATCTCCAAGTGGGAAATTGTTGAGTTTGTGGAGCTCAATTACTTCATATTAGTATGCAATGTAAAACTTGCTGGAAAACATAGTAACCATCATCGGTCATGAGGGACCAGCATTGGTCACCTAGGACTAACATCATCGGCAAGGAGGAGGAATCGCATCGGTTAGGGATAATTACATCAGTTACTTGTGCGAGGATATTTTAATTAACTCTCGGGAATTAGATCTATTTTTAGCATTAAAGTATATCTATTGATTGTAATTGCATGGCTAAGTTCCCTAAGTCTATAAACGACTATATAAACATGAAAGCTAGGGTTTAGAAGTAAATATTAACAAGAATTAAGAAGAAATTGCAAAATTTTGTGAGAGAGAGAATTCTTGGTGATGAAGAAAAAGTTTGAGAGAAAGAAAGTATTGTACATCTGAGAGGTGTTGAATATTATAAATCTTCATTGTATATCTTGTCAAAGATTTAGATAATAGATTGGCTTGTTTCTTGGTGGAAGTAGCCCACACTAGGTGAACCATGTTAAATCTGGTGTTGATTTATGTCTCTAGTTTTGTATATTTCTTCTGGTAGAATATCTACTTTTATTTGCATGTATGCTTAGATATGATATATTATCTGTACAAATGGTGTGCTAACCCCAACAATAGTGACAATGCTTACTCATCTATTTTGGTGATACTTTGTATAATAAAGATGACATTTGGTACATTTTTAACATTAAATAACAACCGGATATAAGGATATTCATAATATAACATTCAAAACACATGTGGGCCACTTAGAATTTTTTACAATGCCTTTTGGTCTCATAAATACACTTTCTACACTTCATAGCTTGATGAAATTTTTATTTAATCCACTAATGAAAACTTTGTTATTAATTTTCTTCGATGATCTCTTAATCTACAATAAAACATGGGAGAAATTATTAATATGTGAATCAAATTTTTGAAACTCTTGAACAACATATGTTTTATCCCAATCCTTCCACGAGAAATTTTTCAGTCAAAGAGGTGGAATACTTGGATCACACGTTAAATCTTATGAAGGTATCAATGTGGACTGTACGCACTCAATTTTGCACGGTCTAACATTGTTGGAACAATCTAAATCCTCAATGATGATAATTATTGTTTCCACCGATATTCAAGTCTAATTTTTGCTTGCGGCATATTCTTCTATCTTACTTTACCTTACTTTTCCATTTTCTAGCTTTTCTTGCTTCCCTTAGTCATTTTGAATCTTTTTCCTTAGCTTTCGGCCTTTAGTTACGAGAACCACACCAACGGTTATGTAACCATCGATCCCGCCCGAGTACGGGTTGCTTAGTCACCACTTTGCACATACCGGTGATTTTGTACGCATTTATTTGAGATTTTCTAATGTGTTCTAAACGCGTGTTGCCTCCTTTAAACTCTTTTTCACACACGTTTCTTGACCAAATCATCCATTCTTGAGCTTGTTAGATGTGTATGAACTTATCCTTCCCTAATTACTATTATTAGTAAGTTGATTGCTACTCCAATGAGTCATGTGGCACTTCTTGGATGCCAAGTGCTGCTGGACCACTTCTCTACCAATTTTATATAAAAACCAAGATTTTTCTTGAGGCATTGGTTGGAGTCATTTGATTTGGAATTGCACCATTATGCTACAAGAATCCTACCAGAAGTACACAAGAAAACACAATTAATTTTCCTTCTAATTATCTTGCTTGCATTGCTACTAGAGTTCCCTGCAAACCAGCTAGCTCTAACACTCCTTCACTCCTTTTACACATTACCAACACAGTTCCATGCACACATTTAAATATCACATTGGAAAAGAATTTGAGGGGATCACAAATAATTTCCAATGTTGGATTTTTCTCTGCTCTAAATTTCTAGGTTGGAGGTGTTGTTGAATTCCTAGAAGCTTCATTTATTCATTTATATAGATTTCAATTCATAGTTGCTGTAGTTTTAAATTTTCCTATAAGAAGCTTCTATTGAGAATTTCTTCTCAGCTCATCCATATGGATTTTCCTAGGAAGGATTCAGAGGAAAACACGTGCATAGAGCTTGTTAATTCTCCACAATTAATTTACCTATAGAGTTCACTACATTCATTATTAGATCTTATCAACATATGATAAAAGCTTCTATTGAAAGCTTCTTCCTTGCATATCCTAGTGGATTTGCATGGGAATTCAGTTTGAAGAAGATTTTGTCTCGTGCGATAATTTTTAGTTTCTTTCTATTAGAAATTTTTGTGGATCCGATCACTTTATCGGGGAAGCTTCAAGGAAGAAATTGCTTCTTAGAAGATTTTTAATCTTCCCGTGATTCTGAGGTAGAACTAGAGGAAGTAGAATCCACAACTACAAATTAGGAAAAACTTTATTTTATTAGATTAGATTGAATCCACTTTGCAACGAGGAAATAGCCACATCGACTATTTCACTGTTTAGTTTGTTTAATTTAGAGTAGAAGCAATTTTCATTTTATTAGAAGAAGTTAGATTGTTTGTGTAGATTTCTTCTGTTTATTTCAGAAAACACAAAATACAAAAATATTAGATTAAAGTAATTAGTTTCCTTCATTTTTCTTATTTCATTTATGTTATAAGTCATCAAAAATACAAAAACAATAGATTATATTTAATTTTTCATTTCAATGATTCATTAGTTTCCTTTTGTTGGATTAATTAGTTGCACGTATATTTAATTAGATCCAAGGAGAGTAATCAAATTGGTTTGATTTAAATTTGTTTGCATTTCCTTTGTTAATTAGGAACATAGAATTAATTAGATGGAAATTAACACAACTCCCTACATTTCCTTAGTTGGCCTAGGTTACCCAAACATTGACCTTTCCTCTTGTGGATTATTTGTGTGTTTGTTTATTTCCTTATGTTGATAGCTTACATGTCCACATGACCATTTAAGGTTGGGTAGAAATCTAGACAATGTGTGTGTGATCCAAGAGTGCCACAACGAAATCTTGTCACACAATGTGATGATATTGATTAGGGCCTCAAACAACTTATATTCCAAACCACACCAGTTCCACCCAGTATCATCTCACAACTGATAGCCTTGAACGAAGAAGTGGATAATGCTAATGAGTTCTGACACAATCAGCCTGGCCAAGATTAGATCCCACAACCCATAGATCCATCCTTATCACACATTTCCTATCACATCTCTATGATCCTATCTAGAGACTTTTATGAGGTAGATATTGGATGGTTCCCACGTATTCCATAACCAATCCATAAGGTGTAAATAGTGAACCCGACATTGATATAAAACTTTTTGTTTTTATTCTCCTCGACCGCTCCATCTCACCCGAGTAGGTAAGACATGCCTTCATTTCCTTAGATGAGCAGATTCTCGTAGTGCCCATAGAGGACATTCGATTTCCTTGATCTACTTGTTAGTCATTTTCACCTATTTTCACATATTCCACATATTCATCCTATTTAGCCATCCCACAACCACCTTTCCATCTCATATCGGTTGTCCCGTCATGACCTCAAGAGATCCATTTCCTCCTAGAGTCGTGTGTTGATTCTTAGACATACAAGACCCTCATAAGATCAAGGCCATTGTAGAATGTAAAGTGTATATAATGCTCAAGAACCTACTAGGATTTTTAGGGATTACATGTTATTAGCATATATTTATAAAACATTATAGCAACATAACAACACCACTCATACCTTTATTGAAACATGAATTTTCCTATTGGATTGAGGCATCCATCGAGGATTTTGAGAAGTTGAAATAGGTCATGTGCACTAGTTTAGTTCTAACCACTACCAACTTTTCTAAAACCTTCATTATTGAAAGTGATAATTTGGGGTAAAATATGGGTGCAATACTCATGCAAGATGATTGGGCCATTACATTTAAAAATTGGCAATTTAAAGGTACAATTTTTTGAATCCCATTTATGAGAACGAAATGATGGTTACACTCTATGCGGTCAACAATGGAGACTCTATATGATGGGAAGACATTTTAAGATTAATATGAATTGTGAAAGTACAAAATATTTTTTGAGTAGTGGTTGGCATCAAAAGAACAACAATAATGGGTCATAAACATGTTGGAATATGAATTTGAAATCATCTATGAGAAAGGGAAGGAAGATGTAGTGTTTGATGTACTAACTAGAAGGAATGAAGCCACAAAAGCACTAGTGTGTGTCATACTAATATTGTTGGTGGATTGATGGATGAGGAAAGATCAGATTGGAAGAACAACACATATACACACAATCTCATTTAGAATTTCCAATAAGATCTTAGTTGTTATAAAAAAATCTGGAATGGGGACTCTCTATGGTACAAGGATAGGTTGTGCCTCTAAGTAAAATTGAACCTTGAGCATAAGGTTCTTGCAGAACTCCATGATTCACTAATATGTGGAAATTCAGGCTTATTGAAGACTTGTATCATAGGGTCAACCAAGATTTGTTTAGAAATGGTTCAAAAGGGAGCTACAAAAATTGTGGCGTAATATTTGGTGTTTTAGAAAAGAAAGTGCATGCCAATTAATACGTGTCTAGTCTCTTGAATCCTATAGATATTACTAGCTAAAGGTAAGAAGATGTCTCCATGGATTTCATTAAAGGATTATCCAAGTCTAAAGGAAAAATGGGATCATGGTTGTCATAGATAAATTCATAAAATATGCCCATTTTTGTGTCTTGAAACATTGGTTTGTTATATATATTATATATATATATATATATATATATATATATATATATATATATATATATATATATATATATATATATATTTTTTATAGAGACAATTCAAAAGCTACATGGGACTCCAAAGATTAATGTAATCATGATTCTCTATTACCATAATTTTTAGACTTATTTGTTCTCATTGTTAGGTACTCAACAATCTCATAGCTTGTCATATCACCCCCAATCCAATGGAAAAAATAAGGCGGTCAACAAATGCTTGGAAGGTTGTGGGAGCTTATATCCATTTTTTGTTTATGATAAACATGAGAGATGGGTCAATTGGCTACCACTAGTAGAATGGTAATATAACACTTATCTCCATAATTCATCAAAAATGTCTTCACTTATGGCATTGTATTTTTACCACCCACCATCTATCGCCCCATCCTTAAAAGTATAGCTAAGAATTCGAGCATTCTAAGAGCATGGTCAACAATAATAAGATCTATTGTCTAGCCTCCAAGATACCTTGGTAATGACACATAATCGAATGAAGTAGACAACATGCCATTGTTAAAGTGAAAGACATTTTGAAATAGGGGATTGTTTTTTCTATGATTTCAACCATATAATTAAATGTCCTTGAAACAAAACAATATGGATGATAAAATTTCACTCAAGTATTATGGTCCTTATCAAATCTTGGAGAAGATTGGCAACATGACTTCTAAAAATTGGAGTTATCATAGTGTAGTCAACTAAAAATATATAAAATCTTCCATGTTCCCTATTTGAAGCAAGCCGTTGGAAAAAGAATTCCAATCCAAACATAATTATCGAGTTTGATGAGGAGGGAAGAATCATATTGGAGCTTGAGGAAATCATCTAGACATGCATTAAAAGGTTGAGGATGAGAGTGATTATGGAGTACCTTATCAAGTGGATGAATATGCATCCATAGAGAATGCAACATGAGAAGATGAAGCATTCTAGCATAAGAACCCAACTATAGTTAATGTTGAGGATGACATGTATGAAAGGGAGGGGTATGCTATGCCCTTAACCTATGTTATGTATTGGGATATGTGTAGCGACCTATGACTAGATACCCTTTAACTTAGTCATATTAAATCTCTATATCCTTATGTTGGTAGTAGGGTCATTTTATAGAATATTAATGTTATAGGTTTATATAGGTGGTAGTGGTTGAGATTAGATCGTCATATTGCGACCTTAAAAGTGGCTCAAGTGTATCTTTGCAATATTATATTCTACTTTCAATCTTGTATTATAATCTATTTTTATGATGATGTTTTTAATGGTATAATAAATTCATTATAAAATATTAATGGTCTGGGTTTATGGGTTTATACAGGTAGTAGTGGTTGAGATTGGATCATCATATTGGGACCTTAAAAATGGCTCAAGTGTATACTTCAATATTCTACTCTATTTCTATTTTTGTGATGATGCTTTTTTGATATTATAAATTCATTACAAACTCGAATATGGGTTAATGTAAAAGGATATTGCCAGCTAACATTTGTGCGGGTAAAATCATGCTTTTGTGATGATACATATGCCTGGCCCGTTACTTAAGCAATGATCTAAGAAACAACCAACCCTCAACCCACTTCACGTTTATCACTAAAACCCATTGGATTCTCTGATTAAAAAGTTTAACCACCAAACATAATTATCTGTTTGGAATATCTTGAGGTGGCAGTGTGGACAAAGTAAATTTAGGACGACCTGTAATTTGCAATTTTCTTTATCAGATGTGATATGTTGTTGACTAAGTGTAAAACGCTACTATAGTATCTTTGACACTAAGCAAACTTTATTGGTTCTCTCCTTATCTCCCTATCAAGCATGCCCAAATTACTTTATTATATCATCTTTAGCACTAAGCAAACTTTTTTAGGTCTCTCTCTTATCTATATATCACTTATGCCCAAATATATGGTGAGTCAGTGAAGATCAGGTGCAATCAGTACTACACCAGCATGTCTGCAACACAGAAGCCCACTGCTGTGCAACCATCTTCTGGTTATCCAGAAGGATATCCTCCACCAGGTAATTCTTTTCTTTTTCATCTTCATCCTCAGATTCTAGTTGTGCATATTGTCTATGGAGGAATTGTTTTGTATGCATTTAATGATGTATTGTCAAAGGTCTATGGATCTATCTTTTAAGGATAATTTTCTTTCTTTCTTTTCGTTCTTAATTTTTGCTAGGAAGAAATAGGAAATTAGGTTTTTTTGTTTTCAAATCTTCAAAATGAAAGGCACAATCTTTGAAAATATGTGTGCCAGACAATGTGTTTCCATAATCAATGTTATCAGAGTGTGTTCACTTGTATAAGCACCATAAAAGTGATGAGCGTAAACTCCCAATGTGTTGGCATTGACTATCTGAGGTTTATAGCGAAAACACGCGCAAAAGTGGTTGGAAGCCCATCCTATTTAAGGATTGACTGTTGAATAAAAGTCGACGTGCCGCCAGAGCCAGCGGTTAATCTTCACTCAATATGCATCTGTAAAAGATTGTTTACTTGTTTCTCATTGGAGCGGATCATATATTAATATCAATCAAGTATCTATTAGATAAAATATAGACGATTACAATAAAAGTGTGGTCAATTGGTATTCACAGCCGGATCTCGTTTTGAAGACGGATTCTAAAATAAATTTCTGGAGTTTTGTTTTGTTTCTTTCTCTTTATTTAAATTTTTATAGAAAAATACAATATAAATGATTAAAATAAAAGGGTGGTCAATTGGGATTCATGGTCAGATCTGGTTTTGAAGATGGGTTTTAAAATAAATTTCAGGGGTTTTCTGTTGTTTCTTTCTTTTTATTGAAGAATTTGATATAATGATAAACATCGCTAAATTGACTTAGTGTTTATCCAGTCAAGAAAACAATTGATCTTCCATAGACTCTTTGTAAGCCAAGCAACTTCACCAATAGACTGTCTGTTGACTAATTATATATATTTTTAAAGATGAATAGTAGAAATGTTGAGTTTTAAAATAAATTTCAGAGACATTATTTTTTATTTTTGGTTTTATCTTTAGAAATTTGAAGACTACAGATTTTCGTTTTTTGGTTCTAATTTTCGAATAATTTTAGTTTATAGATTTAATTTTAGCAATTTCAGATATGATAGATTTCCCTAGTTCAACCATTTATGTGGATTTATGGTAATATAATGTGTTTTCTTTACATAATAATACTTGGATGTGTATTATTTTTAGGGTACCCATCTCAAGCTCCACCGACACAATATGCAGAAGCAGGTCCTGTCAAAACACAGAGCAGATCAGACAAAGGGTTTATAGAAGGATGGTAATTGTGCCTCTGATCTTGTTCTTCACTCATAGTTAGAATCTCTTATATGCAATAAACTAAGATTTTATGCTTACAATTTTTTTGTCTGTGACTCCAGCCTAGCAGGCTTGTGCTGTTGTTGGTTGTGTGAGGAATGTTGCTGAGAGCAAGGTCGTCTCCTTCAATATGGCATAAATCTTGTTTCAAAATACTATCCTATATACCATGATAATATGTTGTAATATGGTTATGTCATGGGATAGTGCAGGATAAGCTTATCTCTTGATTTTATTGAAAGTGGGCTCCTCCCAAAAGCCATATCTAGATAGATCTATATGGACTGGTAATTAGGAAAGTTTGATGGTATAATTTGTATTGTTGAATGTAAATTTCCGGTACATTAGTGTTGAAAACGGGTTCACCATCCGTTATTTAACACCCAACCATATACAAAAAGGATAAATAGTTTCTAGTTTATGCTGTTTTTTGTTTCAAGTATACTTGAATATAAGAAAGTTTTTTTCCTACGAGTACAATGGCAAAGCTGCAAAGATCTCAATTTGATCTGAACAAGAAATATAAGCTTTTTTTGTTTTGGTTCCATGAATGTAATTAGCTTGTTCCATAAGATATAGATATTTAGATCTATATCTAGAAAGTTAGATCTATATGTACTGGTATTTAGGAAAGTTGGATCATATAACTATTGTTGAGTGTAAATTTCAGGTGCATTAGTGTTGAAAGATAAGTTTATGTCTTTGATTTATTAAAAGTAGGCTCTTCTCAACAACCATATCTAAATAGATTTATATGGACTGGTATTTATGAAATTATGGAAGTTGAATCATGTAGTTTGTTACTTGTATCAAGCATAAATTTTATATCGCTGAACATAAATTTCTAGTACATTAACATTGAAAAAGGATTAATTATTTGTTATTTAACACCCACCACGCACAAAAATGATATAAATTTTTTAATTTATTCTATTTTTTTGTCTCAAATATAGTTGAATATAAGAACAAAAAAATAACTTATATTCTTTAATTCCAAGAATGTAGTTAACTTGTTCCATTAAAGTTGTTAAAGAATATGTGATTTTGTACCCTATTTTTTTAGTTTCTTCCTATTCTATATGTTGTAGTAAGAAAGTTAGAGTTCTTAAATTAATTTAGTCTTAAATATTAGATTACTAATGGAATATTAAATTTTCAATGAAAAGTAAAGTATAATTAATTTTAAGGAGACTATTCTTTCCCTCTACGAACCCTCTGCGAACCCTAAATGGTTAAGAGAAGACACGGCGGCCATGGAGGTAAGAAAACGGCGGAGACAATGCTGGCAGACGCGCACAGGACAACAATCGCGAACCCATCAATCCTTCCATGGCACACAGAGAGAACATGTCCTTTCGTGGATTGATCAGGCATTTTGTGACGCTAAGGCGGCTTCTTCGGCTCCCAACCCTGCTAGTTCCTCTCATGGGGACGGATCTCATCTGACACCTTTACAGAAGGCATGATCTCCCTGTGCTGATCACTTTGCTGCTAATGGTGATTGCAATAGTGGTAGAACTGTAGGCGGCGGGTCTCCAATGCAACCTCTGAACCGCTCTTCTTCAGTGGATTTACACGAAGCTCACTTACTGGCTGCATCGTCCCTGAATAATAACTCACACAGATCGACTACATTTAAAGATATTTTACAGGGCAGGAGTCTCGCACAAGGGATGAGTCCCATCACACCTTTGACCCCTGCGGTTACTAACCCTAGCGTTTCATTTGGGGATGAAGTCCTCGATTCAGAACGTTTCTACCTAGAGCATGCCCTGATCGGGAGATTCAGCGGGCTCTGGCCAAACCTAGCTACCCTTCATGACTGGATTACAAAGCACTGGATCCCGATTCTATCTAGTAAGTTAGATCTTTATCCATGTGCGAAAGGTACATTTATTGTTGTTTTTTCCTCAATTAGGGATAAGGAAGTCATAGCTAAAAAACTCTGGGCTTTGCAATCCCACTACTTGGTTTTGAAACCCTGGTTCCCATCTTTTAACCCAATCACTGAATCCTTTGCCTGCAAACCAGTCTGGATTAGACTGCCCCATTTACCGCTCCAATTCTGGGACCGTACTTGTCTAACTGCTATTGGAAATACTTTGGGTCATACCCTTTTCATTGACCCCCAAACCACTGATTTCACGCACACAACCTTTGCTAGAATCCTTGTTGAGCTGGACACATCCAAAAATCTACCTGCAAATATAGAGCTTATAGTCCAAAACAGAACTTGGACACAATCATTAGATTATGAAGGCTTGCCCTTTAGGTGCAGAAAGTGTTTTGCTACCGGGCACACTGCTGATGTTTGCGGAATAGAAAAGAGAAAAAATGGAAAAAACAACTGGTGGAAAAATGCCCTCCCTGAACACCTGATTTTCGAAGCCAAAGAGGAGTCAAATACAGATACTGAAGATGATTTTGTCTTGGAAACCCCTCTTTCAGAAATTCCAGTTGTTGAATGCGCCAAAGAATCTCATTCTGTTGGTGACAAAAAGGAAGATACAAAAGAAGATAATGAATCCGCTGTCCCAGTTGGATCTATGGAGGATAAGGAAAATACGCCTCCTTTTTTCAATCCTCTAATTGCGGAGGCTTCTACAGGCTGGATTACGGTGCGTAAAAATAAAAAACTGTTCTCCAAGAATACCGCTTCTCCACCTTGCTAGTTTCCCGGTGCTGCTCAGCTGATCATCAATGCTTCACTTTCTTTGTCGAGCAGCAGCTGTTTGATCACTGTAAACCAGTTGTTTTTATGCTGATTTGTTGTTGGTCTTGGGTTTTATTCTGTGCAGGTTTTTTCCTGCTTTTGTTCTTGTTCTTGTTCGTTGGGCCTTATTTGTTCACATCTGGCTTTTTGAGCCTTCTTGTATAAGGGTATAGTCCCTTTCAAAAAACTATTTGCCCTTAATAAAAAAAAAAGTATAATTAATTTTTAATCGGTGCAACATTTAACTTCTAATGTTCTTTAGATTAAGTTGTCGTGTGTAATTTCGTGTGTTATCCCCCTTACCCATCTCTCAAGTGGCTCATAAAGCTTTTTGTTATTTGGGTTCAACATTGGTTAGGAAATTGTATTTAAAATTATGATGTCACTTTAATCTAAACAATGAAAATAGCACAAGAACACTTACCTATCTTTTAAGTGAGGTAGGTGGTTTTATTCTAATATTGCATTAGTTAAACTATATTTTACTTTAGATTTTTGGGTTGTTTATTTGGTTTTTTACATCAAAATTATTTTGAAAAATATTTTAAAAGATTAAAATATTTTGAAAAAATTAAAGATTTGGGTTTTGAATCGAACACAAAAACACAAAACTAAGTAGCTAATCTAATTGGAACCATACAAGTATGAATTTAGCCATGTCGGATCCATAGGAGTATGAAAATAGTTCATTGCTCTCACTCATAATTTGACTTGGAGAATACAATTAACTAGTTTTGAGCTCTATAAACTCCACTTTATTTTCCTAATTTTGTTGTGAGTCATTGGGAAATTCTTCTTCTTGCTCAACTACTTGCAAGACCCATAAAAATTGGAGGATATTAATAGGGGCATGTTAGCCTCAAAGATTATTAGGTCCCTCATGCCATGAATGATTTGGAAATTTCAACACTCAATGCAAATCGTAAAGCAATTTGATATACGCAAGTGTCACTCTCCATATCTTTTCAAATCGGTGTAATAAGTAATAAATGTTAGATGCTCTCTATATACTTGAATTCAACTTTTGGTGTGTCAATGCTCTTGAAACAAAAAAATCCCTCGAAATTTAATATCACTCTTCCAACAAAGATTATTTCATTCTCTCTACTTTTTCTAAATGCATTATTATAATCACATATTTAGACATCTTGAATTGAAATTAGGACATATTGATACCCAAACCGACACAAAATGTATGAGAAAGCTAACAAAAGGAACACTGACCCCGAGGAAAGTGCAAATAAAGGACAAAAGGGCCCATGAAGGAATAATTCGTAATTGTACAAGTATGGATGAGGAAGACCCGAATAGTACAAGATTCAATTTGAAATTCTCTAGAGCCATAGGGAAGAGAAGCCATAGAACAATAGATGTCGAGCAAGGAAGGCTAGAATAGTAAAAACAGAGAGACAAAAATGAAATAAGTGAAGGTAAAGTCGAGATTGATAATACAAGTTTGAAAGTCATATGTTGAGAAAAGAAACACACATTTTGGAGGGATGAGAATGTCTTGGGGATAGCATACATTCTTGTGTGTGTGTGTGTGTGTGTGTGTGTGTGAGAGAGAGAGAGAGAGAGAGAGAGAGAGAGAGAGAGAGAGAGAGAGAGAGAGAGAGAGAGAGAGAGAGAGAGAGAGAGAGAGAGACTCAATGTCCGCATATATAAATTCATAATCAAATAACTGATGAAATCTAGGTCAGAAAAGAAAATAGGAATGAATGCACCTATGTTTGCTGAATACTTTGCATGAATCTCAGTGGAATCCATATCTCTTAATTTGTGTCGTATATACATCTATTTGAATGTATGTCTCGCAATGAGACCTAGTATAAAATAATAACTAACACAATGTGATTGCTTCCATATGAGGAAACAAGAGAATGTACTAGAGGCCTAAGGATTGGAGATAAAACTAGAAATTACATATGAGGTGAAAAATAACATCAGATGGGATGTAAATGCAATGTTTCTCTTGAAATGCTAGACCAATATTTACAAAATTGAATCTTCAACATTGTTCAAAGATTTAGAAGACAACATGTATACACATATCCACCACCCAAGAAATTTCCTAAATATTGTTCTAGACAATCATCCTTATGAGAGGAACAACATGAAGTGGAGATGTCATATTAGAAGACTAAATACATCTTTACCCAACATCATCCTTGTGGCTTCAAACTTGCTTTTCCCTTGCACAATCCCCTAAGTACATCAAACCCTTCCAAAATAGAGGAAACCCTAATACATTTAAAACCCTTTTTGAAACAAAAGAAATACAAAAATTCCCACCTTTGCAACATGCATGTGGGGGTTTGCATTAGTGTAAATGACACAATAACACCGAGAGAGGAGCCCTAGGTTTCATATCCCGCACAAGGTTTCCAAATGACGTTGAAACTCATGAACACTTGGGACTCTGTTATTCGTTGGCAATATCCACAATTTCCTTACAATGGAGAGGTGTTTCTTTTCATCCACCTTATACCCAAGAAACCCTCCCCATCTTTGGTGAAGGGGGGGGGGGACATTCCAAACTAAGGATGCTATATTAAATGTGTTTATGTTTGATTTTTTTTTTGTATGAGCACAACACAAAGAATGATTCAATTCCACATCTAATATCCATTTTCATCTTTCACTCAACAACAATTCTTCGTGGCTTCTATTGCCTCTCTTCTCTTGGGCCCTCCAGAGCTCTACGAGTTTGCTCCTCAAAATAGTACCACAATGGGAAATGAATATCTAGACATGCTCAAAAGTGACATGGTGTTAGAAAATAGATGGCTTCCACTTAAGGGTTATAAATTTGATAGTAACTTACACATGTTCACGATTTTAACCGTAAAATACTTGTAAAAATTTTAAGTAACCTTATGTATGACTTGCATATTTAAATTTTGAAAGTCCTTTTTATATGGATTTATATACAACATATATTATATGCATTAATACACATACAAGTAAATAAATAAATAAATATATTTTTATATATATTTCATTAAAAATATGTAGGTAAAGTTGCTTTTTTTTAAAGTGTAATATTGAAAAATTACCGTCATCTACAAATAATTTGACAGGTATAGGTGGTTGTTAAATGTAAACCATGCTTCCACTGATGGGAAGGATAGAATTTTTGGTCCCACATTTTGTTCATCAAGGGTCGAATGCCTGCCAGACACTCCAACTATTGGAAGTCGTGTGGAAACAAAACCCCTACATTATTTAAAAGCTCATCTTCTAATGGAGAGCATTCAAGGACTGGACTAATCCAATCAAAAGCGATTCTACAATGCCACTTGTTGGATGCATTTTCAAACCCAAGTTATAATTTTTTAACAACCCATAGCCACAAGTATGATCAAACCCAAGTTTTTCTTCTAAAATGCACTATTGGATAATTGAACCAGAATCTCGTTCCTCGAACTATAGTTGTAGTACACTAAAAATAATATACATATTTATGAAAAGCATATACCTAAGAAGCCCATACACGACATGATTTGAAAATTATCAAAGAGGAAAATTCTTATCTAGCGTATTGCATGATTTTTGAGACAATGGGATTTTTAACGTCAACGGTGAGCCCAAGAAATTGTACAGAAAAATCGTCATTTTTGAGTTCAACACATGATCGTTTTGGGATTTCATAATGGAGTTCATGCAAGATGAGGTCATCAACCACCTCCTGACACTTCTTAGGAAAGCTGCAGTCAACGAAGAACAAGGCAGGTGTCAATTGGACATGCATGAGGTGCTCAATAGATTTGCCTTCATAACATATACATAGTGGCCTTCAATTTCGACCCCCAGTGTATTAATATTTCACTTCATATTTCACAACCAACATATGGCCACTTCCATTGGAGTGTCAGGTATTGACATACTATTTTAGTGGGAGGGACACCTCTATTACAATATCACCCCTAATAGTGTAAGGATTGTGTTATATTTTCAAATCCCTGACAATCTTTAATTAGAAGTTTTTAAACTATACCCATTTCTATTGGATCTCTGGAAAATGGTAGCTGTTGGCTGTAATATTTGCTAAGCCGTGCTAGGGGAACTGGATAGGCAACTGGATGAACTGGTTTACGCAGGTAAATTCTTGCCTCCTGAAATGACAATAATGCAAACTGATAGTGGCGGAGATACAGGCAATTCGGTGGAAGATTTGGTACCAGCGTGACTCCTCGACGCTAACAACAAATTCCAGCACCATTCCTTTTCCAGCCACGTATGGTCAATCTATCATTATATGTATGTGATGCATGCGAATTTTATGTGGAGCGCACCATACATAGGTGCAAAATGAGTGAAGGGTAGCCGATAAAATACCAAATAGAAGGTTTTGGCATATGGTATAGGCATGTGATTATAATAAAGAAATTTCAGATTCAATACAAATATTCTTCAGACTCTGTAACAAAATAAATAAATTTAAGGTTAGGGTTTGAAAAAAATTATATTTGTGACCTTTACGGCTGCTATAGTGCCTTTCTCTTGCTTTTCTCATTCCTAATGGAGAATTTTAACATTATTACTTGAATCAGTTGACACTTTCACATAAAAAAGAAACATAAATTATGATATACTCATATCAGGAGTATTAATTCACATAAATTAATGAAGCCTTTTCCTACGTTGGAGAATTTTCAAACAACAAAGTTGGAGTGCTGGATTTTGCAAGGCTTTTAGATGTTTTTAGTCATTTTAGATGTTAAAATACATCCACTTTTAAAATATGACCGTCATGGTTGATAGGTGAAAATATAATTTAAACGTTAGTATATATATGTTTATATTTTAACTGTCAAACACACACACACACATATTACTAAATTTAAAATAATTAAGAAAATTGTTAAATTAAATTTCACACTACATATTATGAATTTGTGAGATTTATGACAATTAATATCAACGAAAAACAAAAACTTTGGAATTAAATAATAAAAATATCTAAACATATTATTAAAAATATAAACATCTTAATATCTCATTGATAAAATAGAAACATCTATTAGTTTTGATTTTTAATTAGTTTAATTTGATTTGGTTTTCTTTGATTTTTCATTGTTTGATTTCTTACAAATATATATTAAACTACAAACATTTGATTTGGGATTTTGTAAGAAAGGTGAAACTTGAATGTTGAATTGGTGAAAGTTAGAAGTTAAACTCACTTTCTACAGAATTGCAAGCTTGCACTAGTGAGTCCTTTCTTTGAATTTCGTAATATTTTTATTTTTTAATTATAATTTAAAATAGTATTTTAATGCTCTCACAAACTTTAATGGTATTTTCTAGATCTTTTATTTGATTAGTGAAGATACAATTGATTAGTGTACAATCGATATTTATGAAAAATAATTGTATCTCTGATAAACTATGAAATTGATTAATGTAGCATTGTTTTTGTTGGTTTATAATTGTACAACAAAGACCAAATATTTATAAAGATTAAGTTTGTTAAAATCATTTAGATTCAATCAATTAGAGAATCCCACATAGATTTGTAATTATAATGCAATTTAGAAAATATAAAAGATAGAATTGCACTAAAGGAAAAAAACCCACCATAAAAGTTTATGTATTAGCTTTTTTAAATAAATACCAACATTGGTTGCAACTTAAAACTTTTATTATCAATTAGCTACCTATTTTTTGTGTCCATGTTGTTCTCTCTACAAGGAGAATAGAGTAAGAATGATTAAATATACATTTTTTGGGTTAACAATGGCATGGATAATTGTTGTTCATGAAGGTGTAAGGATTAATCTCTACCTACCTATGGATCATCAGTAGGAGGTCAAGTATTTATAAAAAAGTTATTTATCTCCAATCTCTCAAATATATAATTTAAATTAATCTATATATTTGGTAATAATTGATATACATATTTTGACATGCATATTAAATTTTGAACGTCAAATGACATTCACATAATTTTTGGACCATCACATAATTTTTTTGTGACATGTAACTTTGAACGTCAAAATCCAAAGACCTGGTTGGACATCTAAGGATCGAGGAACCCAAATTATACAAATAAATAAATGTGAGCAGAATTAAGAAATAAATAACTATGATTTGGTGAAGTTGGACATGCAAGTGTAAGGACCGAGCAATCCGAATTATATAAATAAATGTGTGAGTGAATTAAGAAATAAATAACTATGATTGGATGGAGAGGGATAAGTTTTAGACACATTGCATTCTTGCAATCGTCATATTTTTTTCATAAAATTTCTTCTTTATTTGAATTTGTTTCTTAAAGATGCCGAGAAAGTCTTTCTGGAAAGGCTTAACTCTTTTCAACAATGAGTCCCTCAATAAGAGATGCTTCTAGCATAATAAGTGGGATATATGCATATGTACGATGTGTGGGATTAACCATGAATCACAAATCTTAAAAGAAAGGGATTATGTGCAATGATGGGAAAAATAAAACTTTAATGTAAACGTGGCATTATATCTTTGTGAAACCATGTATGTAATAAGAAAATTTTCCCTATGGGGTCCTCGCGTATAAGTCATACAATCATGATGATAAATTTATGTCCCAATTAGTAGGATGTAATCTAGGTAAGCACAAGTATGAAATGTCATGTAATCTAGGTAAGCACAAGTATGAAATGCCCCAAGGTGGGCAAGATGTGGCTGATGTAATATTGAAAATAAGATAATGCACCGAGGTGGGAAAGATATAATTTGTATAAGCTCAAAAATAGGATAATGCCCCAAGGAGGAAAATATATAATATGTATAAACTTAAAAGCATGATTGATTGAGATTCTATAAGGTTTGGGGACAATGCTTTAGATTTGTTGTGTGTGAATGTGGAAGCAATAATGTTGGGAGAAATAAGATAAAGAAAATAACATAATTAGAATTGAAATCATATTAATTTGTGCATTCTATACATGGCATATACTCAAGGGATATGTATGGATGTCTACCTTCTACTTTTGCTCATAGCTAATGGTACAAATGTGTATACACATATTACAAATCGATAAAGGCATAAAGAACCGTCATGTAAGTTGAAACAATTCATCCTCCATGTCTGGATCTTCACCTTCTGACTGTTATTTGACTTGGATGCCAAACACATCATATGTTGTCGGTTACATTTCCATAATGCCATGGATGTGCCACTTGGTGTGGCACAAAGTGTCCAAGTGGGTAATGCTTAATTTATGTTTTTTACACATGAACTAAGATGTGTGGTATGTTTATAAATAGTTTGTGCTGTTATGAAGTGTTTCATGGTATTGTGAGGTGTTGTGAATGTTTTTATTGCTACAATGTGCTATAATTTGGAGAGGAATTGAATTCTACACATTAACATGAACTGCGAAAAGTATTGCAAGATATCAAGAGTTGTTTTGAGGTGTTTTGATCGTGGTCTTTTTAATTTTTTGTGTCATGTTTCCTATCATTATGAATAACTTGATGCAAGGTATTTTGTGCAGATTCTCAATACATGGATGTTGTGTGAAATGTTCCCAACATTTCTCAATATGTGCAATGATGCAAGCGATTATCAAAGTGATGCACAAAGAATGAATATTGTGTGGCATGTTCCATGTTATTGTGCATGAGGTTTATGAGGTGAGTGGATATGGGGTTGTTATGCTCACTTTTAGCCTACCTAGTCACTTTTATACAACTAAATTTATATTTTTTGTTTGTGCTTTGTTATATGGTAGCTTGCTACAAAACACCTTACAAGTGAACACTTTGTACCTAACACTTTTCTATAGAACATCATTGGTTGGATATTTTGTCAAATCAAAATATGAGGTTCAACCACAAGTATATGGGATTAAATCCTCCTCAAAGACAAAAGTGAGGTGCAGCTGCTTATTGCTAATCTAAAACACAAAGAAAGAATATACACGATTCACACTAATCTAACCATGGGGTTGGGATGAAGTCCCAAATCCACACTCACACAATTCAAGGATATTGCTTTTTGAATGAACTAGGTTAGAAACTCGTTATAATGAAAGAAGCGGCAATAGAAAGGAAATGGGAGAAACGTATTTTCTTTCGAGTAAACACAGAGCACGAAATAATCATACGAGTTTTAGATCACAAATATAATGTCCGAAATAATCGAAACACTAAGATGCTATGAAAAGAATAGCTTAAGATCATGAACATAAGAACACTGTCTTAAGTAAGATATATTTCACAACACAAAGTCTGTAAAACGATATCAATTCCTATTCTTCAAAATGATTGAATGAAAACACAAAGTTTTTCTTCTTTCCAATAGCCCTAAATATTCCAAAAATCGACCCTTTTTGAATGCACAGCATCCCTTATTTATAACAAAAGGAACTAGAGATAAAATAGGGCATCCTAAAAAGTAGCATGTTAACTAGAGTTCGCTTTTGCATGATTCTCACGCAGAGATCAAGTCAAAGTATGAATCAAAAATATGACAAAACGGAAATAAAAAAGACATGTCAATCTAAAAATAGAAATGACATGGGACGTTGGGACTTAATCCGAATCATCATCTTTTGCTCCTTCCTCTTTTTTTCCTCCTCCCGCCGAGCCATTTGCTCTGAAATTCCCGAACTTTCGAATTATGCCTTGCATTTCGTTCTCATCAGTGCGGTGGAATGATCATTCCAAATTTCACAAGTTTCATGAACATCGCATGTGTAAGGCCGGGAAGCTTTTTCAATCCTTTGCTGAGTTTTCTTAAGGCCTCCAAAGAATGCTCAATCTTTACCAATGGTCCATCTTTTCAAGATCAAACCGAGCATTGATTCATGCCGAATGACTCTTGGAATTGTTTCAAGAGATCATCCATTGATAGTACACCCGAATTTCCCACCGACACCTTTGAACAAATCTTCAAGCAACTCTTCTTCTAAATCACTTTTCCCATCAATCGGTTTATCCCTTGATTCTCTCAACTTAGCGCAGCTTCGTTGAGAATCTTCACCCTAAATCGATGGCCTTGGTCACATGGAAATGCTTATCCGTATGAGGGAGAATACCTTCTTGACTAAGAGATGTGCTGGTATTTGCTTTAACACTTGGAGAGCTTCATAAGTCAAATCAAGTCTGTCCAATTTCTTGAGAAATCTCCTCATCCATCTTTTCTCCATCTTTTCGAATGTCTCCACAGATTGATGAACTTTCACAACGCTTTGTATACTTCCTTCCCTGTTGGAGCAACCTTTGGACCCATTCATCAACCATCCTTCCTTGTTTAGCAATCTTCTCAATTGCGAGGCATCGATGAGAAATTGAATCGGCAGAACAGAAGAAGGTGGTATGGATTCAAGGGTTTTGAGAATTTAAGCAAAACCTCATCAATGCTCCACTTTTTCTTAAGTTCATCTCTGCTGTCCTTTGTTTCTTTCAACTTTTGCACAGACGCCTATGGAATCCTTTGCATCTTGTTGCGCCCTTCGTTACTTTCCTGAGCCACCCTGTTACTCCGATAATCAGATGTTATATCCTCTCTAGTTTTGTCACCGAGGGAGTGGCATCTCGTGAACTTATCTCCTGAAGCATCTACCAAAACCCTTGAAAGCTGCTTTTGGGTTTCTTGGTTGATTTGCAGTAGAAGCCTTGAGTGAGCTGAAATCAAAGGTCAGGGGTACAATCACTTTCCTCTTCCTGAGTTTGCTCGAGTAGCCATTGTGGCGCATCGGAGAAATTGCCAATGTTGTAGAATCGGTATTCTACTCTCAAGGAGAAGATTCTACTATCGAGGGGGAAATGAATAGCTAACGTGGTAGTAGATGCAACAAAGTTCTATGTTGGGCGTGGCCGGGTGATCACTTGGGTTCCAAAGCAGAGAGGGGTGAGAGTCCAGAGAAAATACCAGCCATACACGAAGAAGTGGATGGGGAATGAGGAGGTTGGAGTGTTTCATGAGGGGGAGGCATGATTCGGCCCAAAGCCTGGGATGCAAGAGACAAAGTTTCTTCAGTTTGATAATCAACAAATGATGAAGTCAAGAGCTGGCTTCCTCCTTCTTCCAAATTAATTTCTCCTATTTCTGGTGGTGTTGGTGATTCTGGCACAACCACCGTTTCAGCTGGAGAAACAATTGAAGAGATTTGTCTTTCTTTCCTCTTCTTGGGAATCCTGATTTTTATAGGCCCCCCAGAAGATTCTTTGTCCTTTTTCTTTTTGGAGGGCCCCACCTCCGAAGCAGCCAACTTTGGAAACTTGTCATCTTTAAAATTCATTCCCCAAGAGGAGAGCCATTTTTTGGTGCGAGCAAGAATGAGAGCCGACCTATCTGTAATAGAGGCTTTTTCGCTGGCTGACCAATCAATAGGTGGGAAAACGATTGATCCTCACTAAGCCCATCATAGGAAATATCCAACACACTTTCATTGTCGGTCGTGCCATTTGGCAAATCGAAAGTAAAGCTCCATGTGCTTCGAATCTCATCAATAATCAACCTACTATTATCTTTTTCGCGAACCGCAACTTCAAGTACTTGCAGATCAACCCATATATCCTCAATGTCGGGCCTGTGCATGACATGTTGGGCTCCATAGGCTCTAAGCACTCCTCGGATGTCAAAACCATCCCGAGACTTCATATGCTTTTTCGATTTTTGAAGTTCGCATTCAACATTTTTGGCCTTTGCATCGCTGTCGAGCAAGTATATCTTCCGATAGAAATTGGGAAGGATACAACATACCTTATGCTTGCTTTTTTGGAATTTGTGAAAATCCAACATTTGTCCCGACTAATTCTATCAATATCAATCTATCCCCTGGATAGCGATGACGGAAAGGCTCTCCCGAGTACATGACTGCTCAAGATATGTAAACTTCTTGAATTGCAAGAAGATACACCCCCATTTGGATACTTCAGTCCAAGCCTCGTCTGAGACTCTTGTCTTTCTTAACCCTGGGTTCAGCCGGCAGATATTCTCGTAGAAGAAGGCATCATTTACCCTTCTAAAATGTTCTTTGGACCCCTTCTTTGTTATTTGAGGGAAATATTTATAAACCGGGTTTGTCGCTCGCTTCCCTTAGTATCCACCAGGATAGTTCCTCATCCCATCTGCAGAAGCCACATATGAAAACGTATAAAACTTTCAAAATCGATAAGACCGTCGTCATCGAGAATCAATTTCATTGCTGATAAGGGTCCCCCAGTCAATCCCTTGCTGATTCTTCTTGATGGTGACCATAAACTGATACATCCATCCATGAAATACATTTGATTCAGGCAAGCCAAAAACCCGGCTCAGCAGGGTGATAATATCATTGATTTCTTGTATGAAATCACATCTGGGGATAGTCCTTGGAAATCTAGATACTGCTGGTTTAGCCTTGACCAGGAACTTCTTGTTGACATCCTTAATGCAGTCTTCCTGATTACTATCCCAGGCCTTCTGAGCCGACTTGATGTTTAGGTCCCCATACTCTTCGAAATTAGGTAGTTTTAGAAGATCATCAAAATATGCTCCATCTAGCCTGATCACTACCTCACCAGCCTAACGAGAAGCCGAGTCATAACTAGATGCACAAGCCAAAACAAATTCTGGACATTGGGCGGACACGGAAAGCTAAGGGCAAGCCACTGTTAGCTAAAGCTGTCATCCATGGGGTTTGAGAGGAACTCTTCACCCTATTCCAGAAGTCATCCATATCTATATTGCCAAGTTCAGTGTCCCTGATATCATAATTGCAATCAATATATGATGGAGATTCTGGCTTCTTGAATTTGTACTTCATCCTGCTAGATTTCGGCCTTCTCCTGAGATGGACCAGGGTCCGACATGAAGAATGTTGGAGGGAGAAAGGCTTGAAACTCAGGAGATGTTATCCACACTGAAAATCCCGATCGACTGAATATGCCGGAAGAATAGAAGAGTCCGACACGCTGAGGAGGATGTCGGAAAACCCTGAGAACCCGACAAGTTTGATATGTCGGAACTTTGGCAAAGCCCGACACTTGCGTTGATGACGGGAACTCGGAGATACCCGGCACTTGCTTTGATGTCGGAACTTTGAGAAACCCCGACACTTCAAACTTCCAATATACTTCGGGCCTTTGACTCTGCAAAACAATCTTCAAAACCCGAGAAGCAAAAACAGGTTTTTCTTTGAATTCCAAATATACAATCTCCTTTTGTTATTCATGCATCATGCATATAATTGAAAACTTCAAGAGAATAGAACCAAGTGATAGTTCAGAAGAGATAAACCCTAAAAACCTAAAACCCTTTCCAAAGCAACACAGAAAGAAGAAGGAAAGAAAACCTTCAACACCCGGCAAGAAATTGGGAATAAAATACGCTCAATCGATCCATAAAAACCAAGAATAAAGAAGGGAAAGAAAAATACCTTCAATTCGAGAAATGTAAGATCGAAAACAGACGATCCAATCGAGCAAGGTGAGTTTTCGGGTTTTGAAAACGGAAGAGCACGCACAAAAATTCCACGAATTAAAAATACGAATGGTAAGAATGACGTGGAAATCCGCGTATTTATAAGAAAATTGGTAATTAATACACTTCACTCGGGACGTGCCAACTCACCGACCACTCGGCATGAATGCCATGTCAAGCATGTTTGGGAGGTCGAAAACCCGACACGAGGGGACTTAGTGCATTCGGGTTTGGGTTTGGAAAACATGATGCATAAAGCATGAGGTGCTTAGATGCTACATAGCCCGAAAACCTCTGATACAAACGATTAAGCGGACTTTCGGGAATCGGAAACATGGGGCATAAAACATGTTTTGATTATGGATGTTCCGATGCACGGGGTCCGAAAACCCGATTTTCTCAATAGGCGGTTTCGGGTTTGGAAGACGATCGACATAAAGCATGTTAAAACTCATGTCGAAATAGTTGGTAAAACCCAAAACCCGATTTTCTTAAAAAGAGGCCATAATGCAAAATCAACCGAAAATTTTGTAGGGGTTATCCGATCGTTTTGTCGTGAACTCAAAACGGGATAAGAAACACTTTGCTACAAAACACTATAGAGTAGCATTTTGATTTGATATGCATTCCCTTTATGATACACACTTATCATTGTCATTGGATATTGATGTTATTAACATAGTATTTCTTAGCAATGAATTGTGATTATGCATCATCGTGTTTATGAGATTTCAAAAAATGACACTAGATGAAAGTTTGGCTCTTTTTGTATTGATGATGATGATTTTTCATAAAACATAGCTTAGTATGTATTGGATTAAATAACATAGATGATAATATTGAATATTGATTTTGATTATGTTTCTATTAGATTAAATGTAATGTAGTGTACCTTGAATTGTAATATAAATCCAAATTGATATTTATTGTAGCCTTTATTTTTATACTCAAATGCCTAGGCACACTGACACTTCATCTAGAGAGATCTCGGACGCTCACCAAAAGTACGTGAAGCTACCATGTCCCTCTTGTGTACTATCTTGTCAAGATGTTAGCATGTATAACCATATTAACCATTACCAAAGTGTATATTCCATCCTAATAATCAGATCCATGAGCTCAATTTGGAAACACACATAATAAAGAAAGCATAAAGGTTTAGATAACAATTAAGATCAAATTAACCATGCAACCACCATGAAAAATACATCAACAACCAATATCCATCCACAACGATCCATTATATTAATTCATCACAAAACAATAGTTGAATACATCATAATACTCTCATAGAAACATGCGCGAAAATTCATACCAACAACATATCTCTATTACAACTCAAAACTATCACATATATCGTCCTCCCAAATAGTGAAATACATTACATACTTATAGGGGTGACTTACCCTTTACCGCCCATACATTCTCAAAATAGACTACATGCTCAAAATAGCCATGTGCATGTACAAAATCAACTAGGTCAGTATGCAAGTGAGCCTAATAATAGATTAAACCTAAAGATAAACTTTGTTCTAATCCTATTATTAGCTTGACCTCTACATGTCTCTTGATCTCCTCGTGCATGTGCTCTATCCAAAATAGAAATTCCTTTGTCTGCAAGTCTTCATGCCTCACTCTATTCTTGGAACATTTCTTGGATGCCACTCCATCTTGTCACTATCTATTTTTAGCCTGTGGCTCCAAAATTGGCTAAGTCCCGAATGTCTTATGCCTAGCGAAAACCCCGCGCGATTCTTGTTCTAACTTCCATGGGCACCTTCACTCCTATCTTTGTGCATGTCCCTAACTCTTGTGCTCCATTCATACTTAAAACAATTCTATCATGCAACATTACCCCACACTAAATAGATTGTTTTCCTAGACAATACTTCAATCAATCTTGTTGCCAAAAAAGATGTATAGATAAAATGAAGAATTCAATTCCCAAAAAGGAATCATCATACCCAAAAATTTACTTAGGCTGCAATAGGTTGGAAGAGTTTTGGAATCTCAGTCTCTATCTCACTCATCACCTTCTTCCATTCATCTAGTTTTGTCATAGCTTTCCTGGGTGCCGCCTCTACAATCCCTGGCACTTGGTCAAGTACCAACTCTTTAGTCTTGTGCTTGAGTTCTTGAATGACTACTATTAGCTCCGCACATGCCCCCTCTATCACATCTATGTGGTCAAGCACCATATTTTGAAATTGGGTTACTGGAGCTCCAACTTGTCCTTTTTAGTTTTAATCATTACCTTCTATTTTTGTTGCCTCAATCATAGCTAGGGTGCACTCAACCTTATTAGAAGGCATATTCTCTTGAATGGTTTTAAGCACTACTTCTTTGTGAACCAACCATATATAAATTATATCCTCACACTTCGACACATGTTGAAAGCTGAATTATATTTTGCATTTCCTTCTTTGAGCTTTGCGAACAAGTCTTCAAGCTCGGTGATCTCGGTTTCAACAATGATATTATTCGTTATTCTCTCCTTTACAATTTCTTCTTCTATAGGCCCTATTTTCTTTATTTTTTCCAGGAGCATATCTCTTAATTATTCCATTTCATTGTTGTAATCACATCAGACTTGGATCACTAGGCCAATGCACTGTCACAAAAATTGTTTCACTAAGGTGTCAGCCCTGTCGTATGCTTCCTTTGTTCTCTTTTGTTCCCCATGCAGGCCTTTCTTCAGCTGATCTACCTTGCACTCTTTTCCATTTTTATTAGTGACCAATGTCTACACAAAGTGGTTCTTACATCCAAGTTCATTTGTTCTACCTCCACGACCATTTTATTTAAGATGTTACATGCCCGCTCATCATTCAAATGATTTGGATCAATCACCTTATACTTCTTCCTACGCTACTTCTACAACATTATAGTCCAAATGGAGTGGTTGTTTACCTCAAATTTTGGCTCCTCTATGTGGTTATGCAGATTCCAGCTTAACATTTTCTTAGTGCATGACACCCTTCCATCTTGATCCATCAAATCCCATGCATGTAACTTCTCTATCACCATTGTGCTTTGAAATTACACTGTAAGACCGTTTTAGGGTCATCCACATAGTCTATGTGGGGCGATTGGGGTGTTCAACATTTCCTCTATGCCTTCTTCTTCATTCTTTACTTCTTATGAGTAGGAGTCTCTGTGATTGTACCCACTCCTATGCTTGTCTCTTCCTTAATGAAAAAATAATCACTAGCTTCTTTCTCTATATGCTCCTCCTCCCGCACATGTGTGTCTTCCTTTAGTGAACTCTTACTCCCTTCTTCTTCTTGTACATATGCCTTCTACTTCTCTTTGGCCTTTTCCTTCTCTAAATGTTCTACAAATTCTTGTTCTAATTATTCATGCAAAGCTAGTCCTCTCTTCTCCAAATATGATTCTTCACTTATCTCTATACTAAAGACAACCGTGGATTTTTGGAGCTTAACTTTCTCCTTCTCTCGTGCTCCCCTATTGTGAGGTTCCTACACCATCGTTTTTTTCCTAGTATAATACATATTCTTCCATGAGTGGTGTAGCTTCCTTAATCTTCATCCCCTTATTATTCTAAAAGGTCATCCTCACGTACCGTCTTCACTGGTGGTACCACTATCATTCCAGGATGTGGAAATGTGGAATATGTAACATCCATCTCAATCCCTCCTTGAGTTTTAAGCCTCAAATGTACAAATACTATACAAATCATGCCTCTAATGGTGACATTGAGCTAGGGATGTAAGTCCAACGTATCATGTTCCAGTACCTATAAGTATGCGAGCCTTGAATCATACCTATATATTGTGTGCAAAGTGTGAAAGTTCGATTCAACCGTGTTTGCATCAAAGGTCAACTTTTGTGCATCCTTTATTCTGTTTATTGAATACTTGAGGTACCACGTAGTGAAAGTAAATGACAACTTACAATAGGGCCCATATTTCCACTTACCATTTGAAGCGTGCAAGATTGTAATGATGCATCACTGAATTTCATTTGTTCCCAAACCTATAGTGGGTAGTTCACACAAAATGCGCCATTCATTCTCAAATTCCCCTCTCATCTGTCGTCACGCCACTTGTCCATCCGTGCCTTATAAGTACTTGTAATTATTCCATCACAAGTATATCCTATGAATTGTATTATGGGAGATTTATGCACAGGTGGGTAAACCCACATGTTATCCTTCGATCCGTCCAAAACTCCAATCTCCCAAAACACTAAGAGGAGGAGGATAGATCCCAAACTTATATTTCCACCTTCATCTTTATATACTTGCACCTCTTCTATAATCCTATTTGTAACAAATTGTGTAGTGTGCCCTATTTTCCATTCTATGTGCCATGTAGAGAAATCGTTTATTGACATCTATCCATCATTTTGGAGGCAACCAATTTGTAACTCACCACCTAGTTGTAACCTTAGTTTCCAAATCATCTAAATCTACAATCTGTCATTTGCCCGACCACCATTTTCGTACCTCAATCTTGCACCTAATTCATCTATCATTGCATTGCAAAGGTCTAACCCCATATCTTCACCTGTAATCCTAAGGCATGTAACTCGCTCAATAAATTGAGTCATGATCCTCATTCTTCTTCCCATGAAGTAAAATAAATCTTTGTGCACCCTTGACATAAGCCACCAATATAATTGCACGGGTTTCACAAAAATGGAATCTCATACACCTGCAAAATTCATTCTTCTCCAACCATTTTTGATGGATTCGTATATTAGAGGATTTCCTTCCTCGTCTATTCCTGGAAGCATCTTCTCTAGATATTCCTTTAAGCTCTTCTTATGCTCATTTGTTCTATGATTTTACTTACTGATCTTGCACTTGGGAGCTTGGACTTCCATATTTCTACCCTATGCACACCAGGTGGGTACTACATTTCTAAATAAATCTCCTCTAAGGGTTCCTCTACTACCACCTCCACCATTTTTGTTTGGAGCTTTCTCCTTTTGGTGTCATATCTCTCAAAATTTAATTTCCCTAGTACTCTGTGACATAATCTTCTTCGCTACCCAAACACTACGAACCCTAGCTACTTAAATCATATGAAAACCCTTCTTCCCATGCTCTACTAGTTCCCACTTGTTTCTCCACAAGGATCTACACGCAGCTTCTCACACTGATCTGGTTTGTACTTTATTTTTTCATTATTTCTCACACAAGGACGCTCGGTAGCTTCTTCGTTCTAAGTTCTCATCGAATGCATGGTATAAAAATGACTACCCCTTGCTCTTATTTATACTTTTTCATTGACCCACATTGTCCTTTTGACACATGCTTTTAAGTCACTTTTTTAATAAAATGATTTTTCTGCTCTTTACTTCCTTTTTGATTTCCTTTCGCATGATGTAGTCATATCCTTCTCGCATGCTTACTACTTCTCAGCCACATAAATCCTTACACGTTCCTCCATGTGCCGATGTACATCAACCAATGTGCCACATACCGAGTATTTTTCCATGTTTTTCCTAGCTCAAGATACACTACGCGATCATTCTTCTCGCGTGGTCTCCAACTCGAGAAAATTTCTTAAGAGCACCTTTATTCATAACAGACTCTACACCATATTTTTAGAGAGTGCCCTCCATCAAGCCAACATGTATGACAACTTGCACTTGAGTTTAATTTCAAGGCAACCCATTATACTTGTATCTACTCCACGCCACACTAAAAGTATACATGGTCCTCTCCACATTAACTCACAAGATAGTAATCACCTCCCGTGCACAAAAGTGCACTTATTACAACAAAAACTTAACTAAATTGAAAAATCATAGAAATGATGAAAGGAAACACATTAAAGGAAACTTCATTAAAGTAAAATCTAATCTAAGTTGAAATACTAAATTATTACAAACACCAAGAAGCCTTATTTATAGTAGGGCTTCATCCTACTCCCATTAAAGTAACCAGGAAATGAAGTGTCATCCAACGCTTATAATCGAAAAGTGCCCGAATCAAGTATCTTCATTACTACAAATGGTCCCAAAGAAATGAACTTTCAATTTCCCGGGTGGCATGCAAACTTAGAACAATATAGAAGAACAATATTTCCCACCTTGAATGTTTTGTTCTTGATATGCCTATCATGTTAGGCCTTTTGTTTTTCTTTTTATGTCTTCCGTATTGCTTTTTGTATCTTCTGTCTCCATCAATTAATAGCGCACCGCTCATCTAACTGCATCATTTTATTCTTTCTCACACAAGGACGCTCGGTAGCTTCTTCATTCTAAGTTCTCATCAAATTCATGGTAGAAAAATGAATACCCCTTACCCCTTTTATAATTTTTCATTGACCCACATTTTCCTTTCGACTCATGCTTTTAAATAAAGTTATTTTTCCATTCTTTACTTCCATTCATGATTTCCTTTGTGCAGGTAATCGCATTCATATCCTTCGGAATGCCTACTACTTCTCGGCCATACCCCCTTACACGTGCCTCTATACGCTAAAGTACATCAACCACTGCACCACATACCTGTCTAGTTTCCCATGTTTCTACGTACCTCAAGATACACTACACGATCATTCTTCTCGCGTGGTCTCCAACTTGAGAAAATTTCTTAAGAGCACCATCATTCATATCACTTTTAACATCTTTTTCTATCGTGCCAATCTTCATAGAGTTCCCTCCATCAAGCCACCGTATGATAACCTAGACTTGAAAAAAAATTCAATTCAACCCATTTTACTTGTATCTACTCCAACCCACACTAAAAGTATGTGTGATGCTTAGCGCATTAACTCACAAGATAGTAATCAGCTCATGGCACACAAGCGTGCTTATTACAACATAACACTTAACTAAATTGATAAAGCATAACAATGATGAAAGGAAACACATTAAAGGAAAATTCATTAAAGGGAAATCTAATCTAAGTGACAATACTACCCTATTACAAACACTAAGAAGCCTTATTTATAGTAGGGCTTCAACTTACTCCCATTGAAATAGCCAAGTAATAAAGTGTCATCCAATGCCTATAATTGAAAAGTGCCCAAATCAAGTATCTTCGTTACTACAAATGCTCCCAACCAATGAACTTTCAATTTCCCTAGGTGGCACATAAACTTTGAATCATACAGAAATAACCATCTTACCCACTTCAAATGTTTTGTTCCTAATATGCCTATCATGTTAGGCCTTCTGCATCTCACTTTTCTATGTTCTAGATCCATTAGGGAATAGCGTGTTGTTCATCTAATCGCATTAATATGTTCTTTCTCACATAAGGATGCTCGTAGCTTCTTCGTTCTATGTTCCCATCAAATGCATGGTAGCAAAATGACTACCCCTTGCCCTTATTTAGACTTGTTTATCAACCCACATTATCCTTTTGATGCACACTTTTAAGTCACGTTTTTAATAAAGTACTTTTTCTCGCTCCTTACTTCCTTTTGTGATTTCCTTTTGTGTTCTCCGATTGTATCCTTCTAGTGTGCCTACTACTTCTCGACCACATACCTCCTTACGCACGTCTCCATGCACTCAAGTACATCAACCACTACACCACATACTGAGTATTTTCCCATGGTGTTTCCTACCTCAAGATACATTGTGCAATCATTTTTCTCGTGTGGTCTCGAACTTGAGCACCTTCATTTATAGAACCTTCATTCATAAAGCACATGTAACATCTTTTTCTCTCATGCCAATCTTCAGAGAGATCCCTCCATCAAGCCAACTAGTATGATGACCGCACTTGAATTTCATTTCAAGTCAACCCATTTTACTTGTATCTACTCCACCCCACACTAAAAATATTCGCGGTCCTCTGCACATTAACTCACAAGATAGTAATCAGCTCTTGGCACACAAGCACACTTATTATAACAAAACACTGAACTAAATTGACAAATCATAACAACGATGAAAGGAAACACATTAAAGGAAAATGCATTAAAGGGAAATCTAATCTAAGTGGCAATACTACCTTATTACAAACACCAAGAAGCCTTATTTATAGTAGGGCTTCAACCTACTCCCATTGAAGTAACATGGCAATAAAGAACCATCCAAAGGCTCGAATCAAGTATCTTCGTTACTAAAAATGGTCCCAACCAATGAAATTTCAATTTCCTTGGGTGGCACACAAACTTTGAATCATACAAAAGAACCATCTTTCCCACCTTAAATGTTTTTTACATGATATGCCTATCATGTCAGGCCTTCTTTTTTTTTTTTTCTATCTTTTGGCTCCATCGGCAAGAACACGATGCTCATTTAACTCGCATCAATTTTTCTATGTTCTCCTTCACAACTTACTCATCATTTATTCCTCCTACGCATGTAATACGTAGGGATGAAAACATGAAATCCATAGGTAATACAAATTCTACGCCAAACACCAACCGAAAAGGTGTGAGCTTATTTGATCTTTTTATAAGTTGTCATTTATGCCCAAAGTACAACAGAGACTTTATCATCCCAATATTTCCTTCCAACATCATAGATTTTTGTTAGTGTTTGTCCCAAAATCTTGTTGAAAGCTTTAACAACACCATTGGTATGTGGGTGGTAGGGTGTTGTCTTAAGGTGTGCTACCATAAACTCTTCCAATAAAATATTGATTTTCTCATTAAGAAAATGAGTGCCCCTATCACTTGTTAAATTTAATGGACATCCATACCTATTGATAATGCTCTCCCATAAAAATCTCGTTGTGGTTGCTACTGACAATCCTCGATGGTGTTACTTCTTCCCACCTTATCGATAATATATACATGTTATAATATAGTGTGCATCAGTCCTACACGTGAGTGGTGAAATAGGACCTACAAATTCAATCACATATTTCTCACAAGATTTAGCACTTGTAATAGGCCTCAAAGTCATCTCATCCTTAGTTCCAGGCTTTCTAAGGTGCCGATAAGTGGTCACATGACATGAAATAATATTTAGTATCCTTGTACAAAGTTTCCCACCAAAGGCCAACCATAAAAATCTTGCATGCGGTGGCATCACTTGCATAATGAACTCCTATAATTCCACCATGAGATTATTCCATAATAGCCTCACACTCATGCTCCAAAACACACCGGCACAAAATTTCATCATGAACTAGTTTATACAAATCTCTACCTATCAACTAGTAAGGTGTTGTGCATATTGTAAGTTGCTTCTTTTCTAATGTTTTCATTCCCTTAGGTTCTTGTCCATTACGCAAGAATACAACAATATCCTCTAAATATGTGGGTGTGTAATTTAACCTGAAAAGATGTGCATCAGACATTATGTACTCAATGATTTGCGCATCCTCACCAGAATTAATTCTTAACAAATGGTCAGGCCCTTAGTTACTTTTCCCTAGTTTGAAAATCACTATAAACTGAAATTATTGAAATAGTAGTATCCACCTACAGATGCGCCCTTGTAAAATAGGCTTGTTGACTAAATATTTAAGTGCCATATGATCTATAAAGAAAATAAATGGTGTTTCCAATAAGTATTGTCTAAACTTATGTCGCGTGTATATCATAGAAAAACCTCGCTCTTATTAGTTGTATATTATGTTCAAATGGTGTCAAATTTTGCACTCAAGCATTAGTAATTCTTCAAGCAAATCACATTATCTAAAAGAGGATTAAGAGTTTCTTTTGATTCTCAAGTTCATCCACCAAAACTAGATCCATGCACAACAATAACCCACCACATTAATATGTAAATAGAAGACTCAATACTATCAAACATTAACCTACATGCTCAAGAATTTAAGATTTTCAAGAAATTGACAAAACTAACATGTAGAATGTTGAAAAATTAAGCTCTAAAAATGAAAACATGGAGAAATGTTGAATTTTCCCATCAATTCCAATTTTGATAGCACTTCACCTCCTTTATACCTACAAGGAAGACTCAACACATTCAAACTCAACAAAACAAGTTAATAAAAACAAGTTATGTCAATATATGCAAAAAGAGGGTTAGTAACCAAAATTGAAACTTAACTACAAAAACTTGAAATTAAGTGTAAAGGACAATGGAGTAAGTCCCACCGGGCATGCCAAATGTGCTCATGTTTTATTAACTAAGATATAAATTGAAACTAATATCTACATAACTTCAAAAGAAAATGCTAATTAAACAATGAACCATCAAGATAAGAGCTTAAAGGAAATGCTTCTTCAATGCATAAATGAAACTACATGCTAAGCTATTTCCTACTCTCTATGATTGCTAACTTAAACTATGAACCTATGAAGAACATAAGCAATCAAAGTGGATTGTTTTTTGATCTCAAGGATTGAGAATGGAATCTCACCAAGAATGGCTACAAGGCCATTTTGGATCTTCCCATATTACTCAATTTTGAGTGAAAGGATGCAAGATGGAGAAGCTATTTCCAACAATGGAGAATGGCTCAAGATCAAAATGCTTATAGTTTGCACTATTCAAAGCATGGTGCAAGAAGAAAGGTAAGAAGGAGGGTTCCTTATATAGAAAGGTAAGAAGAAAGGTAACAAATTGATGAATGTGGGATAAATGTAAAACAAGATTAGGAATAGATAAGGTTGCTTTATAAAAGGTAATCTTGATTTAGAAGAGTTTAATTTGTCATTAGTAAGTCATGGGAGTTGAGGGATGTTTTATATAATTAAAGGTGATTAATTAATAGCTAGAGGTAAGCTTATGAAGGTTTAATTAGAGGAAAATTAGTATGATTTATGGGATGTAAGAGAGGAATTTGATCCAATAAATGGTAATTTATTGATTTAGAGTTGCATGAGTGTAATTAATTAATAATAATTAATTAACCCAAGTAGAAGCAGATATTAATTAACGAAAGGTCATTAATTGACATCCTTAATGATAGGAAGGCTAATTAATTAACGAAAGGTCGTTAATTAACAAATATGAAGAGGAATGTTAGATAATTAGTAGAAAAATGCTAATTATTATGGAAATGACGAGAAAGAGGATAATTAGTGCAATCTTAGCATTAAAGCATGCGTAAGCGATTTTAGGTGTCTACATTTGCCCCTCTTTGGGGTGGCATAAGTGACGCCACTTCAAATATAGTAGACTAGTAAATTTTTTTTTTTTTTTGAAGAGATAGAATAAAAAATTAATAGAATGAAGGATGCCCCCTCGAGTGTTAATGGGGTGATGAAAGAGGGCGATTGATGATCAAAAAGATGAAATAACAAAATAGAAGAAGTAGAAGAATTGATCCCTATTGCCCCAAGTTGATTTTGAAGAAAAGTGTTGATAGAAGGAGAGTGATATGGAAGAAAATGAAGATGAAAAGAGATGGATATAGCTATCATCTTGCCGATGTAAAAACCAACTTTATTTCATCATTTTACTTATGATCAACGTCATCGGTCCTTATTAAAAAGAATGAATGAAGTGTAGTATGACATGAAAATCCATATACGAAAAAATGTCCATAGCTAAAAACACCAACTCCATGCAACATACAAAATGCAATGCAATACAAGAAATTAAAAGATGTCTAACTCCTTGCAACATACATAATTAGAGAAACATAATGCAATGTTTTTGTTATCAAGATTTGATTCCGACCTGTGTGAATTAACAACAAGGGTTAAAATATGGTGCCCCAAGAAAGGATACATGCAAGGGGAATAATGGAGGACACTTGGGTCCTATGAAAATAGTGCACTATGAAACAATACCAAGCAACTCATTGTGCCCCAAAGTACAAACATAGTAAACAAACCAACTTTGTTAATGGAGGGAGATTAATATTATCCACGATTTGTGCACAAGAACAAGCGAGAACCAAAGAGCGACGTTTTGTAGGATGATTTTTATTGTTTTTGATTTTTTAGAAACATATTTGAATGTTTTTATTTTGAAAGTTTTCTGAAACTATGTATAGGAAATCAAGAAACATGGATGCCCCTAGTGATAGATGGGATGTACAAGGGAAAAATGCCACGCGTACAAGAAAGTGAAGATGTGACATGCCCCAAAAATTAGGTGGGATTATTCAAAGATAAACTCTTCATGTGTTGAAGGGGGATCAAGGCCAATATAAAATAGGTTCAATCATGAGGGAGAAAGGATGCCCCAGTGTAAGATGGCCAAGAAACACATGAGAGAAAGGAAGTAGAAAATTTATTTATTAAAGGGGGACAAAGGTGTCCACAAACATAGCAAAAAGGCCATCCTATACACATGGATGTTCTAAATGATTTCGAAGAACAGAGGATGTTATGAAAATATTTAGAAGACGTTCGATGAAAAAGTGATTAGACCAAGGTACAAATCTTAAGACAAGACATGCGCTAAAGAAATAGTTTAAACAAGGTCTAAAAAGAAAAACTTGGTAACATACTTATCCTGTTTACTCTTTAAGATCCTATGTGTACACGTGGAAATGAATTACCTCTTCAAGGAAATAGTTGATAAACATCAAGTGAAGACACTAGCCAATGTAGGAATGATATAGTTTGAAAGATGATTTAGAGTCGTGCATTGCTCTGTTGCCAGCTAGGCGTCCATGGCCCCGATGGAGATGCATTTGATTCTAATCAAAACATTACTTCATCTTGCAACAAAGCTTCCATAGCCATAGTAGAGATTATTGAAAATACCCCAAAAGAGAGTTATATATCAATTTACTTTTTCTTTTATCTTTTTCTTTTTGATTGATTGATTTTGATTCTTTTGCTTTCAAAACTTATTTCAGCTCTCTTGTTTGACAAGGGGTTAAGAACCACTGATGGATTGATGGAAGGATATGGAAGTGATTGATGACGACATTAGATAGTGTCAAAAAATACGCCTAAAAATTCTTCCCAAAAGTTTATTATATGTAGATAGTGATAGGATCTCTAAGAGGTCAGTCGTTCTTTAATTTACCAAGGTGATGAAAGACCAAGGTCAAACGGATACCATAGAGATAAATGTCACAAAATGTGTGTAAATAGGCTAACCACAATAACATCGAAGGGATGAAAATGGTGGATGAATTGTAGAGGAATATGAAAGAAAGGGAAGAAAGAACATCCATGTGTACACAATACCTGATTACAATGTTTGATCTTTGTACCTTTGATTTTATTTTTGTAATGTTTTCTCATTTTTTTGTATTTTTGAACTGTTTTATGATTTTTTTATTTTTTAAAATATTTTTTGGAAGTTGGGACCAAAAATGTCACTCTGCGTGATAGGATCCAACAACGATGTGTGAGAATTCCTTAATAAGGGAGACTAAGTGTGTTTGTTTATCAAGAGTTATATTATCCCCAATCTTGATGATCGTGGTGAGTTCACACTCAACAAATGAATGTGATTTGTTTTGAAACATGGGTTTCGTATGTGGGAGCTTGAGTTCCCTATCCATAGGTTTTAGCACTTTATGCCATACTTTGTGGGTGCGTTGGTGTGCATTCCAGAATTGCATTTGATTTTGAATTTTTGGGTGGTTGGGACATTTGGAACTCTTCAGCATTTTGGTCTTAGCTTGGTTAAAAACTTGTATGGGTTTCTTATAAGATAATGCATGACTTGTCTAATCCCGAGAAGTGGGAGAAGAACATGGATGCTTAGAATTAATGTGAGAAATGATGGTGGGCTTGCCACAATCTTTGGTAGAAGAATAATGTGATGGATGAAAAGGATACAATCCAAGGATTGAAGAAGATGGGCTACCAGGAGGTGAGCCATAGACATAAGATGAAGGGCTACTAAGAGGTGGCCCTGCGGAATAGCAGGAGAAGGGCTACTAGGGTACAACCCATATTTGGAAGATGATGGGCTACTAGGATGTAGCCAAGAATAGAAGATGATGGAATACCTAGGGTGACCCATACATAGAAGATAAGGGGCTAGTTGGACGTGCCCCAAGGATAGAAGATAGTGGACTACTTGAAAATGTCCCACAAATAGCTAGAGGGAGGGCTACTAGAAGGTGACCATGCCTAGAAAAAGATGAAGGGCTACTTGGCGTTAACCCCTAAGAGATTTTGATTGAGGAATTGTGATAGAAAAAGAGTGATTGGGTGATGAGAAGATAAGCCATGGATCAATGCAATACCCAGGAGTTTCATCAAATAATGAAGAATGTGAAGATGGAAGAATAAGAGGATAATCAAGTTGCATGATTTGAGGCTCTTCCTCTATTTCTTGATAAAAGGAATCAACCTTTTCCTCACAATATGTGGATGCATCGAAGTCTAAAGAGAATAATTTCTTGTAATCTGCTAGAGGAATATCTTCTTGTGCCCCTATAAATTCCTAATTGTTTCTTTATTCCAAAAGAGATAAATCAAGTATGAGTTGTTGATCGATCACCATGGGTTAATTGGAAGAAAGGGGTTCAATTGGTATGAAAGACTTATAATATGTTTGATGATGATTGATAGAAGAAGATGATGCGAGGGACGAAGAAGATGTTGAGCTAGATATCTCGAGAGTAGAAGAAGAAGGTGTGGACCTACCTAAATGATGGTATATTGTTTGTAAACTAGTAGGATTAAGTCCAAAGTATTGATTGTGACACATGGGTCAATTCGAAGTTCAACTAGAAGGAATTTGAGTCACACGAATATTCAAATAAGGAAGACTTCATGGGGTTGATTGATGAAGAAGGTCCTACAAAGAAGGGGAGGACCATGATTCAAGAATCACATTGGATGAATAATAACAAGGGTCCTGCAAAGAAAGAGAGGACCGTGATTCAAGAATTGTATTAGATGTTTGATTGGAGGTATTTGGAGTCACACATATTTTAAAAGGAAGAAGACGTCTTCGAGTTGAATAATAAAAGGGATCATGTGAAGAATGGGAGGACCATGACGTAGGAGTCATATTAAATGTTTGATGAAGAGGGTCCTTTGAAGATAAAGAGGACCATGACGTATGAGTTGCATTAGATGAATGATGAATATAATTTGTGGTGACACAAATATTTAGAGGAGGAGAACATTGTTTAGGTTATCGATGATAGTAGAGGTCCATCGAAGAAGGGGAGGAAAATGACTTAGAAGTTGAATTAGATGAGTCTGAATAGTATTTTGGATCCGAATCATTAGAAAAGTCGAGGAAATATTTGGATTGGAATCCTTAGAAAGGAGAGGAAATGTCCGGATTAGAATCAAAAGAAGAGTGACGGGAACCCAAATAATAATTTGGATCATAAATATCTAAATCATACCACTGACTATGAGATGAAGGTGGTAATGGGTTACCCGAATGGGTTCTCTAACATGAAGAACCAAATGAGGTTTGGTCATGATGGGTGTCTTTTTATGTGAACGTTGAAACTTTGATTCCTTATTATCGTATGTATAAGGGACCTTGTGATAATCAGTCATTTTTGGCGTGTGTTGGGTTCAAAGGTCTAGACCTAGATTGTATGATAAAACTTCTTCAAAGTGAATAAGGTTTCATGTTGATTTGGGCAGCATAACAAAAACCAACTAGACATTTCATAAATATGGGGATGCTTGTGTGATTTTACAAAAGGGAAGCTAAGGAAAAATACATCGTGATGACTCAAGATTGATAATCCAACAAGGTTTGGACGCGTAAATTTTAAAGGATTGATCAAAATTTTAGCAACATAAAGGATACAATGGAAATATTTCTTATGTTTGATTGATGAAAAATTTTATTGATAGGAAATGTTTTTTCCAAGGTTTGAAAGATGTGTTCAAAACTGATCATGAATTTAGGAAAAACAAGAAGATCAAGAGGATCAAAGACCCAAAGGATTGTCCTAGAAACAAGTTTATAAGATGGATAAACACAAGGAACAATCACACAAGTTCAAAACACAAAGCCAAATTAATGACCAAAGAATAATGAATGATAAAGAATCAATGGATCAAAGTGATTGTCTAAAATGGATAAGTTGATGTGAAAAATGAGACACAATCACACAAAGTTATTTTAAACCAATCAATCATTGAATTACTTCCTAAGTCTGTTTCCAAAAAGGTAGTTAGTGTTTTAAGATGATTAACAAAATTTCATCACTTATTTCAAGTTAAAAGAAATGAACAAGGCGTAATTAATAACAAGAAGTTAATGAGATCTGCAAACAAATTATACTAAAAGCGAGCTTGAATCAATCAAGACCTATATCCCAAAAAGTAACAATTATGATTGTGAATGACACAACAATACCGCCAAGATATGTTAACCAAACTTTGTGAAAAATTAAGGTATTAATATCAAGATGATATTGATATAACACGCACAAGTGGTAACACTCAACACTTTTCAAAATCAAGGTAGTAATTGAAATCAAACTAAAGCTAGAGTATACCAAGGAATTGTTAGAGTGTGTATAGTGTAACATCACAATATAGATATTTAGGCCAAGTTTACGAGAAACAAGACGTAAATACCGAAATTGTAGTGACACGATATAAACAAAATAATAGTTCAAAGGAGAATCAAGGTGATGAATCAAGCCTAACTATGATGATGATCTTGACTTGGGTATCAAGATCAAAAATGATACCAATGATATGAAAATGTCTCCACACACTTTAGACATTTAAAACTCATCTCGAAAACATGGATAATTGTAAACAGACACAAAAGTGGCAAATACAATCAATTAACAACACAAGGGTAGTCACTCTTCTTTAATAAAAAAAGTATCAAAAGAAAGTGAAGGATGTAGATCAATTGGGGTGAAAATGTTGGCCTCACTTTCAAGAGTTTCACCTTGCCTTAGGGCCCTTAGGGCGAGTGAAAAACTAAGAAAAAGTAAGGATTCACACGTTTTGTGATGAATAATGGCTCTCGACTTAAATTGGTTTTGATATGGTCCAAGTTGGCTCCTGGTCAAAGATATCTTCCTAGGTGGTTCACTCAACTAGGTGTCAAAATTTATCTAAGAGCGAGCTCGATTTTCCAAGAAAAGTCACATTGACTAATTCTTGGAGTATCTTGGCTTTACTTTACCCCCCCTTCAAGCATAGTGTACAATGAATGTGTCTATCGAGCTTGTCTGGTTTACCCTAGCGGTGGGGAATGTGGGCTATATGTGGGAGGTCTCGGGGTCCATTCCCCTAGGCTGGCCACCTCTATAGCTCATCGTTACTCGGCCAGCGGCGCCCGAGCGGGCACTGCGGTGGCATGAGGTGGTCTCTCGACATGGTGTCAAGCCGACTCAATGTTCAATGCGATGGGGTCGGGGTCAGGCATGAATCTTGTGTTCAATGTGATGAGGTATGTCTGGAATTGCAGGACGAGAGTTATCCCAAAACCACTTTAGCTCGTTTGGTTTACCCTAGCGGTGGGGAATGTGGGCTATATGTGGGAGGTCTCAGGTCCATTCCCTGGGCTGGCCACCTCTATAGCTCGTCATTACTCAGCCTAGGTAGTTCTAAGGGTCAAATTGCTTTGGTGGCGGAGGTGGTCTCTCGACGTGGTGCCAAGCTGACTCGGTGTTCAATGTGACAGGGGTCGGGGTCAAGCATGAATCCTGTGTTCAATGTGACGAGGCATGTCTAGCATTGTGGCACGAGAGTTATCCCAAAACCACTTTTAGCCTGTCTGGTTTACCCTAGCGGTGGGGAATGTGGGCTATATGTGGGAGGTCTCGAGGTCCATTCCCGAGTTGGCCACCTCTATAGCTCGTCATTACTCGGCTAGGCAGTTCCGAGTGGGTCAGTTGCTTTGGTGGTGGAGGTGGTCTCTCAACGTGGTGTCAAGTCGACTCGGTGTTCAATGCGATGGGGGTCAGGGTCAAGCATGAATCATGTGTTCAATGTGACAAGGCATGTCTGGCATTGTGGCATGAGAGTTATCCCAAAACCACTTTTAAAATCTCAAAGGAGTAAGAGGTAACAATATTGGATGGGCAAGCTAGGGTTTTAGAAGAGAGTAGGCAATGGGTGCCTGTAATGTCAATGGAGTGAGTGGGTGATAGTGAAGGATCATAATGAGGTGGTTCAACTGGAGTTCCTCAGCCTTTGTCTAGCTAAACGAGTGTATGGAGAGTCTGCTACTTCATTCAGGGCCGCTGGAAGACAAAGCTTGGTTAAAGGTCTTTTCGAGGAAGCTAGGAGATTTGCAGGGTTCCTCCTTCACTGGACGTGAAGGCCTTCTTGGCCCTCAAGAGGTTTTCCCCCCATTTTACTCACTCCTTTTTTAGTGGAGAATCTAGTTTCAACATTTGTCTAGCTCTTCTTGCGCTTCCATCGTCCCAGGATGTCCTTATTCCTAACCCCCTAATGTTATGTCTTCCCGATTTCTCCGGTCTTTTCTCTCGTGGTTGAACCTAAGTAGGAGACATAGGTTTTTCGGTCACATGTTCCCTCACAGAGCTATCGTATTCAAATCTAGTGGTCTTGGAGGGTCTCCTTGTGCCTCTTGGTCGCTCTTTGCCTCGTGTTCCATCCTTGGGGCATGATTTCTCTCAGGCGATGGAGTGTCAGCTCCGGGGGTCACTTTCTCCTCTCTCCTTGTCTTCTAGTTTTTCTGGGCTAGGTATGGAGAAGGGTGGGGTGCCATATGCTGATTGTGTTAGTATTTTTTGGACTTTTCTAGCTTTGCGGTTGTGTTCTCTTTTTCCTTCTTCGCGCGTGACAAGGTTGGTTCCCTAAGCGACGTATCAGAAAATGTCCCAAGTTTCGTCCCCCATGTTTAATTAGATTTTAGCTAGCTAGTAATAGGGTATACGCTTTGACCCTTTTCACTTTCTTATGGTTCGCCTGTATTCATGGCTTTGGTGTTTTGGGCTCCATTCTAGTGCCTTGCTATTGCAGTGGTTGTGAGAGTTTCGGGTTTTCATTTTGGATGGAGCGGCTCTGTGGTCTCATGGCATGGGGTGGTTTGGGTTTTTCCTGGCCCCTTGTGTCCGATTCTCGTGCTACATTCAATTGGCTCCCGATTGTTGCCTCCATCTTGTTCTATTGTTTCTTTGGGCTTGCATGTGGTTTCCTCTTCACTCGGTGTGCCTTCATTCACCCCCTTGGTTTCACGTGTTTCTTGGCCCCTGCTTGCCTCTCTTTCTCCATAGCGCATTCTTCCTGATCGGGGTGGTCTTCGGGTTGAGTTTGTTTGATTTTGTCTTCGCATCTCCGCTCAGGTTGCTCTTTGGTTGTGCATTGGGTGTTGGCCTAGTTTTTGATAGGTTGTTGGCCATTTGGTGTTTGGTCCTGCTTTCGGCGCCTCTCCCTTTTCTTCTTCCTTTCCATTTGCATGTTTCTCCCTTCCTCTCTCCTCATCACTTCTTAATTTATTCTTCATTGTAGGGGGCCCCAACCCCCCTCCGGTCAAAAGTGTTTAACAATAAAAAAATAAAATAAATGTGTCTTTCGTGTAGTCTCATTGGGGTCGCGATATGGATAACTTTGATGCTAAATCTCACAAATGGTAAAAACTAGTCAAGTAGGTTGTGCAGAGCACTTCCCATTTCATCCACAAGGTTCCCTCTTACATGGACTACTTTGGGGTTCCTAGGACCACCCCCATTGTTATAGCTTAAGGATTATGCCAAAGGGGTTATGTCCTAGTTTTAAGCAGACAGGGTGTACCCTTATCTGAACCTACAAATCATGTGTTTTGAATGTGGCGTTTTTTTAATCTTTTTAGATTTAATGTGGTTTATTCATTCACTATTTGGCAATCTGCAACACACATGTAGTTAGAAAAGTTTTTTTGAACTCCTTTCTTTGACAAGCATTTTTAAGTCTTACACTCAAACGTTAGTAGTTCTCCAAGCAAATCACATTATTTAAAAGAGGATTAAGAGTTGATTTTGATTCTCAAGATCATCCAAGGATGCAAGAGAAAAGAATACAAAAATAATAATCCAACTAAAAAGTAAAGAAAAAGCTTTACAAATAATGAATCATAAAAAGTTTGATAAATGTTCATTCCCTTAAACCAAAAATGAAAGACAAAATTTCTAATTTACCAAATGTTATAAAATGAATACTAAATTTGTTTTTTGATTCTCAAGATCACCCTAAGGTGCAAGATAATATCATACACAAACTTTAGCCCAACTATATAGAAATGGAAAACTTCAAATCAAAGGACCATAGAAAAATGCTTTGTAAAAGGTTCATTCCCTTAAGAAAAATGAATAATCAAATTTCTAAGTTAATTCAAATGTTAAAAAGATAGAGATCAATTTTTTTTGATTCTCAAGATCACCAAAATGTGAAAGAGAAGAGCATACACAAGCTTTGGTCTAAATCAAGTAAAACATGGAAATACAACATTCATCAAAACATTAGACATGTTAGAAAATGATTAGTTTTAAAATAAAAGGAAAACCTATAATTTTTGTAAGTATAAATCCCAAATTTATGTTTTCATTGCATATTTAACTTCAATACCTTTCAACGCAAAACAAAAAGAGTCATTTCAAGTTTGGGAGCAAAAGTTATGGATTTCGGAAGATGGGTTATATATATGTTCTTATGCTCATGGGTATGCACTTGACATGGACATAAAAATGTAAAAAAAACGTCCCTTAATCTGTAAAATGTTCAAAATTTTCCAACCAAGATTCAATTTTAAAATAACCCATCACATTAATATATGAATAGATGACTCTACACTATCAAACATTAACCTACATGCTCAAGAATTTAAGATTTTCAAGAAATTGGCAAAACTAGCATGTAGAATGATGAAAAAGTAAGCTCTAAAAATGAAAACATGATGAAATCTTGAAATTTTCTCATCAAGATTAAATTTTAACAATAACCCACAACATTAATATGTAAATATAAGACTCAACAAGATCTAACACTAACCTACATGCTCAAGAATTTAAGATTTTCAAGAAATTGACAAAACTAGCATGTAGAATGTTGAAAAAGTAAGCTCTAAAAATGAAAACATGGAGAAATCTTGAAATTTTCCCATCAATTCCAATTTTGACAGCACTTCACCTCCTTTATACCTACAAGGAAGACTCAACACATTCAAACTCAACAAAACAAGTTAAGAAAAACAAGTTATGTCAATATATGCAAAAAGAGGGTTAGTAACCAAAATTGAAACTTAACTACAAAAACTTGAAATTAAGTGCAAAGGACAATGGAGTAAGTCCCACCAAGTGTGCCAAATGTGCTCATGTTTTATTAACTAAGCTATAAATTGAAACTAATATCTACATAGCTTCAAAAGAAAATGTTAATTAAACAATGAACCATCAAGATAAGAGCTTAAAGGAAATGCTTCTTCAATGCATAAATGAAACTACATGCTAAACTATTTCCTACTCTCTATGATTGCTAACTTAAACTATGAACCTATGAAGAACATAAGCAATCAAAGTGGATTTTTGCTTGATCTCAAGGATTGAGAATGAAATCTCACCAAGAATGACTACAAGGCCATTTTGGATCTTCCCATATTACTCAATTTTGAGTGAAATGATGCAAGATGGAGAAGCTATTTCCAACAATAGAGAATGGCTCAAGATCAAAATGATTATAGTTTGCACTATTTAAAGCATGGTGCAAGAATAAAGGTAAGAAGTAGGGTTCTTATATAGCTTGTCCAAGAGACAAGGCTAGCAAATTGATGAATGTGGGATAAAGGTAAAACAAGATTAGGAATGGATAAGGTTGCTTTATAAAAGGTAATCTTGATTTAGAAGAGTTTAATTTTTCATTAGTAAGTCATGGGAGTTGGGGGATGTTTTAATTAATCAAAGGTGATTAATTAATAAGTAGAGGTAAGCTTATAGAAGCTAATTAGAGGAAAATTAGTATGATTTGTGGGATGTAAGAGAGGAATTTGATCCAATAAATTATAATTTATTGATTTAGAGTTCACGAGTGTAATTAATTAATAATAATTAATTAACCCAAGTAGAAGCAAATATTAATTAACGAAAGGTCGTTAATTGACATCCTTAATGATCGAAAGGCTAATTAATTAATAATATGAAGAGGAATGTTAACTAATTAGCGGAAAATGCTAATTATTACAGAAATGACAAGAAAGAGGATAATTAGTGCAATCTTAGCATTAAAGTCTGCGTAAGTATATTTTAGGTGTCTACGAAACAAGTCCTTAAATTCACGTAGGAGTTCAATGATCTTAGCGACTTCCCGCTCCGACCGGTGGTTGCCAAGAATGCCCTCTTTATGCTCTCGCATCTGCTCCAATGTTAGCCTTCTTTATTTTCATAGGCTCATGATACGCGCATGCATTCTCATCTATTGTGTCCATCACCTTGGGAATACCTTCAGTGTGGTTAACATCTAGGTTATTATCCTCATCATCATCATTTATCATGCATACCAATTTATCCTTTTCCATTTCTTCCCAAGCGTGGACCATTTCTTCTTCTTCTATCTTTTCTAGGTCACGATGTGCCTCTAAATCCAATTCATCAAACATCTCTATCAGAATTTCCTTAGCCTTCCCACTATCCCCTAGAGTAAGGCACTTCATAATTTATAGTGCTTCACTGACCGAAGGTTTAGTATAAAAATAATCAAAATTTTGGATCATACTTGAGGTCATCTCCCTGTCAATTAACAATTTATGTTCTCAACTTTGCATGAACATACCATGCACATGCGCACCCGCTTATAGTTACGTATAACTTATGCACCCAAAGCGATGGTGATAAGGTATATTGCCCTCTATCCAAAGTCTCTCAAAATTCTAAACGTGGTGTGAAGTAGGGGACTTCTCATGAAATACACATATTTGAGATGGTACATTGCTCCATAGAAAACCTAGTAGAAAAGTCAATTCTCACCTCTCACCATTCCAATAGGTTGTCTATATGTGTATTCCACCAACATGTTGTTTTCCCACACAGAGTATATACCAAAGCATATTTCTTTTGTCACCTTCATCCTTCCATTGGGCTTCTATGGCATGTAAAAATACATCAAGGTTCCCCTCACTAGTGTACCGAGGTACTGGTTATAACTCAAGCACCTAACCATGTGTGGCTTGATCATGCGAGTAACTATGTTCTTAACCTCTCACCCAACTACTTCATATGTTCCATGCACCCAGTTGTCACAAGAAATACTTGTGGTATCACTAATTGAATGATAATCATCCCACTATATAACTCCTTCCTTAGATGGCTCAATTACCTTAGGGTCTCTAATTGTGTGTAATATCATGTTCAAGTCTTCTTCACTCAAAGGTTGAACATACAGAGCATCCTTTGCATCTATAATCTCAAAGCTAATGTTCCCCTAGTTGAAATGTTGATTTGCATTATTCGCATAACACCAGGGGTGTCCAAGCAATGTTGGGAAGCTATCTTCTTCAGCTAGCTCCAAGATTTTTAAAGTCCCTAGTAAACTTAGCTCCTTAAATTGTAATAGTCTCATCTTTAAGTACTCCAAGATGCATGGATCTAGTTCTTTTTTTCATATATAAAATAATCGAAGAAGGCTGCAAGGGTTGTCTCCCCATTTGATCCTATGCATCCAACGTGAGTACATTAACTTATGCACCTATATCTATCATAATTTTTCTCGAATCCATCCATCTATGACCACATTCAATGTAATCTCCTTTATCATACTCATGATTATGGGGAGGCATATTTTCATGAAGTATTTTCCTTTCGTGCTCATTACTTATGCACAATATTTTTCCTTTCAACCACTCTCTTAACAAAGGGAGTATGTTCTCTTGTCACAACATTCAACATACCTCCTTCAAATAATAAATGTCCTTTTGTGGGAGTTCAACCTTTTTTCTCATTCCATCATGTGCACGTGCTCCTTCAAACTTTGTATCTCTCCTTATAAATCCTTGATAACGTCCATAGTCTCTAATAAACTTCTTTATGATGTGCAACATCAAGGTACTTGGCATTAATCACTTATTTTTGTTATAGTCATCTTATGCTTCGGAGGATCACGTGTCACTCAACCTCAGTGTGTGTAGTGACTAATACGGGTTGTAGTTAAGAATTAATTCCAACCTTCGACATCCAATGATCTCCATCTCGCAGCATTGTATCTTAATCATAGTTGCTCCCTTGTATTGCTTATGTTACTTGCTCATATGCTCATACAATTCATAACATTATTCAAATTTGTGTTGTTTCCCACACCATGGACAAACCAAATTCTCGAGGGAACTCATGATGATAATGATAAGGAGATCCACAAGTATAAAAAGTTCCTTTAGGAAATCCTCCTCTTCCACCGCCATGACCTCGGCCTTTATATCCTCCATGAAATCCTCTATTCTTGTTATCCCCATTATTACGCCCTTCATTATGTTATTCTCCTTGTTCCTTAGATCCAATTGCTATAATAGTCTAGCACACACCAATTTCAATGGCTTTATGGATATTATTAATCACTCTATAATCAACGGTGTAATGGGTATGATTTTTACAAATCTTACAATACATAGACACATTTCCTCGGATCACACGTTGTAAGAGGGGACATCTAATTACATCATGGTATAAATGAAAAATCTCGCAATCTAATAGCATAACATGCACCAACTTGATAGGAAGCTATCCTTGGTATGTCCTTCAACCTGCAAATCAGTACACCATATCTTGTAGCATGTCTCATGAGATGAATTAGCAGAGAGCTTCTCCAATTATTTTGCCATGGCTGTAATATATAGCTTTAAGAATGGAATTACTCCAATATCCACACTCCTAACCGCATCAGCACACAAAGCTTCTTTTGAAGCGTCACAATCTAAAAAGGTCTTATGAGATAACTCCCTTCTGAATGGAGTCAACAAACCACTATGCATGTTGACTAGGATGTATATCATAAGAAAAATTTGACAACAAAGTTTTAAAACATGCATCATATTATTCATGAACACTTTCTGATAAGACATGTTTAATGTCCTTAAGTGCACTAATACTTTTCTACTCAAATTATGGGATATGGAACTCTACTAGAAATATAGAGCGCAAAGCATCATAATCCACCATAGTCTAATGTGTATCATACTTTTGTACTTTCAATGCATGTTCCCTTAAAGAGTAGTAGAAAACTGACTCACCTTTCTATCTAAAGTTGTGATTCCTTTAGTGTGCCATAACAACTCACACTTGTGTACATGTTCTCTTAACATCTTCAATACCTTTATATTCTTGCAAGTGGAGAGACATCTTGTAATAAATTTTTAAGGTTGATGTAAGGGTTACTGGGGATGTAGCTCATGTCCTCTAGGTCTAGAACCAGAACCACTACTAGTATTTCATCCACCACTAGAATCACATGATCCACTTGATCCCAACCCTCCTAATTTGCCTTATCCTCAAAAGAGTGGTGGGTGCTGAACCAATGGATGTACTTCCTTGTGTCCAAACATCAGTACTTAACTAAACTCCCACAATCTAGGAATTTGGAGTACTTCCAAAAGTGTTCCCAATGTTCTACATTCCCAAACTCTATCTTGATGACACGCTAGAAAATATTCCTCCAATCGAGCCTCAAATAACAAAGATGATGTATGTGCTTTCATAGGTGTATGTGTTATCTGATGCACTTATGTATTCAAAGGAAAATGATATCTACCTGAAGCTACTAGATTACCTACACTTTCCTTGCTTGCTTATCAATGATTACTTCAGAACTTGAACACCAAGCACAAGGGCTAGGTCACCAGGTGGGATCAGATGTGTGCCAAGAATCCTCAATATTTCCTCCTCTTAGACGCTCTCTCATTAGAAGATGAAATGGATTCTCTATTGTGCTTTCCTAAGTGGGGGATATCCTGATGCTTTGGCTCCACATCTTCCACATGAGCTTCAAATACTTCTCAAGACATCATCTTCTACAACTCCACAGACTCCTCAATATTGTGTTACTTCACCAATTCTCTCTTCCAAGCTTCATTATATTTAAGTTGTCTTTCCTCCCTTTCCATTGTTGCCTCTAGGTCCACCATCTTCACCACACCTAATCTTGTGCCCGTGCGCAATGGTATGTTTATATAGCCATAGGTAGGTAATGTAAACTTAGCACCACCATCAAGATCTTAATTTCCAAAGGAATAATGTGAATGTAAGATCCTCTAGGCTCACACAAAAATTCAAACTCAGTAACTTCTAGACAAGAATATGTAGACACAATGTACTCCAAAGTATAACTGCACACAACACCAGCCCACCAATGATCTACAACATGTGTCCAAGGTTTATCTACATAAAAAAGGTTTGGTAATCTTCCTGCATCCAAACCCTTGGTCTGTAACTCCATCTTTTCTTTGATGCATATGTAGACAACCACTCATAAAACTCTATTGAAAAGAAGCAAAAGAAAATTTCATAGAGCTCATGATATAGATTATCTTCCACCCACTTGTGTGCATTGAAATCAGGTCTAAAACCATATCTTCACACAAAATGATCTTTTTCGTTGATTACCCAATCTTCAATGGCCACAAGATTCAATCGATATGCCATCATCATGCAACATCATGGCAAACATTTTAAAAAGAGGTCCCAACAATGGAACCAAAATGTAGCCTTTATTGTTATACTCAAATGCCTAGGCACGTTGACACTTCATCCAAATATATTTAGACACTCACCCAAAACACATGAAACTACAAGGTCCTCTCGTGTACTATCTTGTCAAGATGTTAGCATGCATAGCCATATTAACCATTACCAAAGTGTATATTCCATCCTAATAATCAAATCCATGAGCTCAATTTGGAAACACACATAATAAATAAAGCATAAAGGTTCAAATAATAATTAAGATCAGATTAACCATGTAACCACCATGAGAAAATACATCAACCAATATGCATAAAAAATGATCCATTATATTAATTCATCACAAAACAAGTAGCTGAATACATCACAATAATCTCATAGAAACATCTGTGCAAATTCACACCAACAACATTTCTCTATTACAACTCAAAACTATCGCATATCTAGTCCTCTCAAACAGTTGAAATACATTACATACTTATAGGGGTGGGGAATTTCCCTTTACCACCCATACATTCTCAAAATAGGCTATATGCTCAAAATAGCCATGCACATGTACAAAAGCAACTAGGCCACATGCAAGCGAACCTAATAATAGATTAAACCTAAAGATAAGCTCTATTCTAATCCTATTATTAGCTCAATCTTTGCATGTCTCTTGATCTCCACATGCATGTGCTCTATCCAAAATATACATTCCTTTATTTGTAAGTATCCATGCCTCACTCTATTCTTGGATGCCACTCCATCTTGTCGTTGTTTATTTTTAGCCCATGGGTCCAAAGTTGGTTGTCTTGAACATCTTCGCCTAGGGGCGAATCCCTATGTGCTTCTTGTTCTAAATTTCGTGCACACCTTCATGCCTATCTTACATGTGTCCCTAACTCTTGCACATTGTTCATACTTAGCACAATTCTGCCATGCAACATTTATATGTTGAGAATATATAATGTTTGATTTGAGTGTGTAAGGAGATGGTGTTTGGTATGGTTCTAAGTGTCCATAAATTTGAGAGGCGAGGACCAATCCATCAAAATAATCACTCACCTTCCCTAGATCCTATGATGTATGTCATTCCTAAGGTACTTATTTCCACCCTTGTTACCCATGAAGCTTGTAAGTGGTTTATAATTTATCCTAGCCTTGTTAAATTTTGTAAGTGTTATTAATTTTTTTTGTGTATGCATGATTTTTGAATACCCTTCTTAAAATAGAAAACTCAATTTTTTTATTGAGGCTATTTTGGAGAAGTGTTTGGGGTAGCATAATCATGGCTTTATCTTCCAAGCTAGCCCAAACCATTAACCATGGATTTAAACAAATTTTGAGGCTAAATACACCTCTTGGACCAAGAAAAGTGATCATTTACAGCTCTTGAAATGGTGCCAACAAATTTGAAATTTATGGTTGCTTGTATTTTTGAATGGGTGTCCATGAGAGAGTCAACCTTCTTGGAGATGTGAATTTGGGTTTTGTAAACAATGAATTTTTATCTTGATTAAGGGAGTAAATCATTGTTGTTTTGAGATTTTACAATTTTATCTTGGTTTTGTTAATTTTGTGTGGGATGTGAGATGAGGTGTATGTTTTTAGTTGAGTAGGCTGCAAGGTGGTAGGTTTTGGTTGATCCTTGTGTTGGTGAGGGTCCTCTTATAGTCATTTTTTATTATGGGTTACCATTTATGCAATTATAAAATTTTAAGGGGATGGAATAAAAATTCTATACTTTCTTGAAGCTAAGAGAAGGTGCAGAGACATTTTTTTGAATTAGTCTTGTGTGTGGCTTGGACATGGACAACATAAGGTTGGTTGTGTTTTCAATTTTTTTATAATTTTTTGTTAAATATCCTTTCTCTTGAACATTCGTATTATGGTGAAATGTGTATTCCCCTTTGAGTTGTGTTAAAATTTAAATAAACATATGTCAATATTATGATGTGACATTATGGTTATAATGTACTTGTGTGTTGGGGGGAGGGGGAGGAAGACATAGGGACCCAAGGTTGTTTTACTATGGTGAATAAGGAGGAAAAATAATGTTGTTACAAAGTGAAATACAAATTAATAAGTTAGTTCAATGGATTATTCCACTATCCCTTGGGAGGAGGGGATGTAGGGGCTCATTGAGTCAAATTTGTTTATCAGCTTGAGGTATTCCATAATTGAAATAGAAGTAAGGAATTAAGGTTTTAGTTTTTGGGTATTCATCCCCCCTATGCAGACATGTTGCAAGTCATTCAACAAAAAACATAATAAATTTGTAAAACCCTAGACATTTCATAGTCGCAAAGGATATATAAAGTCCTAAAGTATAGATCTTACTTAAGAAATAAGAAAAAGGAATATGAAACCCTAGGTGAAAGAGAAGGAATAGAATGCTTAGCTATTTTCATAATAAATATCAAAGTATTACTGACTAGAAAACTAGTAAACAAGAAGAGGAGATCATCACAATCGAGCACAAAAAATCTTGGAGCCACCGAATATTTCAGGACTAGGGCACCTGGATTGGTGTAATGGATCCTAGGCACTACAGACCTCTCCTAGGCACATGTGAGTGCACAAAACCTCAGAAAATGATTTTCATGGTGTCAAAATATGTTCATTTCCCTTCATTGTTTGTCTCTGTGTGTCGACTATGCCTACAAAATTCCCTCAGTAACCTACAAAGAGAAATAACACCTACAAAACCCTAAAACACATCAAATCCTAAAAGAAAAATATGTAAATGGGGAGTCGATCGACCCTAGTAGTCATTTGAAAGAGTGAACTTATGATGAGTGTTGCACTACATTTTAGACTCCATGTAGTTCTTGTGTGTGTTTGTGAAAATCGTGCCCTAGGAATCTCTTGTGCAAGATGCACTTGAATAACAAGTGATACCTAGATGTAGCAATGTAAGTAGATGTGTGGATGGAAAAATCAAATTCCCCTCCTATGCATGTATGCATAAAAATGCAGTCCCTTGTCCCTTGATTGATTGTTAGATGGATGATTTGATGCACTTAGAATGCCTTTGGACACAACGTTAAGTGGTGGTAGTATATGCTTAGAGCTTAGTCCTTTATAATGGTCACATAGCTTTATATTTATATGATTCCCTTACTTGAATTTCAAAATTAACAACTTGAAGGCTGACCTATAAGAAAACAAGATGCCCAAAAAAAAAAGATAAGAAGAGGCCAAAAAGAGGTGAGCAAAATAAAAAGAGTTTGGGGGCACCTAGAAAGACAAGGGCACTTGGCGATGACATCCTAGTCTCGGCGTTGGTGTCAGAGTAATGCAAGATGAATATAGTGAAGTACCAATCTGTTAGGTTAATTATTTACCTAATATAATTAATTATGCATTATATAATAAATTATTTAATTAATGTTATTAATTAAATAAATGTTGTTATATGGTTATATTTCTTCATAACCATCTAATTGTATTTATGTCTGCATACGGGTGTAGTTATATTGTTTTAACAATATATTTGTAATTATTCATTTGTGCTTCCTGGATGTTATTGGAAGCTTATGTAATTTGGAATGTGGTTGCACCTGTGTAACTTAGTTTCTTGTTTGTATTCAGTTGTACAATACCTATAAGTATTGTAGCTCCTTCCTGTGTAAATGGTTGATTCTGATTAATAAAATCTTCAGGCTTCCGTCCCTGTTTACATTTGGTACCAGAGTGAGAATCTGGCCTATGAAGCAACAAAGGGTTGAAGAGAGGTTGCAGTAGGAAGAGAAGAGTCTTGGAGAAGAATTTTCTTTCCAAGAGAGCCTGTGTTGCCTCCAACAACTTCCCAGACATCCCTGTAACTCCACAACCCCTCTTCAGTTCCTGTGTGTTTGGAACATAATTTTTTTTTGCACTGGTGCACCCAAAGACAAGAAAAAAATTGTTGCAGGTATATACATTTAAAAAAATTATTCATTTTCCCCAATAGGGGTTTTGCCTCTACATTTAGAGGTATATTTGGTTATTTCTGTACATATTGGAGGTCTGACTAAGCCCCCTCTCGAGAGCACATTGCGTTGGTGAACTGCAACACCAAGCTCTATGTAGAAAGGTACACCTTGCACCTGCATCCAAAGAAACCTTTAACACAAGGAAAGAAGCAGTTAGAAAACTCATAGAAAATTTAAAAAACACAGTGGAGAACATTCTACTCTCAACACATTACAAAAGCGGCTACATCACATTAAAAACGATGGAATAGAAAATCAAAGTGGTTCGTTACAAACCAAAGGTGAAGAAAAGGCGTCAAGATCCATTTTTCATGCAAGAGGAACCCTAAATCCACATTGCCATGCATGCAGCCACATGGGACTCTAGCCACGTCAATCTTTTCAAAAGATTAGTCGTTTTGTCTCTTTATTAAATATAATTTGCCTCGTTTCATCTCACAAGTAGACAAGCGGCCAACGTGGATAAACTAAACGACTTAGACGTGGGACGTGTGGGGTTTGAATCCCACCCCCAACTTGTGTTTTGGAATTTGGCGGAATATTTGGCAAAACCACTAAATTTAGTGGAAAAATTCAAATTTAGTTATAACTAACTAAATTTAGCGGAGAAATCCCTAATTTAGGGTAATTTTTTTTTCTCCCATTCAGCCTATTTTTTCATTCTGGACATTTTCTTCTAAAGGAGGCCTATCCAAAAATTGCATTTTCAGCTATATTTTGGCTGTAATTTTTTGGCATAGTAGGTCATTTTGGGCTCCAGAGGCCGCTAGGCCCACAACACAAAAACATTTGCCTGCCATTCAATTTTTCCATATTTTTTTGTAATTTGTATACTGCATTATGTTGTACTAATTTGTAGGTTGCCATAGTCAAATGAAAACTTTGTAATTGCTCTAAACCAGCGTAATTGTAATAAAAAAAAGTAAAAAATTGGTTTTGTAACACTCACGAGATCCTAGATCTCATTTGCAGCATTTGGTATATATGGTGCCTCTAGGAAGCACTTACGAGTAAAGTCATCACAACTACTATTGCACTTAATGCCTAATATAGCTGCAACAATGTTGTTTGGGAATTGACCCTTTAAATTGATGGGGAGTAATAAGGTCACACAAGGCACACACTATGAACCATCCCATCCATCTATGAATGATTGCACAACATAAATCCAGATTGAGAAATTATCCAAGTATATAGCGAAGTTACGCGCGCGTATGAGGATATTTCTTTGAGCCGGTGTCAATAATCGCATAGACCCCATCAATATTGTCTTGGTACCACGTATTGAATTATTTCACGTACATTAACGCCTCTTTCACGTACCACCGGGTATATAGAAAGGGTGAGCTTCTTCCACATACCACCGGGTATATCGAAAGGGCGCATATATAGAAAGGTTTGGTATATCGGACTAACGGTATATAGATTGGGAGACCTTATACCTGGAGTGATAAGAGCCAAACCCTATCAGTGATCTCTGCAAAATGGGCACCAATGCCCCCAAATTTTTTCTTCCGGATTCACAACTACTCAGAGGAAACAACTATGCTACATGGAAGACAAAAATCAAGACACAACTTGAGTTTAAAGAAATCTAGCTTCTTTGTGAATGGTACTTTGACTAGATCAACTACTGATACAACACAATAGTGGTAGTTTGATAAAGTAGATCAGAAGGCCAAACTCATCATCTTGTTTGGAGTGTTCGATGATGTGTAACCCCACATTCGAGATGCCAAAATAGCCAAAGAAGCGTGGGATAAATTGAGCATAGTATACGAGGCCAAAAACAAGAATGTTATACTGAATTTGTAGAGTCAGTTACACACACTGAAGTTCAAACAAAATGAAAAAATTGAAGCTTTCTTAAGAAGAGTTGCAGAATTGAGGGCTTCACTTCTAGCCTTGGGAGAACCTAGTCATAGATGATGCTCTCATTCCCATTGTTCTAAGAGCACTCCCCTCTTCTTACCACATTTTTGTCACAAAGACTAAACGTGTCGAAATGATAGTTGGTTTTGACAAACTGGTAAACCTATTGCAACAAGAGGAAGCAATGCACAATAAGGATGATGAAGAGGAGCAGCACTATCTTCACATCAAAAATGGAAAGGAAAAGGTAAAGGAAAACCTAATTCCTATCAAAAATCCCAAAATCAAAATCAGTATCAAGGGGATAGACAATGAAGAAGCAATGTCCAATTTGTAAAAGAGGACATAACCTACAAGATTGTTGGTATAATACTTACAAGAAAGGTTCATCAAGAAACTGGACCTCCACAACAATCTAACAAGGGACATTCTAACTACAATCAAGGGCAGAAAAAGGGGAACTGGAAAAGAAGACCCCACCAACAAGGTAATATTGCTGAGCAACAAGAATAGTTAGACAATGAAGACTTCTTGTTCACTGCTCGATCAAGTGAACCATCCACGTCATCTAGTGATGTTTGGTATGTTGATTCGGGGCCACTTGACACATGACCAGCCATAGAGACTGGTTTATTTCAATGAGGGACACGCCATCGAAAAATCATGTTTCATTGGGAGATGATTCTTCATATATAGTTCAGGGGATTGGGAACATTTCTCTACCCCTTGGTTCACGCAAATGCAGACTATCAGATGTCTTATATGTCCCTGGGTTGACAAAGAATCTACTTTCAGTTAGTCAACTCCTAGATCACAACCTAAAAATTGACTTTGATAGTCAATCCCAAGAAAATGTGTTTGATTCGAGATAAATCAAGAGGCTCGAAAATAATTGCAAAAGCCTCCAATGTGGGATGCATGTTCCAACTTGATTTTGTTCACAGAGACGATCAAGCACTTATGGCTAAGAACTCCACCTCAAAGCACAATTGTGGCATCGAGAGATTTGGTCATGTTAGTTTCAAATATCTTGAAACACTTCACCGGTGTAATATGGTACATGGGCTACCATCTCTTCAGAAGGATACAAACAAGTGTCCTCACTACCTAGCAGGAAAACAACACAGAGCTTCATTCTAGAGGAGTACATTTTGAGCTCATGGTAAACTTGACTTGGTTCATACCGATCTTTGTAGTCCGATGCAACCAAGTCATTCTGGGTTCTAATACTTCATGCTTTGTGTTGACGACTATTCGAGAAAAATGTGGATTTTTGTCTTCGCAAGAAAAGTGAAGCATTTGAAACCTTCAAAAAGTTCAAAGTAGTAGTTGAGAAAGAAACTAGTCATCACATCATAACTCTCTGCTTAGATCGAGGGGGAAATTCACCAGTGATGAGTTCAGAGACTACCTACAAACTCACAAGATTCATCGACAAATTCCTCCTCCACACACACCGCAGCAAAATGGTGTTGTTGAGAGAAGAAATCGTACTATCATGGAAATGGTGCGATGCATGATCGATGATTCGGACTTGCAAAGACATTCTAGGTAGAAGTAACAAAGACAACAGTGTATTTGTTGAATAGAGCACCCACAACTGCTCTTGATGGAATAACACCACAAGAAGCATGGTCAAAATGGAAACCATCTATTGCACATCTCAGAGTATTCGGGTGCAAAGCAAAGATGCACATACCCAAACAGAAATGTAAAGAAATTGGACATGAAGTCACAGAAACTCATCTTCATTGGGTATAAGTGAAGAGACTCTTGGGTATAGATTGATGGATCCTAAGACCAGAAAAGTCTACACCAACAGAGATGTTGAGTTTTTTAGAAGAAGGAAGTAGAGACTCCTCCTCCTGGACTCACAAGATGTAGATTTTTCACCTATTGTAAAAATTGAAGCTGATGTTCCCTTAGAAGATGAAAGTGATGATGGGGATGATGGTGATGATCAAATAGAACCATGACCCATGGGAATAGTTCAACATATGCCTAAATGGTGTACAAGTACATTACGAGATGCAAGAATGGATGCTCCATCGATACATCCACCCCGGACCATGAGACTCACAATAAAGCAAGAGAAGAAGTGAACTTTTCCTTAATGAGTAGAGTTATTGAATAAGATGAGCCCTCAACATTCTAGGAAGCCCTATAGTCAAAATCTTGGAAAGATGTCATGGATTCTGAATATCAATCAGTGATGAAGAATAACACTTGGTAGCTTGTCGATCTTCCACCAGGGAAGAAACCCATTAGATGTAGATGGATATTTAAAAAAGTATAAAGTAGATGGGATAGTGGACAAGTATAAAGCAAGACTTGTAGCAAAGGGGTATACACAAAAAGAAGGCATTGACTATGAGGAGACATTTTCTCCCACATCTAAGATCAAAACAATGAGGATGATATTTGCTTTAGAAGCTCTAGTTTGGATGGAAAGTCCACCAAATAGACGTAAAAATTTCCTTTCTAAACGGAGATTTACAAGAAGAAGTCTATATGACTCAACCTGAGGGATATGTAGTACTGGTCAAGAAGAAAAGGTATACATACTCAGAAATCTCTATATGGCCTCAAACAGGCACCCTGGGCATGGTACATCAAGATTGATGAGCATCTCGTATAACATGGATTTGTTAGAAATCCATACGATCCTAATCTTTACCTCAAAAAGCAAGGGGGAGATTGTGATTTTCATTGTTTATGTCGATGATCTAGTCATCACTGGTAGTTCAATGAGGATGATTGATGCAATGAAGAAAGATCTTAATTGATCATTCGACATGACTGATCTCGGTGATGCATTACTATCTTGGATTGGAAGTATGGCAGAAAGAGAATCACATTTTTATTTCTCAGATGAAATATACCAAGACTACGCTCGAGAATTTTAGGATGATGGATTGCACACCAATTGCTACACCTATGGAGAACAAATTACAATTATCTCATTCAGATCCATCTCCTGAGGTAAGTTCCACTCTCTATCGGCAATTGATTGGGAGTCTCATTTACCTGACCTACACTAGACCAAATATCATCTTTGTAGTGAGCTATCTATCAGGTTCATGTAGGAACCCAAAGTTTGTCATTGGAAAGAAGCAAGGCACATTTTGAGATATCTTAAAGGATCAGTGGATCTTGGTCTAGAATAAAAGAATAACAACAACTTCTTCTTGATTGGATATTCAGATTCAGATCATGCAGGTAATATTGATGATAGAAAATCCACTTCTGGATTTGTATTCTTTATGGGATCTAGACCAATATCATGGGGAAGCAAGAAACAACACTTCATTTCTCACTCTTCCACAGAAGCCAAGTATCATTCTACAAGAGAAGTTGTCTGTGAAGTTATTTGGCTACGTCGCATACTGGAAGGACTTGGAATACCACAGGACAAACCAACCACCATGTATGTTGACAATGAAGGTGTTCTCAAACTTTTTCACAATCTAGTGTTTCATGAGAGAACAAAGCACATTGAGGTATAGGTTCATTTCATACATGAGCATGTGTTGAAACACAACATCCAACTTCAATTTTTTCCAACAATTGAACAACGGGCATATATCTTCACGAAGTCACTTACACATGTGACAAGTTCGAGTTGTTCAGAGAGTTCCTCTCCACATCCCTTGAGACAATGCACAATTAAGGGGGGGAATGTTAGGTTAATTATTTACCTAATATAATTAATTATGCATTATATAATAAATTATTTAATTAATGTTATTAATTAAATAAATTATTTATAATGGCATAATTAATTATATTATATATTTCTTCATAACCATCTAATTGTATTTATGTCTACATACGGGTGTAGTTATATTGTTTTAACAATATATTTGTAATTATTCATTTATGCTTCCTAGATGTTATTGGAAGCTAATGTAATTTGGAATGTGGTTGCACATGTGCAACTTAGTTTCTTGTTTGTATTCAGTTGTACAATACCTATAAGTATTGCAGCTCCTTCCTGTGTAAATGGTTGATTATGATTAATAAAATCTTTAGGCTTCTGTCCCTATTTACACCAACTAGGTTGTAGGGTGTAAGAGGCCAAAAATAAAGTATGAAACATAGATAAAATCCCAAAGATAGTTATAAATTGCTAATTTATAACTTAGGAATCATATGAATAGTAGTATGTGATTATGACCTAGAAATGTACCTAAAGTGCATTGGTTTAGTGTTTACATTTGCCCCCATTTCATGTTGTTGAGTGAATACTTGATAACATAAAGTAGATAAGAGATGTGTACCTGATAACCATGTAGATTGATGGTGAGAGCGTGGAGTGATAGAAGGATGAAGCATGGAAACTAAGGAAGAGGAAGTGACACTAGGGGTGAAAATCATGGTGCGTGTGTACCATGTTGCACCTATTTTTGTTGTCACTTATGTTGTGCTTGAGATAACTACTTCTTATAAAGGAAGACCTATAAAAAGAAGAGAAAAATAGTAGTCAAAGTTGGGTAAATGAAAAATTCGATCCAAGTATGTAAATATTGAAAAGGTAGTAAAAGGAACATGTGCACCTGAGATATGCATCAAGTGAAAATGATAGAAAGTGTCCTAGAAATTATATAGAAGAAAGAGTTTTTGGGCGATATCACATAAAGAGAATTTTTTTGGGCAATCTCATGCCATGACAAAAGAGTGTTGGGGAGAAAGGTCTAGTTTTATTCTCCATCCCTAACTACTTCCCAAATATTTATACACCAATACAGATGGTGTGATCCTACTTTGTTCATTTTAATCATGTTCGATCCAAGGAAATAGAAGAAAAGGAGATAGAATACATTTTAATTACTTGGAGGACTATGCTCTGCCTTGTGGAAACTTCTCTAGAGATTGTTGAAAATTGTGCTAATATGATAAATAACTATAACTTCCCCTTGGTTATAAGCACCCGGGGAAGGGTCAAGGGAACTCATATCCGTATCTCGGTGTTGGCATCTATGTTGACCGAGAATCTAAGTTAGGATCTGGGTCATTTTGTGTATGTAAATCTATTTTGTTCTTGTACTTTGCATGTATGTACCGAGGCTCGATCTGTTGAATGGGGTTCTTGATTCACCCAATGTATGCCCCCTCATTTGGGGTGCATGTGACGTCACTAGGAGAATGCATCCCGAAGGAAGATCCAATGCCGATATGAAACTAAATTCTTTACATGGGGAGGGAGTGGGCATGGTAGAAACCAAGGCATGTGCAAACAAAGTGGATAAGACATGTGTTAGTACAAATAAGATAAATACACATATAGAAGGAAATTTTTAATCTAACAAGAAATAAGTGAATGTAGACAAGAAATAGTATAGAAAAACTAGACCAAAAAATTGGGTTTCATATATGGGACATCGCTCATAATGTCACAAGACAATCATGGCCAAAGTGGCTAAAATCATACAAGCAATGAACAAGAAATACATAGGGAAAATCCCGCAAACAATGGCATATAATGACAATAATGGAAAATAGTGACAAGAAAATTATTAGACAACCATGGTAGCAAATAGTTCCTGTAAGACAAATGTTGCACATGAAGCACCCATTAGCATATTAGAAAGATATAAATTATGTCAATACATGTATATATCGATGAAGTAGTGTGCTAGTATGGATAAGAAGTAGTATAAAATGAAAAAATACCACCCGTGATATGGAAACAAATGTAGATGCCCCATGAGCCTCAAAGTGGAATGGTAAGAGGTACAACGCCAAGAATTTTTTGCATGTGTAACAATAAGTAGGAATGTTTCATTCATAATTAAATATCAAGTGAATGTGCATGTGTATATAGAAAAGATAATGACATACAATATATTTTTCTAGCATGTGAAACAAAGTGTACATGTAACTAACATAAGCAAGAAAGAGTATGTACAACCAAGATATGCAAAGTATGTTGTGAGCGTGAATGGAATGGAATGCAAAGTGAGAATGATAGAAGCAGTGTGCCTCGTGAGTGGATGTGTATACATGAGATGAGGTTCATTTATAAAACACCCCTTGACAGTCAAGAATTAATCATAGAACAAGAATGCATCCTCGGGACATGGTTTGAATTGTGTGCTAGATAGATAGAGTGTGAAGAGTGTGAGTGATGCAAGGTGGGGTTCATTTAGATTGAGACCCTCACCACCAAGTCTCGAATGGTGGAACTAGAGTGTGTCATTAGGAAATGAGTGGAGTGTGTAAAATTAGATGCAAGAAATATGTATCGTGAGTGCATATAGTATGCAGATGTATGATGCGTAATAGAAGATGCTACAAAGAGATGTGGTGAATGCATGAAGTGTGAAGTATGCAAAGTGATGTGATGTTCATGAATGTAGTATACCCTCAATAGTCAAGTGTGAACCTTATCACAAGAGTGTGTCATATGGTAATGAATATGGTTTATGCATAATATCGTTTAAGATGCATAACATTAAGGGGGTTCTTAAGTGTATTATCTAGGAGAGTAGCGAGGCGATAGATTCCACCCCCAAGCTTATCTATGATGTCATAAGGACCAAGCCAATAAGGATTTAATTTTACCTTAAGGGGAGCTTCAATGTTTTTTTATTTTATTTTATTTTAACACAAGATCACCCACATTGAACTCATGAGGATGAGTTTTATGATTGTATGCTTGGGCAATGCAAGATTGATATACTCGAAGATGTTCAAGAGCTTGGAAATAATGAGAATCAATCATTTAATTCTCATGTAGGTATATGCCATGATATTCATTATCTTTTAGAATGCCTTTGAGTGAGACCCGTAATGATGGTATTTTGAGCTCCATTGGAATGATTACCTCAATGTTGTAGACTAGAGAGAATGAGGTGATAAAGATGGGTATATGCACACTAGTGCGGTAAGCCCAAAGAGCATATATGAGTTTATTATGGCAATCATCACCACTAGTATCAACAATCTTGTGTAAGATCTTAACAATGGTTTTGTTAGTGGCTTCCGCTTGACCATTTCCCTGTGGATAATAATGAGTAGAGAATGATTGTATAATTTTGAACCTTGCGCAATTTTTTTAACATCCTTGTTTTTGAAAGAAGACCCATTATCATAGATAATAGTAGAGGGAATGCCAAAGCAACAATGATGTGCTTAATGATGAAACAAAAAGATCACAACTAATGATTATGTGTAATGGTGCTACTTCGACCCATTTAATAAAATATTATGTGGTAGTAATAATGTACTTATGTCCATTAACCAATTCAAGATTTATCATGCCAATAAGATCGAAACCCCATAAAGAGAAGGGCCATGATGGAGCAATCGGTTGAAGGTCATATGCAGTGCATGGTGGATATTGCCATGTTTTTGGCATTTATCACAATGCTTAGCATATTCTAGGAAATATTACTCCATAATAGGCCAATATTAGCCTTGAAAAAGGAGCTTGTGTGACATATCCTTGCTAGAGAAGTGACCACTACATAGACTATCATGTACCGAGAGATAGTGGTGGGGATGTCCGTGAGTCATAGAAAACATAGCAAATGGCCGTCAAATGATCATTTGAATAACTCTATAACTAATGATGATATAACACGTAGCCTAGTGTCGTAAACAACGAGATTTATGAAATTGTATATGATTGTAAATGGTTTTTCGATAAAGAAAGTTGTAGATGGGATTGAACCATTTGGGATGGTCATTATTGCTACTTGTGATAGCAAAAGCTTTCAAGATGTTAAGTATCAATAGAAGGTTGTCACAAGTGTTGGATGATGAATGTGGCTTGTTCATCAGTGATATCCTAAGGGATAAGTGATGTCACACTAGCCATAACTTCTGCATGACAATTATCTTTGCGAGGAATGACAATGAGAGAGTAAGACTCAAATGTAGCTAAGAGATCTTTGACGATTTTATTACATGGTACTAAATGTTCCTCTTTTGTGTGATATGTGTCATTAAATTGATTAATAATGAGTTGTGAATCACCGTGTATGTGGATATGTTGAATAAGGAGCTTCCTTGTAGTGGTGAGGATGAGAATGAGGGCCTCATACTCAACGATGTTATTGGTGATTGAAAATCCTAAGAAATATGCAAAGGGGAGGGGATCACCATGTGGAATAATAAATAATATCCTAGCCCCCAAGCCAAAGTGGAAAATAGACCCATAAAAATACATGGTCCAAGTGTCAAGATATCGAGATTGTAGATAGTAAAATCATCTTGAAAAGAGTCACAAGCAGTGAAGCATCGGGAAGAGGGGCAACTACTGGTTGATCAACAATAACTTGGCCTTTGATTACTTTTTGTGGAATGAATTTGAAGTCAAAATCTATAATTAACATGACCCATCGTGCTGTATACACCCCGAGATATGTGTGCAGATCAAGAGGTATCGTAGAGGATCTACTTTAGTAATGATATGAACCTCATTGTTAAGAAGGTAATGGCATAAGTTGTCTGCTATAAAGACGATGCCCAAGAATAATTTCTCAATGTAACTATAGTTACATTCATAAGAGAGAAAATTTTGGCTAATGTAATAGACAACTCTCTCACGTTGAGAATCATCATGTTGTGCGAGAAGGGCCCCTAAGGCATGGAATGTAGCAGAAATATATAATAAGAAAGGTCACTCGGCCGTAGGAGGTACTAGGATAGAAGTGTGTAGGAGATATTCTTTAATAGCATCAAACTCCCTTCGACAATGGCCATCTTAGATAAATTTAGTATCCTTCTTCATTAAACATGTGAACAGATGAGTTTTTCAATAAGCTATGCGACAAAACGACAGATGGATTGGATTTTACCTTGTAGTGAGTGTAATCGATGCAAATTATGAGGTGGAGGAATGTCAATAATGGCATGAATTTTATTGGGATCTATTTCAATTCCACGTTGGGAAATAATGTACCCAAGGATCTTACAATTAATAACAAAAAAAATTTTTTGGGATTTAAGCATACTTTGAATTGTTGTAAACATTCAAAGAGTATGTGGAGATCTTGAGTATGTGTAGATAGATGTCTCGATTTATCTAGTATGTCATCAACATAATCTTCAAGAATCTTATGAATATAATCATGGAAGATGTGTCATTTCTCACTAGTAAGTGGCCCTAACATTTTTAAGGCCGAAGGGCATGTCAATGTAACAAAATGTCACCTAGGGCGTAGTAAATGAGTTTTTTCTTGATTTGTTGGCTTAATTTTGATTTGATTATACTAAATGAAGCCATCTATGAAAGAAATGATATCGTATCTAGTGGTGGAATCAAGGATGGGATTATTATGTGGCAATGGGAAACTATCCTTAGGACAAGCCTTATTGAGATCATGAAAATCAAAGCAATAATAGACCATGCCATATGGATTCATAATCGGTATAATATTAGATACCAACTTAGGGTAATCCACAACATGAATAAAACCAACATATAATAAGCATTTAATTTCTTCATCGATTTGAGAAGTGCTACCTTTGGATGCATTTTGCAAAAAAATTGAGCAGATTTGCACCAAGATTAAGGAAAATGTTGTGCATGGCTACAAAAGGATCAATACCTGGGCATATAATTATAGTCCCATACAAATATATTAAAGAATTTATGAATAACTTATTTAATATCATCTTGCTCGGTAGGTGTAAGAGAAAAAGCTAAGAACATCATTCGAGGTTGGTAGCAGTGTCGAGGTTATATTGGATGGTGTCTTCATTTAAAAGTGTTGACTGATCCTCTATATATGGGTTAGTAGGAATTGTGTTAGGAGCATTGGTACCGTCATTAGCCATCGGGATTCCCAAAGTAAGTAGTTTCATTACTAATTGATGGAGAGTGCTTATTATGATGGAAGGAGGGGAGGTGATCGTAAGCCCCATAAATTCGAGAAGAGAATCATTAGTGGAAATATTCCAAATCAGGCCAAGCAATAGAAGTATAATCATCAATGAGATTCGGATGCAAGAGAGGGAGTGAAGAAATATGTAGAGTAGTATGAACCTTAGAAAAATATAAAAAGGGAAGATGATATCCTAGGCCACATTTGTCGATTACATAGGGAGATCCAATGGCTCGCAATCCCTTGACTATGCTGGCCTAAACCATTACCAATGAAACCATAACAAAGTAAGTACTTATAACTAAGACCATATTTGGAGAAATTTTTATTAGCGAGTAAGAAGATAGAGGGGTCTTTGTGGAATTCTCAAGGGAATGACAATATGAAAAGGAGATGTATATGTTGGAACATTATAGACAAGTCCTTGGTGAAGGAATTTATGTCATGGATAAAGAGTGGAAGCAACTACATGCATGGCATGGATCTAAGGCCTCCCAATAAGGATGATATAATTAAGATTATTGGGAATCACATGGCATGGAGTAGGTAATTCACATGGTCCGACAAAGTAATATGGAGTGCGATCGTACCTAATACACACTTTGGAATATTATTGAATCCATGAATAGAGACAGATGAGAGAGTGAGAGAAACTTTAGAGAAGCCAATTTGATGGAGAAATTCTATGTTAAAAATATTAATTCCTTAATCCATTATTAACTAAAACATGCTTAACCCCAACATTATTTATGTAAACATGAATATAAAGGGGGTCATGTTCTAGTATGGCTTGAGAAGGCAACTCATATGATGTGAAAGTAATGTGGTCTTCATTGAGAGATAGATCTAAAGTAAACTTATGATACACATACTCAGGTGAAAAGTATGAGGATGAATATAAGTATTAGCCAAATAAGATCCTATTTTATCTACACAATGAGGATTATTCTCAAAAAGGCTCAAATGGAGACATCCATCGATTAAATTGTGGATAAGAAGAAAATGGATCCAAGAGGGTTCAAATAACGGGTTTACCAAATGATTCAACAAAAATATATTAAATTTTTAAAAACCTAGATATTTTAGAGTCACACACGATAAATAAAGTGCTAAATTTTATATCTAACTCAAGCAATAATCTAAAGGAATATGAAACCATAGCTACAAGAGAATGGATAGAATGCTTACTTGATTTTGTAATAAATCCTAAAGTATGTTGGAATGGAAAACTAGTAAATAAGAGGAGAGATGTAGCAATTGAGCACGAAAATCCTAGAGTCAGTTGTCGGATGTGTAGGACTAGGGCTCCTTGATTGGGGCGATAAGACCTAGGCACTTGTGATCGCAAAACCTTAAAAACTGATTTTTCTAGTTTCACTAGATGTTTGTTGTTTGTCTCTTGTGTGTCATATTATGCCTGTAAAATTTTCTTGTAGCACGAAAAGAGAAAGAGCCTACAAAACCCCAAAAAACATCAAATCCTAAAAATAAAAAGATACAAATGTGGATTGGATGGCCTTGGTGGTCACCGATAAAGTGAACTAATGATTAAGTGTTGCATTAAATTTCAGACTCCATGTAGTTCTTGTGTGTGTGTGCAAAAATCATGCCCTAGGAATCTCTTATGCAATATGAACTTGAATGGAAAACGATAGCTAAATGTAGCAATGTAAGTAGATGTGTGGATGGAAAAAATAACTTCCCCTCCTATGTGTGTGTTAGTATCTAATTTTTTTATCCCTTTAAAGTTGAGCAACATCACAAATTTGGCATAGAGCTTAGAGATAGATAGATCATAATTTGTTTCATTTTGTAGTAAGAGATGAGATCTAACTGGCCCTTTTCACTCAGATTTGTGGAGATATGGATAGCACCTTCAAGAGGATTTGACCTATCCTCACTGCTTTAGGCCATGCCTTTCAACCAGGGTGAGAGGACCCTTAGTGTAACCTTTGTTTGATGAAGGAGATGGAGATATCCTTCTTTTGCACAAATTTTATGAAGAAAACCTTGGGAAAGTATGGTCAATACTCCATAATTTAACTCTCAAGAGTTGTCACTTCTAAAAGATGGAGATACTTTCAAAACAAGGCTAAGGTTATTGAAGACATTATTAAATCCTGATTGTTCTACATATTTTAGTAAATAGATTTTGTTCCTTTGTGGATATACAGGGAAAATAGGGGTAGTTTAGGATGGATTCATGGTTTTTGAATAATTTTGGTGGGAGATTAAGTAGGATAAATTTGATTATACCAGATCTTTGAGAAACTTCACAACAATGGACAACTCAACAACAGAAAGCTTCAGAATAGTTAAGATGTTCCTTCAACCAGAAGGTGTGCTTCAATGGAGGCCTAGATCAACATGTTTTCACACAATCTTTGAGAATCTAACATGAAGGCTCAAGTTAAAAGACTCAATTAAACACCAAAATCTCTTATCAATCATGCCTAAGGTACACCCAAAGACTTACAAACAATATTTATCAACAAATGATAGTGAATTGATTTTAAATTTGTTTATCTCATCACAAGATGAAGGCTCTTCTTGAAATGAAATTGCAAATGCCACTAAACTATCACAGGGATGAGATCTGTGTGATTTCACAAATATTTCAATGTAAGATTGCAATAGGAATGAGAAAAACTACTTGCAGACATTTTGAAACAAAGCAGACACTAATTGCTCCAAGATTGACACAAATTAATTTCAAAATTGCTTAGATTCATCAAGAGGGAAAGCTTCCAGAGCAATCTCAGTGCTTGTCAATGGCTATACATTTGCAACCAACTTGACATGATAGAAAATCTAACAAAGAATAAATTAACAAGTTATCTCGAATTGGTCTCTCAGGAAGATGACTTTTCTCAAATTTTCTCTTAAGAATTCAACCCTGACCTTTTGCAAGAGTATTCTCATTGCATTTATACATTTTACTCACTCAATTTTCCCCCAAAAGAGAAGAATATTCGAGGGACCTTTGCTTGTTACCAATTTGTCTCAGAAAGTGACATTTAACAAATTCACATCCGAAAGCTTGCCAAGTGGACCAATTGTGAATTGATCACGTTTCTCAGACCCTCGACTAATGACTAAGATGCCATGCCACAACCTTTTTGATAGTCCCTTTAATCATTCTGATTCATCATGCAAGAAATCCCCTTTTTAATCATTTTTGGAGGCTCTACACAATTTGGATCTGATAGGTAATCCTTTTCTCTCTCGAGGAAACACCTTTTCCATCCTTTTGCACCTATAACCTTCATCATTTCATCCTTTTCCCTCTTTTTCCTCTGTGCAACTCTACCCCGCATCCATCTTCTCTGGTAATTCACATTTTTGTAAGTGCCCGAGAAATTCCAACTTCAAAATATCAACCTTAACAATCCTTGGACTCACAAATTAAGTTTCGAATCCATTCAATGGCACTTTTAGAGAAAAAATGACAAGGAATTTCATCAAAAAATGATGAAAAATAGTGCGTATTCACATCTCTAGGAGTCTTGGAGCAAAAATGGTGGAAAAATAGACACAATGCATAGCAACCATTGATTTCTACCCCTTCTCTACTTTATTTTATAGCCATCCACATGTGTTTCTTGGTGCAATTGCAAAGGAGAAGTATAGGGAAAGTTTCCAAACAAGCATGGGCCTTCCACGTGCCCTGGGCCCAAGAAAAATGCCTTTTGGCCTTTGAAAAGTCTCATAGTAAAAAAGGATCCAGTGGAAGCCTCCACGTGTCTCAATGGTGCACTTTGAGATGGTCCCCAAAAGTAGAGACCCCAAACAAGCATGGGCTCACCACGTGTCTCAGTCAGCAGAGTTGTTAAAAATTTGAAGGATCAGTGGAAGGCACCATGTGTCTAGGGTCCGAGACAGTTTTCCTTGGCCGTTGAAAAGTCCAAAGCAAGGAAGAGAGTGAGCGAAGCCTCCAAGTGTCCTCCTGGTGCTTCTTCAAAATAAAATTTAGGGGTCGGTCCCCAAACAAGCGTGGTCCCTCCATGTGTCCCAGGCCTTTCAAAATTGCTTTGAAAAGTTTAAGTATAGAGCGGGCTAGTTGGAAGCCTCCACATGTCTCCCTGTTGCAATTGTTAAGGTGGGACCCTGAGGCGGATCCTCAAATGAAGCATCACCCTCCACGTGTCCATGGTCTGCCAAAACTGTACCGGCCACATAAAAAATTTGTCTAAGTCTAGGCAAGGTAGCGGAAACCTCCACGTGTCTCCCCAGCGACAACTCCAAGGCCAAACCAAAAGGTGAATTTTCAGATGAGCATCGGCCTCCACGTGGACAAGTTTTGAGTTGAAGTGAGCCTTAGAGTTTTCAAAGTGCCTCACTGAGCCGCATCCAACTAGAAAGGGCCACATTTCCATAGATGCTGAGATGTAAATTTGATGGGAAAAACACACCCGTTAAACCATAAAATGTAGGAAAATCACCATTTGAGCCCGGAAATGAATCTTTCTTTCAAGACAGAGATTTGGAAATGATATAAGGCCCAAATATGATCTTGAGCCACATCCAATCACGTTTCCATAGATATTTGGGAAAAAATGACAGGACAACAAAACGTGACTATGGAAAATGGAAGGAAGGAAAAAACCCAAGTTTTTAGCCCAAGTTATGATTCTTTTCACATGGACAGAGAGGAAAATATTTTTTTGGATTTAAAGTGATCCTCGACCAAGGAAGGGACTGATCATGGAAACCAAATGGAGGAAAGATTTTTCATGCATCAATATGGGGAGATAGAAAACACGACAAGAGCCCGCAAACTGAAGAATTTCAAGGACAAATGGGGCGAGATCAAATTGAGCACCAACATCGGCTCGACTCGGGGATGGGCACTCCCTGTGAGTGCCATAAGAACAAATAGTAGACCAAGTGCCAAAACAAACCATTGGGCAATGGAGTCAAAGAATAAGCTTAGAGAAGAACAATAATAACCAACTCCCCAAGGACAAACCGAGAAACCAACAAAATGGCCACTAAGGACTAGGAAAACAAAAAAAATAGAAAAACACAAAGGTAGAAAGAAAACAAAAGACTATACACTATATAATGGAGTATACCTTGATTCTGAGAAATCAATCAAGGAAATGTTTCAAATTCTTGTCATTAATAGGCAATTCAAAATTCCCCATCTAAGTCTTTTAGGAAGAAGGTATTTTCACCAATTCGAATATCAATTAAATAAGGGCCCATCCACAATGCATCAAATTTACCATGCTTTCCCTTATCTTCATGCCTGTTATCCCATAATAGCACAAGATCCCCAATGTTGAAAGCTCTTGGAGTCACCTTCTTGTCAAATAACTTCTTCAAATTTTCTTTGAACTTCACATGCCACTGATGGGATGCCCTTCTTTCTTCATCTAACTCAATAATCTGATTGATTCAAGCATCATATGGACTAACTTCTTGATCTTCAATTTGTTGAACAAACTAAAATGAAGACAATTGCAAATGAAGGAAAGCAAATATTGAGTTCCATATACCAACTCAAATGGGCTCTTACCAGTAGCTCTTTTGACAGTGATTTGTCAGCCCAAATAGAAAACTTTAGTTGCTCACCCCATTTCTTTTTGTTCAGCTCCAAGGTTCTTCTAATGATCTTCAAACATTTTTATTGTTGGACTCAGCTTGTCCATTTCCTTGGGGATTGTAGTTAGAAGCATATGTCAAATTGATTCCATACTCTTTGCACATTGCCACCAAAGGTTTGGCTTTGAAACTCATGCATTATTAGCAACAATCTTAGCTGGCACTCCAAATATGCATATGATTTGATTCAGCATGAAGTTCATGATAACTTGGTGTGTTGCTTTCTTGGTGGGGATTGCTTCCACCCACTTAGTGAAATAATCAATGGCTACAAGAATCCATTTATGACCAACACTAGAAGGATCAGAAATTTCACCAATGAAATCCATTCCCCATTGCTTAAATGGGGCTTCAATTGACACAGGCTACAAAGGAAGGGAGCCTAAAGCTTTCATTCTTCCAGAAAAACATTGGCAACTTTCACATTTCCTAACCAATAGAGTTGTATCTTTGAAGATATTTGGTCACCAATAACCACCCTCAAGATTTTATGTGTTGTAACTCTTCCAAAAAAATGTCCCCCAAAACTCCTCCATGGAGATCAGCAATTACCTTTGGGGCTTCATCCTCAATAATGCATCTTAAGAGCACTCCCTCGGGTTCTTCCAAGCTAACCCAAAATCAGTAATGACATATTTTTGAGAGGCTAACTTAAGATCTCTTTTCTGATTTTTACTCAAATGTTCAGGAAGCATAGATGTTTGAGATAAAAGATTATATCTTTGTACCATTCAAAGCTTACCAAATTTTCAAGGACATCCACCCTTTCTCCTTCTACTTCATTCACCTCAATAGTTTGCAAGTTTCTCTCAGCCATAAGCTTAGCTAGGCCCAAACCTCTTATCAATTTCATGGTTTGGATATCCATGTCATATTCCTATAACTTGTTTACCCATCTGCATCTTTTCTTGAGACCTCCATCTCTGATAAGATGTCTTTCACCATGGTGTGGGGAACATAAGCAACAACTTTAGAGCTCAAGATGTAGGGTCTGAAAACCTTTGTTTCTTTCACCAAGGAAAATGCTTGCTTCTCCATGATGGTGTACTTCAACTCATCTCCTTGCAATGCCTTACTGAAAAAGGCAATTGGTCTCTCAGCCCCTTCATCATCCTTCTACAAAAAAATATATGCAATGGTGTTTTCTAAAGCAAAAGAAAACACTTGAAAAGGCTTCTTGTAATTTGGAGCTGCCAAAACAGGGCATGCTTTAGTGCTTCCTTGATCCCATTGAAAGCTTGAATGGAAGATTCTTCCCATTTGATAACTTGGTCCTTTTTAACATGCTAGTAATGGGGATGGTTAGCTCAACAAAGTTAGACACAAATCTTTTGATAAAGTTTATTTGTCCAAAGAAGGATTGAACTCCCTTCTTAGTTCTAGGAATTGGAACCTTCTTTGATGGCTTCCACTCTCTCAAGATCAATCATGACCCCTTCCTTTGATACAATGTGACCAAGCAACTTTTCCTTTTGCACTCCAAAATGGCACTTCTTGGGATTCAATGATATGCCATACTCTCTACACCTTAACAACATTCTCTCCAAGTGTTGCAAGTGATCATTTCTTTTCTGGAAAACACAGTTACATCATCTTGATAAACAACAATGAAATCATTAATATAACCAGCAAATGCTACATCCATTGCTCTTTGGAAAGTTTCTCCAGCATTCATTAAGCCAAAAGGCATCCTGACATAGACATAAGTTCCCCAAGGAGTGGTAAAGGTAGTCTTTATTCTTTTTGACTCCTTCACAACAACTTGATTATAGCTAGAGAAACCATCCAAAGTGGATAACAATTCAAAACTAGTTACCAATTGTAGCATATTCTCCATGTTTGGTAGAGGGTAATTATCTTTCAATGATGCTTTATTCAAGTTCCTAAAATCTACGCACAACCTTATATCACCATTCTTTTTTTACGAAGGTACTAAATTTGCAACCCAAGATGAGTACCTTGTGGGATGAATGATCCCTCCATCCCTCAACTTCTTCAATTCTTCTTGCATCTTCAAAGAAAGGAGTGGATTGATGGGCCTTTGTTTTTTCCTAAAAGGCTTGGCATTAGATTCAAGAGGAATTTCATGTTGGAAAAATCTTCCTGTATGCCTTCAACTCAAGAGTAAGACCAAGCTAGGCAGTCTTGATATTTCTTTAGCAATTGAACATAGGACTGCTTCTCTTCCTTGCTGAGATTGCTTCCTAACCAGATTTTACGTGGTTTTCCTTTGTGCCTAGGTTGTTCTCTTCCACATCTCTTGAAACCAACATACTTCTATTAATAATGCAATCAACATTATCAAATTTTGATTCAAGATCCACCAAACCTCTGGGAATCATGTTTGTCTTCAGTTGGATGATGTCTTTGTCAAATAAAATTTCCTTTCCTTCAACAACACACACCATTGGTTCCCAATCTATATTTTGGTCAGCAAACTTTCCTTGGTTTTTAGAAACCATTTCACTGGGCATCATCATCAAACACTTACAATTTTTTAACATTATCATCGGGGACAGATGGCCTTGTTAGTCTTTCAACATCATACTCACAAAATGGAGACACTTTGTATAATTCCCAAATCTGGATCCTAACACTTTGCTAACTTTCTCGCAAAAAAATTAAACTTTCTATCATGGTGTACAATATTAAAAGAGTCAAACATTTCAATCAAATCCCAGATTGCATGCTTGTATTGTTTCATTCTCTGATTTTTAGTAGCATACAATTTTCTAATTTGCTTGACAATCAGTTTTGAATCTCCTTTGACAATGATATCTTTATACCATATTTCCATGAAATTCTCAAGCCTAATAACAATGCTTCATATTCAGCAATGTTGTTAGTGCATTCAAAGTTGATTTTGAAAGAAAAAAAAATCTTCCTGGCTTGGAGAAATCAGAACAATGCCAACACCATTTCCAAACTTGGAACAAGCTCCATCAATAACAAGGTCCAAGGAAAACCTACTTGTTCAATACATTTACATTTATCAATCTTATGCTCTTTGCCATCAGCAAACCCAACAAATTTATTGCATCTACATCAGCATACAACACTTCATAAGAAGAATTATTGGGATCTTCAATGAGGTGTAACATCTTCTTCTCTCCATACAGACTTTACAAGGTTGCCTTCAATTGGAATGGTGGCAAAAGACATATCCATTTGAACACTTCCACCAACACTTGCAGCCCACTTTCTTGATAACAACATGCCCCATTTGGTAGGGAAATCAACAATAACAACATCAAGTTTCAAGTTCTTACCCGAATAAGTTGAAAGTTGTACAACAAAACCTTTTACACACCCTACAACTGGCACCTCTCTAGAATCCATTGCAGTACACTTGCCATAAGTTGTTATCACTTTAATGTTCAATTCATTCATGAATTCTAGAGGCATAACATTGCATGATGCTCCAGAATCAAATATACAATTGTGAACCAGTTTGTCCTTAATAATCAGTGTTGTAAAAATGGATCAACATTTAATTGAGACTCAACCAAAGATGTTCCCAAGTAAACTTCAGGTGGTTCACCTATCTCCTCCAATGCTGGTGGTTTTCTAGGTCTGTAATGGTTGGAGGAGGAGTGTTTACATTATTTATATTTCTACCTTGGATACTCCTATCTTCTTCCAACCCCAAATACTTAAAGGCCCTCTTCTTGTGCTCAGGAATCCTAAGTAGTTCAACAATTGGGACAGAAATCTTGATCTGACTCAAGACTTGGGCAATGTCATAAGGAATGTATTTGGGCAAAGCAACATTTGGAGAAAGATTGACAAACTCATTAGATGGCACAAGATTTTTCACATTTTGGGCATGGTTGGGAACACCAGTTCTACTTGAGACAAGGCCTTTACCATATGCATCTTTCTTTAGAGTTTCATTTATGACATTGGTGAGAATTGGGGTTTTGGTTTGGCTTGAGGCCCTACCCCTTTGACAGCTTTACTTCTTTTGTTATACTCTTTTTCTTGGGAAACAACAACATTCATTAACAACTGTCTATCCTCTTCTGATGGGATTCCTCCATCATACTTCTTAATCATTAGAGCTCTTAGGTACTCAAAATCATTATTAGGAAGTTCAAAATCTTGTACCATATCTATTTATAAAGTATGAGAGGGAGGAAGAAGAGGTACCCAGTGAATGCAATCCCAAAAACTTGCAGCAGTTCTTACACTTATTACTTTAGTTGAAGTTTCTCCTTGTTGTGAGCTTGTAGAGTAGTCCACCATGCATGCATCATCATCAGTGTTATCATCATCATCATCTTCTTCAACTTTTTGATCTACTTTACATGGTAGGGTGGTAACAAACATTTGTCACACCAATCACTTTCATTTGTCTCTTCAACAAAGCAACTCTGGCATTTAGAGGATCAGGCACTACTCTATTTTCCCTAGCTTGGGGTTGTCTAGCTCCCATGGGTCCTTTACCTTTGTCATCAGATCTCTGATCATTTCTAGGATGATTTACAAATTTTCTTGTCCTTGTTGCCTATGTTGACCTTGAGAACCTTTTCCAATTCCTTTCTCTACCTGGCTAGCTTGTAAGAGATTTCTTTGACAACTGGCCAAAGTCTTTACAACTTCCTCAAGATCCACAACCTTACTTGATTGAGGCTTCTCTAGGTTGATCATTTTAACACCCTCCCTCTTAGGAGGTTTTCTAACTGCTTTAATGTTGTTCTCAATTTGTAGAGCCATGGTAAAGGCCTGCCTCAAAGTTCCAAGGGTTCTTAGTCCCGCCTCATTTTAAATCTTAGCAGTTTTTTAACTTTCTTATCAAATGCATCAAAATATTTTATTAGACATGATTCATCACATGGCCTCAAATTAAGAGGAAAGTCTTCTCAATGTTTTGTTAAATTTTGTATTGAAATCATGCATTGATTCATCATGATTCTTTTTATATTTTCAAATTCTGATAAAAGAAACCTAGGGTTTGTTTTATCACCATACTACATTCTAAAAGCATTCTTCATCTTTGTCTAAGAATCAATGGAATTATCTAGCAAAGATTTATACCAATCCCTTGCATCTTCTTCTAGAGTATGGATAAACAATTTAATATATACATCCTCAAATTCTATTTCAAATTCCTCCATCATATTGACAAAGAGCTTCAAGTGTTGATCACCAGTGATTGCATTATTTCCTTGAAACTTAGGCAATCTATTTCTTACATCTTATGGCATAGCATTTGGATAGCCAACCATACCTCTAAAATTGATGGGACCAAAAGTATTAACAACAAATGGAGGTCTGGGTGGAGGCTGAGCCATATTATTTTGAGGAGGTGATCTTGTGGGACTTGTGAAAATGAGAGGAATCAGAGGCTGGTTCCTCAAACTCCTCGATTTATATCTATATTTTGCACAACTACAGAGGTTCTAATCCTAATTCTACCTAGATTGCGAGGAGACGAGGGATAAAAATGCAAAAATGAAACTAAACTAAAGATGGTGATGCACCAAAAGGAGTGGTGAAACATTTTTGCCATATAAATAGACACAAATTCATGAAATGCAACAAGGAAAACATACACAAGGTGATAGATGTAATTAGAGGTCTTAAAATGAAGTAAAACAATACAAACAGAGGGTGAAAGCATTCACGAGTTTGCCTTTGTCAATTTCATGAAAAAATCTCTTGCATTCCACCATCAAAAGAGGTATAAACTGTTACAAACTGTGAAAAAGGTCTGATTCTTACAACTATCACTTCTTTGGAGGTGAAAGAAGAAGTTTTCAATGCAAAAAGTGTTGACCCTCAAGAAATGAGCCAAATCGGCTTTTACTGATGCATGGGTCGAGCCGGGAGAGAGAAAAAATGTAAAAAACATGGGAGCCCATTCCTCATTGATGGAAAATGCATTAAAACAGCATGGAGGACCTTACTGAACCCATACCTATCATTTTTGACCATCTTTGGAGAAGAATGCGACCCATTTTGTATTAAATTTGGTTGTTGAAATGTCATTTCTGGCCATGGACACGTACCAGAACCGTTTTTGAATTTTCTCTCTCCAAACTGAACCAAAATTAGAAATTGACCATGGAATCATGTAGATAATTTTAACATCTTTCAATGATATAAAGAACGTGAAAATCCGAGCTCTGGATCAAAAGATATGATCGTTTGAAGATTTAGGGCAAAAAACGGCCCAAAAACGGATCGGCGGGAAAAAATTTCAAATTTTACCTCTTTTTTGTCTTTGGAAAAATTTTCAAAAATTCCCCGCACTCCGCTGGTCGGATGCCACGTGGAAAGCTCTGATTCATTCTGGAATTCTCTCTCCTTCGCCTCCCGGGTTTTCCTTTGAAATTTTGACATTTTTAGACTTTGGAAAAATTTTCATTTTCCCCCGCGCCCCGCTCGGCCGGGACACGTGTCGGCTTTTGAATGGCTGACAGGGGGCGCGGGCCCTTCTTTCACTTTTTAGTTTTGGCTGAAAATTTTGCAAAATTTTCAAAAACCCCCATTTGAGCTCGAATCTACCTTCCCCTTAGGACACGTGTCCTAATTTTACTCGCTGCGGGCTCTCCGTTCCATTCTTCCACTTTGGAAAATTTGGCAAATACTTAGCAAATTTTTTCATTCCCCCCCCCCTTGTGACACGTGTCACAAAATTGATTAGTCCATGCCTCCCCTTGTGGTGTCCCCACGGGCCCCCGGGAAAAATTTCCATTTGAACCTTCGACCAAAATACTTGGAAAAAATTCAAATTTGCCTCCGACCCCCGAACTCCTCTGCCACGTGGCAGCTTCCTATTGGTTGCGGGCCTCAAATGGGAAAATTTTCCACAAAAACTCCTTGAGCCATAACTTGAAAAATATAAGGAGTTAGGAGGCAAACTTTACCTTTCTGGAAAGTGAGAGAGAGAGCTCTATCGATGGTGCCATTTCCAGAAAGCCTTGAGTGCCTAAAAATCAAAAAATGTAGACTGAGGCACAAGAGAGGCAAGAACACAAGGAGTTAGCCACAAAAATGAGCTGGGGCACCATTTTGGATAACAATTTTGGCGACTCGAGAGGGTCATCTGCACTGCTTAGATGAAAATACCGGTTACTGAAGTAGTCCATTGGGCATGGAGTCATCAAAATATTACATTTAGAACCTCAGTGACTTAGAATGTGCAAGGAGGAAGATGGAATATCACTGATGGAAGCAAGGACTGCAAAACATCTCCATGGACAAGCAAGTTGTGCCCAAAGCACTTAGGAAAACAAAACTAACCTACTGACAAAACAATGTGCACAAGCACTTGGAGGAATGAAAATCTAATCTAATATTTACAAGGTGGTAAATTTCCCTCTAGAAGCAACGCTTGAGATAGATTCCATTGGTGGAAATGCGGTTCTTCACCATCGATGAGGCCCGATTGGAAAGCATTGTTGTTCTTGCACTTCGTGACCATGTATGGGCCACTCAAATGGCATCAAATTTTGAATGCCTTCCCGGTTTTCTCTATCCACATCCCATTTCAACACTAGATCTCTAACCTGAAAAGATCTATCCTTGGCCTTCCTATCAAAGGTCTTTTTGATCAAAGCTTGGTCCTTTTCCATTGCTTGGGATGCCTGATTTCTGACCTCCTGCAGCTCCATCAACTCTGCATATCTCACCTCCATGGGCTCAAACTCTAGCAACTCTAATTGCTTCATGAGTTCCAATGTTGGCAACTCAAGTGACATGGGCAAGATTGCCTCTCTTCCATAGACAAGTTTGAATGGAGAGTTACCTGTGGATCTCTTGGGAGTTATCCTATCAGCCCATAAGGCTGATTTCAGTTTGGTATGCCAAGACCTCTGATTCTCATCAAGAGTCCTCCTAATGATCCTCAACAAGTTCTTGTTTGTAGACTCGGCTGGCCATTACCTTGAGGGTAATAGTTTGATGAAGTGCTTAGGTAGATCCCGTTCTTGACAGCCCACTCAGTCACCTTGGATCGATGAATGCCGATGCATTATCGAGATTATTGTAGTAGGTATACCAAATCTGGTTCTTTATCCCCTCATAAAAGTCTAAGATGTTGGACTCATTTGCTTCTTTGAGTGCTCTTGCTTGATCCATTTGGTGAAGTAGTCGTGTTTATCAAAATCCATTTGTGCCCTTGACTTGAATTGGGATTAATGACTCGATGAAGTCAAACCCCATTGCATGAATGGCTGGTCAGCTGAGATTGGATGCGATGGAAGGGCAGCAAGTCTCTCTTTTCTGTGAAGAATGCACAATTCTTACACCTCTTAATCCATGCATAGCAATCACTTTGAAAATTTTAGGCCAATAATAACCAGCCTTCATGATTTTTAGAGTTGTCACTCTTGGTGCAAAATGACCACCAGCTGGTCCACCATGGAATTCTTCCAACACCCTATGAATCTGATTTGTGCTAATACATCTCAGTAGCACTCCATTCACATCTTTCTTGAACAAAACTCCATCAACAATGGCATATGGGACAGCCTGCAATCTGAAGTGTCTTCTTTGGGTCTTGTTCATCTCTCGGAGGGCATAGGCCTGTGCTTAGGAAGTGCATTATACCTTGGGTCCAGCAAGGAGTGGGGGCAGCATTGTTTTCTTCTTGAGTGCCACATGGCTCATGGCTGTCTTGAACTATCAAAACAGCCTCTCCTTCATTGCATGCTTCTTTTTGCTTCCCCAAAACCAGCTGCTCACACAATCCTTTTCCTCTTACCAGCTTGGTGATTTTGATCTCAATGTCATACTCCATGACACGGGTGATCCAACCTGCCCTTTTCTCATTCAAATCTTTGTTGAGGAGGAAGTCCTTAACCCTTGACATGTGAGACCAGCAACTGGACCTTGTTGTTTGAGACTAAATGCTTGAATTTCTTCAAGCTTCTGATTACTGCCAGCACATGCTTCTCAATAAAAGAATACCTCACCTCATAGTCATCTAGGCTCTGGCTGAAGAAAGCAATTGGCTGCTCATCGTTATCCTTGTTCTGCTGTACCAAAATGGTAGAAATAGTGTCATTACCTCCAAATGCATAGAGGATGAAATCCTTGGAGAAGTCAGGTTGATGAGAGTTGGTGCTTGAGAGATGGCTTCTTTGATTGCTTCAAAACTCTCCTTGCCTTCTGCTGTCCACTTGAAAGCCATGCTTTTCTTTAACATTTTGGTGATAGGTTTGACAAGGGCTGCAAAATCTAGGACAAACCTCCGAACAAAGTTTATCCTCCCCAAGAAACTCTGAAGGGCTTTCTTGTGGCTTAGCGATGGTAGTGCTCTTATGGCTTGACTCTCTCTGGATCAATTGCTAATCCTTCTTTGGAGACAATATGGCCAAGGAGCTTTCCTTCATGTGCAAGAAAGATACACTTCTTAGGATTCAAAGACACTCCAAATTTCCTACACCTCGTGAAAACTTGTCTCAAATGAGAGAGGTGGTCTGCTGCATTTTTGGAAAAAACAGTGATATCATCAAGGTAAATCAGCACCACGTTGTTAATCAAACCTTTGAACGCCATGTCCATTGCTCTTTGGAAGGTAGCACCAGCGTTGGACAGCCCAAATGGCATCTTCCTGTATGCAAAAGTCCCCCATTTGGTTGTAAAGGCTGTCTTGAACTGGTCTTCTTCCTTCACCATAATCTGATTGTAGCCGGAGTAGCCATCAAGTAGTGAAAACCTCTCGGAGCCAGCCATGACTTGCAAGATTTGCTCCATGGAAGGGAGTGGGTAATGGTCCTTGAGAGATGCTCTATTTAAGTCTCTGAAATCAACACACAATCTGATCTCTCCACTCTTCTTTCTGACTGGAACCAAGTTGGCAACCCAACTAGAATGCTTGATTGGGAATATGATTCTTGACTCAATCAGCTTGTCCAATTCTTTCCTCATGAGAGGCTCCATGTGTGGATTGGTGGTCTTTGTTTTACACTTTGTGAGGCTTAGTATTTGGATCCAATTCAATGGTATGCTGAGCTAAGTTGGGATTGAAACCTTTCAAATCTTCATAGCTCCAAGCAAACACGTCAGGGAACTCTTGACACAGCTGTATGAACTCATACCTTTCTTGCTCAGTTGTCATCTTTCCAATTTGCAATGGTTTGTTCTCTTCCACCAAGATGGATACTGAATCTTCTCTCTTGACCTGAATGTTTGCTTTCTCTTTCCTAAACTGATCATTGGGATTAAAAATGGACTCCAAAGTGATAAGTCCCTTGGGTAGCTTGTTAGTTCTCAGCTGTACCACTTGGTCACCATACTGTTGTTCCAGTTTTTCTTGATTCTTAGCTGAGAACTCAGCTTCTTCTTACTGAGAAATGGATGATTTTTGGTCATTCTCAAATACTTGCCAAGCTGACATTGTTTATCGCGCCTTTGAAGGCCTCACAATCACGTGGATGTTTGGTTGTACCTTGTCTTTTTGAATGCTTTCCACAATGTCAAAGGCTGCCCCTACTGCTGCAAGCCTGTCAGTAACTTGATTCTCTTTCCTAGGAATGGATTTGATGCCAAAACCCTCAAAATCTTCCATGAGGTCCCATACCCTGTTCTTGTAGCACTTGAGTAGATCATTCTTGGCAGCATGTTGTCCCTTGACCTGATTTACAATCAATTCACTGTCACCAAAGACTTGCAAGTTCTTTATTTTCTTCTTGATTGCCCAATGCATCCCTTGCACCAAGGCTTCATATTCAGCAGTGTTATTGGAGCATGCAAACTGAAATCTAAAAGCTGAATAGTACTTTACTCCTTGAGGTGAAACAAGCATAGCTCCACCTCCTGCACCTTGTCTACTCCTTGATCCATCAAAAAACAGCTGCCATACCTCATTGTCATCCTTGTGGTTTGGCTTGGTGATGCTAGGAATAGGCTGATTTTCTTCATGTATACAATAGACCCCTAGCTCAGATTCTTCTACTTCTTGATAAGGATCAAAAGCATGTACCTTGTTTGCCCATTCATCAAGAGTTAGATCGGGATGCTCCCAACCTTGGTGTCAGCTTCATCAGTGCTTGGGTGATCTTCTTGATCAAATCTTTGAGCAATTGGCATTATGATCGACTTGGAGTGTAAGGCTCGATGTGGAAGTTTGCAATAGGTTCGAGACCTGATTGTAGCTTTGGTTCCATACCTCGTTACGAGAACAGCATGTGTGACCAATCGGCGAGACAAATATCCTCCGATCTTGGTTGTGAAGTCCCTTGACAAGCAAAGGGGAAAAGAGTGGTGGAAGGTCTATGATTGATACATCTTGTAAAACAACAACATTTGGACATGCATGCATGCAAGGTAAGACTCAAGTTTTTAATCACTCCAGCTATTATTCTTTTGTCCCATCTAGCTGCACTACCCCTTTGGATATTGTTTCATCTTTGGAGCCCTAGTGATCAGCTATTTGTTTAGGCATCTTGAGCTACTTGCCCCGGAGTCTATCATGCAATTGTGCACTAGCTGATTTCCGATGATTAATGAAACATAGAAAGGAGGGGCTTGACATTTTACCTTCTTTGTCCTCCATGATTCCCCTCGGGTTGGGCAGCATTTGTGAGCACTTTCTCTTGCATCTGAACTTCTTTGATTGAAGTTGGCCAGTCCTTCATGGCAGCTTGTAGCAAATCTCTTTGGCCTGGGATAGATAGGGATTCCCACATTGATATGTTGACATTTGTCTTCTTCATCTGATCGATGATATTGAATGGTGATGAAGGATCTCTTTGTTGTCCCTTTGTTTGCACATTCACTCCTTGCACGTGAGCAGCAACAACTGGTATTTGAGTTGGCCTAGGAGCTGTTCTTGGCTGCCCTTGTGCATTTACAACTGGATTTTGTTTGCCAACCACTTGTGGAACCATAGAAGGTCGTGGATTGGTTGGAGCCAATGGTTGTTCTTCACCCAAATTCCTCCTTTTTGACCTTGTGTTGGCTGCAACACCTTGGGAAACTACCTGATTCATGCCACAAAAATCCTCTGCTTGCCAATTTACCAACGTGGTGTCATTTGGGGCTGATTTTTGTTGGAATGTTTCTTGTTGTTGGTTGTTTCCTTGACTGCCCTCACCCTCCACACCAGTAGTTGTCACCATTAATGCTTGATTCAAAGCACCATTGAAGCACATGGATTGGTTATGAGGTTCATTGCATGGAAAACACCAGTCATACTCCTGAGCAATGTTGTTTTGTGTTGGCACCAATGCCTTAGAGGCTAGATATGGCATTTGGATTGTAGGGCTGAAATGGTCTATTGGCAGGAGGCCTTGTTTGATTCATATTTGCAGCTGGATTAGGTGGTCTTTGTGGTTGGTATGGCTGCTGTTAGGCTGAGCTTGGGGCTGGTAAGAAGGTCTAAAACCTTGGGCTTGTTGCCTCTTGAGAGTAACCAGCTCATTGCCTAGGTTTTACAGTTGCTTCATGACTTCTTGAAGCTCATTTGGGGCACTTGGAGATGAAGTAGAAGCTTCATTTGAACTCTGATTTCTAGGAGTGGGAGAAGGAGTCAAATTAGGTGCTTGATTGGTGTTTGGACTCTCTAAACTTGGAAACAATGGCATGGGAGGTCTAGGGGCAAGTTTGCCAGCTTGGATCAAACAATTTTCAGCCCTAATGGCAATGTTATAAGCCATAGGGATAGTTATGCCTCCCATGGACTGAATCAACATAGAAATATCAGAATTTAGAGCTTTGAGATAGTAGAGAAAAGCACCTTCTGCTTTGTTGGCTTTGTTGCCTTTGGAATTCTCTCCCAAGTCTTTTGAAATCTGAAGTTGAAATCGGTCAGTTGCTCATTGGGAGCTCTCTTGATGGTTGTCAGCTGCTCCAAAAGAGACAAGTTGTCTCCCTTCTCTCCAAATTACTCATGAAGTGCTATGTGCTGATTCAATTTGTGATTGAACCAGCTCCAAGGCTTCTAAACCATTGCAATGCTTTCCCCTTGAATGAAGATGCCAGCAACTTGACAGCCACTTGCATCTCATTGATTTCATGAATTGCACAAAGGTTGGCAATGTCTTTAACATGATCACCTGGAGTAGTCTGATTCTCTCCAGTGAAGTATGGAATGTTCTTCAAGGCTGCAATTGGAATTGGATGTTGTGCATTGAGAGCAAGTGGGCTGCTGCCAGTGAAATTGACATAGGGGTTGTTTTGTGCCATTCTAATTGGCCTTAGAACCCTTGTTGATTGAATGAAAGGCCTACCAGGTGGAGGAGTTGAGAGAGTTCTGTTTGGTGGAGATGGAGACCTTTGGATTCTCCTCCCACTTTGCCTTACTCTTGGAGATAACTGCAGGTATTCAAACAACACTTCTTCTTCTCCAACTCTTGACCTTGTAGTGATTCTTCTCATGAGTTTTCAGGCTTGCATTGCTGAAACCAATTGATTCTTCCCCTTGGAGTCGCCAGATGTGCAAATTATAGCTCTTTTCAAGCAAGAAAATTGCAGCAGATGCACATCAACTTTGCTGCAATAAAAATGAGACCTCTAATGTCCCACCGGGCGTGCCAAAACTGTTGTTGCAAATCAGCAGCACCCCTGGATGCAAATCAAGGTTTCTAAGTTGATTTTAGAGCATCCAGTGTGATTGCACAACATGGAAACCTCTCTCCAAGTGTGGGACTTGTGAAAATGAGAGAGGAATCTCCAGATTAGAGGTTGGTTCCTCAAACTCCTCTGATTTAGATCTATATTTTGCACAACTACAGAGGTTCTAATCCTAATTCTACCCTAGATTGCAAGGAGACAGGGATAAAAATGCAAAAATGAAACTAAACTAAAGATGGTGATGCACCAAAAGGAGTGGTGAAACATTTTTGCCATATAAATAGACACAAATTCATGAAATGCAACAAGGAAAACATACACAAGTGATAGATGTAATTAGAGGTCTTAAAATGAAGTAAAACAATACAAGCGAGAGAATTTGAAAGCATTCACGAGTTTGCTTATCAATTTCATGAAAAAATCTCTTGCATTCCACCATCAAAGAGGTATAAACCTATTCAAACTGTGAAAAGGTCGATTCTTACAACTATCACTTTCTTTGGAGGTGAAAGAAGAAGTTTTCAATGCCAAAAAGTGTTGACCCTGAAGAAATGAGCCAAATCGGCTTTACTGATGCATGGGTCGAGCCGGGGAGAGAGAAAATGTAAAAAACATGGGAGCCCATTCCTCATTGATGGAAAATGCATTAAAAATAGCATGGAGGACCTTACTGAACCCATACCCTATCATTTTTGACCATCTTTGGAGAAGAATCGACCCATTTTGTATTAAATTTGGTTGTTGAAATGTCATTTACGGCCATGGACACGTACCAGAACGTTTTTGAATTTTCTCTCTACAAACTGAACCAAAATTAGAAATTGACCATGGAATCATGTAGATAATTTTAACATCTTTCAATGATATAAAGAACATGAAAATATGAGCTCTGGATCAAAAGATATGATCGTTTGAAGATTTAGGGCAAAAACGGCCCAAAAACGGATCGGCGGGAAAAAATTTCAAATTTTACCTCTTTTTTGTCTTTGGAAAATTTTCAAAAATTCCCCGTGCTCCATCTGGTCGGATGCCACGTGGCAAGCTCTGATTCATTCTGGAATTCTCTCTCCTTCGCCTCCCGTGGGTTTTCCTTTGAAATTTTGACATTTTTAGACTTTGGAAAAAATTTCATTTTCCCTGCCCGGCCGGGACACGTGTCGGCTTTTGAATGGCTGACAGGGGGCGCGGGCCCTTCTTTCACTTTTTAGTTTTGGCTGAAAACTTTTGCAAAATTTTCAAAAACCACCCCGAGCTCCGAATCTACCTTCCCCTTAGGACACGTGTCCTAATTTTACTCATTTGCGGGCTCTGGTTCCATTCTTCCCGAAAATTTTCCCCTCCGCGAGCCGCGGGAAAAAATTTCCATTTGAACCTTAACGTGTATGACCAAAATACTTGGAAAAAAATTCAAATTTTCTTTGAGACTCTAACACGAAGGCTCAATTTAAAAGACTCAATTAAACACCAAAATCTCTTATCAATCATGCCTAAGGTACACCCAAAGACTTACAAACAATATTTATCAACAAATGATAGTGAATTGATTTTAAATTTGTTTATCTCATCGTAAGATGAAGGCTATTCTTGAAATGAAATTGTAAATGTCACTAAAGCATCACATAGGGATGAGATCTGTGTGATTTCACAAATATTTCAATGTAAGATTGCAATAGGAATGAGAAAAACTACTTGCAGAAATTTTGAAACAAAACAAGACACTAATTGCTCCAAGATTGACACAAATTGCTTTCGAATGTGATTAGATTCATCGGCAGGGAAAGCTTCCAGAGCAATCTCAAAGGTGCTTGTCAATGGCTATACATTTGTAACCAACTTGACATGATAGAAAATATAACAAAGAGTAAATTATGAGTTATCTCGAATTGGTCTCTCGGGAAGATGACTTTTCTCAAATTTTCTCTTAAGAATTCAACCCTAACCTTTTAAGAGAATTCTCATTGTATTTATACATTTTACTCACTCAATTTTCCCCCAAAGAGAAGAATATTGAGGGACCTTTGCTTATTACCAATTTGTCTGAAGTAAAGCAACATTTAACAAATTCATGTAAAAAGCTTGCCAAGTGGACCAATTGTGAATTGATCACGTTTTGTAGACCCTCAACCAATGACTAAGATGTCATGCCTGACCTTTTTGATAGTCCTTTAATCATTATGATTATGTCATGTGAGAAATCCCCTTTTAATCATTTCTGGAGGCTCTGCAAGATTTGGATATGATAGGTAATCCTTTTTGCTCTCGAGGCAACACCTTTTCCATCCTTTCTGCACTCTGACCTTCATCATTTCATCCTTTTCCCTCTTTTCCTCTGTAACTCTACCCCGCATCCATCTTCTCTGGTAATTCACGTTTTTGTAAGTGCCCGAGAAATTCCAACTTCAAAATATCAACCTTAACAATCCTTGGACTCACAAATTAAGTTCTGAATCCATTCAATGGCACTTTGCAGAAAAAATGACAAGGAATTTCATAAAAATGATGAAAAATAGTACGTATTCACATCTCCGTGAGTCTTGGCAAAAATGGTGGAAAAAGACAGGGTCAATGGACATGCAACCATTGATTATACTCTCTACTTTATTTTATAGTCATCCATGTGTTTTCTTGGTGCAATTGCAAAGGAGAAGTATAGGGGCAAGTTTCTAAACAAGCATGGGCCTTCCACATGCCCTAGGCCCAAGGAAAATACCTTTTGGCCTTTGAAAAGTTAGAGTAAAAAAGGAGCCAATGGAAGCCTCCACGTGTCTCAATGGCACACTTTGAGATGGTTCCCAAAAGCAGAGACCCCAAACAAGTGCGGGCTCACCACGTGTCTCAATCTAGCAGAGTTGTTAAAAAATTTGAAGGATCAGCAGAAGGCATCATGTGTCTAGGGTCCGAGACAGTTTTCCTTGGCCGTTGAAAAGTCCAAGCAAGGGCAGAGTGAGTGGAAGCCTCTAAGTGTCCTCCTGGCACTTCTTCAAAATAAAATTTAGGGGTTAGTCCCCAAACAGGCATGGTCCCTCCATGTGTCTCGAGCCTTTCAAAATTGCTTTGAAAATTTTAAGTATAGAGCGGAGCGAACCGAAAGCCTCAACGCATGTCTCCTCTGCATAAAGGTGGGACCACGAGGTGGATCCTCAAATGAGCACTATCCCTCCACGTGTCCATGGTCCGTCAAAACTATCTTGGATGCATAGAAAATTTGTCTAAATGCCGGGGAAAGGCAGCGTAAATCTCCACGTGTATCCCCGAGCGTAACTCCAAGGCCAAACCAAAAGGTGAATTTTCAGATGAGCGTCGGCCCTCCACATGGAAATTTTTGAGTTGAAGTGAGCCTTAAATTTTCAAAGTGCCCCAGTGAGCGCATCTAACCATTAAAGAGCCATGTTTCGACATATCTTTGAGATGTAAATTGACTGGGAAAAACACACCGTCAAACTATGTAAAATGTAGGAAAATCACCATTTGAGCCCAGAAATGAATCTTTCTTTCAAGATAAAGACTTTAGAAATGATATAAGGCCCAATATGATCTTTGAGCTACATCCAATCAAGTTTCCATAGATATTTGGGACAAAATGACAAGGACAACAAAATGTGATTGTGGAAAATGGAAGGAAGGTAAAAACTTGAGTTTTAGCCTCGACCGAGTTCTGATTCTTTTCACATACCCAGAGGATGAAAAAAATTACGGATTTAAAGTGATCTCGACCAAGGAAGGGACCTGATCATGGCAGCCAAATGGAGGATAGGGTTTTCATGCATCAATACGGGGAGATAGAAAACACGATAAACCTCCAAAACCGAAGAATTTCAATGACAAAATGGGTGAGATCAAATTAAGCACCAACAATGTGTATGTAGAAAAATGAAGTCCCTTTTCCTTGAGTGATTTCTAGATGGATGCTTTGATGCTCTTACAATGCCTTTAGATGCAACCTTAGGTGGTGATAGTATATGCTTAGAGCTTGGTCCTTCATAATAGTCACATATATTTATATTTATATGATTCACTTTCTTGAATTTCACAATTCACAACCTGGAAGGTTGACCCATAATAAAACAAGATGCCCAAAAGATAAAAGAGGCCCAAAAGAGGTGAGAAAAATACAAAGAGATCGAGGGCACCTGGTTTGGCATCTTGGTTTTAGCGATAGTGTCCAGTAAGTAATGCCATAAAATAGTGAAGTACCGACTTGTCTATAGGGTGTAAGAGGCTAAAAAAGAAAGTATGAAACTTAGACAAAAGGCCAAAGATAGTTGTCAATTTCTAATTTTCTCACTTAGGAATCATATGAATAGTAGTATGTGATTAGGACCTAGAAATGTACCCAAAGTGCATGATTTAGTGTCTACAACAGTCTACAATGTGTGTATTATTTTAAAAGAAAGAGGAAATATTATTTTTCTAGTTTTTGTCCATGCATGTGTATGTTCACAATTTTTTGTAATAGAGTATTTATGTGGCCTTAACTTGTCCTTTACCTTGTTCTTCAAATTTAAATATGATGAGTGATCTTCTTTTGGATTGGGAAAAATTTTAAGTCGGTATGGAAAAGATCAAGATCTTACTAAGAGTTTGGAAGGTGAATGATGTTGTCTCTCCCTTTTATGAATGTTGAGATTATGTCATTACAAGGAATAAGGAGTTGGAGGATGCTTGGGAACTATAATGTACTAGAATGGTGTAAATTGTATTGCTTTGTAGTCATGCATGATGAATGGTATCAATTATAAACGAAATAAAGTAATTCATATTTTAATGCGCCTTTATTGATTGGTATGAATGTGGTGTATATAAATTTAAAATCTCATGTAGAAATATCTCTTAGAAATTGTAAGTAGATATTTTGAAGAAAAAGTATGCTTATGTATTTACTTAGCTACAAAAGTTATGCGTAGTTCTACTGACATTGTAGATTAAAATAATTCTGATTTATGAATGGTTAGGAAAGGAAAATTAATATTTTTTTTATAAAAAGTCCATAATCATAAAGAAATGATACTAGGGAAACCCCTAGGTGATTTAAACAAGATATGGGGAATCATATTTTCATCCTCGAAATAGATTAACATACTTGAAAAGAGACTAAATAGTATAAATTTAAATGTTACCATTCATCAAAATTGTAGTTGCATGATATATATATATATATATATATATATATATATATATATATATAAAGAAATGATACTAGGGGAACCCCAAGGTGATTTAAACAAGATATAGGAATCATATTTTTCATCCTTAGAAATATATTAACATAATGTGAAAAGAGACTAAATAGTATAAAAGTGTAAAAAAGTGTGTGTGTGTGTGTGTGTGTGTGTGTGTGTGTGTTGTTTATATATACTTATATTTATTAATGCACAATCAACCAAGTTTTTATACCTAAATAAAATAAAAATAAAAATAGACCACGTCAAACAATCATACCTTGTGTTGCAAATTCTTATTTGTGTTAAGATTACAATTCATTTCTTTGTTTAAGTAACCTATATTTATGGGGAAGGGGGTTTTGGGGAAGAGGTGTGGTGTCCTTTTTATTTAAAAAAATAATGCATACCTAATAGTAAAATTTTCATGTATTGTGAGATCTAAACATTTTAAAAAATAGAAACTACTTAAGATAATAAAACCTTGTGTTGCAAATCCTTATATCTCGTTAAGCTTGAATTGTTCTTTATTTATTTAGAAATCACATATATGAATTTATATATTTATTTTCTTCTTTTTCTTAAAAAATGCAAACCTAAGAGTTAAATTTTATGTAGTATATCTCATAAAGTATTTAAATAAAATTAAAGGGGCACATATGAATCTAGTCGATTATGGTGTATTAGGGAAGGGGAAGCCATGTCACCTCTTCTTGTGAACAAGTACGGATTCAAACCCCACCCCTAAATATTATTGCTATTTGCAGATAGGAATGTTGTAAAAGTAAATATTTTTGTAAGTAAGTGGTCGGTAATGTTAAAATGTCAAAGTTTGGGTAATTAGAGAAGTAGGGTCTACATGATTAGGAATTAGAAATATTATATTGGTAATAAAGACAAGGAGTGAGGTCATAAATATTTTGTGTATTTTATTTGTAAAAAGTCTAAAAATGTGGAACCCATGTAAAATGATAAGGTTTATCTTATCTTAACGAGATAAGCTTACATGTACGAGATAAGAGTTAAGGTATGGAATATGATTCGTCGAGTGGATTTCTTATCCTATCTTAGAGATAAGATGGATAAGCACTGGAAGTTCTATAAATAGAGGCCACCCCCTCATTTAGCATAGAAGGAAGTAGTGAGAAATATTGTAGGAAGTGTGCGAAGGAAGCCATCGGTTTAAAGGTGTGTTGAAGAAGCCATTAAGAGGTGTAATTGTAAAGTTTCTCCCATAGTCTTGGTGAAAGGCAAGTGAAGTCAATAACACTTGAAGTACCTCATGGGTGAGATTGTAACATGATTTCATGTTAATATTATAATTTATTTTGATATTTCAGATTTGTCATCATTTGTCTTATCATAGTCGATGGTATTCTTGTGTTATGTTGTTGTTTTGTTTCAGTTACATCCACCAAACTAAAGTTGTGCATTAGTAAATAATCATAGCACGAGGAGTTCGGTGAAGAATTATCATAGTGCGGATTGGGTGATGACATTTTGGTTCCGTTCTTGGGACCATTCCTCGTTAGTGGATTTTACGGAGAGATATTCCCACTTAGTCAAAAATCAATTAGAGGGTAACCTTGTTTTTCTTTGTGCGTAGTAGTTACCATGGTAAAGTCATTTTTGCCATGAATAGTAGTTACCATGGTAAAGTCATTTTTTTGGAATAGTATTTACCACATGTAAAGTCACTTTTTACAGTGAATAGTATAAGTCACTTTTTACCGTGAATAGTATTTACCATGATAACTTCACTTTTTTACCGTGAATAGTGTTTACCACGGTAAAGTCGAGTTTTTACATGATAAGTCAAGTTTTACCATAGTTTACCGTGGTCATTTCTATTTTATTGTAGAAAGGTGTAAAGTCACTTTCTAGTATAGTGATTCCAATTATTTGTACACATAAGTCTTGTTGATTGTACTTGTGAGTTGGTATTTCACGGTGGTTACTTTTGAAAATGGGAAAGATTCTATTTTTTCAGCTCAATCTAATGAAGATGCTTCTTCTTTCATTCGAAGTTTAAGCGATCTTGTATTTGTAATGGCCTTATAAGAAGGGAACAATGGACTGAATTTTTTCCTACCTTTTTGGATGGTTCAGCACTTAGGTGGTTTGAAACACTAGGTGATAATGTGAAAAATTCATGGGATTTATTAACTGAAAGTTTTCTTGAAGAATTTGGTGAACAACGAAATATTGCAGATCTCATGATCGAGATCACAAAGCTATCCCAAGGAGAGAAGGAGAAGATAAGGGATTATCATGCTCGTGTTCTAGAGCTAAGGAGGAAGCTCGATGCCCAGATCCGGAAGGAAGGACTAGCGGATGGGTTGATGAATGGCGTGGATAATCTCCTCTGTAAGCACTTCATTCTTGGGATGAAGCCGGAGATCAGACAACGAGTGAAGTATGACCGCCCAGCTACCATTGAACAAGCAAAGGAGATTGCAAGAAGGCAAGAAGAAAGCATGGAAGAGGAGCCCAAAGAAATTGTTGCTAAAGTAGAGCCTACACCAGCACCTTTGGTCAGAATCCTGACCACTCCCGGTGAGCACAAATATTTCTCCTAGTACATCTCTTGAGTATGAAGATCTGCTCAAAAAGATGGGTCGATTAACTATTAATCTTCTTGAGAAAGGAATTTAGTTCTCGGGGAGGAGATAGAGGTCAAAAAGAAATATTTACTGAAGTTGTTTGTTATGGTTGTTATAAAAAGGGTCATTATAAGTATAATTGTCGGATAGAGCTTCTACATACGGTAAAGGAGATAATGATAAAGGAAAAGCACTGTGAATTCTTTTGATGTAGTAGATAAGAGAGAAATAATGAAGTAGATGTGTTTGTAACAAAAAGAAAGAAAAAAAAGATAATCAAGATGGAAATGATCCTAAGAAGATGAAAGAAGAAACTAGTAAGAAACATAGGAGAAGAAAGTTGGGTGTGCGGGATTTTACGATTTCACGGGGCAAGGACCATACTCCATCTTGGAAGATCTGTCCAAAGGCTGCAAATATTACATATGGTCAACTCTTGGCTATGTCTTCGAGAAGAGGCGGGAGTTGCGAGGTGGACTCAATGCTCGAAGAAGGAAGGAGGTTGAGGTCCCTGTTTTGGGAGCGAGGCGAGATCCCTATGCTCCAAGTGAGGTATTATGTAATGGTATTTCAATTCATGATGTCTTAGTTGATGGAGTGCTGCGATTAATGTAATGACCGAGTCTGTAATGAATATGTTGGGTTTAAAAATTGATCGCCCTTGACACTTATGTTAAGGTCATTAAATAAAGGAAAAACTAAACCGAGAAGGTGTAGTTTCAAATGTGGCAATATCATTATGGGTGTGGTATGTGTGGTAGACTTTCGGGTGATGAAAAATGGTGCTTTATTGCGTACCCAATCTTTCTTTGGGAAGACCATGGCTAAGGAGAGTTCATGCGAGAAACTCTTTGGAATGAAGGTTTCATGACACTTGGACGTGTAGAGAGAGAGGGTGAAGATAAATGTGATCCCTCGACATCATAAAGTAGAACACTGTGGATTCAAGTGATGAAGCGATGATTGGACATCCTCGATTACTCTAGTACCGGTGAAGTGGACTTTGAAGATGAAGAAAGCGAGGTGGATGTTTGAGTCATGGATATCCTTCGAGTCACACCAACTCATGACCCCATAAAATTATACGAAGAAGAAGTTGATGATCGTCTCAACAAATAAAGATTGGTGATCTTTGTGATGGAGAGTGAGAAGGAATCCTACCTCCGGCTCTTTGAAGGTACATACACCTATTCACTTTTGATTACAAGGAACTCCGTCAAGTAAGTTGGGTAGAACATTGTATTGAGTGGTAGATGGTCTTAAGCCCATAAAGCAAATGCCATATAGAATGAATCCTAATTTTTCCAAGGCTGTAAAAGAAGAAATAGATAAGTTGCTTGATGCGGGATTCATATTTCTTTGTGGAGAATTGAGAATGGGTTTCTCCCATTGTGATCTCAATAAAAAAGAATGGGAAGCTACGCATTTGTGTTGATTACGGGAAGCTCAATAAGGCAACAAAGAAGGATCATTACCCTCTTCCATTTTGAGATCAGATCTTGGATGAAGTAGGTGGCGGGAGTCTTTATAGTTTTTTGATGGATATAGCGGCTCTGACCAAGTTCGTATAGCGAGAGAAAGATCGGTGAAGACCACGTTCACCACTCCTTGGGAGCGTTTGCTTATAGAGTTATGCCTTTTGGGTTGTGTAATGCTCTGCAACATTCCAGCGTTTGATGAATAGGGTGTTGAACCCTACATTGGGACCTTCATCGAGTATTTACTGGATGATTTTTGCATCTATGGGAGCAAGTTGGACCACTGCACCAAATGGAGACAACATTTCAAAGGTTAGATGAAGCACAAGCCTCACTAAACCCTCTGAAAGTGTGTCTTTGGATGTTCTAAAGGCGTTTTGTTAGGGCATGTTGTATCCGAGAGATGGTATTGAGTGCTTGATCTGATAAAGTTTCAAAAATCAAAGATTTACCATTTCCTCTTAATAGAAGTAAGTTGAGATCATTTTTAGGCCATGTGGGTTACTATAGAAGGTTCATCAAGAATTTCTCAAAGATTGCACTGACCACTAACTTGATTCTTGAAGAAGGATGTTACTTATGAACCGAGGAAATAAGGCGCATGAAGCTTTTGGACAATTGAAGGAAGCCACTGGTGTCTTCACTGTTTTGAAGAATCAGTTGGAGCAAGCCATTCATTGTGTACATTGATGCCTCGGATGCGGCACTAGGAAGTACTTTGAGCCAAAAGGATGAAAATGGGAATGAACATCAATTTACTTTGGGAGCGAGACAAATGAGCGATCTTGAGGTAAATTTATCTGTATGGCTGAAAAAGAGGCTCTGGCTATCATTTTTGCTTTGTAAAGAAGTTTAGAAATTACTTGCTAGGGCAAAAATTTCTAGTTGTAACAGATCATCAGGCTCTAAAATATATTGTAAATAAGCCTAACCCATCAGGGAGGATAGCAAGATGGATAATTTTGCTACTGAATTTGAATTTGATATTATAGATAGGCGGGAAAGAAGCATGTCAATGCAGAATGCACCCCCTCGAGCCTATGATGGTTAAGGATAATCTTGTGAGGATGATGATTTCCCGATGCAGCATTGTTATCCCTTGACACAATCCCTAGTGAATACATAGATATTTGGAATTATCGAATGAATTCAAGTTTCTGATGGTGCCGATCAAAGACTAAGAGAAAGATTACTCAAGCCGAGTCGTCCATATTCTATTACTGCATGGAGTATTATTTGAATAGGACACGATGGACGTCAAGAGAGGCGAGTTGGGCGTGATCAAGGAAGGAAGCTGCTAGAAGAATTCCACAATGGTACATGTGGAGGGCACTTCTGGACAACTTACACGCAAGAAGGATCTTGGATGCGAGGTTATCTTTGGCCCACTCTTTTTAAAGATTGTTATAATTATTGTAAGACATGTGATATTTGTCAAACACATGGTAACAGTAAGACTTCATCAGCTCCATTATGTCCTATTCTTCCCCTTGGTCCCTTTGAAAAGTGGGAATAGACATTGTAGGTCCACTTTCGACTACATCACGCCAAAATAAGTATATTGTAGTTGCCACAGATTATTTAACCAAGTGGGTTGAAGCTAGGCCATTGAAAACTTGACTTCCATGGATGAAGTGGCAAGGTTCATGTATGAGCATTGTCACCACGATTTGGTTGCCCATTAGAAATTGTAATAGATCAAGGAAGCCACTTCATTAATGAGGTGGTAGAAGCCCTAGTCAATAAGTTTTCTATTAAGCACGGGAAGGCAACAACATACAAGCCAAGCACAAATGGACGGGTGGAGCGAACAAATTTTGTGTTGTGTCAAATTCTAGCAAAGATGCGGCCTTGCGGTACATAAATGGGATAAAAGGATTCATGCGGCATTGTGGGCATATAGGGCAACATCAAAGTCAAGCAACAGGATACTCCCCATTTCGGTTGGCCTATGGCATTGATCCGATTCTTCTATTGAGTTTGATATTCCCCTTTGAGAGTTATGAAAAATGAAAGGATGGATGAAAGTGATTGATAAAAGAAAGGTTGGTACATCTTCATTTCTTTGGAGGAAATGAGAGAAATAGCAAAGGATACAAGCCATAAGAAGAAAATGAAGCGAGAAGGAATACTTTGATCAAAAGATCCGGTGGTCTCCATTTCATGTGAATGACTTGGTTCTAGTATATGATTCGAGATACAAAAAAAAGAAACGAGAGAAAATTTCTTCCAAAATGGATGGGGCCCTACAAAATAGCATTTGTGCATGAAAATGGTACGTCATTGCATTTGGAATTGGATGGCACTCCCATTACGAAATGGGTCAACCACGACAAGTTGAAGATTTTCCAAGCACCAGAATAGTCTACTCCGAGGACGGAGTAGAAGCTAGGAAGGGGGAAGATGTCGACACTAAAATTTTCCTCCGTAATTTCTATTTCATTAATGTATGTATTAGGAATAGGATGTTGTTAAGTATAATTAGTAGTAGCGTCTGATAGAAGATAACGGCGCCGTCAGTACGGTGCCGCCAATAATGTGGAGTACGGTATGAGTCAAAGTACAATAGGAATGTTGTAAAAGTAAATATTTGTCGTAAGTGGTCGGTAATGTTAAAATGTCAAAGTTTGGGTAATTAGAGAAGTAGGGTCTACATGATTAGGAATTAGAAATATTATATTGGTAATAAAGACAAGGAGTGAGGTCATAAATATTTTGTGTATTTTATTTGTAAAAAGTCTAAAAATGTGGAACCCATGTAAAATGATAAGGTTTATCTTATCTTAAAGATAAGCTTACATGTACGAGATAAGAGTTAAGGTATGGAATATGATTCGTCGAGTGGATTTCTTATCCTATCTTAGAGATAAGATGGATAAGCTGGAAGTTCTATAAATAGAGGCCACCCCCTCATTTAGCATAGAAGGAAGTAGTGAGAAATATTGTAGGAAGTGTGCGAAGGAAGCCATCGGTTTAAAGGTGTGTTGAAGAAGCCATTAAGAGGTGTAATTGTAAAGTTTCTCCCATAGTCTTGGTGAAAGGCAAGTGAAGTCAATAACACTTGAAGTACCTCATGGGTGAGATTATATGACATTAGTATCTTATTATTATTATTTTAATAAATTATTATAATACTAATAGGGTTAAGTTAGAATGCAATATGTAAATATAGATGTGATCTAATACGTCATAAATAACTAATGTGGTTTTAGTAATTTTTATTGTTATAATTGATATAACAACATTATTTTGTAAAAGAATAATAATAATGTGATAAGGATTTTAACTAAAATAAATGTTTTTCAAGTTAGTCTTTGTGTTTTCTCCTCTTCTTATGCAAAAACAATGTACATTGTAGTCTTAAACCATGGCGGTGCTACACCTAGTATCGAGAGAATGGTTGTTAAACTAGGATCTCTTGGGAAATAGTTAGTTAAAATATTTTTATTTATTTTCGTAATTATTTAGCAACCTTTATGGTGTGTGCGGGACAATTCTAACTAGTTAAGGAAGACTCTGCACAAAATGAACCCACAAGACCATAAGAGTAGAGGCGTTTAGGCCTCATATTCTTCTTTCCTTGCAAGATCTAATAGAAGGTGCTTAGAGAGAGGGAAATCAAGAAATATGATAATAGTAGGAGACCATCACCATAACCATCATAAGAGTTACATGGTTATCCACCTCTTTATACTAGGGAGGAGGAATTGGGATGTAGAGAGAGGACTATGAGCACTCAATATTCTTCAACAAATAGATATATTTGTCATATGAATAAGGATCATGAACCCTAGTGGCTATTGATTGTAGTAGGACGTGTGGGTCTCTTAAGATACAAATTCCTCATCAAAGATATGTATTGGACCCCATTAGGTATATATTTGAGACTTAATCCAACCACCTACTTAGGATATACATCAAGATCATGTTTCAAGACTTGGCTAATTATCTTAATAAAATGTTTTAGGCTCCAAGACTACACAAAAAATATTGAGGCTAATGTAGCCATTTAATTTCATAGAGGTGTGTTGGAGTATGGTGGAGAGATCATGATTAAAATCTCAATATTAGTGTAGAGATAGTAACTTGAGATTTGTTTGAGGAGAGGTTCATGTTGCAATATGTCTCTAGACTTTATGTGTAGCAAAATATTGAATAGTTACATGAGCTAAGGAAATTAGGGAATATAGTGGTAGAGTATGAGATGAGATCCATATATTTGTATTAGTGTGTAGGTTGCACACTGCGATGAGACACTTGAGGAAAATGTTCAGAAGGCTCATATTTCATATAAAATAGAGGTAATACCCAGACACTTGAGTAATATATGGAAGGCCTAATCTTCATATAAAATAGAGGTAATACAGCAATATATGGACCTATTCTTCTCTATGATACATGTGATGTAGGATAACAAGTCACAAGGTACACCATCTCCTCCCAAGGGTGGATTTTGGCCTCAGTCTTCACTCTTTGTATACCTCAAATACATCAACATCATCTCCTTGGCTATGATTCTCATAGAGGGAGATTCAGTATGGTAGGCTAAAGGGACATATAAGGATCATAAGTCACATAGGCAATAGAAAAGACTCAGAGTGAGATATCAAAATTCAAGTAGGATAGGGCCTATATATTCTAGTGTGTAGGGTTTCCAAAGGGAAATTAATGCTCATAGAATTCAAAGACAATAGGGGTAGGATGTTACATTTTGGTAGGTGAGATCACCATTTCAGGTCATGACCATAGATATTTACTAAATTAGAGAAGGGAATGTCCCTATGTAAGATACCGCAGATTGGTGAAATGGGTAGAGAACACAAGTTCTATGTAGTGGTTGACAACTACTCATAAAATCATCAAACCACCATGGTTGATCCTGAAAGATAGTATTAGAGGAGTGCCACTATCCATTTTATTTGATTTAAGTTCTTATGATTCCTTTATATTCTTTTGATCACGGTTTAGTGTAATTTGGAAGGCGATTAAATAGGAGTGTGTATGGGATGTAGAGTTTCTCATTGGGGCTAAATAAGAAGTTAATTATCTTGAGATGGAGTGTATGCTTAATTTAGGAGCATTCACTACTATTATTAATTTACGTATTCTTCCCTTGGGTTATTATGAGGTTATATTCGGGATAGATTGGCTTGTATATCATTGGGCCAAACTAGATTGTTATAACAAGATCTTAGATTATCATGAATATTTGGGTATAGGTACAACCTTATCATGAGTTTAGAGGTAATTTTATCTTCACACTATACTTGTTATGCATCTAAAGTGGTGTATGTGGAAGGGTTGTAAAAAAATTTTATGTCACTATTAGTGACCAATTAGAGGAGGATTCACCGGAGATGAATACCACTTCCTTCAAGAGTTATTCCATGTATTTCCCACAAATTTTCTAGGTTTTCCCCCTTGGATGGATATTTATTTCCACATATAGTTGATTGTAGGATGCGAGACCATTTCTAGATCACCATATAAGATGAAAACTACTAGGATTTGTGAGCTTAAGATGTATCTTGTGGGACTTCCGGAGAAGGGGCTTATTAAACTAAGTGTTTCACCCTATGGGTGTCATTCATCTTCATTAATAAGAATGATGGGTCCCTAAGATTGTCTATATATTATAGTAGTTGAACAATGTCAAAATACGGAACCAATATACTTTACTTAGGAAAGATGACATGTTTGATCGGATGAGATGTGATACAATGTTTTGAAGATAGATATTAAATTTTTCTATCATCGATTGAGGATAGAAAATCCAATATTTATAACACCACTTTTGCATGAGGTATGTCCACTATGAGTTCACTGTAGTACCTTACGGCTTTACCAATGCCCCAGAAGCCTTCATAAGCCTAATGAATGGGGTATTTTAGAAAATTTTATATCATTTTGTAATAGATTTACTTGAAAAAAATCTCATTTTATATTGCACACTAAAGGAGAATGAGGACCACCTTCATCGGGTATTACAATGTCTAAGAGAACACCACCTTTATGATAATCTAAGAAAGCGTTCATTCTTCTAGTCAAAGGTTCCCTACTTGGGTCACATTATTTTAGGTGAAGTTATCTTTGCATATCCATCAAACATCCATACCATTATGGAGTTTCCTACACCCACCAATGTGTTAAATGTGTGTTATTTATAGGTTTGGTTGGGTATTACCACAAGTTTGTCTAAGATTTCTCCCATATCACCTATCTTATCACTTCCCTTCCATGTAAAGGGAAGGAGTTTGAGTGAAGTGAGAAGTATGAGAAAGACTTCAACACACTCAAGGAGTATTTTTCTACTACTCCCATCCTTATAGTTCTAGATACATGTGGTGACTTTATGGTTTGTACAAATACTTCCTTTCTTAGTAATAGGGAAATTCTTATGTATAAGGGTCGAGCGATTGCTTATGAGTCTCATAAGCTTAATGAATATGATCTTGGATATGCCACCCATGATTTAGAGATTTTATCCATAGTCTATTCATATTCATATGGTGTCCCTTTATTTTGGGTTAACAATTTTTCCTACAAAAATATTGTTTGAGTCTTTAACACATCTTTATGTAGCCCAATCTCAATGCTAAGTAAATGTGTTAGATGAATCTCCTTTACGAGTATCATGTTGACATTGAGTACATGAAGGGAATGGAATAAATGGCTTCAAATTCCTTGAGTAGGATGAGACATGTGTTGGTAGCCATGACAATGAGGATATATATGAAGAGCATGATCCTTAAGAGGTTCCCTAGCAATAGGTTGTATATAGTAGTGAGGCAATAATTAGATTTTCAAAGGGCCATTACGGGGAGGTACATTGGGTACACCATAGAGGTTGATGGTCTTCTATGACATAAAGGGAATATTTACATTCCTTCGTATAATGGATTTCATAGCTTTGTTCTTTCATATGCTCATCATGCACCTTATTTACCCCTAGGGGTGAAGAAGATGCATGTAGAGTTGTGAAATTTGTTCCATTAGTCGGGCTTTGAGGCATGATATTTTAGTTTTTGTATCTCATTATTTATATTTACAAAGGGTAAAGTCTAGGCACCAACTTCCCACCGGTATTCTCTACCTGCATATTATCCTAAAATTAAAATAGGATACCATTTCTATATATTTCACTATAAGACTACCCACATCTTCCTATCATAATGAAACTATTATGGTCACATTGGAAAAACTAATCCACATAACCCACTTCTCCCCTGTCATGACCACCTATATAGTGATATCAGTAGCTAAATTCTATTTAGATGAGATTGTTTGATTTCACATGATTCATCATAAATCATGTATGATCGAGATCAATTGTACACTTTTAATTTCTAAACTACAATTCACAAGGCATTAGGTATTTAGATCACCTTTAGTATATCCTACCATCTAGAGATAGATAGATAGACGTGTTGGATAAATAATTTTCACAAGGGAAAATTAGTGATTTTTCACCAATGCTCTGAGACTAATTCCCTCCTCTTGGTAATGGGAGGCTCCCATTTATTGAATGTGGAAAATTAAATCAGTGGATGGCCATAGATCACACATGAATACTCCACTAAACCTATGGAAAATTTCTTGTACTTAGTAAAAGGGAAGAATTTTCTTAGAGAATGAGGTAGATGAGGGTAAAGAATTTAGTAAAGGAGGTTAATTTTTTGAATAGGGACTTGTAGATTTCACAACATTAACCAAATTAGATCCACACTCAATTAGAAGAATTCAACCATGCAAACAACAATGAGATTAACAAACGAAAGACATAAAGTTATATTGATTCATTCCTCAAAGGTACAAATACCTTTCTTGGTTGTTCAAGATCACCATGCTTAAAAAGTTGAGTATGTAAGAAGTAGAGGAAACATAGACAAGAGAGAATAGAAGAAAGTAATATTTTTCTTGTATATAGTAGAGAAAAATCTATCCACTAGAAACTCACAATTGACTACCCCTTGGAATGGAGAATCCACTCCAGTTTATAGATTTACAATATGACTTTTCATCTCTCCCCACATGACCTTTCACATTTTTATCACTTGTGACCTTTCATATTCCTAGGGAATGAAAGTGATCCCTGATTAAACTAAAATGCAATATTATAGCCTAATCTAGATGGTATAGAATCATTAAAATAACTTGAATAATGAGACAATGAAATATTGAAATAATACCCAAGTAACTATCTATGAAAATAAGAAACCCTAATGTGAAAAGATGGTTAGAAAAGCCTTAGCTGATTTTTCAAGTAGTTGATAGTGTGCCAAAGTGCCATATAGATGAACAAAACTAGAGAAGTGTTACACTAAAGATCAAGAAGTGGCATATACGAAGAGATAGGTTAGACGGGGGCACTGGAGAGGGATTGGGGTGCTTTAGGGCGCTATGGTTTGGAATCTAGGAACCTTGGTTTGTGTAAAAGGTCAGGAAGCCAATTTCACAAGGTCACTAGAGCTTCAAACTTGTTCACTTTTTATCGCATGTATGTCACTAAACTTTTATAAATGTCATTGTAAACATGCAATGAAGAAAACACATACAAAACCCTAGATAAAACATCAAAACCCTAAAAATGAAATATGCATATGGAGGGTTTAGATAGTCCTCAACTACCAAATGAATGGAGTTATCACTTAGCACTACACTACATATCATACCCAATGTAGTTCTAAGTGTGTGTGTGTGTGTGTGTGTGTGTGTGTGTAGAATTTTTCCCTAGGTGCTCTTGTGCGTGTTGCACTTTGTGAGTAGCACAAAAGTAACTAGATGTAGAATGTAAATAATGTGTGCATGGAATAGAATAAACTCCCCTCCTATGAAGTGTGATGCAGATGAACCAACCTTTGTCCCTTGTGATGGAGATAGATGGATGTAAATGGAGCAATAGAAGCCTTAATGGATGCAACCTTAGATGGTGTTAGATAGTTTTTAGTGTGTTGTCCCTCATTATTGTCACATAACTTTATATATATGGTTCTCTTGCTTGAATTTCCTAATCAAGCACAAAAAGGATGACCACCAAAAATATAGGAAGCTCAAATGGATATAAAGTTCCCAAAAAGTGAGAGGAATGTGCAAAGAGGATCAGGGCACCCAAAGAGGACTAGGGTGCTTGGGGTGCACTAGTTTAGAAATAGGGAAAATGAAACATCAAAGTGCAAACTAGGAAAGTACGGGTGCAAGATCAAAATTAGCAAAAAAAAAGCAATGCAATATGGCCAAAAACATGGGTTAATTAGTACTCTTTTCACTTAAGAAACATATGAATAGTAGTATGAGACCGAGACTAAATAATTACCCAAATTGTATAATTTTGTGTCTACATTTTCCCCCACTTTATATTGGTGAGAAGAATGTCGGTAACAAAAATTAGATAGAGATGTGTACACGATATCCATGTATATTGATGTAAAAATCATGTTGAGGAACTAGACAAAGTGTGGAGTGAAAAAAAGGTGGAGCGTGGAGACTAAAAATGTAAAATTACAAAAAGTGATGAGACTGAACCTAGGGAAGAAGTGTGTGTGTAGGTTTCGATGTGTAATGTACCTGCATGTTAGTGTTGTGTTGTTGTTGCATTGTTGGTGTTGATGTTGACTGATTTCTTCCTATACAGATGGACCTACAAAAGAGAATACAATCAAGTAGTCAAATACGCATGTATATGTGTAAAAATGTGTGTAAAGATGCATGTATGTATGTAAAAAAAGTGTAATGAAAGTATGAAAATGAAAAAGGAACATGTGCATCTGATCCGTGATGAGAGAAAGGGTGTAGAAAAGAATCCTATAAATGTCGATGAAGTGCAAGTTTTTTGGGTGATCTCATGCCCCGGCGGAAGAAATGTAGGGAGGAGAGTATGATTTATGCCCCAACCTATAATTTCTTCCCGAGAACTAAAGATATCTTAAAACTATTTGGTTTTTTGGGCGATCTGATGCCACGACAAAATTAGTGTAGAGAGGAAGGTCTGGTGTTATCCTCTAACCAGAATGCTTTGCTCCCGGAATAGAACAACACTGCAGATGATGTGTACCAACATATGTGCTAAGGAAAATATACCCTATAAAAGCCACTATGTATGGGGTTTTGTAGATTGTTTTGAACCCACTTGATGTGTAACCCATTATGTCATGGATGATAACTAAAAACTGGACTATACCAAGATCGCATTGTGTTGTGTATACCTTGTGTAGGGTGACTAGTTCACCTAAATGATGCCCTCCTCTTTGGGGGCACATGCGATGTCTCTATAGGATAATGTGGCCCAAAAGAAGACCAACCGCTGAAATTGTGTCATGCAGGGGGGAAGGAAATGAGCTTGGTAGACATTAAAGCACACACAAACAAGTGGCTAGGAAAACAAGTGTTAGTATAAGTAAAAAAAACAATCATGTAAGAGACATAATGTAAGCTAAGCGAGACAATATGTAAGCTAGTATGAAAATAAACACACAAGAAGACAACGTAGGCCATGAAGAGTGGGTTACAAACATGGGACACCACTCACGGTGTCGCAAGACAATCAAGGCCGCGGTGGCGCAAGAAGATAATTGTGCACATAATAAAAAAGCGGAAAAATCCACAAAAAAAGAACAAGCAAGAGCAGAAAATATAACAAACAATCATGGAAGCAAGTATCCCTGCATAAAAAATGTTGTACATGAAGCACCCATTAGCATGTTAGACAGTAAAACGTATGTCAAAGTGTGAATAAATCGATAATGTAAATTTTTAATTACAAAATTAAAAAATAGCACATGAGAGTATGAATGTGAATGCCCCAGGATCCACTATGGAACTAGTAAAAGGTAGGGTGCCAACCATCCATACTACATGTAATAACACTGTAGAATCTAGGATCACAACTAGAATTGCAAGTGAACATGCATGTGTGTATGATAAAGATAATGATATATATATATATATATATATATATATATATATATAGCATGTGTAATAAGATGAACATGTACAAGTAAGTGCAAGAAAGAGTAAATGCAACCATGAAATGTAGTATGTTGTGGATGGATGGAATGAAATGCAGAGTGAATGATAGGAGCCATGTGCCCCCTGAGTGAATGGAATTGTATGTAGTGAGGTTCATTTGTTTATTCCCCTCAGCAGTCAAGAATGAACCATAAACGAGAGTGCGTCATCAAGAAATGGTCAAGCTATGTGTTGTGTGTAGTGTGATGTGGTGAATGTGTAGTGATGATATGCAACATAAATATGAATTGTGCGTGATGATGTAGCCTAAGCGTATATCACAACAAGTTGAGCGAAGGATTGATGATTTATCCTAAAGTGTATATCACTAAATGATTCTAAAGGAAGTGATGATGTAGCCTACAATGTATATCACTACAAGATGAGTAGAATGAGTGGTGATTTATCCTAAAGCATATACCACTAAATGATGCAAGAAAAAGTGATGATGTAGCCTATGACATATAACAATAATCTAGAAATGTCACATGAGAAATATGTTGAATGGTTGAGTGTATGAGTGTGATTTGGTCCATTGGAGATGTATACCCTCAATAGTCTAGTATGGATCGTGAGACTAGAGTGCATCATAGGGTAGTGAGTGCAACACGAAGAAGTAGATGTGTAAAATGTGTAATATGTGTAGTTGTGATAGTATGTAATGAGAAATGTGTAGTTCTGTTGTGCGGTGTGTGAGATGTTCATGTGTGTAGGAATCCCTCAAAATTCAAGTGTGAACTGAAGCACAAAAGTGTGTCATCGGGAAATGACGATGTAGATGTGTATGTTAGGATACCTGTGTAAGTATACATAAGAAGTGAGGATAGAATAATATGTCATGGGATGTTAGGGGGTTTTGATGTAATGCCCACCAAGTGTGTAAGATAAATAATTCAATCATGTAATTTCATCTAGGAGGTCTTCATTGTCAGGTTCAAATTCAAATGGATAAGCATCAGAGACCTAGTAAGCAATGGTGTCGGGTTGATCACGTAACGAACCATTAAGGCATAAATTGTACATACCCATGGAATATTCCTCATCAGTAAAGGGTGGTAAGGGACACCCATGTGTATACCATCAAGTGAGATTCTGTGTATAGCCAAGAAAGGAACTATTGCAAATGAAGACATGATTGAAAAGCAGGGGAATGATATGTCTGTATAATCAGGGTCTAGAGTACCCCAAATGTAATAAATCTATGATTTTCCTAATGCAAGTGGTGAAGATCAAGGACCACATGCAAGGAATATCGTGAGATCAAAGACACGTTGGCCATAGGTAGGTAGCAGTGATGTGAACAAACCCATGATAAAGATAAGGAGTGTGCGGTGGAGGGTATAGGTCCTCAAAAGTAAAGCCTAGTCAATTCAAGCCCTCATGCATACATACAATGTCATCACAATTAGGATCGAATGGGACATGCTCCCAATAAAAATCATTCATGAAAATTGTGCACATTAAAGGAGGTCATATTGATAGAGGTGACACATGAGAAGGTGGAGGAGCTAAAGCAACATCAATGTAGAGACAGGCCATTGATAAATAATCATAGCAGTAGTAGTAGCAAGTGGAGGCGATGGTGTGGAAAATAAAACATCTATCACAAAAATATCACCTTCGAGTGGTGGTAAATGAGGTAGTTCATCCATAGGTTGAGGATCATCAATAGTATCAATCCATGGAGTAGGGAGTATAGTATTAGGATCATGGTCATAATACTTGTAAGGGTGACGATCATGAAAATAAAATAAAATTATTCCTTCATGTATGAATTTGACACAATGGTGTACTGATGGTATTAGTGTCGATTTATTTTCCCCACTTTATTTGTATTATCCTACTTAGGATATTCCACTTCAATTGGAGTTTCCCAACACTTATGGGATATGTTATCTTAGATGTACACTTGACTACACTATTCTAGGTGTTGGTTACCACTTGACTACACTATTCTAGGCATGAGTCACCACTTGACTACACCATTCTAGTTGTTAGTTACCACTATCCTAAGTGGAGATTGCCATGATTCTAGGAGGAGGTTACACATTCACCTCTATATGTACATCTCTTGCATTATTCTATTTGATCATATTGATTTAAATATATTTATGTGTTATTACAATTATCTCTTTTGTATTTTTATATTTTTGCAGTCTTGTATGCTTGCATTGTTTTGTATTGGAACAATTCATGTCTCGCATCATTCACTGTGCAATCTTTGAACTAGTAGATCCTGAGCGCTTCTCCGATATGGTATCAAAGCCGAGCTGGTATTGAGCTTGTCTGGTTAATATTATACAAATTTATTTTCATTTGAGATCAATATTTGCAAGTATTTGGGTGTTATTTGGTGTTGGTTTTGCCTTGTTTCTGGGTATATATAGCCTTTTCAGGCTTATGAGGTTTACATGCCCACATAGTGCATATATAGTTTTGGAGATTACTTTTTTGCAGGCCAATCATTATTGTAGGATCCCTAGAATATTTATCCAAATCTAAGCGATTTCAGACTGTGAAGGGAGTTTTCACTTGTGGTAGTGTTTTGCATGCTTGTTCAAACTTGCAAAGGGTGGTTTTCCGATCAAGAGGCATTTTTAGACCTACAACAAATTTTCCAACAACCCATACACACATTGAAGATCCAACTTGAGTTGCTATTTTTAGTCTCATGGCAGTGTTGTTGCTACACTCAGATATGTGGAAATTTAAGAGCCATGGTGCGGAAAGGTGGGTTCATCATACCCTCATCATTTTCTAAAACTATATTTTTAGTGAAAAAATTGCATTTCAAGTTTAGGGAAAATTCATTTAAATAGGGATTATTTACGAGAAATAATTATTGTAAAACTTTTTATTGGTAGCTTGATATCGAGTGCCATTTTTGTAAAAGTTAAATATTTTTATTTCCTAAAGCATTAGACCTATTTATTTTTTACAATGCACTAAGTATAAAATGCCGAATTGTGGGGGCTTCTTGATAAAGTTTATGGGGGTGTACAATGTGATTCCTCTCTTGTTTGGAACTTCTTTCTTTCCACACATTTATTTGGTTTCTACAACAACTACCACAACTTCTCTTTCTGCAAGTCATGGATCTAAGTACAATTAACCACTTACACCTTTTAACTACCATGAATGGAAATAAAAAATTCTCATTATAATCAGGACTAAAGGGTTATATCGTATCATAATGGGGTTAGAACCCGACCCTATTGTAGAATTGCGAGATAAAGTTTAGTGGTATAATAGGTGTGATGAAGCATTTGGTATTTTGTGTATTTTAGTGTTTTTAAACTCCTTTTTCACATAGATTCAACCAAATCTCCCAATGCAATGTGGAAAACCTTAGAAAAATTATTTGGAAAAGTTGACACTATGAGGGTTCATGAGCTATAAATAGAACTTATCAACTTAAGTCCTAAAGAACTTTGACACCTTGGAATATTTATTTACCAAACTCAATTCCTTACGATTGCAGTTAAAAGAATGTGGAATAGAAAATAAGGATGAACAACTTGTTCTTTCAATGCTTTCCAAACTAGGTCCTGACTACTCTATCTTTGTTTCTACATTTTATGCTACCAAGAGAGCTCTTGGAGCCACATGGTCTATGTCATCCTTAGATGACTTCATTGCTGATTTGACTAAGGAGCAAGACAAGTTAATTCAAATGGGTACCTTGAAGTCATCCAAACCTCAAGCTCTCATTGCCAAGAATGGAAAACAGAAAGCCTCATTAGACAAAGAGTATAAACAAAGTAACAAGGATCAAGAAAGAAAGAAAGATCAACATTCTTCCACCTCTACACCAAACTCTGAAACTTCCTCTTCTAGTGATAATTCTAAGAAAGAAAGGTTTAAATGTGGGTATTATAAAGGAAGACATGATGAAATAAAATGTTTGAAGAATAAAATTTACCACCTCACAAGTCTTCTTGAGAAGAATAAGATAGGTGAACTTGAGTCTTCCAAACAATCTTCATCAAACAATGAATCCTCCAATACAAATACCAATACAAAAGGGAAAGAGAAAGAATCAGGAAAGGAGAAAAATGGAGAGCCCTTGTTGCAATTGTACCACCACCTCCTACCTAGGTTATTGATTATGGTGCTTCACATCACATGGCTTCTACACTCATGGAGTTCACTTCATTAGAACAATGTGACATGTCTACTATAAAATTCGGTGACAATAGTTCTTCACAAGTTTTTGGGATAGGGCCTATTGAAGTGGATGAAGGAACATTCAATAATGTTCTTAGTATTCCTTCACTATCAAATAATATCTTATCAATCTACTAGATTAATCACCTTAGTCAGGGAATGCGGGTTAAGTTCACTCCAGATTCAGTCTACGTCAGAGAGCTACACAGTGACACTATCATTGCAGTGGGTGTAGTCAATCATCAAAATCAACTATATTCCTTCTCTCACTTTGTTCCTCCTTCAGATTCTTCACCACATTCACTGTACTTGATGACACTGTTGAGCTTGAGAAAATTTCTGATGAGAACTTCTCTTCTAGCATAGATGACTACAGTAGTGATGGGGACCCACCTCCACCATCTCCTTGTCACCTTCCATTATTAGAGGATTTATTTCTTGATCCACCTACTTCTGGTCCACCTCATAATTTTTAGGGAGCAGACATCTTGATTTAGGACTCATCAAACATCAGGCAGTCTTCTACTCAGTTACAAGACCCTCCACATTCTTTCTTCACTTATGCATCAGATATATCATTCCATCATGGAGTAGTTGGCACTTCTACCATGTATGAGGAGCATAGTTCCTTGGATAGGAACAACACCTTGGTTGGAGATCCATTAGACACTTGGCAACTACCTTCACTTTTCCATGGTGATCCACTCTTCATTACATCTATTTCTAAGCCACAGTCACTCTAGGAGGTTGCTTTGTAGGATACTAGATGGCTATAAGAAGTTGTAGCTTTGAGTGGGGATTTCTAGTCCTACCTTCTCTTATATCTCTCTTTTGGGGGAGTTTTTTCCCACTGGTTTTCTCCTTTTACTCTATCTTATGAGATATTGCATTGTACATGGGTACCTCATCAGGCCTTATTTTCGAGACCCACTTTCATTTTTCACTGCCCACCTAAGTTGTGCTTATGGGGGTGTTAGTGTAGGATTTATTTTCCTCGCTTTATTTGTATTATCCTACTCAAGATATTCCACCTCACTTGGAGTTTCCCTACACTTATGGGATATGCTTGCTTAGGTGTACACTTGACTACACTATTCTAGGTGTTGGTTACCACTTGAATACACTATTCTAGGTGTTAGTCACCACTTGACTACACCATTCTAGTTGTTGGTTACCACTATTCTAGGTGGATATTTTCATGATTCTAGGAGGAGGTTACACATTCACCTCCTATATGTACATCTCTTGCATTATTCTATTTGATCGTATTGAGTTGGAGCTATTTCTATGTTATTGCAATTATCTCTTTTGCATTTTCATATTTTTGCAATCTTGTATGCTTGCATTGTTTTGTCTTGGAATAATTCACGTCTCGCATCATTCACTTGTGCAATATTCGAACCAGTAGATCCTGAGCACTTCTTCGATAAGTGGAAGTAATGGCTTGCATGGCATGGAGCCATGGTCTACCAAGTAAATAGTTGTATGAAACTAGAAATTCAATGACAAAGAACACAATATTAATATTTTTGGGCCCTATGCAATGATAGGTAGAGTAATGTAACCTACTCATGGATGAATAGAACCATCATATGCACGCAACGAAAGACATGATGGATAATCATCAGTAGTGGAAAGACCTAGATTCTTAATTAATGACATGGGACATAAGTTGAGTTCAAATCCATTGTCAATTAAAGTGCGGTTGATACCCACATTGTAAATGCGAATGATAATATGCAAGGGTGGACCATTGTCAAAAGTTGTAAGATCGGCATGAGGATTATATTTGAATGCAATGTGTTGATAAAATTCATCAAAATTTATTGGTATCTAAGTCTAGATGCATATCAATAGGAATGTGAGTAGTAGCAAGAGGATGTTGGACTCTATACCTTAAATCAGGATTTGCAAGCAAGAAATCATTTATTGAAATACTCATGATGACTAGACTTTAGGACAATAAGTAAAGAATAGGGATCCTAAGGGCATGAAGATTGAGTACAAGTTCACCAAAATGATTAAACTAAAATGTAATATTATATCCTAATCTAGATGTTATAGTAGTCATAAAATAATTGAATAATGAAATAATGAAATACTAAAATAATACTCAAGTAACTAAGGTATGAAAATACAAACCCTAATTTTAAAGAGGGTTAGAAAATCCGTAGCTGATTTTTTGAGTAACCGGATTGTGCCAAAGCTCCATATGGATGAAAAACCTAGAGAAGCATTGCAATGAAGATCGGAAGTGGCAGATCTCGAGAGATATGATAGACTGGGGCGGTTGGAGAGGGATTGGGGTGCACAGGGCACTGGTATGGAATCTAGGTACCTTGGTCTATGCGGAAGGTCCAGAATCCAATTTCATAGGGTCACTAGAGCTTTGCACTTGTTTGCTTCTTGTCACATGTATTTCGATGAAATTTTTGAATGTATCTATAAACTTGTAATGAAGAAAACACCTGTAAAACCCCAGATAAATAATCAAATCCCTAAAAATAAATATGAATATGAAGGGATCAGACTTTCTCATATGCCAAATGGATGGACTTATCACTTTGAGCAATGTACATCTTAGACCCAATGTAGTTCTAGGTGTGTGTGTGTGTGTGTGTGTGTGTGTGTGTGTGTGTGTGTGTGTGTGTAGAATTGTGCCTTAAGTGCTCTTGTGTGTGTCACACTTTTTGAGTAGTGAGCAAGTAACTAGATGAAGAATATAAATAATGTGTGCATGGAATGGAATAAACTCCCATTCTATGACATGTGATGCAAATGAACCAGCCTTTGTGGATGCAAATGGAGCAATAAAATCCTTGATGGATACAACCTTATATAACACTAGATAGTGCTTAGTGCTTGGTCCCTCATTATGGTCACATAACTTTATATTTATATGGTTCTCTTGCTTGAATTTCATAATTAACCCCGAAAATCCCTACCCCCGAAAAGATAGGAAGCTTAAATGGCTATAAAGTGCCCAAAAAGTGAGAAGAAAGTGTAAAGAGGATTAAGGCGTCCAAAGGGGTCTAGGGCACCCGATTAAGCTAAGCTCCATAGTTTAGAAATAGGGAAAATAAAGCATCAAAGTGCATACTAGGTAAGTATAGGTGCAAGATCGAAAGTAGCAACAGAAAACAATGCAATATGGCCAGAAACATGGGTGAATTAGTACTCTTTTCACTTAAGAATCATATGAATAGTAGTATGAGCTTGGGACTAAATAATTACCCAAAGTGCATGATTTTGTGTCTACAAGACCTTTTTGTATTAATGAAAAATAACTCTTACACTGTTTAATTAAAAGGTCACTTACGTGAATAAGAAAAATAGTGAAAAAGTACATTATCAATGAAGAATTAGAACATGGAGAGAGAAAGAAAATGGGAGAGAAAGAAGAGATGTATCAATTTGTGGAAGATGAAGCTTTTTTCGATGAAGATCTAGATCATGTAGAACTTTGAGGAAATACTCTTGGAATTATTTCCTCACCTTTGAAATCTTTACTTAAATGGGATAGTGTGGATGCCACCTTTTCTACTTGTAGAATACAAATACAACTCAATGTATTAATCCAAGTCTCGCAGATGTCACCAAAAACGTCTTGCATTGTTGAGATAGACTTGGTGATCTCTTTGGTATTAGAGATTGAGTCTCGATTTTTGCAATGGATTACAAATTATATTTATTGAATGAGAAGTGATATTCTACCTCTTTATTGACCAGATCTTGGAAATACTTAGGAACTCTTCCAAGGACTAGTGTTCATTAAGTGGAGGTAACCCGAGCTTCGCAAACTATTGCTAACACTTCCCAATATTTGAGATGTATGCTCTTCACAAGACTCACTTTCTTGGATGACATCATTTATCATATTATTGTCGAAACTCATTGTGTGAGACCATATGAAATAAAAAATTTCGAGAGAAAAAGGCTAATACAATTTTACTCACCGAGTGAGAATCAAGGTAGCTCATCTCGGACACCAATGAGAACACACTATCCCGGTGATTTTTTTCTTTCTTAATTTATTCCTTAGTCATCTCTACTTTGGAAATAGTGGCAAGGGAAAAATTGAATAGTGAGAGAACTTCTAGCAATAGTACCTTTCCTTTCTTGAGAATCCTTTCAACCCACTTATCATTGGTTTTTCCCTACATGGTATAACCTTGGGCTCTCTTGATCAAAGTTGTTAATGGGGAGGATTAATTTCATAGGAGGAATGTGTATTGCATTAGGTTCTATAATAGATTACACATAGGTAGTGAGATTTCTCACATGCTCCTCCAATTGCTCCATAGTTTGTTTATACTCTTCATTCCTAGAAAGCAAGCGAGCCACAGACTCCTTGAACATGTGTGCATCTCCTTTGTGTGTGGTTTGTCCCAAAGAGATTAGGGTCAACTCATTGTCATCTCTTCCATATGTTTTGCAACCTTTGGTTGGGAAACATCCACATACTTAGATCTAGAGGCCCTAGTGAAGAAACAAGAGGCTACATGTGCTTTCTTTCTTTCTTTGGTTTTCATGAATTTTGAGATGGCCCCAAAATCAGGTGTTGCAGCTTGTTGCACCATTCTTGAATCACTTCCAAGCAACTCTTGTATCCATGGGAATGTTTTTTTTGCTAGAGTAGACATGAAATTAGTCATAGGGGCATTTTAGGTTCTTAGTAAGGGATAGTCTACTCGTGATTAGATGATTCTACCATTGAGAAGGACACACTTGGATGTTGGTGAAGAACATGAGACTATGATGGATCAATTTCACCTAACTCAAGAGGTTCAATGGGATTTTTAATTATCTTTTCCCTCTTTTAAATCCTCTAGGGGATAAACTTCAGTGTGTTCCTCTTCCATAATTTTCCTCTTTGAAGATTCTACTGAATGAGTAGAGCTTGTTGTTTTCTCAAATGCCTTGAGGGAGGAAGTGTGAGAAACTTGCGTACGTGAGGAAAAACTAACACTAAAATTGATAAAGGAATTTCTTCCTCTTGAACCATTATTTTGATATTTAGATGACTAGCATGGTCCTCTCTTTGATATCATCTGATTCCTTGATGTTCCATGTAGTGGGAGCAAGAGGGGAAGATTGTGTTGCTTGGTATTCGGGATCAAAAATGTCTAAATCATCATATTTTATTCCTTCCACAAACAAATCAAACTTGAATTCTTTCATTTGGTCCACTTTCATCCACATGTAATCCCATTTTCTAACCTCAAATTCATTTATGTAGTAAACCCAGTAGTCCTCAATTTGAGGCTCATGATGTAATCCTGTTAAGATGAAATTTTATGGGTTCTTCCAAATATCAAAGTCAAGACGAGATATATAGGAATACAAATTGAGGTCGGAAAGATATTTTGATGTTTTTTGCATCTGTGACATTCTTGCATGAGTATATTCCCAAGGAGATGGGAAATGACACACCTTTTTTTTTACATTCTTACACTTGGTGTGAACATGAGATAACTGTTAGCATAGTTCAAACATGATGATCTTATCACTCGGGTACCTGGGTAACCTAAGTGAGGGGAAAAATCAAAGCCTTTGACCCTAATGTAGGTGAAGGTGGGGAACTAGATGAAGTGGCTCCCAAACTTCTCAATAAATGTAACAACTTGGGATAATATCCTCCATTTTGGATTGCTTTTGATAAACCTTATGATGAACATTGTGGATGCATCATTCACCTGGACTAGTAAGAGTTGTCTCTCCCTATAATATATTTTTGGATACTTCTTGTAAGAAGTTAAATTGTTAGGCACATTGGAGCAGGAGCATTAGGTAGGCCTATGAAGGGTCTTGTGAAAGCAAAGGTGTACACTAGGTAAGAATCATTGTGAACTTCTTAGTGGAGTATAACTACAAAATTGTCGATGGATGTTGTCATTGATGATTTTCCCTCAATCTACCATTTGGTTTCCTTCTGTGGCCACCAAGATGAACTGAGCCATCCAATCCTAGAAATATTTTTTTTATCCTCTCCTATTATTTTTCTTAGAAGGAAATGAAATTTTAATATCCCTCATGAAATCACTCCTTAACATATTCTTTGGGATACGAGAAGGCATTTTATCTTGTTTGAGCCACAAACTTAGCATTAGGCCTTGCGAGATACGATTCATTCTTTTCCCATGCATGTGAAGCATACTCCTTTTATGATGACCATATTTCTATTGGTGGGAATCTACAAGCACCGATAATTCTCTTGGTGTGAGGACTGTGAGGATCGAGTTGTCATCTTCCATGATTATTCTAGTGTTAGGTTCATAATTTTGTGAGCATGTCGAGGACATGTTCATTACTCGAACAAATAATGGGTGTCCTCCTACCCTGAATAACCCAACTGAGAGTATATTTTCCTCCACTTCCCCTCGTGGCTCATTCATCATTTTGGCCTTCAAGTCTTCTAGGTCCATGTGGGTGATATCATTGTCTCCCCACATTGGGGTATTCAAGTGATTAATGTTGAGATCAACTCAGACCTGAATACTTGATCTTTATGATGGAAAAAGAAATTTTATAGGAATAATGTGTTTTATGCAAGTTTCTTGAGCATAATTGCAAGAATTTCTATTTTTAGCAAGTCCTGTCTAGGATAGCTATTTTTAGTAAGTTTTCAAACTTTCACTTTTTGTGGTTTTTACTTGTTTGGAGTAACACGGATCGTTGAGAGTTTACTATTTTTGAAAATTACTATATTTAGACATATGATACCTTACACAACTTACTATTTTTATATGGATGTCTTCTAGGTTTCAAATTGGAATGAAATTGGTCTTAAAAGATTAGGTTTTCATCTCATGACCTTTTGTTCAGTTTTTCAAGGTTTTTATTGTCACAACTCCTAGATCTAAAAAGGTAACTCCGGGGATAAAAATTCCTAATGATATGTTGTAAATTATACATAGCATTAATGGAAGTGCTATAACTATCAAATTAAAGTAATTTTGGAGGATTGCATGGTGAACTTTGGTGGAAATCATGTGCATAGATTGTGAGATACGAGTAATTTTTAGTTTTGGAGCATGAAGGTTATGAAATTTTTCAGTAGCATAACTGGTAAAAATGGAGTTTTGGAGAATATATCACAACACATTTAATTTTTTAAATGAGTAAGTTTTTATTATTTGGGGTTAGTCATATTCACTTGCAATTTTAACTCAACACTTAACTTTACAAGCTAAACCATGGTTAGAAAAGGGTTGGCATGGAGTTACACCCTAAAAATAAAAGAAAAGTGGGAAAAGGGGACAAGAGGGGAAAATAATTGTGCATTTCATAATATCATTCTATGTTTCATCTTCTGGTGCATTGTGAGGGAGATGCATAGAGCTAAAAATGGTTTCCGGGGCTAAAACCTAGTTTTTTAGTGTGACACAGGGCTAAGAGGAAGGATGGGGAAGACACTTTCATGTCCCCCATGTCCATTTTTATATTGGTAGAATCCAAGGGTGCACCACTAGCTTAAAAATGTGCCATGGGGGATTTGTACATGAGGAGGGGACAAGGGGTTAAGTTGTTTTGCAAGTTTGAAGCTCCCTAGGTGCAAAAGTGGTGTTAGGAAAGTTGAGAAGAGGAAGGGATTCATGGGGAGTGAAATTTTGTGTCCCCATGTCCCTTTTCACCTTGGATAAAATATAAGGGGAAATACTATTCTTAGATATGTGTCATGGGTCTCACTTATGAGGAGGGACAAGTGAGATACAAGTTGTGATGTTCCTAGTGGAAAAAAATTTAAGTTGTAAGTTGTGAAGAAGGAGCCAACATTGGGGAGAAATTTTTATGTCCCCCTTGCACCTTGGGGATGATCTAATGGCACACCACATGCTTATAAATGTGTCAAGGGGTCTACTCATCATGGGAAGGGGACCTAGGTACTTAAACAACTCATATGCTCCACCAACACCTCAAGTTGTGTTTTAAGTGATGAAACATCATGAAAAGATGTGGGAGCACTCTTTGGTGTCCCACATGTTCAATTTTGAACTTAGTGACAATCCAAGGGGACATCATGGATGAAAAATTGTGCCTAAGTATTTTTGGTATGTTGATGTCATTCGCCAACTTCATTTGTAGGACACCTGGAGTGCTTTTTCTTCCCGGGAACAAGGAATGGTACTTTGGGGTCAAAACTTATATGATTTTGAATCAAAATCACTTGATGAGATCATTCCAGCCATTATCAAGGGACTATTCTACCTAAAAATTAATTTTCAGGGCATGTTCCACTTTTGACTCGAAGGGGAAACTAGAAGTGTCATGGGTTATCACAGAAGATTTTAAAGCATACAAAAAAAGTTATGTGTCCATCATGTGGAGGGTTCCAAAATATTTATGTTGAATTTTTCTCCCAAATCCTCTCGAAACTCCAAAAATCATCTAGACAAGTCATCTTTCACCATTTGAGTATGGCATTCCTTGCACCCAAAATGACCATGCCTTGATTGTTTGATTCTCAAAATTAATTTCTTCGACATATCTTACCTATACTAACTTGGATAACCTCATTTCTCTCCTATAAAACTCCCATATGGCTTGAGTCTTCCCTATCAACTTCTATAGGGTATACACTAGTTGAGAATGGTAAAAATGGCCCTTTCTAGGCCTCTCGAGGATAGTTATTCTTCTTTGAATCTCAATGACTTTCTCAATCTGTTAGGCATAAATCCTTGTGCATGAAACCTAATTGAAAATATTGTTAACATGTTCCTCTGAGCCAAAATGAGGATGAAACTATGGAAAAATTGGCTAGAGGAAGGGTTTATAGTGACCGAGAGAGATCAAATGGGGGCTTAGTTATGGCCAAAATTTTCAATTTTGCAATGTTATACATTTAGCTTGACAACAAGATAGAGATGGTTAACCAAGTTTTAGAGGACATGATCCCCATGTACGTTATGGATCAATAATCCTACTGGGAGTATTATTTATACCTATTCAATTTTTCATATGACAACAACTACCACAATTCCATTAATATGACACCTTTTAAGGCATTATATGGTAGGGAGTGAAGAAATCTACTTAGTTAGCACATGTTAGAGGATTGGGTTATTTTTGTACTTGTGATGTTGTAGGATATGGAGAGTGAAATAGTCCTTGTTCTCTAGTGCATTTAGGAGGTAAAAGTAAGGAAAAATTAATATGTTAATGCCAAGAGGACAAACCATATTTTTGAGTAGGGTGTCAAGGTTTTTCTAATAGTAAAACCATGTAAGAGCTCAATCTTGTATGAGAAGGGTACTAAGATAGTGTCAAAGTTCATTGGATTCTTTGATATTTTAGAGTGAATAGTACTAGTGGTCTACCAAATAGCTTTGACATCAATCTCATCTCATGTTCGAGTGTGTTTCACATGTCTCTCCTTAGGAGATACATTCTATACCCATCTCATATTTTAGATTGGTCAGAATTAGAGGTAAATGAGGATGAGAAGTTGGCATTCAAGACCATACATACTTTGGATCACATGAAACTGGGCCTTCGAGGTCATAAGCTAGATCGGGTGAGGGTAGAGTGGGGTAGATATGTCAAACATATAGCCACCTAGAGGATGCAACACCATTGAGACTTTAATATCGCCACCTATTTCAATGACTTCTAGGAGGAATTCTTGGTTAAGAAGAGGGGATGTCATGCCCACTTTTGGCCACTATTACATGGTCACTTTTATAGATCTTCCTTTATATGTTTTTCACATATTTTCTTTGCTACAAATGACTTTTCTACATAAGAATTTTCTACAAAACACTTTGTTGTAAAGCACTTTGCTACATAACACTTTTTTACAAAATACTTTTCTACTAAACAATTTGATATAGAACATTATAGAGTAGCATTTTAATTTTATATACATTATCTTTATGTTACTCACTTTTTTAGACCATGATGTGAATTATTTTTTTATGGGATCTTGATGTTGTTGATCATAGTATTACTTAACAATGTATTGTTATTATGCATTATCATATTTATATGATTTAGACATATAAGATTGGATGGAATTTTGATTTCTTACTTGTGTATTGATGATGATGATTTGACATAAAACATAGCTTAGTGTATATTAGGTTAAATAACATAGATGATAATATTGAATATTTGTTTTAATTGTGTTTTCATTAGATTAAATGTAGCATAGTATACCTTTAATTGTATTGTAAATCCAAATTGATATTTATTTTTGATCATATATGACATGTGTGTTGAATCTTTAGGAGACAAGATTTGGCATGCTTTCCAACATCTACAAATTAGAGAGGTAAGGACCAATCCATCAACAAGATCATTGAACTTCCCTACGTTCCAGGATGTATGTTGTTCCTAAGGTCCTTTATTACCACCCTCATTCCCCATGAAACTTGAAAGTGGTTTTTGTTTTATCCTAGCCTTATAACATTCTATAAGTATTATTAATTACTTACCTTGAATATGATTGATTGTTGAATACCCTTCCTAAAATTAAAAACTCAAATTTTTGATCGAGGATAATTTGGAGAAGTGTTTAGAGCAAAATAATCATGATTTTGTCCTCAAAATTTATCCCAAACAATTAACCATATATATGACCAACTTTTTGAGGCTAAATACACCTTGGAACAATAAAAATAATCATTTGCAACTCTTGAAATGGTGTCGATAAATTCTAAAATTTATAGTTTCTTAAGTTTTGTTAAAGGGAAACCTTGAGAGAGTCAACATTTTTGGAGATGTGTACATGGGTTGTGTAAATAATGATGATTTATCTTGATTAGGGATTAAATCATTGATGTATTGAGATTTTATAATTTTGTCTTGGTTTTGTGAATTTTATATAGGAAGTGAGATGAGGTGTATGTTTTGAGCTAAGTAGGCTACAAGGTGGCAAGTTGTGGTTGATCTTTGTGTTGGTGAGGATATTATTATGGGTTAGGACTTATGCAATTCTAAAAAAATTAAGAGTTCGAAAGAAAAAAATTGGACTTTTTTGGAGCTAAGATAAGGTGTATAATTGTTGTTTTGGGAATCGGTCTTGTGTGTGGGGCTTGGACATGGGAAGTAGGACGTATGTTTTATTTTCAATTTATGTTATAATTTCTTTATTAAATCTTCTTGCTCTTGAGAATTTCGATTGTGATGAACGCGTTTTATGCTTCTTTGAGTTGTGTTAAAATTTAAATGAAGCATAGGTAAATGTTATGATGTTCCATTGTGGTTATAATGTTCATGTTATGGGAGGGAAGATTGAGGAAAAATATTGTTATTCAAAGACAAATGCAAATGAAGAATGTAAATTAATGGAGTCTTTCATTGCCTCATGGGAGGAGTAGATATAGGGGCTCATTGAGGCAGATTAGTTTATCACTTTGAGGTGTTCCATAACCAATATGGATGTAAGGACCCAAATTTTTAGTCATCTTGGGTATTCATCACCCCTTAAGAAGACATTTTGTAAGTCTGCAATATGTGTATTGTTTTTAAAGAAACTAAAATTTCACTTTTGATCATTGTTGTTCAAACAACCTATGTATGTTCAAATTGTGTTGTAATGGAGTATTTATGTGGCCTTAACTTTTCCTTTACTTTAAATCTGATCTTCCTATTGGATTGGGGAATTATATGAGTCGGTATGGAAGAGATCATGCCACTAATGAGAGGTTGGGAGGTGAATGTTATTGTCTCTCTCTTTTGTGGATGTCTAGATTATGTCGTTGCAAGGAATAAGGATTTGGAGGCTTCTTTAGAACCATATGTTAGGAATTAGTATTTACATGAGTGCTTAATAGTAAGTTAATTACGTAAGGTAGATTAAGTTATTTATATTATTGTTAGTAATTGTATGAATAATATGGTAAGTTTCTATTAGAGCATTGATATTATGTTATTAAGAATAAACAATATAATGTCATATTTAGATTGGGAGTTATATGGAGAGATATTATAGGGATCTAGGAATCCATGGTTATAGAAAATATCCTCTTCTATATATGTAATGGTGTTCAAAGGAAATGATATGAGAGTATGATTAAAAACTATCTCTGTGTTTATTTGTCATGATTTTTTTAAACAAGTTTTGTTATGTTTGGATGTTGTAATACCAAATAGTGGTATCAAAGCAGGTCAACCATTAACTATGAGAGTCATGTGCTAGTGCTTTAATGGAAGCGATGAATTGGACTATTCCTTCGTGAGTCTATTCATTGCAACTGATTGGATTTTATTTCTTATTACAAATTCGTGGTATATTATCATTGATTTCAAAAGATCCAATTCTTACATATGATTGTGTCCAAGCCTTCAACTGCAAAGTCATTCTCAGATATTATGTGCTCAGGTTCCTATGAATAAGTTGTCTCCTTGTTTATCTGGCGTGATTCCACTTCTAATCTATGATCCTTCTATGAGTTACGTGTTACAAATTGTGCCTTTGACATTTTTGATCTAGACAAAACACCAATCTCAAGGCACCGCCTTCATAACAATTGGGAGAAGTGTGGGGAACGTTAATAGTGCAGATTTCATTCCATGCTTCTATTGACATCCTTATAAGGAAAATTTGAATATTGGCAGAAGAAAATGTTGTGAATGTTGCTTACGCAGCTCGTATTATTCCAACCTAAATCTCGTTGGTCCAAACATTGAATTGAACAAATTAAGATCAATTTTGGCACCAATACGGCCTGCATCCAGATAAATTTTCACAAGCATAAGATTTTGTGGAGCCATTCCACCTAGATTCATAGGACCTATGTTCACGTGTTACACTCTATGCAGCTATCTCCATTGACAGAGGCATATGTTGGAAATGAGGTGTCTCAACCTTGTTTGGTTTATTCATTTAAGATTTTCCTACAACCATTTCACATTGTCTATGCTCTAAAAATAGAAATAGGAGTTGTCAAAAGATTCCCATATATGGTAGTATATCATGGAAGGACTATTTTTAGAGATATTATGATAGATTTTATGACATCTCGTAATGGTCAAAAATAGGGGAGAATATTGTGGACGTGGGAGCCTAATTTTAGACCAAAATCTTGATCTTTAATGCTATCCACCTCATGAGAGGTTTGGCACATGGTTTTGTAAACCATAGATGGTTTCTTGTATAACCTGAGGTCTATAAATTAAAGGCTTGGAGAAACAATTGGAGTAGTGAGTTTTCTTTATATACACGCAATGGTCGAATGGCATCTAATATAACCTTGCTCCATCATGAAGCTATTAAATTTCTTATACAATTATGTGGAGCTTGTTTTAGGGTTTGTACACCATCTCCTCTTTACCTTTGACCTCATAGCCCTCGGTTGTTCCATAGATAGATCCTACTCTAAATCACCATGGAGAAATGTAACATTTACATCTAGTTTCTCCAAGTGCAAGTCTTCTACTACCACTATTCCAAGAACAGTTCTAATAGAAGTCATTTTTACTACAGGAGAAAAAATCTCATCAAAATCTATACCTTTTTCTGTGCAAACCCCTTGACCACCAATTGTGCCTTATATTGTTTCTTGTTTCCATCTTCCTCTTTAACTTCAGTACACCCACTTATTCCGCAATGCTCTTTTTCCTTCAATTAGCTTCACCAAATTGCAAGTTTGGTTCTCTATATGAGATGGATGCTCCTCATCCACGGCTTGCTCCCACTTCTTCCCCGGCATCTACCTACATTACTTCATCGAATATCTTTGGTCTCCACCGTGAGTGAGTAATAAATAATTAAGAGAAGGAGAAAAACATTCAAGTTCTCTTCTTACCCTATAATACCTTCTAAATATAGGAGTTTGGGGTTCATGTTGAGTAGGTTCTTGAATTTGTTCATATTCCACTTTCACATCCAGAAGATCCTCTACCACTGCATATTCTTTCTTGTATTTTCATGTTTTCCTGCGACTTTTGTTTATACATAAATTTCTCATTAAATAACACATCCCTAGATCAAATGATTTTCTTTTCCTTAATACTCCAACATTTATATGCAAACTCACCACCACCATAACCAATGAAAGTGCATTTTCTCGATTTATCCTCTAGCTTGGTCCTATCATCCTTTTCTATATGAACAAACACCTCACATCCAAATATTCAAGAAATGATTAATCAACTTTCTTACTAGACCAAGCCTCATCAATTATGCCTCCATCTAAGGCCCTTGAGGTTCCTCTATTTATCAAGTACACATTTGTGTTCACCGCTTTTTTATAAAAGGAAAGAGGCAACCCCACATGTAGCCTCATACTCCTAGCTCATTCCATTATTGTCATGTTCATCCTTTCGACACCCCATTATGCTAAGGATTTCTCGAACTATCTTTTTACTTACTGATTCTATTCTTTGAATAATAATCATCAAAATCATTGTTGAAATACTCCCTCCATTATCGACTGAGACATTTCAACTTGAGACATGTTTCATTCTCTACTAAGGCTTTCCATTCAACAAAAGTGTAAAATACATCATATTTATTTCTAATACAACACACCTTAACTTTCATTATTGCATCATGAATAAAAGTGACATAATAATATGAACCCCAATAGATGATACCTAAGCGTGCCCCCACACATCAAAGCATACCAACTCCAACTTACTCTCTTTCTTCCTAGGTACTTTGGAGTTGGTCCACCTTTGAGAAACTTTACCCATTTCTGTCTCCCATATACCCAATGTTCATAGAAATCAAAACATGTTTCTATAAATCCAAGTAAATTTTTGTTATAATTTACATGCCCTTATGGCTCATATGACCAAGCCTATAGTGCCACAATGTTGTATCTATGTCTAAAGCCACAAGATTACAATCATTATTACTACCGGTGGTTAAATACAAGGCTCCAACATTATTACCTTTTTCCACCAAAAAGAACCCTTGGTAACCTTACAAGATTCTATTGTAAATGTCACAATACAAACATCATTTCCCATTTGCCCGTTGATACAAGTTTCATCTTAATGTAGGCACATGTCTAACATTATTCAATAGAAATTTGTTCTCATTCTGCATGTTAACCTAAACATAACCTTTTTCAACTATGTTACAATGCTCATCATCACCAAGATAAAAATTCCCAAAATACCCTTGAACATAATCAAAAAAATAATTCCTATGTGGAGTAGCATGAAAAAATCCCTGAAACTAAGACCCAAGATTTAGCAATATTATCCAAATAGAGAATCAAAGCATCCTAGAAGACATTACATGTTGCCACATTCACCTCCTTGTTTTCTTCCTGTTGTTTCTTCTTGTCTAAAAGATCCCAACAATCCTTTTTGCATGCCTAGGATTTCCACAGTTCCATCATAGCATCTTGCTTTTGTAATTTGACATATCTTGATGTTTGATTTTCCACTGACTTCCTTTATTCTTTTGTCTCCCTCTGGTTTCCACTGTCAAAGCATTCCGTGAAGTAGAAGATTCCTAAAGCTTTTTCTTCACATTTCCTCACTTGGAATCACCCCTACAACATCCTCAAACTTCAAATTTGAATTATTTGAAACTAAATTTCTTACCGCCATTACCAATATATTTCAATTCTCAAGTAAGGAGCACCAAATTAATAAATCCCTAACTTCTTCATAAAATTTTATTGTAACCAAAGCTAGCATATTCACAACTATATTAAAATCACTCAAATGATCTACTACTGAACCATTCTTAAACACTTCATATTAAACAACATTTTCATTAAAAATATCTTGTTAGAGGCAGAGGGTTTTTCATATAACTTCCCTAATGCATCCATGAGTTATTTTGTAGTCTTCTCCTTTGAAACATTAAATAATACTGAAAATGCAATACATAGCCAGATTGTCCCTAGTGCCTTCCTATCTAACAACTCCCAATCCTGCATCGACATGCCCGAGGATTTCTACAATTTTCCGAGTTAGTGGAACATAATTCTAATAAAGGTAATCTTCCATCTGCATCTTCCAAAGACTAAAATTTTTCCTATTGAATTTATCAACCTTAGATCTTCCATCATTTGTCATAGCTCCCACTCAAGCTAAAACTTTCCTATGATTCAACACTTCAACAAGCCAATCTAGGCTCGATACCAATTATTAGGAAATAAGGGATAAAATATGTAGAACAATCCCACACAAAATCACAATAGTAGAAACTAATATGTAGAATAATATCACATATCTGAAATAAAAGTGTAGAAAATAAAAGAACACAACACAAAGACAATATTTAACATGGTTCACCCAATTTGGGCTACATCCACCAAGAATCACTTTCTTAGATTTTATTACAAGTCACCTCTTTCTCTCAATATAATACCCATATCTGTTTGGAGTTGTGCTAAAAAAACTCTCCTGAATTCACACTTGAACTCACACATCTATAATGTTATATTTTCCCTACAATGTGCCCAAGCACATCAATAGGCAACTACTTAAGCAGTTTTACAATACTATGGGTACCAAAACCATGGCTAAAACTTCCCCATAAACCTATGGGTCAAAATACCACCCATATGAGAAGAGCACGTTTGTAGAGGTATCGGGTACATTTTTCAAGGCAAATTTGTTTTCTATGGATAGTGTACAATACTTTTAGTGTAAATTCTTCAACACTTCCACACATGAAAATAGGCTCCATAACATAATAGAGTATAAATTTGGCCGATCATGGTGTATTGGGTAAGGGGTGGCCATGTCTCCCCCTCCTTGTGTCTTTTAAACGAATAGGGGTTCAAACCCTATGCCCAAATATTTTCATGTTGCATCACATTTTCATACAAATAAATTTAAATACTTAGTTTTATACCTACATATATTTGAAAAAATAAAATGTGTTGAAGTGGAGAACTACAACCAAATTTGAATGGAGGAATCCATTGATTATTGCATAACCCTAAATTAAAATAAATAAATAAACGTTAATATTCAACAACGATTGGAGATATATTGAATTTTATCATCATTTATTTTTCTCTTACAACCTAACATTAGTATTTAATTATTTTATTTTAATAAATCATAATAATATTATATGGGTTAAGTTGTCATGCAATATGAGGATATGGATGTGAGTCAATGTGTCATAAATAACTAATCTAGTTTTAATTGTGATGGTTATAAATGATATAACAATGTTCTCTTGTTTAAAATAATAACAATTTTGTTTAACTAAATTAAATTCTTGTCAAGTTAGTCTCATGTTTCACTCCTCTCCTTGTGCAAAAAATAGTTGTGATGGTTAGTCTTGAAACTGGTTGGTGTTATAGCGGGGCATGGTTGTGCTTGAATCCTTCTCCCTTTGTTAAGAAGAAAACATCCTAAGTATGTTAATTCTTGGAAAGTGTAGAATCTTGGTTTCTATATGCATTTTTGTAGCATTACTTTTTAAAACAATATTTCTTTCCACAATAAAATTTTATACTATATATGAATCCCTTAGTCTACATGGTTTCCACATCATGATATTTTTGCAACTAAATTTGTGTTGTTATATGTGATGAGTACATCATAATATTCTCAAGAGTTGTCACATGTTTAGAGTGTGAAATAATTTTAGGAATATAATCTCCTTATTTCTTATGGATATGGTGATACTCTTAGGATTGGCAATGTATTGTGTTATATATGCATGCCCAAGGATTATATCATAAGCATCAATCTGTAACACTTCAAAAACTAGATCCTCTTTGAAAGCCTTTGAGTGATATGTATGCCTTTATTTATACATAAACTAATCCAGCACAAACTAAAAGGATATGGATGAGGCATGGTTGGAAAGTTTAGTCACTTACGTTTTCATCAAATATTTGAATCTTTATGTTTACACATCAATTAAAAAATTATAATAGTTCACATCACGCCCACATCTACAAATGGAGTAGGTTTCTACTTCAACATCCCGAGTCATTGGTCCTGGTTGTTGAGATGATATAATTAGACCTATTTTATCCACTTTAAGAAATGTATTTGTTGGAAGTGAGTGTCACTTGTGTTTTCATTGATTTCAATTCCATTGATGTCGGTGTGTCTAGGTGATCTAGGTATGTTGGCTAGGTGACCTAGGAATATCTCAAAGGTTGTATGAAGATCAAACACGGTCCATGAGGTGAGTGATAAATTTCTATGAGTTTATAGCTTGTCCACATGGTCTAGTCATGAAATTTTGAGTCAAATCAAGTCTTTCAAGGTGAGAATTCACTCAAACCAAAGTAGGAAAGTAAGTTTTTATCACTAGACTCATAATATAGGTTGTCTTGCTAATTTCAGATGGTCTAGATGCCAGCAATGATACTACAAGAATGAACAAGATGTCTCACAAGTAGCCTTAGTAAAGTTGCGTAGTTCTAACTAGGCCATTTAGGCATGTTTCGGGTTTTGATAAGGAGTGAAGAGTTGGTGCAAGTCATCAAATGTTCATAGGAGAATGACACTAGACTATTAATAATTGATACAACATGTATGAGAAAAATTAGGCTCATCATCTTAGCCCCTGGAGTCAGATTTATAAGTTGTGTAAAAGTTGGTTTTGAGAACCAATAGTACAAGTAGGGTTAAATGAGATAGAATAGGATAATCTAGGTATACCTATGGAAAATGGGAATATTAAACATGTGATAGGGTTATTTTTGAAGCTCCATGCCAAATTTCATCAGATTCTAAAATGGATATTTTGAGTTATTCACGTTTTTCTAAGACTACCTTCTTGAAAAATGCATTTCAAGTTGCATAGCTTCTTAGCGCTTGAGAAAAACATGAAGACTTCTTGAATAAATCATAGAGTAAATTTTTTATAGGACTCCAAATCTGAGATTTTTCAAAATTCTAAGGTGAACTGGACATGATTGAAGAAAGTTATGAGCGATCTGTTGTCGGTGTTTTTCTCTCTCCAGGAACCTTCTTGTGTCAGTGTTTACAAAAGTTGGTTTTTTTCTTCAAATCAATTGGATGATCATCTGTAAATATTTTCATGGTCTATTGATGATTTCACCATGTTTCCCATGTTTTCAAGAACTTCAAACTGGACAGGTTTAGTACAAGCCCCCACAGTGTGCACAAGGTTAGAGGCTACAATCAAGATATATGATGGTACAGTTTTGAGGTTGCTCGGTGGAATAAATGTTGAGCTTGAAAATAATTTTTTTATTTTACAATGTCAATTCTCAAGACTCAAAGTGACCTCATTAGTGTAAGGATTTCATATGTCTCCAGTGGCATTAAATTGCATTGTGAACTCAAGTCATGGGAATGTCAAGTGAAGTTAGAGTATTGGTGTTTGGAGAGAAAATGAAGCTCGAGAAAGAATGGGACTCCAAATTCCTTCCTACTGCACCACAAAATGCACCAAAAAAAATTGAAGCAAAATCTATCCAGCCCAAATAATTGTTTCAATGAGGTTGGTACTCGTTTGATTCAACCTGCTTTGGGAGTGTTTCAAGATCTCTCAAGTTGCAAAGTCTATTGAAAAGGCAGGAAGTGGATTCTCGAAGTTGCATAAGTTTTAATTTTTTATATTCATGCTAAATTGAAGGAGAAACAAAATTTGAATGCCCTTGGGCTATATTGTTATTGTTACCTAATCTAGGGTTTCCTAAAAACCTTTTTAATCGAATCTTTTGAATTTACTAACCAAATCTAAAAACATTGATACACATATATATGGGATGTATACGGTCAGTCTAGTTTAAAAATATTTGAAGTGTTCCCATTCAATGTGCTAAGATTATTTCATGGCTATGTTTTTGATATTGTGCACAATCAGTTTTGATAGGTTTTTGAAGAGGATTTGCAAATTTCTCCCATTGTTGAAATCTTCTTGCACAAAATTTCTTTGTCTTGAATGTTTTATCAAAATAATTTTATTTTCCTTCATGCATGGTGTGATGTGTAACTACTCTGGGTGGACTTTCATTCCTCAAAGAAGATGACATAGTCTATAACATTCTTATGGTTTTGCTAAAAATGTTTCTCAAATCTTTTCATTCGAAGGAGTTGAATGTATTGACTCTATGGAAGACCAAAAACTCCATGAGCATGTGTTGGAAGCCAATTTATCTTGAATGAAAGGATACATATGAATGTAGTTCATGTTTCATAGGTAGGGCAGTATTGAATTTCAGGGACAGTGGTGCTTCAAAGTGCATTAAACGAGATTTCTTTAAATATTATGAAGTTCTTAAACCCACTAGAATATCAACCATCTTTTGAACTATTTACCAACTCGAATGGAGAATTTAAAGATCCATTGCTTGGAAAATCATTTGGGAAGTCAGTCTAGAAGTTGAAGAGCCTTCTTTTCTTGTTCCTTGCAAATAGGATCTAGTCAAAGCAGACAATGAAGGGGAAGTTGAAAGGTTGTAAGGTAAAATTCATATGAAATGGCAAGGGAAGACTTAGAATTTGAAGATGATAAGTGTAATTATATAAATGAAATCATTCATGATTGTGAGACCAACTTTCAACAAGAAGTTGAAGGGCCGTGAGGTTGAGTTTTGTGAAGAGACCTATACTTGTAAGATGAAGAGTCAAATGAGTGGTGTACAAAAGGAAGAGACTTTAGTCTTGTATGATATAGATGAAAACCCCTTTTCTCTTCAATTGAATAAACCCTTTTTCGTAAATAAAAACCCCCGGAAGTATTTTTCAGACAAAATCTAGTTGTGGTAACACAAAGATGATGGAGATTTTGTAGTAACATGTGGATGAAGAAGAGCATTCTTGATGTTGTGAAATTATATTGAGTTCAAGTATAATATTTTGAGCTCTTGCAGATTATTGTTGTGGATCAAATTTTTGTATTTTGATTTCAATATCAATAAAGAAAGGTCTTGATTATACCTTGTGTTCTTGTCATGTATGCACTTAATAATGAACTATATTGAATTGTAATCAAGTATCAATGTATGTATCTTATGAGGGTGTCTATGTGATGTTTAAAATTGAAAATTGAAAGGTTTAATTACAAGATCGATTTACCCCCTTCCCCCTCTCAATCCCTTATCATTTATAACAATTGGTATTAGAGCAGGCCCTAGGAAGCAACTTTAACAAGCTAGAGGGAGATCTTTAGTGACAATGATGGGAAATATATATCACTTAAAGTGGGGAGAATAGTTTTATAAAGAAAATATGGACAAACTAATTGAATCACAAGTAGAAATTCTCAATTGTGTACAGAATCAATTCAAGGAAGCCCTAGCTGAGAGATAAGAACTGAAGAAAGAGAATGAAGAACTGAAGAAAGAGCTAAGCATCATGACAAGTAAGTTATCATCCTTTCAAGAGAGCTCAAAAATATGAATAATATGTTAGGAAAATAAAAATCATATGGTGATAGAACATGTGTGGGTTTCATAGAAGGTTCATGTAGTACAAAGGAAAATGAAGGTGAATCAAGCAAGGGAAATAGTTCAAAGTATTATTCTCATAAAATATCATCTATTAGGAATCCAAATGCATTTAAGCATGTTGTTTTTCATGGAAATTGGTACAAGTGTGGTGCTTAGTGTCATATGGCTAGTATGTGTAATCCTAATGTAGAAAAGAGATAAGATTGAAGAATAAACTCAAGAACATCACCCTGAAGGAAAGAAGGAAGAGAAAAAGTTGGACAAAGATATGGAGCTGAATGTTATCATTGTCATGAGAAAGGACATCTAGAAAATTATTACAAAATGAACCATCAAATACAATGAGGTATGTATGTAGGTTCAAAGGTTATTGTTATGCTTGTAATGAATATGGACACAGAGCTTTTGAGTGTAAAGGAAGACAAGTGGAATGTTTTAGGTGCCACAAGGTAGGGCACATTGTAAGGTTTTGTGATACATGTCAACTGAAGAAATAAATTCAAATACATAAGCAACAAACTCATAAATACAAGAAGGATGAAACTAATCAAAATGCTCAAAATGACCCCAAGAGTGTGAATGATCAAAAGAAAGAGTTTGTTATGAAAATGAAAAACCATAGAATAATGAACCACTCAAGAAGTAAAAAAGAGAGCTTGAGACCTTGTTAGGTCTCTCATCAAGCTCCTCCATGGTATTTAAGTGCAAATGAAACTTTGGAGTGAGGGGAACTATCTAGGTCAAGTAAGTGTCTTCTTCATGGTGTAATGTATGCTTCTGAGGATCAAATAGTTAGTCTTGATAAGAAGGTCAAATTCTCTCTTCAAATCATAACAGTTTGTATTATGTAAGTAGTCTGAAATCTAAGTTATGGCTTGATGCATATCAAGAGTCTTAGAGTTATGTGAATATCTCCTTTTAAGTCAAGTAATGTCATCTATTGCAAATTCAAAACTGTCCAGGATCTTTGATGTCTCAATGAGTTCCCTCAGTCTTTGTCTTTCATCTTCATATCAAAATTTCTAGTATGGTATGTGCAACAATTGTTGATAAGTATCATGGGTTATTTAAAGTGTATAAATCACATCAGAAGGAGTATTTGGTTGTCTCATTGAGTTGTTAGAGGTGTATATGTCTTAATGAAAGAATGGTCTAAGATCGTATCAAGCTAATCAAAAGGTGAGTATGTATGTATCTTTTCATGTCCTCAAGTGTTTGTGCGACTGATCCTAGGTGCTCAAAGTTTGTATTCATTATGAGTGATTCCATAGGTTGACCTCCTATAATCTAAGTTCTCTTTAGTATGATCATGCCTTGAAATTATGTTCAAAAAGGTATTTGGGTATAAGTGTTTTTTTTTCATAGTCGTTCATGTCAAAATTCAAATTTTTCTGAGTCAAATGTTTATAGTACTCTATCGAACTATGCACTATTTTTTTGTCTATCCCATGTAGTGGCGGGTAGATGTGCTCTAGAAATTATGATTTTTTTATCTTCTTATGCCTCAAAATGAGTCATGAGATTATGATATATACTTAAAACCTAAGAATTGTTATAGTGAATCCAAGTTGCATGATAAGTAACTAGAGTTGTTGAAGTCAGCAAGAGGGATCTTGACCCACTCAGTAACCCTCTTGATAAGGTGAAGTAAGCATCTTTGTTCCTTAAGGATGGTGTCAAGAATTTTGAGAGATCTTAAGGTAGTATTTAGAATGTGACATAAGTAGAAGGGCTCTTAATGAAATAAATAATGACAGAGGAGCTTCAAATATCAATTGATAGTATATAGGCCTAAGAAAACTATCACAAAACTATGCTTGTGTTTACAAAGACTTCATGTTATTGTGATAGAAGTGATGGTGTCTTAATGCATAGTGCATATTCCTTTTTGATGTGAAGAGTTATCAAGTTTGATGGTAAATAAAGGTCTATAGTATTCATAACGAGGTACTCTTAGACATCAAGATGTTGTGGGTCTTCTATTGAGTGTCTCTAGCTCCAAATAACAAAACAAAGTGAAACATTGTATCCTACAGTAGACCAATAAAATCAGGTATCAAGTTTCAAGTGATTTCAGAGGTATAAAAACTGATATGCATCATTCTATATGGGTCTAAGTCCCATGGAGCATTTTTATGTTGTGGATAATAGTAATGTGAAGTTTGAGTCATAAAAAGTCATCTATGATAGGTTTAGATTGGTTTGTGTTGATTAATGACTTCATGATAGAGGTACAAGTCTATAAGAAGCTTGTAAAGTGAAAATGAATCTTGTAAATACACTATGAAGAGAGTGCAAAGGTATAATTACAAAGGTTTCAAATAATCATATCTCATAATTTAATGCACTTGTGCAAGGTTGGTTGATGTTATGGAGGACTGCCAAGAAGCTTATCATTTGGATTATCATCTCAAGATTACAAATTTTTCCATAGAAAGTTTGAGGTGGTCTGAGTTTGTGTCAAGCACTAACTTACACCTTGAAGAAGTTTCAATATATCAAGTATATATGATTATGTGTAATGAAGGTGATATGGAGATGCTTAGGTACTATCTTCTGAGATTCATCAAGAAATGATATGCATATAGTTGATGCAAATAATCTAGGACAGCTGGATGAAGTCAATGTGTGGTAACCAATAAGGTCATTTGATCAAGTTTCCATGCATAATGTGAAATCCAATTGGGTATATGATACTCCAGAAGAGGTCTATGATCTTTAATTTCTCAATTTCGACTATGATTCAAAAGTACATGTTGTAGTTGTTCCAAATTATCATTGTATCATCAAAATAAATATGAGCTCTATCTTGATGATGCTCTCCAAGTACAAGGAAATCAAATAAGAGTGCATTATTGGTTCCAAGAAAATAAGAGGCTATAGGTGACTCAAAATAAAGGTACAAGTTATGGATTATCATGTTTTTAATTAAGGAAGTGTGTGATCATATTTAAGTTCTATAAGTTTCCTAAGGTTGAAAGTCAAGTAGTGGATTATAGTGAAAATCTCATGAGTGGTAGATAATAAAGATGTGGATTATAGTGATTTGGTTTTCTTGATGTCTCTCTCAGAATTATGCATCTGGTGTGTGATCATACCTTAAAGGTAGCTTGAAGAAGTGGATTGAATCTTGCAAGGTTGCTAAAAGGCATGATGATAAGGTACAGATGTTTCAGGGTACTAAAATGGGTATTTATAGGGTTTGTGATCAGTTGGAGTTAGTTTACTATCATCTAGATGCCTATGCCATGTTGATTCATTAGAAGAATGATCTATCTTGCTAAAGAAAAGTCTTAACATATTGAAAACTGGGCATGATAGTATTCCATGCCAAAAGTACTCTTCTCTATGTAAGAAGGTCTTGTTTAATTTACTCTATCAAGAGAGTCATGGTATGTGATTAGGTGCATTCAGATTAGTATAAAAATGTGTCATTCTAAGGGCTAAGTGGAAGCTAAAAGGTGATGAGCTTTGTTTCAAAATGTGTTGAAGATTTTTTATATGCATCCATACTTAAATAAACAATGCTCATGTCCAAGATAGTAGTATTCATATGAGATTGTGTTAATAGCATGGATGTGTGCTCTGAGTCTCTAGTTATATCTTTTATCATATGTCTATCATGATCATATTAAGGAAGAAGGAATTGTAGGACTGTATTGAGTTAAAAAGCCCTATATGATCTTAAGGATTGGAACATATGTATTTTGAATATTATGTCGAGTGGTTATCAAGGTGAAGGTAACATCACATGGTAAAAGTTTCAAGTGGATAAAATTATTGAATATCCAAGGGGAGTGAGTAGGATTGTTTATTCCTCATGTTTATGCTATCTTTCTTAGAATAGTAAGATAAATACTTTAGAAATAGTGTTATAGGAGAAATTTGTTGACAAGCATTCAAGGAAAAATACTACAGTCATGGCTTGAAATGAAAATTATGTGGTCCTCACAAGGGTTGTGTGATTGTAAGTTTGTGAATGGAACACTTCAAAGATATATGATGTTGTATAATGATATTCAAGTCTGGGTGAGAAATTTTTAGTGCACTCCCAAAGTGGGTGAGTCAAGTTTGTGCCTTTGACAAGAATGTGCAAGAATATGAATGAGGGTAAGAATTGCATCAGCTCATGAGGAGCCTAGTTGAAGTTCATATCAGATTTGTTGATTGTTTGAGACATAAAATATGGAATACATTCCTAGGGGGTGATCTTTTCAGGTAAGTCATCTAACTTGTTCTACTAAGCTTGGTTGTCTTTGTGAGTCATTTTTTTCATGTAAATTCAATGTATCATTTTGTTATAGATGTCAAAGGGGGAGAAGTGTGACATGAAACATGCAAATGAGGAAATATGTGTGTGTGTGTGTGTGTGTGTGTGTGTGTGTGTGTGTGTGTGTCATTAATGTTTCTAGGTAGTTGACATCAATGGCAAAGGGGATTTTTTTGGAATTGAGTGTCACTTGTGTTGTCGTGATGATGTCCACGAGTGGTCAGGCGATATAGGTGTGTTGGCTAGGTGATCTAGGTGTGTTGGCTAGGTGATCTAGGTATGTTGGCTAGGTGACCTAGGAATCTCTCAAAGGTGGTATGAAGGTCAAACATGGTCCATGAGGTGAGTGAGAGATGTCTATGAGTCTGTAACATGTCCACATGGTCCAGTCATGAAATGTTTGAGTCAAGTCAAGTCATTCTAGGCTGAGAATTCACTCAAACCAAAGCAGGGAAAGAAAGTTTTTATCACTAGAGGCATAATACAATTTGGATTACTAGTTTTATATGGTCTACATGTCAGCAATGATGTTGGAAGTATGAACAAGATGTCTCACAGGTAGCTTCAGGCAGGTTGCAGTTCTAACTGGGCCATTTAGGCATGTTTTTGGTACCTGATAAGGAGCGAGGAGTTGGTGCAGGTCATGAAATTTTCATATGAGAATGATATAATCCTTCTAATAGTTGATAAAACATGTATGAGAAAAAATTAGGCTCATCTTAGCCCCGGGAGTCGATTTATAAGTTGTGTAAAAGTTGGTTTTGAGAACCAACAAGTAAAAAAGTAGGGTTAAATGAGATAGAATAGGATAATCTATGAATACCTATGAAAATTGGGATATTAAACATGTGATAGGGTGATTTTGAATCTCCATGCCAAATTTTATCAGATTTTGAAATGGAGATTTTGAGTTATTCACGCTTTTCTAAGACTGCCTTCTTGAAAAATGCATTTCGAGTTGCGCATAAGCTTCTTAGCGCTCGAGAAAAAACATGAAGACTTCTTCAAATAAATCATAGAATACATTTTTATAGGACTCAATTTTGAGATTTTTCAAAAATTCTAAGGTGAATTGGACATGATTGAAGAAATTTATGAGCGATCTATTGTCGGTGTTTTTCTCTCTCAGGAACCTTCTTGTGTCAGTGTTTACAAAAGTTGGTTTTTTTCTTAAAATCACTTGGAAGATCATCTGTAAATATTTTCATGGTCTATTGATGATTTCACCATGTTTCCCATGTTGTCAAGAACTTCAAACTGGACGAGTTAAAGTACAAGCCCCATAGTGTGCACAAGGTTAGAGGCTGATTAGGATATATGATGGTACGATTTTAAGTTATTGGATGGAATAAATTTTGAGCTTGAAAATTAATTATTTTATTTTAAAATTTCAATTATCAATACTCAAAGTGACCTCAAGTATAGTACAAGGATGTCATATGTCTCCAATGGCATTAAATTTCATTGTGAACTCAAGTCATGGGAATGTCAAGTGAATTTGGAGTATTGGTGTCTACGGAGAGAAGTTGAAGCTTAGAAAGAATGTGGGACTCCAAATTCCTTCCCTACACCACAAAATCCAAAAAATAAACTCAAATAAAAATCTATCTGGCTCAAATAAGTGTTTTATCTGAGGTTGCACTTTATTTCTTTTGTTGTTGGGAGTGTTTGAAGATCTCTCAAGTTACAAATTCTATTACAAAGGTTGGGAGGTGGATTCGGGAAGTTCATTAGTTGTAATTTTTATATTCATGCTAAATTGAAGGAGAAACCAAATTTCTAATGCCCTCGGGCTATACTATGATTGTTACCACGATCTAGGGTTTCTAAAAACCTTTTTGATCGAATCTTTCAAATTAACCAACCAAATCTTGAAAAATTTGATACACATCTCTATGAGAGGTATACGGTCCAGTTGGAAAATATTTTAAGTGTTCCCATTCAGTGTGCTAAGATTATTTCTTATTTTTTTATTTTTGCAAAGTCAATTTTGAGAGGGGTTTTGAAGAGGATTTACAAAGTTATCCATGTGGGTAGTTGTTGAAATTTTCTTGCATGAAATTTCTGTCTTGAACATTTGATCAAAATAAATTGAAGTTCCTTCATGCATGGTGTGATTTGTAACTACTTAGGGTGGACTATCAATCCTCAAATAATATGACATAGTCCATAACAATCTTATGGTTTTTCTCAAAAAATTTGCTCAAATCTTTTCATTCGAAGGAGTTGAATTTATTGATGACTCATGTGGAAGACAAATAAATCCATTATCATGTGTTGGAAGCCAAGTTAGATTGAATGAAAGGATACATATGAATGTATTCCATGCTTCATAAGGCGAAGAGAAGTGTTGAATTTCAGGAGACAATGGTGTTTCAAAGTGCATTAAATGAGCATTATTTGAATATGATGAAGTTCTTGAACCCACTAGAAGATTAACCATCTTTTGAACTATTGACCAACTCGAATGAAGAATTTAAATATACATTTCTTAGAAAATTGTTTGGGAAGTTAGTCTAGAAGTTGAAGAACCTTCATTTCTTGTTCCTTCCAAATAGGATCTATTCAAAACAAACAACAAAGGGGCAGCTGAAATATTGTAAGTTAAAATTCATATGAAATGTCAAGGAAGCATTAGAATTTGAAGTTGATAAGTGTAATTATAAAAATGAAATCATTAATGTTTGTGGGACCAACTTTCAACATGAAATTGAAGGGCCATGAGGTTTAGTTTTGTGAAGAGACCAATACTTGTAAGATGAAGAATCAAATTAGTGGTGTACAAAACGAAGATACTTCAATCTTGTATGATATAGATGAAAACCCCTTTTGTCTTCAATTGAAGAAACCCTTTTTCTACAAAGCAAAATCCCCCTGGAAATATTTTTCAGGATAGTAGCTGGTTGTGGTAACACAAAGATGATGGAGAGTCAGTAGTAACAGGTGGATCAAGAAGAGTAGTCTTGATGTTGTGAAATTATATTGAGTTCAGTATAATATTGTGAGCTCTTGTAGATTGTTGTTGTGGATCAAATCTATATATTTTTCTTTGATTATCAATAAAGAAAGGTCTTGAGTATACCTTGTGTTCTTGTCATGTATGCGCTTAATAATGAACTATACTCAATTGTAATCAAGCCTCAATGTATGTATCTTATGAGGATGTCTATGTGATGTTTAAAATTGAAAAGTGAAAGGTTTAATTGAAGGACTGATTCACCCCCTTTCAGGTCCCTGTCATTTCTAAAATTGTTATCGTAATGATATTATGTGTGAAAGAAAGTCATTATGCACATGTAAATATGTATTAGAGTGGTGGTTGGTTGTGTTTTTTTGCACCATATCTATCTTAGATTGTTTGTGATTTTCTAAAGATACCCCATTTGCCCCTTCATATTATACTATTCCTCAATTATCATTATGTAATGATAGGCTTATCCCATCATTTTACCTTATTCCTTCAACTTTACTTTTCAAGAATTAGTTCTATTGAAACTTATTTTCATGGTTTAAGTCCATTCGTAGGGTAAATAAGAGGATAACCTCACATCAAATTTGAATACATATTTCTTTTAAACACCTCATCTTTGAATTATTGATGTAGGAGAATCATTGATGTTAGATGTTTCAAGTGTGTAAATAGGTCTAGAAAGGTTTGAAAAGTTGTCTTCCCTCCATAGGGAGTTAGTCAAGTTCAATTATGTATGTAGTTTATTGTTGTAGGCCTATTAAATGGATAAAATGTCTAAATAAGGTGGATATAGGCTAAATTAAGCCATATAAGTCATGTAAATGTGTATGGCGAGTTGTAAGCTTTTGTATAGGTTGTTTTTAGATGATTTGGTCATATTCTAAGTCTAGACTCTTCTTGAGTCAAAAGTGGTAGTAGTTGCATCATTTTAGGAGTTGTTTCTTCTTGATAATATGAGAAACATGCAAAAATGTAGGATTCACATGTAAAGGAAGGGATATTATGGTGTAGCAAAGCCACACATGGAATGAAAATGATTGAATTTTGCAAGAATTGATATTGATTTTACATGTTTGTGTAGTCCATATAGGATTACGTATTTGTTCACCGATCCGAGGATGAGAGAAATAATTTGTGAGTGATCATATGAATTATTTTCATAAATATGTGAAGGTTGGATCGGAGAAGGTCAAATAGGAGGAAGTAACATAGAATTTTCTTAACCCTTGAAACCTCACAAATTTCCTGCAACTCAATTTGTTAAATCTAGGGCCCTAATTAGGACATCATGGTATAATAGTTCTACCCATCAAAAATTGATGAGATTTGGATATAATATTTTCCTCGGGATTTATGCGAGTGTGTGAATTTATAGTCTTGGATTCACACGTGTGAGTAATAAATCAGAATCTTTATACCTATATTTGTGAGTGTAACTAGAGAAGACAAGAATGAGATGCATGCAAGTGATATTCAATGAACTAATGATCCAGATTCATCAAGGATGATCTTGAAGGAATTTCAGAAGTATTCAATACAAGTTTCATGTGAAATCAATTGGATAAGTGTCTATTGTCATGGTTATAGGCTAAAATAGACCTAAGTTGTGTAAGAATATGGTCGGGAAGTATATCTCCATACAAAGAAATACTTCATGTAGTCTATATATGCTTGAGAGCTCAAAAATAGTGCTCCAATAATTAGGTATCCAAGAAGAAATATCAAAGGAAACTTGGATCCAACATCACTTGTGTCTCATGATGCCTACTAGACTGTAAAGCTAAGAGATAGAGGATTAGAGATAATTACAAGAACATGATAGAGATGAAGGTCTAGTCACCTCATAACATGTCAAAATAATTGTTTTATGTATGGACAAGAATGATTCAAAACCCTAGTTACTGATAATAGACATAGTGGTCATTTCTAGCCTATTAGACTAGTTTGATGAATAGTAGTGTGATGAGTTGAATAGAGATAATGATAATCAAATAAATTGGAGAATGAAGTTATGATAAGAGTATTAAGCAATTGAGGGTGAAGTGAATGGGATCCAAGAGCATAGTTTAAGAATCCATACTTTGCATATGTAACCTATATTTGGTTGGTTTATGATTATGTGGAAGAATGCTATAGACAAGGGTATCTTGTGTGAACATGCAGTACACACACACACACACACACACACACACACACACACACACACACACACACACACACACACACACACACGAGAGAGAGAGAGAGATATGAGAGAGTGCATAAGAGAAGGATCCTCATATCAGGTGATATATGAAATAAGTTTAGATCGAATTCTCAAAGTGTAAGCCTTCAAGGGAAAGAACCTAATTATTCAATAGAATCAGCTTTTCAAGACAATAGAGAGACATTTTTCTTACAAGGTACTTTCAATTTTTTAGATCCTCTACACCAATTACTCAACAAGCACTTGATCTCACAATGTTTTAATCCATACATTAACTCTTAAAATTAATATTATGAAAGGCTATTTTAAGAATGCAAACCCATCAGAAACACATACTATTAACTTGTGCTTCTTTCTCATACATCAAAAAAACATTAATGATAACTAATCTACCACACTCAAAGTAATAACCAATTGTTTATGTTAACATGCAATAGCATTTTTATTTCAAGGTAATAAGAGGCAAAGGAAAATCATCTACACACATGGATGATAGTCCTATAGACAAGCATGCAATGGAAATATTGATAGGAAGCATGGTTTAATGGGGGCATGTGTTATGGATAAATTGAAAGATAAGACACAAAAATTTAAAGGTCCGTATCTAACCTCAAATGAAACTAGTACGAGAGGAATATGTAAAGGTTTGACATATCTAATGTAGGGCCAATTTATTATTGGAATTTGTTAACAACAAAAAGTGGAAGGTCTAACGACCCTAAACCAAGTGTGTAAATGATGGAAAATATGATGCAAAGTGATTTGTTGACAAATCCAACCTCAACCTAAAGGTTTCTTATAAGCACCACTTTTTGTCCTTTGCAGAATAATAATTCCAAGTAGCAAGTGGTCGTCATCATGATCAAATGCAATTTTCACCTTGTGTATTCAACATTTCAATAGGAAATCAAGACGGCCAAAGATATCAACATTAATTTGTTGTGTTGGTTGTCAAGTCATCAAAGACGAAAAAATGGGGCGATGCATGGAGCTTTTTACTTGTTATGGTGACCAAAAACTATTTGTGTGACTAGTCATATTTTCCCATCCATTTTAATTTTCCTCTGCATTACGAATGTTGAGAAGAAGGTGGTGAAAAATAACATAAGGAAAGTTTGAACCTTATTGACTAAAGATAATTTGTAGGGTGATGGATATGTCAAGTCCTTTCTACGGGGTTATTTAGTATGGATACCCAACATACATGGGAAATCCTTGATAGGAGGAAGCTGACCTAGGTCCCCTGAAAAGGATGATTGACCTCCCAAAGGGTATGTTTATGTCGGGGAAAAATTTAAGGGTCCCTTCGAAAAAAATCCTTAGAAAATATTTGGCAAATCTAGGAAAATTATCTTTTGCATGAATTGCAAATATCAAGACATCACGACATCACTATTAAATACTATTAGATGGTAGCATATTTTTATGCTACCGGCTGAAAAAATATAGTATGTTGTCAACCAGTAGCATAAAAATGCTACTTTAGGGCGATAAGCGTTTTTTTATTGCACCGGTGATATTGTATAACTATGATGTTGGTTGATAGCATAAAAATTTTAATAAGATGATAACATTTTTTATGCTCTTTGGTCAACATCATAGCTATATGATGTCGGCCGATAGCATAAAAATGTTAATCAAACGGTAGCATTTTTATGCTACTAGTCGACAATATACTATATGTTGTCAGCTGGTAACATAAAAATGCTATCGATCAATAGCATTTTTATGCTAGCGGGTGTGACAACATACTATATGTTATCATCCGAGTAGCATAAAATATGCTACCAACTGACTATATTCAGGAAAATTTTATGAATTTCTATTTCACGGGAATGGTGAATTGACCCCTAAAATTAACTTATACCTAGAAACTTTTAGCGAATTGGTCCTAACTTGTACCCTAAAATTTACCAATTTCAAATTTCAAAAACTAGAATATTCATGAATTAACAAATATTCACCACTAAAATTTTCCCTGGTTTATGTTGAATGAAAAATATTCTCAAAGCTTAAGGTCAATAAGGAAATCAAATTCAGCCCAATAAAATTCATTTAGTTAGTAATAACATAGTGGAAATGTTTGAGTGATTCATGTAAAATCACTAGCAAATTCCTTTCTATTGGTTTGATTTCTTTGAATTTTATTTGGAGGCATTTATGTATTATAGTAGTTGAAATGTTAAAATTTACAACAATGGTGGGAGCCAACACAAGCAAGGGGACTAATTTATAGTAATCCAAGCATGAAATGTTGATTTCATTGCTCTAGTGAGGAAAGGTTTTCATCCTCTATAATGTTTTTCTAACTTCAAGGCATATTTTTCATAAAGAACTAGTTAGCGATCAATAGTGGTTTGCCACATTGAAAGAATGTCCTGGTTTTTTATGTTCAACGTGCCTTCGCTACGGGTGGGGCTGTATTTTGTTCTTATCCTCTTCCTTACACACGATGAGAAATTTTGTTGCAGCTCTGAAGGAGCACTATACCAACAATAAATGGTAGATTCGGTCTTACAAAGTAGGTTTTTTACGAGCGTTTAGTCTACGGTGTTTAACCTAATTTAGTATATATTCATAGTGTTTGTAATGGGACCATTCACAATGAGACTAAATAGATATTTATGACAAAACTCCCAAGTGGATACAACTTAAATAAGATCCAACATTATAACAAGATTGAAATGGAAAGTGGAAAGAAAAGGTGGGAATCAAATACTTGCATTCTCCACACTTGTTCCATGTCTTAGATTGTTCCTACCCAAATTATATTTGTTATTTGTGTTATACTTTATCGTCTTGGTGTCGCTCACATTATTCACCTAAGTGCAATTTTTTTTTTTTTCTTAAAGGGGCCAAAATAAAAAATGGGAAAATCCAATAGGTTCTAGGTTTGAAACCCTACTTTTAAGTTTGTGTGATTATTTAAAATTCCCACGAAATTTGAACCCTTTGATATGTGTTGAAAAAATAGTAAATTGTGACGAATAGTCTAAATCTATCCATACGTCAAAACATTGTACATGACAAACACTAACCCTCAATTTGTCATTGTATTTCAATGGTGGCCACCTTCTTCCCATAAAAGGAATTTCTATCATCAAAATGAAGTGGTTTATGAGATATTTATGTAGCACTAAATAGGAAACAATTTCCACAAGTTAGGAATATGAGATGACAAAGATTAAAAAGCTAAATGTCAAAAAATAGAAGGAATGTCTATCATCGTAATGAAGTGGTTTATGAAATATCTTCTTAGCACCAAATAGGAAATAATTTCCACGTGTTAGAAATATAATATGACAAAGATTAAAAAATAAATGTCGAAACTATAGAATGAATGCCTATTATCACAATGAAGTGGTTTATGTGATATTTACATGGCATCAAATGGGAAACAATTTTCACAAGTTAGGAATGTGAGATGGAAAAGATTAAAAATTTAAATGTGTGAAATGCATTAATGTTGGTCATTTCATTTTTCACGGTAGCCAAATGGGCTCATATTACTTCTCTGCAAGAAAAATAGATAGGATGGACTTTTCATGGTTTACAAAGGGTTAGTTATTTCCAACATAGGTAGAATCGGGACACTTTTTAATATTTTTATTCTTTCTTGAGAGGTGACAAATTGTGATATATATCTACAAGTTCTAATTAAAATATTTTCCATATTTTCAATAATGATTAAAAAATGCATTGTGTCATGTGCTAACTTTTTTCCATGTTTGACCTTAGCGAGAAAAATACAAGCTATACATCTTGACATATGGTTGTAGAGATAGGTATTTAGGAGCCATTTTCCTTCCTTTTCTTTTGCTAAGAATTTTCTCTCTTTAGCATAATGGGGTTTTAGAACCCCAAGTATAATTTCGTAGAATGCTTATAATTTATCCATGCAATAAATGTAATTCCATTTACTGGTGAGTATTTATACCTATTTTCCTTGAGGGTTAGTCCCACCATAAAATATGCAATAAATGTGTTAGTATAGAATTAAGAAATTATTGAATTTATGTATAATTTAGTTATGGAATAGTTGTATAAATAAAATTACTGATCATGCATACACTTTGAAAGGTGCCTTATGGTCCATGTTACTTGAAAAATATGTTAATGGGAATAATTTCCCTTTTGAATGTAAAGTTCAAGAACACTTCATTGACTTGTAATGTGGTAAGGGTATAAAGGAAAATGCTTTCATTTATTAGGATTTGCATAGGATGAGATATTTTTCTACATTTAGGTAGGATTTGTGCATATTCAAGTATAAATTTTCTACATTTGCTAGCATATTTGTGAATTGGTTTAGGGAAGAGTTAAATTAACATCATTTACTGAGCATTTTCCCTACTTTAAAGGGATTTTTTTCTATTTAAGCTGCAAGAGATTTTTTTGTGTGTTTTAAAGGGGTGAGTAGGAATAATATGAAGAGACAGGGATACACAATATCCAGCTTGAAATCATTGATATTTTGTAATTTAATGAAATATTAGGATCATAATGAGATTAAGGAGGACATAAATGATGAAGAGGTCTCGTGTAAATATTAATTAGAAAGGCTTGAAGAAAATGAAGGATAACAAATTGATGGTGGTGTTAGGATTTTTATGTTTAGAAGGTCAAGTCACGTTGTAGACATATAGATCATAGATAGACCAAAATAGCTAGTGGAGATAATGCAAAAATTGGACACCTTGGTTCTCCATCACGTTCACATTATGCCCTCCCTCGAGAGGACAAATAAACCCATCTACAAAATCAGCACTAATCATCTGTTGGAAAAATAGATTTTCAGGGACAAAATATGGGCTTCATCAATGCTTATGGGACTAGGTACTCTGCTTCGAGAATGGGGTGGCTCCCATTTATCGAAACCAGAAATTGTATACACTGATATAACCTCTAGGGTGTTCATAGACCAAGGAACGTGTGTAAACACCCTTTTTGTAACTATAAAAACAAATGAGAAAGGGGATACTTTTTGAATTGGAGAGAGGAAAAGTGTATGGGAAAAGGGGAAAAAGGGAGGGAGTTATGCTAATGGGAGTATTACATAATCCATTAAACAATAGCTCAAAGAAATATTCCATCTCAATTAAAAGAAATAGGAAAACACATACAAATAAATAAGGAACATGAAATAATAGCATAAAGTGACACAAGATTCAACCATTGATTTTCATTTCATTCCAATAGGCACAAAGTCTTGGTTTTCCTTAAAAAATATTTATTCTTTATGAGGAAATTGTCATCATTATTATGGAGACAATAACTACAATAAAGGATGGGATGGAAAATATCAAAAATACAAATAAAATGGTCAATGGAGAAGGTCGATAACATGTTATTGGTGTGGGAAAAATGGACATATACTACGAAACTATGAGAAGAAGATACATGTTGAACAGAGATATTACAAAGAGGAAGGGACGCAGATAGAAAAGGAGACCAAAATAATAGAACCATCTGAGAAATATACATCCATAGAATTTTCTGGACCACAACAAGAGAAATCATGGAAAGAAAAGAAGAATCATATGGAAGATATAATAGAAAACCAAAAAATGGAAAGAGAAAAAGAGATAAGGAAGTTAAGTTTTAAGGGAGAAAATGAAACTGTGACATTATGTGAGGATGTTGTAGGGAAGAGGAAGGAAAATATTGAGAAAGAAAGAGAAATTAAAATGAAGAAGAACCAAGAGGAAATAGAAAGAAAATAAAATGTGGTAAATGAGAAGAAGAAAAGTATAGTTAGGTCAAAATATGGTATAATACAAAATGAACCAGATGGAAGGAAAAAGGATGAGGATTTTGATGATGAATTACCAATGAAATGTGTTGGATACTGTACAAGGATACCGATAGATGATGATGGAGAAGATGATTCATTCATATTTTGAAAGATGCACAAGTACACCAGAATAGAGGGACCAAGACAAAATCCTTGAGGAATGGAGGAACTAGAAAAGAACATATTATCACTAAAGTCAATCCATTATGGTACTTACTATCTCGTACACATCTATCAGGACACTTGGCATAGTGGGTTATGAATCTCACTGAATTTGATTTCAAATTTATACCACAAAAATCCATCAAAGGACAAGTTATAGCCAATCAATTAGTTGCAGCACCTCTCTCAAATGCATCACCTATTTTGATTATTTTTGTGACAATTTCACCACCTATAATATCGAGCCACACACATGAACCATGAATTTTGATAGCTCTAGTTATCAATCTAGTGTTGTAGCTTATATTTTCTTCATTACCCTACAAGATGACCCATTCCCCTTCACATATCGATTAGGATTTTCTTACACAAATAACATCACAAGGTACAAAGCTCTCATTTTAGGCCTACTTGCTACTCAAAAACTCCTCATTCATAACTTGTGTATACATGGTGACTCTCAATTAGTCATCAATCAGGTCAATGATATGTATAACACAAAGGAGGAGCATCTAATTCCATATAACACGCTTTTCAAATATCTCCTAGCTACCTTTGAGTCCTATTCCATTACTACCATTCCTCGCAAGGATAATCATCATACAGACACTATGGATAGTGTTGCATCACTCATCCCACAATATATCACAGATGAGTAAGCCACATTCATAATCACAAACTTACAACATCCTTCTATCTCTACATTACCTCTTGCGGCTCGTGTACCATACTTGTGATCAAGAAAACTCTAAATGGTTTTCCCTATTTACAATTACTTATATAAACAGCCTATGTCTGACAATCTACAACCTCATGAGGTTAGATGGTTACTGAAATGAGGATACTCACTATGACATTTTTGGTAAAAATTATTTAAGTGCACAATTAACGGTCACCTCTTACATTTCCTCACACTTGCAGATGTACCCACTGCCATCTCGCAAATACATGATAGCATGTGTGGTGGTCATTTTTCTGGTAAATCTATGTCACAAAAATTTATGCCAAGGGTACTATTGGCCTACCATGGAATAAGATTTCCTCGAATATGCCACTCGTTGTGAGAAATTCCAAAAGCATGGTAATCTCCATCATGTGCCAGCATATGATCTCCAGCCAATTGCACCAACTTGGCCTTTCTCCCTTTGGGGACTTGATCTTATCGGTATGATCAATCTTGAATCGTTAACGGACACAAATATATTATTATGGCTATTGAATACTTTACCAAGTGGGTCGAGGCGGTTCCCTACGCAACCACTAGCATCGACATTTTCACTTTTCTCACCATGCATATTATCACACGTTTTGGCGTGCCCTCTGCTATAATCGTTGATAATGGAACTTCCTTAAAAAATAAGGACATTAAAAATTTTTGTGCAAAATTCAAAATAAAGAAATCATTTTCTACTCCTTACTATCTGCAAGGCAATGGCCAAGTGAGGCCACCAACAAAACCATTGTCAAAATATTACACAAGATTGTTGATTCTAGTGGCACCGATTGGCATAACCAACTATTCTATGCTCTATGGGCCTATCATACTAGCATTCACACACCTACTAACGCTACTCCTTTTTCCTTGGTTTATGGTGTTGAGGTCGTTCGTTATGTTGTTTGAGATCGAACTCCCATCCTTGAGGATATATCTTAAAGGAATTGTTGTCAAAATTTCACCCCAGGGGTAAATTTCGATAACATGCATCGAGTTTTGCGGTTCAGGCAAGTAGATTGAAACAGGAAAAATCACGAAAAATGGCTAAGTCCTAGTCCTAGGAGCAGTCGGGACATTTGGGACATCTAGGCACGGATCGGCCGAAAAGCCTCAGGCGGCCCGTGAAGCAAAGGGACATCTAGGCCACTGGTACGCGCGGGACGCGAAATGCCCGAATCGGCCGAAAGAAGGAAAATTTTTCCCAAGTCTTCATCCGGGACAAACGGGACACAAGTACGCGAAATCACGCGAACAGCCGGATCGGGTGAAATGAGAACAAGCGATCCAGGAGGCAAAGGGACATATGGGCCGAGGTACGCGAATCGGTCGGATCGGGTGAACCAGGAAGAATTTGGCCCGAAGCACTAGGACATTTGGGACAAATGGACGCGAACCGCCAGTTCGTCCAAAGCAGAAAGTTTGTCTTGGCACATCTGGTCCGTAGGGACGCGAGGGACGCGGATAGCCGAAAAATCCGAGAGTCAATCAGATTGTGCCACGTGTCATCGGCAAATGAGGGACGAGGAAGCCATTTCGGGTGGATCGGAGGTTTTGTCCCAAACAGATTTGGGACATTTGGGACATAAAGACATGAAGGGTGCGAAAATCCAGCAAACCCGCGGACAATCAAATCACGACACGTGTCGAGGAGATAGTCCAAAAGTCAAAGGCGAGGTTTGAGCACGGCCGAACCAATGAAATAGCACCACGTGTCCAAGTTTAAGGGGCCCTGAGGAAATTTCAAAAGGAAAGCCCGCGAAAGGTAGAGGAGAGAGAATTACTCGTCAATCAGCACATGCCACGTGTCATCCGGTGGCATAGCGCTGGAAAGATTTCAAAACACGTTTTGGCCCATTTTTGCCCTAAATCTTGGATCGCCATAACTTTCGATCCGAGCTCGGATTGCACGTTCTTTATATCAATGGAAAATTTGGTAAAATTATCTACATGATTCCGGGGTCAATCTTGCATTTTGGTTCAGTTTGGAGAGAAAATAAAGAAACACCTATGGCACGAAATAATAAGCAAAAGTAATGCTTCAACGAACAACTTTAATGTAGCGAGCAGTTCACCGTTTACATTAATGACCCATCGTTTTGCAGGATCCGCCACTTCTGCCATAATGAGATGAATGGAATGCAACCTGGAGGTGGTTGGAGTAGATTTGGCTTCCCCCTCTCTCTTTCCTCTCTCATTCTTTCTATATATTGTAAAGAGGAGCTTCTTTTCAAGGGTCGAACATTTTTTTGTTTTGCCTCTCCCTTCTTCTCCTCAGGCGAATTTGTGGAATTCAAACCTCTCATTTGAACTGTAATACTATTCTACCTCATGGCATTCTATGGTGTATTGTATCAATCTTTGGAGCAAGTAATGCATGTCTGTGGATGATTCTCAGCCCTCTCTGTGTTCATTTTTGCATCCTCCTGGTCTTTTACTGCAGGTTTTGTCATCTGTGCATAATCTTATATCACATTCAAATGGTCTGTGTTTACTGGCAAAATAGGTGTTCTTCATTCCTCGGTGCATCACCTCTATTAGCTTAGATTTATTTTATGCATCCTCTTACCTTGTCTCCTTGGTGATTAGATTAGGTTTTGAGAAAACCCTCTGCATATTTCGTGTGCATCGAGCAGGAGGAATAGGAACCGGCCTTCTCTGGAGAATTCTTTCTCATTTTCAAGTCCCAAACTTAGAGAAAGGATTCAATGTTATGCAATCACACTAGATGCCAAAGTGATCAACCTAGAAACCTGATCTGCATCCAGGGGTGCTGTGATTTTGCATCAACAGTTTTGGCACACCGGTGGGAGCTAGAGGTCTCATTTTTATTGCAGCAAAGTTGATATGCATCTGCTGCAATTTTCTTGCTTGAAAAGAGCTATTATTCACATATCTGGTGACTCCAAGAGGAAGATCAGCTGGTTTATTGTACGAGGCCTAAAAGCTTATGAGAAGAATCACAAGGTCAAGAGGTTGGAGAAGAAGAAGTGTTGTTTGAATACTGCAATTATCTCAAGAAGAAGGCAAAGAGGAAGAAGGATTCAAAGGTCTCCATCTCCACCAAATAGAACTCTCAACTCCTCCACTGCTTCGGCCTTTCATTCGGTATTCAAGAGTCCTTCGACCCAATCGAAGAATGGCGCAACCACTAAATCCCTTTGTCAATTTCACTTGTGGCAGCCCACTCGCCCTCATATGCAGAATCCGGTTCAATTGCAGCATTGAAGAACATTCCATTTTTTTGGAGAAAATCATACCACTCCTGGTGATCATGTAAAAGACATTGCTAACGCATCTGTGCAATCCACGAGATAAATGAAATGGATGTATGGTTGTCAAATTCTTTGGCGTCTTCATTCGAGGGAAAGCATTGCAATGGTTTAGGAGCCTTGGAGTGGCTCTATCACCAATTTGGAATCAGTGCATTGCACTTCATGAGCGATTTGGAGAAAAGGGAGACAATTTGTCTCTACTAGAACAATTGACAACTATCAAGAGAGCCCCCAAGTAGTGGCGATTTCAACTTGATTTCAAAGGTTTTGGGATAGGATTCCGGTGGCGATCAGGGCCAATGTGAGAAGGTGCTTTTCTATACTATCTTAAAGCTTTGAATTCTAATATTTCTATGTTAATTCAATCTATGGGAGGCATGACCTTACCTGCTGCTTATAGCATTGCCATTAGAGCTGAAAAAGCTGTCTTATCAAGTAGTAAATTGGCTCCTAGGCCTCAATGCCATTATATCCAAGTTTAGAGAGCCCAGTGCTAGTCAAGCACCTGTCTTAGCTCCTATTCCCACTCCTAGAAATCAGAGTTCAAATGAAGCTTCCACTTCATCTCCAAGTGCCCCAAATGAGCTTCAAGAGGTCATGAAGCAATTGCAAAATCTAGGCAATGAGCTGGTCACTCTCAAAAAGCAAGCTCAAGGTTTTAGACCTTCATATCAGCCTCAAGCTCAACCTAATAGGCAGCCATATCAGCCTCAAAGGCCACCTAATCCAGCTGCAAATATGAATCAAACAAGGCCTCCTGTCAATAGACCATTCTAGCCCTATAATCCAAATGCCATATCTGCCTCTAGGGCATTAGTACCAGCACAAAACAACATTGCCCAGGAGTATGATTGGTGTTTTCCATGTAATGAGCCTCATAATCAATCCATGTGCTTCAATGGTGCTTTGACTCAAGCTTTAATGGTAACAACTCTGGGTGTGGAGGGTGAGAACACATCAAGAAAACAGCCAACAAGAAGAAACATTCAAACATCAATCAGCCCTAAATGACACCACATTGGTAAATTGCAAGTAGAGGATTTTGTGGCATGAACAGCAGGCGATTTCTCAAGGTGTTGCAGTAAACACAAGGTCAAAAGGAGAAATTTGGGTGAAGAACAGCCATTAGCCTGACCCAATCCACAACCTTCCATGGCTCCACAAATGATTGTAAGCAAAGTCCGCTTCAAATGCACAAGGACAGCCAAGAAGCGGCCCAGGCCGACTCAAATGCCGATTGTTGCTGCCCACATACAAGGAGTAAATGCAAACCAAGGGGTAGAGAGATCCTTCATCACCATTCGAAAGTATCATTGATCGGATGAAGAAAACAAACGTCAATATATCTATGTAGGAATCCTAGCTATCCCGGGCCAAAGAGATCTGCTGCAAGCTACCATGAAGGCTGGCCAACCAATCAGCGAGATCAAGACAAAGTGCTTACAAATGCTGCCCGGCTGAGGGAAATCATGGAGGACAACAAGGTAAAATGTTGAAACCCCCTCCTTTCTATGTTTCATTAATCATTGGAAATCAGCTAGTGCACAATTGCATGATAGACTCTCAAGGGCAAGTAGCTCGGTAATGCCTAAACAAATAGCTGATCGATTAGGGCTCCAGTATGAAATAACATCTAAGGGAATAGTGCAAATTTGGATGGGACAGCAATAGCAATAGTTGGAGTGATTAGAAATTTGAGTCTTACCTTGCATGCATGTCCAAATGTTGTTGTCTTACAAGATGTGTCGATCATAGACCTTCCACCACTCTTTGCCCTATGTTTGTCGAGGGACTTCTTTGCAAGATTGGGGATATTTGTCCGATTGATTCAGTCACATGCTATTGAGCAGAGAGTATGGAACTAAGGCTACAATTAGGTGAACCTATTGCAAACTTCCATATTGAACCCTACACTCCAAGTCGATTAATGTCAATTGCTCGGCATTCAATCAAGAGAAGATCACCCTAGCACAGTGAAGTGACACTAAGGTTGAAGTATCCCAGATTTGACTCTTGATGAATGAGCAAACAAGGTGCATGCTTTTGATCCTTATCAAGGAATAGAAGAATCTAAGCTAGGAGTCTATTGTATACACGAAGAAAGTCAACCTATTCCTAGCATCACCAAGCCAAACCACAAGGATGACAATGAGGTATGGCAGTTGTTTTTGATGGATCAAGGACTAGACAAGGTGCGGGGAGGTGGAGGCGTGCTTGTTTCACCTCGAGGAGTAAAGTACTATTCAGCTTTTAGATTTCAATTTGCATGCTCAATAACACTTGCTGAATATGAAGCCTTGGTGCGAGGATGCATTGGGCAATCAAGAAAAAAATAAAGAACTTGCAAGTTTTGGGGACATTTAATTGATTGTAAATCAGGTCAAGAGAGGATGACATGCGGACAAAAATTATCTACTCAGTGCTACAAGAACAGTGTGGGACCTCATGGAAGATTTTGAGGGTTTGGCATTAAAGCCATTCCTAGGAAAGAGAATCGAAGCTTGGCGCAGGCTTACAGCAGTGAGGGCAGCCTTTGACATTGTAGAAAACATTCAACAAGACAAAGGTATAGCCAAACATCACGTGATTGTGAGGCCTTGGTGCCGGATAACGATGTCGGTTGGCAAGTATTTGAGAATGACCAGCAAATCATCCATTTATTATAAGAAGAAGCTGAGTTCTTAGCTAAGAATCAAGAAAAGTTGGACATGCAATATGGTGACCAAGTGATACTTGAGGCTGACATTTTTGCCCAAGGGACTTATCACTTTGGAGTCCATTTTTAACCCCAATGATCAGTTTAGAAAGGAGAAAGCAAACATTGAGGTCAAGAGAGAAGATTAGGTATCCATCTTGGTAGAAGAGAACAAGCCATTGCAAATTGGAAAGATGTGCTGAAGCAAGAAAGGTGTGAGTTCATACAACTATGTCAAGAATTCCTCGCGTGTTTGCTTGGAGCTATGAAGACTTGAAAGGTTTCAATCCCAACTTAGCTCGGCATACCATCGAATTGGATCAAATACTAAGCTTGTCAGTAGAAAGCAGAGACCGGTCAATCACACATGGAGCCTCTCATGAGGAAAGAATTGGACAAGTGATTGAGTCAAGAATCATATTCCCAATCAAGCATTCTAGTTGGGTTGCCAACTTAGTTCGATCGGGAAGAAGAGTGGAGAGATCGGGTGTGTGTTGACTTCAGAGATTTGAATAGAGCCTCTCTCGAGGACCATTATCCACTCCCTTCCATGGAGCAAATATTGCAGGTCGTAGCTGGTTCGGAAAGGTTTTCACTACTTGATGGTTACTCAAGCTTCAATGAGATTATGGTGAAGGAGGAAGACCGAGTTCAAGATAGCCTTCACATGACAAATGGGGCACATATGCTTACAAGAAGATGCCATTTGGTATCGAACGCGGAGCAACATTCCAAGTGAGCTATGGATATGGCATTCAAAGGCTTGATCAACAAGATATTGCTGATATACCTAGATGATATTCTTTGTCTTCTCAAAGAATGCGTGAGACCATTTCTTTCACCTCGGGAAAGTGTTTGAGAGGTGTAGAAAGTTAGTGTCTTTGAATCCTAAGAAGTGCATCTTTCTTGCACATGAAGGGAAGCTCCTTGGCCATATTGTCTCCCGAGGAAGGATTAGCAATTGATCCGAGAGAGGGTTGAAGCCATAAGAGCACTACCATTTGCCAAGCCACAAGAAAGACCTTGAGTTTCACAGGAAGGATAAACTTTGTTCGGAGGTTTGTCCCAGATTTTACAGCCCTTGTCAAGCCCATCACCAAAATGTTAAGGAAAAGCATGGCTTTCAAGTGGACGGCGAGAAGGCAAGGAGAGTTTTGAAGAAATCAAAGAAGCCATCTCCCAGCACCCACTCTCATCAACCCAGGACTTTTCCAAGGATTTCATCCTCTATGCATTTGGAGGTGATGACACTATTTCTGCCATTACAGTACAGTGAGAACAAAGATAATGATGAGAACAGCCGATTGCCTTCTTGACCCAAAGCCTAGATGAGCTGCGAAGTGAGGTACTCTTTTATTGAAAAGCATGTGCTTGCGGTAATCGAAGCTTGAAGAAATTCAAGCATTTAGTCTCAAACAACAAGGTCCGGTTGTTGGTCTCACATCTTGAGGTTAAGGACTTCCTCCTCAACAAGGATTTGAATGAGAAAAGGCGGGATGGATCACCCGTGTCATGGAGTATGACATTGAGATCAAGATCACCAAGCTGGTGAGAGCAAAGGTTTATGTGAGCAGCTCGCTTCCAAACAACCGAGACAACCTAGAAGATGAAGAAGGCGTTGTCCTGCTATTACAAGATGATCAAAACGAGGAAAATGATGATGTGTCCACTCCTGTTGGACTCAGAATATGATACATTTCCTCTGAGATGGGCATGTGCCCTCCAGAAATGCAAAAGCGCAAAAAAAAAGGTACTTCAAATTACAAGCGATTCCATATGTGCTTGTTGATGGTGTTTTGTTTAAAAAAGACATCAACGGTGTTCTATTAAGATGCATTGGGACAAGTCAGGTTGAGAGGATCTTACACAAGTTCCATGACGAGGAGGTAGGAGGCCATTTCACCCCACGAGTAATGACTCTCAAAATCATGAAATTTGGTTACTATTGGCCTACCGTATTGATGATTGCTACTCATGGGTTAAAAATGCAAGAAATGTGCATTCTTCACGAGGAAAGGAAGGTTAGCAGCACTTGCCCCTTCGTCAATTTTATAGATCATCCATTCATGCAATGGGGATTGGACTTCATTGGAGTCATCAATCCCAATTCGAGTCAAGGCCACAAGTGGATTCTTACAGTGACAGACTATTTCACCAAGTGGACCGAAGCAGTAGCGCTCAAAGAGGCAAGTGAGTCTAACATACTAGACTTTTATGAAGAAATAGCAACCAGGTTCGGTGTGCCGGCCACCATCATATCAGATAATGCATTAGCATTCATAGGTTCAAAAATTACAGAATGGGCTATCAAGAATGGAATCTATTTGAGCACCTCTTCAAATTATTACCGCGGGGGTAATGGGATGACGAGAGTCCACAAACAAGAACTTCTTAAAAATCATTGAAGGACTCTGGATGAAAATCAAAGAACATGGCATACTGAGGCTAAAATCAGCATTATAAATTTTGTGAGGATAACACAAAGAGGTCTATAGGTAATTCTCCCTATAAGTTGGTCTATGGGAAGGAGGCGTGTGCCTATATCATTAAATTACGGCCTTGGAGCTCATGAAGCGATTTGAGTTATCGAGTTCGAACCAATGGAAGTCGGGTATGCGGCAGAATTGATGGAATTAGAAGAAATTAGAGAACATGCGGTTCGGACGATTGAAAAGGATCGAGGCCTTAGTAAAAAGATGGTTTGATAAGAGAGCAAGAGCAAGGACCTTCCGGGAAGGGGACCTAGTTACGAAATGGGATGCGATCGAGGGAAAACCGGAAGGCATTCCAAGTTTGATGCCATGCAGAGTGGTCCCTACATGGTCACGTGATGCAAAAATAGTAATGCCTTCGATTATGCATTGGATGGAGAGGAACTTCGATTCGGTTAACGGAATCTATCTTAAACATTCTTTACTAAAAAAAAAGGTTTGCCCTTGTAAATATTAGTTTATATTTTCATTCCTCCAAGTGCTTGTGCACATTGTCTGTATGTAGTTAGGTTTCGATTTCCTAAGTGCTTTGCACGAGTTTGCTGCTCTCGGGTTGTTTTCTGTTCGGAGTGTTCTAGAGAAGAAGTTGCGATGTCGAGGCTCGTTTGAGTTATTGCTTATAACTCCATGTCCGATGGATCGCTAAAAGGCCACGATCTTCTACTAGCAGGCGAGTGACTTTGATGAGTAGTCGTCAAAAATGTTGTCAAAATTTCACCCCCAGGGTAAATTTGATAACATGCATCGAGTTTTGTAGTTCGGGAAAGTAGATTGAAACAGGAAAAATCACGGAAAATGGCTAAGTCCTAGTCCTAGGAGCGGTCGGGACATTTGGGACATCTAGGCGCGGATCGGCCGAAAAGCCTCAGCGGCCGTGAAGCAAAGGGACATCGGGCCCGCAGTGCGCGGGGGCGAAATGCCCAAATCAGCCAAAAGAAGGAAAAATTTTCCCAAGTCTTCATCCGGGACAAGCGGGACACAAATACGCGAACCGGCGGATCGGCGAAATGAGAACAAGCAGTCCGGAGGAAAAAGGGACATCTGGGCGGAGGTACGCGAATCGGCTGGATCGGGCGACCGGAAGAATTTTTCCCACGAAGCCTTTGGGACATTTGGGACAAATGGGCGCGTGAAGCCGGATTCGGCCGAAAAGCAGAAAGTTCATCTTTGGGACATCCCGGGGCCCGGACGCAAAGGGAGCGCGGATAGCCAAAAGCGAGAGTCAATCAGATTTCACCACGTGTCATTCGTGAATGAGGGATGAGGAAGCCATTTCGGGCGGATCGGAGGTTTTGTCCCAAAAGTTTGGGACATCCGGGACATAAAACGCGAAGGCGCGAAAAGCCGACAAACCCGCGGACAATCAAATCACGACGCGTGTCACATGAGGAGATAGTCCAAAAGTCAAAGGCGAGGTTTTGAGCACAACGGCAATGACCAATGAAATAGCGCCACGTGTCCAAGTTTAAGGGGCCTGAGGAAATTTCAAAGGAAAGCCTGCGAAAGGCGGAGGAGAGAGAATTGCTCGTCAATCAGCACGTGCCACGTGTCATCCAGTGGCGAGCGGGAAAGATTTCAAAACACGTTTTGGCCCATTTTGCCCTAAATCTTCAGATCGCCATAACTTTCGATCCAGAGCTCGGATTGGCACGTTCTTTATATCAATGGAAAGCTGGTAAAATTCTCTACATGATTCCGGGGTCAATCTTGCATTTTGGTTCAGTTTGGAGAGAGAAAATCAAGAAACGCCTCTGGCACGAAATAACAAGCAGAAGTAATGCTTCAACAAACAACTTTAATCGCAGACACGGTTCACCATTTACATTAGACAGCCCCGTTTTGCGGGATTCCGCTTACCTGCCATAATGAGATGAATTGAATGCAACCTGGAGGTGGTTGGAGTAGATTTGGCTTCCCCCTCTCTCTTTCCTCTCTCATTCTTTCTATATATTGTAAAGAGGAGCTTCTTTTCAAGGGTCGAACATTTTTCTGTTTTGCCTCTCCCTTCTTCTCCTCAGGCGAATTTGTGGAATTCAAACCTCTCATTTGAGGCTGTAATACTATTACGCCTCATGGCATTCTGTGGTGTATTGTATCAATCTTTGGAGCAAGTAATGCATGTCTGTGGATGATTCTCAGCCCTCTCTGTGTTCATTTTTTGCATCCTCCTGGTCTTTTACTGCAGGTTTTGTCATCTGTGCATAATCTTATATCACATTCAAATGGTCTGTGTTTATTGGAAAAATAGGTGTTCTTCATTCCTCGGTGCATCACCTCTATTAGCTTAGATTTATTTTATGCATCCTCTTACCTTGTCTCCTTGGCAGATTAGATTAGGTTTTGAGAAAACCCTCTGCATATTTCGTGTGCATACGAGCGGAGGAATAGGAACCAGCCTTCTCTGGAGAATTCTTTCTCATTTTCAAGTCCCACACTTAGAGAAAGGATTCAATGTTATGCAATCACATCTTTGGATGCCAAAGTGATCAACCTAGAAACCTGATCGCATCCGGGAGTCTTTGTGATTTTGCATCAACGGGAATCCTTAAAGATAATGAATATCATGAAAACCACTTACATGAGCTAGAAATGTTGGACTCGCATCATGTCCAAGAACTCAAACATCTTCGTGCATATCAATCTCACATCACACATGCATACAATTGCAAAACTCACTCTTGTGAGTTCAACATCAGTGACCTCATCTTAAAATAAAATCAAAAGAATACAAATGTTGAGGCACCTCTCAAAGGAAAATTCAAGCCCAATTGGCTTGGTCCATACATTATCACTGACAAACTTGGTGGTGGATTTTATCACCTCGCCACCCTTTTAGGAAAACTAATCAAAAATCCACTCAATGTAATGCATCTTAAGAAATACTATACTTAAATACAAACAATTCAACCATTTCCCAATGACACACTCTTGTGCTTTAGTTCACACTTGATTGTTGAGGGCTTACTTACTACACATGAACCCCACACATTGCACTATAGGTATTACACACTGTGTATATTCATACATCTTGTGTCATACATCATACATACTATATTTATACCTTTGCACATCTATACATCTTACATCATACATCTTGCATTTAGACTACATCATTTTGATTATTTGCACATTTTCATATCATACATACATATCATACTAGTCTTCATCATACATATACAACACTTTCATGGTCTACGAGTCTATCATTTTACATACTACATCACGTACATCTTACACTCGTTATTCTACATCATACATTACATCTTGCATTACATCTTATACATCATACATTACACATTCTACTCATCACATGGTCATATATTATCATCACACATATTACATTGTATTCTACACGTTGCACTCACTACCCTATGACACACTTTAGTTCCTCAGTCCATACTCGACTGCTAAGAGTTTACCAATCAAATGGACCTTATCATACTTGCATGTTCATCATTCGACCTTCTATCATGCAACATTACTAGGTTATTGACATACAATTTAGGCTAAATGGTCACCAACAGATTCATCTTGTAGTGGTAAGTTCTTTAGGCTACATCATCACTCCTTCCACTTGCATTTATCAAAGCATCTTCATCTATTCATTCATCATGTAGTGATATACGCCATAGGCTAGATCATCACTTTTATGCTCATTGTGCCATGACATATGCTTAGGCTATAGGCTTCACACACATATAATCTCTAGGTTGCATCTCATCACCACATACATACACATTCATCACATTTTGTTAGACACAACAAACTATTCAACCATTTCCCAATGATGCACCCTCATTTATGGTTCATTTTTTTGTTGAGCAAGAAAACCAAATGAACCTCACTACATACATTTCCATTCACTTGGGGGAATGCAGCTTCTATCATTCCATCTTACATTCCATTCCATCCATCCATAGCATATTACATATCTTGGTTTCTTTTACTCTTGTTTGCATTTTCTTGTAAACGGTCTCTTTATTACACATGCTAGTTAGATCTCTTGTATGTCATTTATCTATACCATCCACACATGTGCATTCACATATTTTTCTAGTTGTGATTATAGATACATGTCTCTTACACGCAACATGGATGCTCTCCTTCTACCCATCCTACATTGGTCACTAGGGGCATCCAAATTCGTCTATCATAGGTGTTATTGTTTCATTTTGTACATAACACTTTATATTACAAGGTTATACATGCTTTTTACATACTGGTTATCTTTCTAACATGCTAATGGGTGATTCATGTACAACATTTGCTTTTCTGATTATTTTTTACATGGCTATATGTTGTTTGTACTTGCTTGTTTGTTTTCTATTATATGTGGGCCTTGCCCTATATTTGGTGTGCACACTTGTTTGTTGTATGTAGACACGATGGTCTTGCGTGTGTAGTGACATCATGAGTGAAGTCCCATGTTTGCAGCCCACTTTTTGTGGCTTACTTTTTCTTCTTGTGTGTTTTACTATCTTTCTTGGTAGCTCATACACATTTTCTTATACATGCATGCTTGTTTATACTAACACTTGTTTTTGCTAGCCTTTTGTTTGTGCATGCATTGGTTTCTACCAAGTACTTTCCCTTCCCCTGCAAGGAAGAGTTACAAAGTTCATGTGGTTGGTCCTCTTTTGGGGCTGCATTCTCCTATTAGCGACATTGCATGCACCCCCAAAGAGGGGGCATCATTTGGGGTTTACATATTATACATAACTTTATACCAATACAGTAAATTTAGTTTTCACCCTTAGAATTGTGGGTATAGTTCAGTTCATTTTATGCCCTTGTCATTATGGGTACAGTTTAGTTCAATTTCCACCCTTGGAATTGTGGGTTATACAATGAGTGGGTTCAGACCATTCTACGAACCCCATACACAATGACTTTTATACGACATAGTTGTCCTTAGCATTCTAGGGGAAGTAGTTAGAGGCTTAGAGGTTACAGTGGGTGTGCCTCCCTAAACTACTTCAACCAATGGCATCGGATCACCCAAAAACTAGGCAATATAGAGATCTCGTCACACATATTTAAGGAAATAGTTATAGGTTAGAGAATAATGCGGCTTTCTCCCTACACTTCTTCAACCTATGGCGTCGGATCACCAAAAAACCCCAGGACAGGATATCCTCTTTCTACACCATTTCTCGATCACAAATTAGGTGCACATATTCCTTATAAACTTTTCATAATTTTATTTCAGTATTTTAGTTACATATACATGCATCTTTTACATGTGTTTTTGGCATATATACATGCGTATTTCACTACTTTATCATCTTCTTCTTGCAGGTTTGACCATATGAGAAGAAAGTAGTCAACAACAACAACCACAATAATGGGGGTAACAATAACAAAATTTTACGGCATCACATGCCATACTAACCATGTAGGTACATTACACACATCGGAAGCTACACACGTGTTTCCACCCTAGGTTCACTCTCATCACGTTTTTGCACTTTTTCATCTTTAGTTTCCATGCTCCATCATATTTTTGTCATTCCACGCTTTGTCTATTCCTTGGCACATTTTCTACTACAATATTCATGGACATCAAGTACGCATCTCTATCTACTTTATGTTACCGAGCTTTCTACTCACCAACATAAAGTGGGGAAAATGTAGACACAAAATCATGTACTTTAGACATTATTTAGTCTTGGTCTCATACTACTATTCATATGGTTTTTGAGTGAATAAAGTACTAATTAACCCCCATCTTTTGGCCATTTTACTTTGTTTTTGTCTTCATTTTAACCTTCAGCTCATACTTGCCCACTCTATTGTCATCGTTTCCCATCATTTTAGCCTTGACTAGGGCGCCGAAGCTATTATTAGGGCGGCGGGTGCCCTAGTCCCAGTCGGGGCACTTTGATCCTTTTCCTACTTTCCCGCCACTTTTGGGGCACTTTATAGCCATTTTAACAGTTTATCTTTCTTGTGGTGGGACTCTTTGGGGTTAATTATGAAATTAGAACAAGATAACCATATACATATAAAGATATGTGACCAATATGAGTGACCAAGTTCTAGTCACTACTATCATCACCTAGGGTTGCATCCATCAAAGGATCCATTTGCATCCATATAGCTCCATCACAAGGCATAAGGTAGTTTCATCTGCATCACACAATCATAGGAGGGAATTTTATTCTATTCCATCCACCATTCTATTACATTTTCTACACATAGTTATGTCTTGCTACTTTACAAAGTCTGGTGACACAAGAGCACACAGGGCATGATTACACACACTTGCACATAGAACTATATCGGGTCGAGATGTGGTGTAGCACTTAGTTAGTAATTCCACTATTGTGGTAGGTGAGATAGTCGACCCTTTCATATGCATTTTTTTTGTAGGGTTTGATGTTTATCTTGGGGTTTACGGGTATCATCTTCATCATTGATTACCAAGTGACATATAGTGGCATGCAAAAAATTTAGTGTGATAGGTGGCAAAGGCTTTAGATCACTTAACGGCCTTATAGGTTTGGTTTTTGGACATCCTACACAGACCAGTGGCTAAGGCACTCGAAACTTGGACTAGGGCACCTACAGGCACCCTAATCCTCTCCTAGGCACCCCAGTCCATCCAAATTGCTTAGATCTACACTTTTCTAGACCTTGGTATATTCATTCCCTCCTCCTATTTCTCCAGTCAACTCTACGACATAGTCAAGAAAGTTCATCGAACCAACTAAGCTCCTTACGACCCTTTTTTGCATATTAGGGTTTCTATTTTCATTAGTCTAGTTCTTGGGTCACTTTCCATATTTATTTATTGTATTTATCTATTGTTAGTTATTGTTGTTCCTAGTCATATTAACTAACACATATTCCACATATTAGTTAATCAATAATAATCTATGGTTTTTGGATAATATCATGGAAGACATAAGTCATGGCATGTTGATAGGTGGCCCCTACATTTTTCAAACCAAAGGGCATAACACGATATGAAGGTTCCCTAGGGTGTGATGAAAGTTCTTATTTTGGTCTTTCTAAGGTGTGATGAAAGATGTCTTATTTGAGAAATCTTTTAGTGGCTCGCGGTTAATTCAAAAATTTGATCGATGTTAGGAAGGGGAAAGTCATCTTTAGGGAAAGTGATATTTAAGTCTCTAAAATCCATACAAATGAGAAGCTTTCCAGAGGCTTTAACAATGGGTACAATGTTAAAACCCCATTGAGGATAATCTATAGGGCTAGATGAATTTGGTTGAAAGAAGACATTGCAATTCTTCTTTAAGGAGGAGACCAACGTGAGGATGCATGTGACATAACTTCTACTTGACTAGTTTAGCATTAGGGATGGTGACAATATTATGGAAGAATATGCTAGGATCGAGGTCTAGCATTTCAGCATATGACCATGTGAAGGCTTGGCTATTCTTGGAGAGGAAAGTGGTGAAGGCTTCTAGCTCTCATGATCAAGGGATTGGCCGATTTGAGGATATGGGGATCTTGCGAAGTCCCTATGTTGATATCGATGGTGGATTCATTGAGAAGGGTGGATGTGTCAGGAGGTAAGGCCTTATGAAGATGATAATCTTCCTCCCCATATAGGAAATAATAGATTCATCATTGTTACATTAAATAATGTCAATGGTAGGGGAATCTTTCTCTACCATGTTTGGGAATTTGAGAGGAAGGGACCTAGTTTCACCTTCACCTGATAGGTGACTGGTCTTAAAGTGATCATGGATATCAAAAAAAATTAGGGGGAAGGGACACGGTGTCATCTGTTTCTATGAGGTCATGAGGTGAAGAAGGATTGATTGATAGATCTGTATACATGGGGGATTTAGAATAAGTGTGGAGAATCAGTGGGGCTTACCTTGAATCCCAATCTGAATTTCTTGTGTGGTTTACGGGATTGATCAAGTACGAGATCATGTATGCCTTTTTCGTAGTGTCCAATACCAAATCCCTTCCATGCATAGCGATGGAGGTAGGTGTAGGTGATGGTTTTATTGTAGAGGAAGTCAAAGCCATTGGTATATAGCTTAGTATGGGGTTGATTTTTCACATGATAAGAAGGACGATCGATGTCACTTTGTAAACAAGATTGGTTTTCAAATGAGGAGAGCCAAAGGAAATTATGTCTCGACGTTAGGTTGATACACAGGAGATTTTTTAGGTATGTCTATTTAATTACGTGTGGGAGAGCATTAAGGGTGAGAAGTTGATACTCCCTAGTGAGATACATTGTATCATGGTGTTGAGATATTCATTATTTGGTAAAATATATGTAGGTACGAGATCAACTAGTGGAAGATTAAGAATATAAGTCTTGCTTTGGAATGATAACTTCATTTGGCAAGAGGTCATGTGGTATTCTTTGAAGGGAGGAAGATCAATGAGGAGTGTGTGGATTTCCCCCTCATGCTCATACTTAAGACAATGATGAAGAGTGGATGGGACACAGTGCATAGTGCAGATCCATGGGCATCCAAAAAGATGTTATATTGGAATTCCCCTTCTACAATGTAGAAGAGTTCATGGAGGATTTTTTCACCAACGTGGATAGGAAGGATGAATGTACCTAATGTGGGGGAAATGGTGTCATTAAAAGTGTGAAGGACTACGGGTGATTAGATGAAAATGGTGGTGAGAAGCTTGAGTTGATTGAATGTGTGGGTTGAGATAATGTTGATACTAGCACTATTATCAATCATGGATTGTTGAATGAAGGTGTCATTGATATGAATGGTGATGAAGAGGGGAAGGTCATGATCTTTGGGTAGAATGTCAAGGATTTCAGAATCATTGAAGGAGATGGTGGAAGAATCTGTAAGAGCTCCAATGAGGGCCATAAAATTTTGAGATTCATCCATTGTGATTGGCGTGCATTGTAAATATTCTACGAGAGAGCTTGTTGATGGTTAGGGGAGCTTTGGATGAGCTCATAGAGGGAAATTTTAATGGGATTCTAATGTAGTTGCCTCACAATAATTTTTTATAATGCAAAAGTATTTAGCATTCTTGGATCAGCTAGAATGGATATCTTAGCCTTCGATGATGAGGGAGATGGGGTAGATTCATTGGGAGGATCAGTGATGACAACTCTTGGTTTTGGTTGGGTGGATGGTTGATAATCATGTTGGCAAGAGCAAGTAGTGATACAAATGAAATTTATGAAAATAGGGGGACCCTCTTTAAAATAGGTTGAATTTTATGGTTGTATTGACAATGTAGATAGAGGAGGGTCAAATTTAAAGTTCTTGGAAGTTGTGATTTTTGTTTAGGGATTACATTTGGGTATAGATGAGCTAGTGGATGGAAGAGGGTGATCTTCTTTGATGAGAAGATCATCTTCTTCTATGAGGTTGTTGATGAGGGTTTGGAGAGCCTTCCAGGTGCTCTATGGCATTCCCATGGACACAATGATAAGCACAAATGACATTATAATCAAAACATGTGGGATTCCATCCACGTGAGTCAAAGGACTTGATGGGGGAAGGTTAATCTCGGATGCTTATATGAGGCAATGGATAATTTCAGTATAAGACCCAATGGGGTTTTGAGAGATGAATTCTCATGGAATTTGGATTAATTTTATTTGGGAGAAGAGGATGAAGGAAAAAGGGGTGCCCTAATCTTATGGGGTTTGGTAGGGACCTTAGATTCAGATTTGGACTTGGAAGGAGAAGTAGATGGTTTTGATTCAAATTTGGTGGTGATGGGAGATTTGGATGTAGGGAATGCTACCAAAATATATGGTCGTGGTCCTAAGATGGATGGTTGAGTGGTGGATTGTTTGGATTGATGGGGATTTGAGGGGGAAGCTCTAATTTCTTGTGCGGATGAGTAAGATATTTTTGGATGGGGGTGCCAAGGTTCTTATGTGTTTGTTGTGAAGATTTTCCCTTGGTGGGGATCACAATGATTTCAATGGTGGAGTCTTATTTGGAGGTAGGATCAGATGGTTTGGATGTGGGATGTGTTATAGATGTGGTGGTTAAAGATGGGGATGATTCTTGAGTAGCACTATGGGTAGCACTAGAAGATTTTGTGGAATTTGATGGTATTGATATAGGAGATGTGGTACTTGTTGAATATGAGATGGTATTGAGACATATTTTGTAAAAGAATGGGAGGAGATGTTCATTTGGTAGAGGTTTCAAGAGATGATATAGATGTGGTCATGGATTAAGATATAGATGAAGATACATATGCGGGTATAGGAGTATATATAGGATGTATATGTGGATGTATATGTGGATGTATATGTATATGTAGATATGTATGTAGAGGTAGATGTAGATGTAGGTATAGAAGCAAACTTGGGTATGTATATGGTTGTAGATAAAGGTGTAGGTGTGGGAATAGCTATGGATGTAGATATAGGTGTGGGTGTAGATATTGAAGTAGAGGAGGGTATAGATGTAGGTATAGAGGTAGATGTGGGTGGTGATGTTGAATCTTGACTTAAAGTATTGATTGCATGGTCATTAGGCACTTGAGACGTGAGAGGATTGAATTAGTTTTTTGGTGGATGATTCGAGAAAGGGTTCTTGAAGACATCCAATAGTTGATTAGGGGAGAATTTGGATTGCCTAACTAAAGGTCCCTGCAATGATAAGTCATTGTACTAGGTCCTTAAAGGTACAACATTTCTCAATACCATGGCCACGACTTTATGGTGTTTTCAATAATGATCCTCGTGATACCATACGGGTTTGGGAAGTGCGTCATCAATAGGGAAAATGGGAGGAATTTGGATAAGGTGTGGATCCATGAGATTTTCAAACATATAATTGTATGATTCTCCAAGAGGAGTATATTTGGGTGTTGGTCGATGTACTCTTTGCAAAGGCTCGACATGAGATGTGGATGAAAAATAATTTTTTATGACAATGGATTTTTCCACATTTTTGGATTTTTCATTATGGGTGAATGATTTGGTGAATTCAATCTTGGGTTTATTGGAGTGAAGTTTAACATGGCCTTGCTCAAGGGTGTGTAGTTCTAACTTTTGATCCATGGTAAAATCTTCCTAAAAGGTTTGGAAGGAATGAATTTGAAGGGTAGATGAGATATGTTTGGTGCATGATCTAGAGAAGATCTCAATGAGTTTGGTTTGGGGTAGTGAGAAAGATAGTTGATTGATAATATTGTGCCACCTAGCGACAAAATCTGCGATTGGTTTATCCTCAAATTGTTTGATAGCATAGAGGTCAGTGATGGTTATCTTGCACACTATATTGATGAAGAAATATTCTAGAAATATGTGTACGAGTTGAGTGAAGGAGAAGAGGGAATGTTTAGGAATTCCATTGTACCAGTCTAGAGCGGGTCCAACTAATGACATGGGAAAAGTGCAAATCATAAGATCTTGATCATGGGAAATAATATAACATGAGTGCATAAATTCATGAATATGTTGTTGGGGATCTTCCTTGCTATTGAATTTAGAAAACTTGGGAAGCTCCCAATGTGGAGGATATGGCTTGACAATTACGATGGGTTGATAGGTTTGTTACAAATTTTCTCATAGGTGAATGTGCTCTTGGGGCCCAAGGTAGTGGCCTCTAGGTTGGCCATTCTACTCAACAAGGATTGCATGGGATCATTTGATGTGTGAGGATGAGGAGTTGATTGATGTGATAGTGGATTATAAGAGGTATATGGATTGGGTTTTGGATAAGACCTGATATTGTTGAGTGTAATTATGAGTTTATACGGGTGGTTGATAAGGAGGGACACAATTGAAAGCTTGTGATTGGATAGGTTACGAAATAGGATGTTGTGAAGATATGTAGTTTGGGTGGGTAAGGCTGCGAAGGTTTGTGTTGAGTGATAGGAGGGTTATATTGGGATTGTGTTGGATGAGTGTGGATACGCACATAAGGTGGTTGGGATGTTTGAATGGGTTGATTGGGAAACATATGTCAAAATATGCTTCAGAGTGAAGGTTGATTAGTTTGAATCAACTCCAAAGTGTGGGGTTGTGAGGTAACAATATTGGTATAGACTTGAGATTGGAATATGGGCACCAAGATTTGAATATGGTTCTCAAGAGGTGGAGGAGGTATGTTGGTATCTTGAAGAGATTGGGTAGGAGTGTTGATGACAGCGGTGGATGAGGAGGGAATGGGGATGGAAGATGTAGGATGGTATTAATACAAGGTAAATTGGGTGGGATAGGCACCACCAATTTTGGATTGATGGGTTTGAGGAACCATGATATAAGACTCATAAGGCACATGTTTGTTTTGGGATAGCGCCAACTCATTTGTGGCCCTAGGGATGAAGACAACATGTTAAGAAGTAAAGAACCTTAGTACACTCAGAATTTGGGGGATAAGCATAAATTTGTTGAAGAGGGGGTCCATCGATAGGAATATTGGTGGATTTATAAGCTAAGTAGTCATGGAGAGCAATAGGGTTAGCATCAAGGAGTTCTTGAAACTCCAAGCATCCGTGAGGGATAGTGGGAGGTCCAAATGCTCCTAAGGAAGTAGCAAAAGGAGGTGTGGCTAGTCTAGAGGGGATGGAGTGATGGTAAATAAAAGGATTGGTTTCAAGATGGGGATTTCCTTGAATCATATGATGCTCATGAGGAGGAAGCTGTAGGAATAATGGGTTGAGAGACCAAAGATGAGGTGATCAAAGGTGCAGAGGAAACAAGAGAAAGTGTGGATGTTTGTTATGAGGGATTGTTTGAGGTGGGGATATTATTAGAAGAGGTTGATGTAGACACAATATCATTCACTTTGGGTAGTTATCTAGTCTTGATTACTATTATTATTTACATGATTCCTAAGCAATAAAAGTCTTGATTAACCCATGTATTTGGTCATCTTTCATTATTTTTTGTTACTACTTTCGGCCTTGCACCTTTACCGGCCCAGTCTAACTTTTCATGCTTCAACTTTACCCTTTTTGGACATGAGCACCCAGCCAAGACACCAGCGCCAAAGGCGTCCCTATCCTCTTTGTACTTTACTCACACTTTTTGGGTCCTTTCTAGTCGTTTGAGAATCTAATATTTTTAGTAGTCAGATTTTTCGAGGTTAATTATGAAATTAAAGCAAAGGAATCATATAAATATAAATTTATGTGATCATAATAAGGGACCAAACACTAAGCACTATCTAGCGCCACCTAAGGTTACATCATCAAGGCATCTATAACTCCATTTGCATCCATCTAGCTCCATCATAAAGGAAAAGGTTGGTTCATCTACATCACACTTCATAGGAGGGGAGTTTATTCTATTCCATGCACACATTATTTACATTCTACATATAGCTACTTGCTTGCTACTTCAAGTGCGACATGCACAAGAGAAACCTAGGGCATAATTCTACACACACATAACTACATTGGAGTGCGAGATGTAGTGCGGCGCTCAGTTGTAAGACCACGATTTTGGAATCTAAGGACGGTCTAACACCTTCATTTGCATCTTTTTTTTAGGGTTTGATACTTTATTTTGGTATTTTCAGGTGATTTATTCATTACAAGTTTACAATGACATCAATGATCTTGTAGCGACATACATGCAACAGAAGTGAACAAGTGTGAAGCTCTAGCGACCCTACGGAACCACGGGTTTCATTCATTTCTACTGACCGAGGTGCCAAAATTTAGACCAAAGCACCCCAAGAAGCAAAATCCTTCTCCAAGAACCCTAGTCTAGCTAAATCACATGGATCCATATTTTCTCGGCTCTTATGCGATGGTCTCACATTCTTGTTTATTTGGTCTCCATTGTGATATAGTTCGCAAAATCCTCGAATCAACTAAGGTAACCCTCTTTGTATTTAGGGTTTCATTACTTGATTGCTTAGTTTTCTTTGGTTATTTCCTTTATTTATTAATTCGTTATTTACTACAAACTTTCATTATATTAGGCTAATATATAACATTTTATCATAATCATTTTGGTAAACCCCACTTGTGATCAGTCATTTGGATCCTCCTTTGGCACATCATATTTTCTATCATGGCTCCTAAATTTCCTCAAATTTCTTTGTCCGATTTGCTTAAGATGCATCATAATTTCCAAGTTGTTCTTAAAAAATCCCTAAACACAATGTATCTCCCTAGTGATACATCATTGCATCAAGTGACTACTACTCTAGATCGTTTATCTAATGAATCTAGTCCTCATGATCCTCCATCTAATCAACCCATGTTGGAGTCAATTCAATCTTTGCATTCTTTATTTCAAGAAAAATTTAAGGCTATGGAATCCATGATTACATCTCTCAAATATGAAATCCAACATCTTAAGGATGCTTCTCAGGCTCATGTTTTTCTCCTTCTACATCTCATCTTCATTCTATGTCTACTACATGTGCTCATATCAGTGAGCCTCAAGTCATACCATTACAAAGCCTCTCACCTTTGATCACAATACTAAGAAACATGACATTCTTATTGAGCTCCTTAGTCATCAATTGATCACTTTACTACCTACTCATTACTATCCTCCTTATCAGCTAGAAAAATATCAAGGTTGTCCATATTTCAATTACCATCGGATCAATAGATATAACCATAATGATTTTTATGCTTTGTAACAATGAATCAAGCATCTTGTGCATCAAGGCTTTATCTCATTCGCTACACAACATTCTGTTGCATGCCCATCTATAAATATTGTACCCAAATGGGCTCCTAAATATGTTCCTTCTACATCTAATGAGCATCACGCTACCACTTCTCATGTGCCTTCTTCAGTCAATCAAGCACCACCTATTCAATCCACTCAAATTACAAAATCACCTCTCAAGGTTTGTCTTTCATCACCTCCTCCTTCTCAGTCCTCTAAATTTATATCAATTCAAACTAAACAACCTCCTCTTAAGGTTTGTCTCACTCCTCCTCCATTAAAGGTATCTGCGACATCACCAAGTCATGCTTAGCAACCACCTCCTATAATTAAACTTGTAATTTTTCCTTTTGCTCTAGATAATGCTTATGTTGACGACTGGGACCCAAATGAAGCTTATGATGACAATGAATCATTTGATTTCAATCCTAGCAATATGGTTGACTCCGATTCTAATGATGCTCACATGCCTTTATCACCTCATCACCCACTAACTTTCGTTAAGGAAACTACTCCTTACATTGATCCATTTAGCATCTTCGACTAGATCTCCACCACTTACATACTTGGGAATCATAGCTTTTTCCCCTACATTGCTACCAAATTTTCATATCACCTCATACAATTTGTACTCCGCACTTGAATTTCTAATATATCCTATGCATCATTACCAACCACTTGATACATTTTTATTGGCATTACCCGATGATGCACTCTTGTGCTTCGATTCACACTTGACTGTTGAGGGAGTCATATACACATGAACCTCACACACTGCAAAATAGAAACTATACATACACATCATCACTACGTCTATTATCTACTTACACGTATTACACTCACTACCCTATAATGCACTCTAGTCTCACTGTCCATACTAGACTATTGAGGGTATACAGCATAAATGGACCTCATCACATTCACACATTCCTCATTCAATATTTCCATAATGTGACGTTCTTAATGATACACACCATAGGATACATCATCACTTCTACTTGCCCCATTTAGTGGTATACACTTTAGGATAAATCACTACTCCTACTCATCTTGTAGTGATATGCACCATAGACTACATCATCACTTCCTCTAGAATCATTTAGTGATATATTATGTAGGCTAAATCATCACTCCTTCAATCATATAGTCATGATATATGCTTAGGCTACATCATCATGCACAATTCATATTTATGTCGCATATCATCACTACACATTCATCACGTCACACTACATACAATACATAGTTTGACCATTTCCTGATGAGGGACTCTCATTTACATTTCATTCTTGATTGTTGAGGGGAATAAACAAATGAACCTCACTGCATACAATTCATTCACTCGGGGGCGTGGCTCCTATCATTCACACTACATTCCATTTCAACTCACTCACAACATATTTCATATCATGGTTACATTTACTCTTGTTTACTTGTGCTTTTACATGTTCACTTTATTACACATGCTAGATATCCAAATTCATTCTCCTTTTCAATCTGAGCAGTGACACAAATTTGACATGGAGGTTAGAGGAAGATAGATCATAAATGTGTATCATTTTGTAGCTGGGGATGAAATCTAACTGACCCTTTATTACTCGGGTTTGTGGAGAGATGGATAGCACCTTAAAAGGATTTGATCTTATCCTAACTATTTTAGGTTGTGCCTTTCAACCAAGGTAAGAGAACCTATTTTGTAACCTTTGTTATTGAAGGAGACACAGATACCTTTCTTTTGCACAAATTTTATAGAGAAGACCTTGGGAAAATATGATCAACACACCAAATTTGACTCTCACGAGTTGTCACTTCTAGATTATGGAGATATTTTCAACACAAGGCTAAGGTTACTAAACATTTGGAATCTGATATGTTCTGCATACTTTAGCAAATGGATTTTGTTCTTCGTGTATATATAAGAGAAGAACATGGGTAGTTAAGGGTAGGATTGGTTATTTGAATAATTTTTGGTGGGAGATTAACAATATAGATTGGATTTTTCAGATCCTTGAGAAACTTCACAAAAATGGAGAGCTCGATAACAAAAAATCTTCAAAATAGTTAAAACATTCCTTCAACCAGAAGGTGTGCATCAATGGAGGCCCAGACATGCACTTTTTCACACAATATTTGAGATTCTAGCATGAAGGCTCAAGTTAGAAGACCCAATAAAACATCAAAATCTAAGATCAATCATGCCTGAGGTACACCCAGAGGCTTACAAACAATCTCTGTCAATCAGATGAAATAAAAGTGATTTTAAATCATTTATTTCATTCCCAGATGAAAGCTCTTCTGAAAAATGAAATTGCAGATGCCACTAAACTATCACAAGGATTGAGATCTATGTGATTCAAAGAGATTTTGATACAATATTGCAATAGGAACAAGAAAAACTACTCTAGACATTTTGAAAGTGAAATAAACACAAAATTGGCCGGATATTTGACACAAATTAACTCAAAATTTATCGATTCATGCCAGGAGAGTTATTTAAACAATCTCAGAGCTTGTTGATGGCTATACACTTGTAACCAACTCAACATGAATGAAAATCTAACACAGAGGAAGTTAACCTGGTTTCTCATAAAGATTTCTCAAAGGATGAGCTTTTCTCAAAATTTTCTCATGAAAATGAACTCCCAACCATTTGCAAGAGTATTCTCATTGCATTTATACACTTTTCCCACTTAATTTCCCCCAAAAGAGAATAATATTCGAGGGACCTTTTTTTGTTACCAATTTGTTTCAGACAGTGACTTTTAACAAATTCAGATCCAAAATCTGCCAGGTGGACCATTTGCGAACTGATCATGTTTCTTGGGCCCTCCACTGATGACTAGGATGCCATGCCACAACCTTTTGGCAATCCTTCTAAATAGGTGAAATGCATAGCAACCGTTGATTCTGCACCCTTTCTACTTTATATCAGAGCCGTCCATGTGTTTCCTTGGCGCAACTGCAAAGGTGAGGCACAGAGGCAAGTCTCCAAACAAGTGTGGGCCTTCCACATGTCCCAGGCCCTTTAGGAAGTTACTTGAAAATTCTAAGGGAAGGGAAGGCCCGGCGGAAACCTCCACGTGTCTCCCTGGCGCATCTCCAAAAATAAAACTTAGGGGCCAGTCCCTAAACATGCGCGGTCCCTCCATGCCATGAAAACATATAATATCATTCTTAACGCACCTTAGTGGGTAAAAACTAGAAAACGTGTTTTCCCCATTAATACTGGGATCATTGTCCTCCACTACTAGGATATTGGGATTTTAGTCTGCCATCTTTTCTTATACAACAAACAAGCATGGGGCACCAGACTCGACAAATGGAGGATAGAGTTTTTATGCACCAATTCGGGGAGATAAAAACACGTGACAGAGGCCACAAACTGAGGGATTTTCAAGGGAAAATGGTGCAAGATTAGAAATGAGCACCAACAAAGTGTTCACTTGATTTCTAGTTGTGATCGCATATTATGTAGTTCCATTACATGCATCGTGGATGCTTGGCACAGTACCTAGTACCATTCCCATAGTAGCTCCTGGAGGCATCCACTTTCATACACTACATGTGTTATTATTTCATTTTGTTTCATAGTACACTACTTTATCGATTATACATGCTTGAATATACTTTTTATCATTCTAACATGCTAATGGGTGCTTCATGTGTAACATTTGTTTTGTGGGACTATTTACCACCATGTTTATCCATTATATTGCTTATTCTTTCTCGTCGTTATATGCCATTGTTTGTGGGCTTTTCCCTTTGTCTTGTGTACACACTTGTATGCTTTTGGCTTCATCGGCCTTGATTGTCTTGTGACATCATGAGTGGTGTCCCATGTTTGCAACCCACTTTTTTGGTCTACATTTTCTTATGTTTACATCTTAACTTATACATTTTCAGTGTAGCTTACATTTCGTCTTATACATGCATGTTTGTTTTTGCTTGTACTAACACTTGTCTCCTAGCCACTTGTTTGCATATGCCTTAGTTTCTACCAAAAAAATCCCCTCCCCCTATAGGGCGGAGTTTCAATTTCAGGTGGTTGGTCCTATTTTTGGCCACATACTCCTTTAGCGACATCGCATTTGCCCCTAAAGAGGGGGACATCATTTGGGTGAATCAGTCACCCCATACAATGGTTTACACATAGTACACAACACAACATAGTACCAGTACAACACAATTCAGGGCTCAGAATCAGACTTGGGTCCTTAGTACAACAATGCCTTTCCTAGAGTGCCTATAACCAGGGAGTTACACAACGAGTGGGTTCGAGATAATATACATAACTCCATACACAACGGCTTTTACAAGGTAGATTGTCCTTAGCACATGCATTGGTACACATCATCTATAGTGGTGTTTTATTCCGGGGAGAAGTTAAAGGTTAGAGGATAACACCAAAATTATTCTCTATACTACTTCTGCCATGGCATTGGATCACCCAAAAACTAGACAGTACAAAGATCTCTACAATTTCGGGAAGCGGTTAAAGGTTGGAGGATAAATTAGACTTTCCTCCCTATAATTCTTCAACCAGTGGCATGAGATCACCCAAAAAAACTCACACTTCATCAAAAGAACCTTTCTACACCCTTTTCTCATCACGGATTAGGTGCATATGTTCCTTTTTCACATTTTTAGCATTTTATTTTACATGCTTTTTATACATATACACACGTATTTGACTACTTGATTGTCTTCACTTTTCCATGTTCGGTTGTATTGGAAGAAAGTAACCAACATTAACAACAACATCACACACATCGATACTAACAATAGGTTCATCATACACATCAACATCTATACATGTTCTTTTGCACTAGGTTCATTTTCATCACCTTTTTACACTTTTGCATCTTTATTCTACACGCTCCATCTTTTTTATCACTCCACGCTTTGTTTCTACATTAATCTACATGGATATGAGGTTACACATCTCTATCTAATTTATGTTCTTGAGCATTCTACTCACCAACATAAAGTGGAGGTAAATGTAGACACAAATAACGAACTTTAGGTAGTTATCTAGTCTTGATTACATACTACTATTTACATGATTCCTTAGTAAGAAAAGTACTAATTAACCCATGTCTTTGGCCATTTTCATTGTTTTATGTTGTTACTTCTGGCCTTGCACCTTTATTGGCCTAGTCTATCTTTTCATACTTTAATTTTACCCTGTTTTTGAACCGGGGCACCAACCCAAGACGCTAGTGTCGGGCACCCTCATCCCCTCTAGGCACCACCATCCTCTTTGTACTTTACTCACACTTTTTAGGTCCTTTCTAGCCGTTTAAGAATATTATATTTTTGTATTCATCCTTTTTGAGGTTAATTAAGAAATTCAAGTGAAGGAATCATAAAATATAAATTTATGTGATCATAATAAGGGATCAAGGACTAAGCTTTCTCTAGTGTCACCTAAGGTTGTATCCATCAAGGCATCTATAGCTCCGTTTGCATCCATCTAGCTCCATCATAAGGGACAAAAATTGGTTCATCTGCATCACACTTCATAGGAGGGGAATTTATTATATTCCATGCACACATTATTTACATTCTACATCTAGCTATTTTCTCTCTACTTTAAGTGTGAAACACATAAGAGAAACCTAGGGCACAATTCCACACACACATAGAACTACATTGGGTCTGAGATGTAGTGCAACACTTAGTTGTAAGACCACCATTGTGGCATTTGAGGAAAATCTGAACCCTTCATTTTCATATTTCTTTTTTAGGGTTTGATGCTTTGTTTGGGGATTTACATGTGATTTCTTCATTGCATGTTTATAGTGACATACATGCTACAGAAGTGAACAAGTGTGAATCTCTAGTGACCCTGCCAAAACTAGGTTCCAGTCATTTCTATAGACCAGGAACCCAAAATTTAGACCAGAGCACCCTAGGTGACCCCATCCTTCTCTAGGCACCCTAGTCCATCTAAATCACTTGAATCTGTATTTTCTCAGAAGCTTCTATGCGCAATGGTCTTCCATTCCTTTTTTAGTCAATCTCCACTTTGTTAAACACGTTTCACAACCTCCTCGAATCAACTAAAGATCTTATAACCCTCTTTGCATTTAGGTTTTCACTACTTCATTGCTAAGTTTCCTTGGGTTATTTCCTTTAATTATTCACTATTTACTAAAAGCTTGCATTAGATTAGGCTATTATATTACATTTTAGCATAATCGGTTGATTGTTCCATTTTCTTAGCTTGGGAATGAGTAACAATGGGCATGAAACAAACAAACAAAACCCTATGCAAACTACTAATGCAAAAATAAGTCAAGCCACAAAAATTTATTATCTTGTTTATTTATAGAAATGTGAAGAGGGAAAGAGGCTCAAAGGGAACCTAGACAAATGGACAATCTATGGATGGTTCCGGTATGTTTATGGATGGATTTCTCGATATACCTAAAGTTATGTGAGGCACAAATCTATGATGGATATTGGTACATGGCCCGATATAGGGGCTTACCCCCGCACTTCACGCATTGCAATGATAAGTGTATCGGGCACTTAGTTGATATGCTAATATTTAAAAAAATGTTACAGATCTCAAGCTCAAAGGATCATTTCTGGATGCTAGGAAGATCTGAATCGATGATGGCACCATGGAGAAGAGGTAAGCACATTTCTTTTCTCAAAATTGCATTGAAATATGATAATTATAGATTAAAATTTGAATTGAGTACATATTTTTTATTGTTACAGTTAGAGGTCGAGGGAATCAACCACAACCAAACCCTGTTATTCCTGACATCCCTCGACACTCCCTGATTGCTCAACATCCCGGGTAGTCAAGAAGATTTAGCAGCCCAAATAGTTGAAAACAAAATTGAAATTGAGGATTTAATCAAAACAATGAGGGATGCACAATCTACAAACCCCCACCGCGCCTCTCTTGCAAACACATTGGAGGCATTACTTGTTCAAATTGATGTGAAACGGGGAAAATTGATCATTGGACAACTTACAGAGAGGGTTGTAGGGTTTATTATTCCAACAAATTGTCATATGTGGATGTAAAGAAAAAAGAAATTTCAAAAGAACTCATATGCGCCTTATTCACGGACCCCGCACTAATTTACTGTTCCGTTGACATGTAAATGATTTCCCATCCATTGGTGCAATAATAATTTGATTAAAATAATTTTTGGGACCGATGGTGGATGGTGTTTGATTTTCCACCTTGTAATAACAATGAGGTGCCACTATACTTTCTAAGGAAACTCTATTGCGAGTTTATCCTCAATGAGATCCCAAATTATTTTGATTTCTGAGATTTCAGGGCCGAGGAAAAGGATCTGCATAGGATCGACCAAGTGCACAACGTGCACCTATTCAGCAGGGTAGATTCCCCACAAAAGCCCCCTCACCCTGAGATTGTCCCTCAAGTAGTGAAGGAGACAGTAGAGATTGATACACTCCACGCGCTTCAGGGGCTATCTGCGACCCTTGTTCGACATACGAGGGAGATTTCTGAGCCAGATGCTCGTGGAGGTACACAGAGTATTCCCTCAGGGAGTACTAGCATGAGGCCACATTTTTCTCGTCATGTGGTAGCATATGTTTGGGGCCCGAGGAGGATGATACTTTCATGCGTACTGATTTTGGTGCACTGGTGCTAGGGATGAACATGATAATGTCACTATGTCAGATGTCCTTTTGAGTGAGACATTTGGATTACATTCATCGGTGTCACCTTTCGTAGGTAAATTTGTTATGTTTTGTTATGTGTGTTACAAAAATTTTGGAGTACTTGATTTACTTATATATGTTAAATTTTGAAATAATTATATTTGTACATGTACATGCATTGATATTACAGTGTGCGGGAGGTGCATCTTCATCCCGACCACAGGTGGCGAGCACCATGCATACACATACATTCACAGAGGTAATTTAGAATGTTAATTATGTAAAATTTTCACATACATGTGTGTGTGTGTGTGTGTATACATGTGTGTGTGTGTGTGTGTGTGTATATATATATATGTGTATATATATATATATATATATATATATATATTAGTTTTGAAGTCAAATATATGTATGTTCTTGTATGTCCATCTAACTCACGTGATATACATGTTTGATAAAGATGTTGACTTCACTAGACACCCCACCATCTCTGCTGACAAGTAGATAAAGGTGTTGCCATGCTGCGATTTCATCATCTGCATAACAACTCACTGAGGTATTCAAACAACACGTAAATTTTGTTAAATTTCTCGTGTAATTCATATTATGTTAAATTACATGTTAGTAATGTCTTTCATTGTAGAATTATTAAATTATGTTAATAATGTCCTTCATTGTGTGTATGCAGGAGTTACCTGCGATAGGTAGCAGCCCTGTTCATTTGATTCACAGGCGTGGTGGGGTAAAAACAATAGTTCTATATTGATAAAATTAGTTAAAATATTGTCATTATGTAGATACATGTACTTAGCTCTATTTTTGCTAATTTTGATGTTAGATTTTTGATCTTATGTGTATGTAGGGAACTTCAACCCCCTCCATTTTGACTTCGAGGGCACAGACTCCTCCATCTCGTCGTCTTTGTACCCCGTTCATACTGCAGGAGCTCCGATGACTCATCTAAGCGTGAGATGCAAATTTGGCGTGATCGAAAACTTGCGGTAAGTTTGTGTATTTATGTAAATACTTTCATTCTAGCATGGTCTTAAATACATGTTGAAAACATATATAAATTAAGTTTTGACAAAAAAACATTGTTTGCATTTACAGGCTCATCTACAGGTGAGTATTCAGTGGAAGAGGACTCGAAGCATGGGCTCGGATGATCCAAAGTCATCTCATGGATCTCCATCTTTCGCCTAAGGGAGGGCCTTCTTGAGCAAGGCCAAGAGAGGGATAGATTTTGATGAGTAGGAAATATATATGTCTTACATGACATTGTTTTTGTATGCCTATGTGCATGGCATTGTATGTAAGCCTATATGGCATTTGAACTTGATGGTATATGACCTATTTGGGCATTTTTGTATTTATTATGCACATTAAAATACTATTTGGAACTTGATAATTTTGTATGAGACCTTACATTTTGAGATTATTTTTGCATGAATCTAATATGATGTGCACTTGACAATATTTAAGACATTATGGATTATTTTTTCATTTATTGGTGATGTACATGTACTAGCATTTTCAATGTATAATATGCATCAAAACTTTGGAAATTAATATTTATATAATGTATGTATATAAAGAGTTACCTAATCGAGTAATTATTCATTCAATTTATCAATGTGTATATGTGTATTTACCTTACTTGTGCTTCTTCTTGCTCATGGTCTCTTTGTATTGGTTCTATCTTATCATGCACTTACTACATTCTTCTATATGCTTCGTAGTCTTCTCCCTGTTAAAACACCGAGATTCATCACAATTTGATGCCTTTCATCTATTGATATTTTGAGAATGTCTCTCCATATACATTACTCAATGCTTGAGAATGTCTCGGATCTGATGACATTGATTCGAGACACTCAATGATTCTTGATTGTCTAATCTTGTCCAATTCGTGTTACTACCTTTAAATCTGTAGGCATTTCAAGTTATTTGGAAATCACATCACACCCTTCACTAGGCTTGATGACTACCCATATCCTTTTTAAGGTGCTTTTGAAAGCATCCATGGGTTTATCATAACATAAATTATCAATGAATGGAAGGTCACTAACTAAGCCGTAGGCAGTTGACTCCCATCAGAACTAAACAAGAAAGATTTACTAGGTGATTGATAACTCCTGTGTGTTCTTAGACATACCCCTATCAAATTCATTCTTAAGCCAATCTAGTCATTCAGGGCTCTTAAGTGACTACGCTGAGGAGGTAGCCAAAGCATGGGGCATAGGGAAAAGTAGCCACTACACTGACTCTGATGTTTGCACTACTTTCTCATGTTTGCAAACGAACATGAGATAGGATAGGAGAGAAATAGGATAGAGAAAGAGAGGAGAAAAACCACGAGAGAGGATTTCATAGAGGGCCCGACATGGAGCTCTTGGATCGATGAGACATCTCTAGGTGCCCATGGAGTCGAGAAATCACCCATGTCGAAGATATGGTGTGTTTGGGCCTCGGGGCTCTTAAGTGACTACGCCGGACGAGGGTAGCCGAGAGCACGGGAGTGTAGGGAACAAAAATGAAGCCTCCACTAGTGTTCACCAGGCCATTTGGACATGTGTTGGCATAGTTGGTTTGGTCCCATGAGCTTCCGTTTGCAAAAATACTGACATCTCAAGCCCCCTTTGACTCGGACTACACTATTTCACGTGTTTACAAACAATAGGACAACGAGAGAACCGGATGGAGATGGAGAAAACCATGAGAGGATTTCATAGAGGGCACCTGACATGGAGCTCTTGGATCTGATGAGACATCTCTAGGTGCCACGGAGTCTGAGAAATCACTCGTCGAAGATATGGCGTGTTTGGGCCTCAGGGCTCTTAAGGGACTATGCCGGACGGGGTAGCCCGAAAGCACGGGGAGCATAGGGAACAAAAAAAAGCCTCCACTAGCATTCACCAGGCCATTTGGACATGTGTTGGCATAGTTGGTTTGGTCCCCATGACTTCCGTTTTGCAAATCTACAACTCTAGTGACCCTACTGGCTGACTCAGACTGCACTATTTTTCGCGTTTTTACAAACAAACAATAGGACAACGAGAGAACCGGATGGAGATGGAGAAAACCATGAGAGGATTTTGTATAGGGCCCTGACATGGAGCTCTTGGATATGATGAGACATCTCTAGGTGCCATGGAGTCTGAGAAATCACCCGTCGAAGATATGGCGTGTTTGGGCCTCAGGGCTCTTAAGGGACTACGCCCGGACGGGGTAGCCGAAAGCATGGGAGTGTAGGGAACAAAAAAAAATCCTCCACTAGCATTCACCAGGCCATTTAGATGTGTTGGTGTAGTTGGTTTGGTCCCATGAGCTTCCGTTTGCAAAAATATCTGACCTTGGCAGACCCTACCTGACTGACTGATTTCACTGTACACTATTTTCATGCGTTTGCAAACAATAGGACAACGAGAGAACCGGATGGAGATGGAAAACCATGAGAGAATTTTGTAGAGGGCCCCGACATGGAGGTCTAGATCGGAGATGAGAGATGTCTCTAGGTGCCACGGAGTCTGAGAAATCACCGTCGAAGATATGGCGTGTTTGGGCCTCAGGGCTCTTAAGGGACTACGCGACGAGGTAGCCCGAAGCACATGGGAGCGTAGGGAACCAAAAAAATCCTCCACTAGCATTCACCAGGCCACCCATTTTGATGTGTTGGCGTAGTTGGTTTGGTCCCACGAGCTTCCGTTTGCAAACTATCACCTCTCAGTGACCCTACATTGACTTGACTGAACTGCACTATTTCTCGTGTTTGCAAACAATAGGACAACGAGAGAGAACCGGATGGAGGGAGAAAACCATGCAAGAGGATTTCATGTAGAGGGCCCTACGACATGGAGATCTCTTGGTTCTGATGAGACATCTCTAGGTGCCTGGAGTTTGAGAAATCCCATGTCGAAAGATATGGCGTGTTTGGGCCTCGGGGCTCTTAAGGACTACGCCGGGACGAGGTAGTAGCTGAAAGCGGGAGAGTGTAGGGAACCAAAACGAAGCCTCACTACATTCACCAGGCCATTTAGACATGTTGGCATAGTTGGTTTGGTCCCATGAGCTTGTTTGCAAACTACTGACTCAGTCATCCTACCTCTGGCTGACTCAGAACTGCACTATATTTTCGTGATTTTGCAACAAATAAGAGAGATGAGAGATCCGAGATGGAGGGGAAAACCATTCAGAGAGTTTTTTGTAGAGGGCCCTGACATGGAGGCTCTTGGATCTATTGATGAGACATCTCTCAGGTGTGCCATGAGTCGAGAAATCATGTCGAAGATATGGCGTGTTTGGGCCTCGGGGCTCTTAAGGGACTATGCCTTGGATGGGGTAGCTCGAAAGCACGGGGATGTGTGGGGAACCAAAAAAGAAGCTCTCCAGCATTCACTGAGGCCCATTTGAAAACATGTTGGTGTAGTTGGTTTGGTCCCATGAGCTTTTTGAGGATGTAATTTTCGACCATTCTGGCTCTCTCATTGCTGATCTCTCACTTTCTTTTGTTCTCAAAGCAATAGGAAACGATGAGAGAATCTGAGATGGAGATGGATTATGGAATTCTGCAGAGAGATTTTTAGATTTTTTCATCCATGGAATCAGACAGAATGGAGCTCTTTGAGTTCTAGCCTTGGGATGAGAAATCTCCAGGTAGATCAAATCACGATGTGCAAGTGTGAAATCTTTTATGAAGATCTGAGCATGTTTGGTGGCCTCGAGTTTGTTTCAATCTGCCCCTCTGAGACCTCTCTGAGTGGGTTTTTCCCTAAAGCATTGTTACATGAGCTCTATGGGCAAAATGCAGAAATCAGATTATGTAGCAAAAGGAAAACATGCTCATTTTGTGGGACGTTTGAACATTGCCAGACATCTATGAGCATGTGGATTGGTAATGCTAGTTGAGGCTTCATTTTGCAAATGAATATGCTCTCAGTGCTTTGACTACCTTTGGTTCAGTAGCTTGATTTCAACCAGTCATTAAGAGCCAAAAAAAGCCTAGCTTCACGCCATATATCTTGACAAGGTGATTTCTCGGACTCAGTGGCACTAGATGTTTCTCATTAGATCTGAGAGAGCTCTCATGTTGGGTCCCTCTATGAAAAATCCTCTCTTTTTCTCTCCATTGGTTCTCATCATATTTTGTTGAAATAGTTTCTAAAGTGTGTTCTATTGTTTGCAAAAGTGAAATAGTGTAGTTTGTAGTGAGTGTAGGGCTTGGAGAATGTTGTAGTTTGCAAAGGAAGCTCGTGGGACCAAACCAACTACGCCACACATGGGTGGCTTAGTGAAACACTAGTGGAGGCTTTTTTTTGGTTCCCTATGCTCCCCGTGCTTTCTCGGGCTACCTCGTCGGGCGTAGTCGCTTAAAGCCAAGCCCCTGAGGCCCAAACACGCCATATCTTGATGGGTGATTTCTCGGACTCCGTGGCACCTAGAGATCTCTGTTAGATTTGAGAGCTCCATGTTGAGGCCCTCTACAAAATCCTCTCATGGTTTTCTCTGTCTCCATCTGGTTCTCTTGTTGTCCTATTGTTTGTAAAACGCGAGAAATAGTGTGAGTCTGAGTCGGTGTAGGCTTTGAGATGTTGTATTTTGCAAGCAAAGCTTGTGGGACCAAACCAACTATGCCAACATGTCGGGGTGGCCTAGTGAATGCTAGTGGAGGCTTTTTTTTGGTTCCCTATGCTCCCCGTGCTTTGGGCTACCCCGTCCGGGCGTAGTCGCTTAAGAGCCCTGAGGCCCAAACACGCCATATCTTGATGGGTGATTTCTCGGACTCTGTGGCACCTAGAGACGTCTCGTCAAGATCCGAGACCTCCATGTTGGGGCCCTCTATGAAATCCTCTCATGGTTTTCTCCATCTCCATCTGGTTCTCTCGTTGTCCTATTATTTGCAAAACGATTGAAATAGTGCGTGTAAGGTTGTCCATTGCCAATCACCTGAATAATATAGGTTCATTTCAAATGATATAGGTGGTGAAATGAGAATTTTAATAAGATATTTTTACAATATAGGTGGTGAAATGAGAATTTTTTTTGTTGTTCCTTTCTAATATTTAATTTTCTTAGCTTCACTTGGCTTTGAGAATAATAAATTCTCTCTTGTGCTGACCACGTGAAGGTGGAATTTTTTTGGCACCACTAACCTACATAAACATGTTAGTAAGCAATTAAATAGAATTTTAAATCATACAAAATTTAAACAAAATCATTTAAGTAAATATTCAAATTAAATTCATGAAGAACATACCTTTGCAAATTCAATCAATGAACCGCTGAGGATCAACTCTATTCTTGATAGTAAGAATTGCTTCATGATCGATTCACGAACCTTCCCATGATTTTGTTTGATGGCTGACCTCGATATTTGATCAATTTAATATTTTTGCAAGGACCAAATGTGAATAGTGAAGTATCTTCGATGTACTTCATAGTCTTCAAACAACCAAATGTTTGATTTTTTGATAGGATATCGTGAAGCCAAGTTCCAGTGACTACCACTGATCCAGTGGGATACTCAAGGTCTTCACCATCAATGACTATGGAAGTCAAAAATTTTTTCCCCTCTACACAACGAGATAAGAAGTAGTTTGTTCCCTCTTCATTAAATTCCATCGCAATAACTACAAAAACGTGCCCTATGTATCACAAAGTAAAATTGTTCAGTCAATTTATAAATACATTAAGAGTTGACCATTTAATAATTTATAAATCTAAAACATGGCATGTACATATATGTATGTACCTTGTTGCACTAAATCAGAGACTTGGTCAAAGTCAGGTGATGTTGTCATTTGATCTGAAGACCCTGCAAGTTGTAATGCTCGTGGAACTTGATGTGTGTCGAGTGGAATTAGAGGTCTACAAGTCCATTCATCCACCCACTGTTGTGACTCACATTCATTCCACACAAAATCAATGCATGATATACAAAAACATGTCATGCACCTAGTATAAATAGTCCAAGCATTTGCATCTGAACTACGGAATGAGTGCATATCACTTGATCCTGCAACTGTCATACAATCTTCAAAGTTTGTCAGATGTTGTTCCTCTATCAACCAAAAATATCTATGAACCATTGATCTCTCTTGAGATTCATGGCCCATATTCTTGACACACCAATCAACAATATTTTTGCATCTGTAAATTTAGCACCATCCTTGAACTTTAACTCTTCTCTTGCAAGTGCTCTTTTCACACATGCTCTGCACCATCATGCTCTCCTTTTCCATGCCATGCCTTAGTAAAACTCTAGATATGTTGTACATTTGTTTCTTTGTGCATCCTACTTAGCCAATAAAACATCATGTGCATTCTTGAATTGTGATGTGCAGTTGTCGACCAAATGTAATGTTGATCGAAACTAATGTTCCTCTCATTCAAGTTCACATAAAACACCTAGAAACACCCTTGTACATATTTTGTAGAATGTGTCTGATCATCATTGATGTAGAAATGATACTCTCTTAATATTTTTTGATCTTGCTCAGTGCTTTCAGGAGAGTGCATGAATGTTATATGCATGAAAATAGAAACTTGCACTGAGTTATAATATTGAGATTGAACCTCCATTTGTGGCTGCAATGTGTAATTCTCTATGAAGTCAACTATTGAAACAATAGTACCAAGTGGGAATGTGTCCTTTCTTAACTTGAATTGTTCATCCAACCATCGAGCTCTATGTGTGTGCCTTGCATACTCATAAAAAATTTCCTCTCTGAATTTGACCATATATTATGATACAGGTAATTGTTTTGTAACAAGCTCACACCTCTTAGATTCTTTTCCATCTTTTAATTGATATGCCACCGATTTATATTTGGTGAAATCAACCAATTCTTTTCCTATTGAATATGTACTCTCCTCGTGGATACAACTTTTCAGATTTGGCAAGCCACCACATACATTGCACGTTCCATCCAAACATGCTTTGTTATAAAAAAATTGTCTTGTTGATTTTTCACAAAATATTGTCGGAATAAATTCCCTTGAAGATTTTTGTGGGACATTTATTCCACACTCTGCAACATGATGTCCTATATGCAAAACACTACGTATTTGACAAAAAACATCATAATGCATTGAAAATTCAACATGATGCTGCTGACAACAACAAGTGGTACGTGAGTGATTGATTTTCACATAAAAGGGTTTGTTCATTTCAAAGAATCTTTGGCTAATGTTAATTTGTGGATTTTCATTTTAAACTTAGAGAACAATTTCTATTTGAGTCATATCTAAGAAATGTTTTGCACACGATTCACGATTACGAGAACCTATTCTTCTTTTTACTGTATCTCTTCTATTTGGTGACACCCTTGTGTTCTCATTCCAAAATTTTACAATTAATTCTTTTAGAATATCAGATGTATTCTTGTCTTTTCATGGAAGTCTGCTAGAGAAAGCCCAATAGTCAGTGTTATTGACTGACTCAAGACGTTTACGTCTCTCTATTGCTTTCATTAGTGTTTTTTTGTTTAGCTTCAAAGCACTGCTTGTTTTTCTAATCAAGCATTTATTAACTATTTTATCACTTACTATACAATTAGTTAGTGCACGTCATGTAGCATTACTATCTTTGGTGCGTCTTTTGCCACCTACAGTTTGGTATGCTTTATGTATGTTTTCAACAATTGATGCATTTTGATCAACAACATTAGATGTTCTTAACCCCAGGGTCTTCATTATAGGTCTCATCTTAATTAATTTCATCAATGAAACAAATAATTGACATCTTTGTGTGTCATTTAAATTCTCAAAGTAATTATCCCAAATTCCACTAGCTTTTCTTCTCGCATTTCTTTCAGACATTTTGTTAGGCATTGGTTTTATAATGTTTTCATCAATTTCAATTAAGTGAATTGGTTTTCTTTGTGAAATGGAAGGAGGTGTTCTTAGAGGTGAAGATTCGTTTACAAGGTTACTTTCTTCATTCAGTGTTTTCATACAAATTTTGGGGTTAACATTTGGATTCTCAAGTAAGGGTTCAACAATTGGATTCATATCAATTTCTTCATCCATACCAACATTATCATTCAATTCAATATCATTATTCATTGCAAAATCATTATTCTCTACATTTTCATTATGTATTTCATCCCAATTTTCTAATACATTAGCTACATTTGATATAGCGGATGTACCTTGCCCTACTCGAAGTTTTTGCATTCTCTTCAATTTCTTTATTCTCTTCTCTTCCAATTGCTCCGGTGTCTTATTCTTGACTTTCCTCTTGTCCTTAGCTCGACGTTTATCACCCATGATTAGAAAAAATCAACTAGTGGGGTAGGGGACAAAATGAAATACTAAAAAAAAATCATGCAAGAATGTAGAGAATATTGCAGAAACAAAACAAGAATGTTTGCAAGAATTCCCGTGAAAGAGATGAAAGGGACGTTGGGGGGCCACAAGATATAAATAAAACAAAAAAAAAGCATGCGTTAATAACGCATACGCATACATTTTGCATGCATTTTCTTTTTCTTTTCCCAAGCCATGCCTCGAGGCTTGGGATCGGTTTGGATCCCCGAGCACTGAGGCATGGACTCTCAAAACACAACAAACAACGAGTTTTACAAGAAAATGTAAAAATGACACTTTCTCTGATGAAAATCAAAAATAAAATCAATCGATCCATTTTAAAAACATTATACCACGACATAGAGCAGAATCTCTTCTTTCTTAAAATATAATTTTTCAAATTTTTGACTAATATAAGGTTTCCATATTATTTATTTTCTAACTATGCCTTTTTATAGCTATTTTTTGAAGTGTAAATATGTCTATCTTTCATGGTGTATCTTTTTTTTTTTGGGTGATCGAAATTAAAAAAAAAAAATTATACTAGCCCAAACTAGGCATAATTCTATACATATTCAAAAAAAAAAATCTAATTTTGATATTTTTGAGGTAGTTAGGGGGGGGGCACGGTCGGAGCTCCGTTATTTTTCAAAACATAAAATTTTTGTACTAGAAAAATCATAAATAAAAAAATATTCGCTAAAAAAATCTAAAAAAATGGAGCCCAAACTAGATGCTCCTAGCTATCTTTCTACCAAAGGGTTTTCAAAAATACTAAATGGTGCTCAAAAAATGGTGGGGGCACGAAAGTCACTCTATTATGTTTTTAACAAAAACAGGAGCATTTGTTGGTATTTTAGTTGTTTGACCCACTTAAACTTATCCGTTTTCAATAAAATTTAGTAGCTTAGAAACTAGACTCAAAATGCTACGATTCATATTTCTACAACATCTTGGATTTGGTATAGAAGCATGAGGAAACATGAAGGATGTAGGGTTTAAGGGAAGAAATGTGAAAATGATAATGATGGATGATGAGATACAAAGCACAAATCCTTTGTGGTAGAGATAGGGATAAGTCGATAAACTATAAAAAGGACAACTAGAAAATAAAAATATTATAGAGACGTAAATTATATGGCTGGATTTCGAAGGGACAATGTCGTGAAATCAGAAGTGATGAACTTCGGGTTGGATGAAACCAATTTTCAATGAAAGATTGGGGTGGAAAGGGGTTGGTGAAAGATAATAAGGGGCGAGAAAATAAGAAATAAATTTTAGAGATAAGATCTCAAGATAAAAATAGGCTTAGATAATAATAAATTGAGATAAGATAAATGAAACAAGACAGTAAGAAAACTTCAAGCTTAGAGAATATCAAAAATGAAAAATCATATCTAGGCTCCAAGATGACTCAAGATGTCCATGATTTTATAGATGACAATTCTTAAGAAGAAACATGAAACATGTAAAATTACAAGAAGAAATATGAAAATATAATTCTTTGAGGAGGGGGGATGATGACATATTTATAGGGTCACTTAGGACAGTTCGATAAACTATCAATCGCAAAGAAACGTTAAGATCACGAGACAAGAATCCCTATTGGGTTAGATTAAAAATATTTGATTTGGTAGATTAGAGTGATGTCAGGGGAGGGATAAGAAAGGGTGGTTGCAAATCGGGTGGTGGAAACATTAAATGAGGGTAGGGATGGATTGGTTTTATAAAGGATAAATGGGATGTTTTGGATGTGATTAAGTAAATAAGCAGTTTAGGGATAATTATGGATGTGATTAGGGGTGAATAATGGAAATAAATTAATGATGGGATTGATAGGAAAATAAGAAGGTTAAGAGGAAAAATTCAAGATTTAGGAGGGAAATGGGAATTTGAATAGGAAGAGGGGTGTCGAATGCACTATGACGATGGACAAAGAGTGAATGCGGGATGGGGAACAAGTGAACAAATGTCTACAATTAGCATGAGATACATTTTTTTAGAAGATAATGTGTTAGACATTAAAAGCCTATGGTGGTTGAATCTAGGAAATAAAGATAAAATTGCGGAATCCCTTTAATCGGGGGAATGATGAATATTTATAGGGTATTCCGATATTATTAGATCTCAAATAAAATTGCAGAATAAAATAACACAAAGACAAAGAATCCCTATTAGGGTTAGATTAATGTGGTTTCAGTTGATTTGGGCTAATATCCACCAAGAATCACTTGCTCAGATTTTATTACAAGCCAAGGGTGCTCTCTGGATATAAACATTAAATCCGAGGGTATGATGGTTTTATAAAGGATAAATGGGATGTTTAAAATGTGATTAAGTTTATAAGCATGTTTAGGGATACATTATCATATAGGGGTGAAGACCATGTGAAATAAATTAATGATGGGATTTTAGATGATAGGAAACCATAAAACCCGTCCCATAAATTAAGGGAAAAATTAGATTTAGGAGAAAAAGGAATTTGAATGAAGAGGGGTGTCATTTTTCGATGCCAAAAATTTTACGCCGATGGATAACTTCGAGGGCTACGAAACCGGGATGGGGATACATGAACAAAGTGTATGGTACTACTGATTAGGGGTAGATACATTTTTTCAACACTTTCAACACATGAAAATAGGATGAATACCTATGGTGGTTGTTACATTCAATCAATCTAAGGAGTTTCTCAAAACTCCTTAATAGAAAACCATTTTTAATATCATTGATTGTTTATTTTTTTATTTTACTCATTAACTCCACATATTGTTACGCAAGGTCTTTGGTGGTTGAGGTACTTTAAGCATCATCGGGTTATCGATCAAACTACAACCTTGTGGATAAAGTACTAATTAGCATAGTAGGAACACACATACTCATTTTTATTGAAATAATAATAACCACCTTATGATGATCACCCCTACTATATATATTATTATTATTATTATTGTTTTATTGAAAGTGTACACAAGGGTATTACAACATGTAATTGTACACAATTTAATAAGGAACTTGCACAATTCAATGTATGATATATAAATATAGTACCTAAATATATGAATGTTGTAAGAATAAAGTGATAAATTGAAAGTCATGATTGTTGATTGAATTGAAAAATATTAAGGATAATTTTCACCTTATTATGACTTGCCTAGATGGTTCTAACCAAGGCTCAAAATGTTTCAAAATGTTCTTGAGACAATGTTGAAGAAAACTAAAGAAGTGATTGTGTTATATGAAGCTACTAGAATCGGATTATTCTAATTATGTTTACTATAATGAAAATGTTGTGATAATGGATAAATAAATGATGATATTGGTCAACCTAATATGATAATGGCTTTGCAGGTCTTACGGGTACTGAAACTTTACAAAATCATTCCTCATAGATGACGCCAAGAAATATCTTATAGATTGGTAAATTGATGCACGCAAGTTTCATAATTTTATATCCTTTGATATAACCCTAATATGACCTCAACACCTAGCAATACATCCAAAAATTAGAAAATATATAGAGTTATTGGCTCAAAGGCTACCCTTCATGGGGTTTTCTCTTCATATCAAGTTAGGAACCATAGCTTATGTGGTTATATACATGCAAGTGGCCCATCCCAATCAATGAAAGATGTCTTAACCTTCTCTTTATGTTCCATATTAATAATATAGTGTTCTTATATTGGTACTTAGGTATACAACAACAAACCTTCAACAGATAAAGAATAAAATAAGGGGAAAATGTATGAACTTTTGATAATGATTGATAGCCTTGTGTTTTAGTATCCACTTTCATTCCTCTCTGAATTACTTAGGATGTATGTATATATATATATATATATATATTTATATATATATATATATATATATGATTGTTCTAATTCAAACAATAACACATTCATGCACAAGATGACAATGGAAAAGAGTGAAATATAATAGTCAAGGTATAAGAAACATGGTAGTTAGCAAAATGGAACAAAGGGCTCAAAATCGACATAACCAAAATTATGGGTCATGTAGTGGCTAGACCACTATCTGATTGGTCTAATTTTGGTCAAGGTGTATAAAGGCTCAAGAAATTGATGAAAGAGTTTGTGGAAGTTTAAGGAGCACTTGGAGGAAAGCTAATGGGACATTTAGAGGTTTCCATGACAAGTGATGATAATAAATCCATGTGGGGTAATATATGAGGGGAAAGTGTTCTAAAAAGAGTTTAATGTGTAGAACCAAAAATATGAAAGCATGATAAGTTCACTACAATTACATGACTTGCACCAAAAGTATGTGTTTACATAGTGTCCCAATTTGATGTGCGTGTGCATACATATTAAAGTAGAAATAAGAAAATATTTTCTGATGAGCATACCTAAGATATTTATTAGTACTCCATTTCCAATGTCTTGAGTATACCAACAAAAATAAGTGAATGCTTACAAGTAGATCAATGGATTGATATTTTGATAATAATGTAGCCAAATGAGATCAATTAAAAATTTAAAAAGAAGGAATACACTTGGTGGTATGTGAACCAGGTAGCAACTTTTAAAAGAATTAAACATTTTAACGGCCTCGATTACCCCCAAAGTGGCAAAAAAATCTAATAGTTGAACCCTATTGACCCTACCAAGTGAAAAATGTATTTCTTGATGAAAGAAGACGACATCTAAACTATAAATATAACATCTTGATATATATATTTTTTGATCTCTTGTAACAATTTGAAATTGTAACTAAAGATTAAAAATATTGGCTATATGCCCCCTTTGAGATGAGGGATATCCATGTATATCACTCATCTCAAAAAGAATGATTAAATGCACCAAATATAACACAAATAAAAACAAAAATTGTAATAATTGTGAAAGCACATCTGTAAATAAATAAGTGATACTATAAATATGCCATCATAAAATATCATTCAGAACCAAGATTAATATATCAAAAAACAAAAAATTAACAAATATGGGAAAACCATACTCCCCGACGAAATAAGGAAAGAGGTGCAAGTGATATGCACCACTTACATCCATATCCCCTTTAAGAACAAAATATATCAATGAAGCACACAAGAATAAGCATCAATCCCTAGTATATACATGGTAGATATGCATTCTATACTATAAGTAATATTGCTCGTGATATAAATCATGGAACCAAGTATATGGTACACATATTATAGTCAACCAATGTAAACATACGCAAATATGTAACATCACGGAACAATTGAAACCATCGAACAAAACAAAGTAATCAAAAGAAAATAAGAAATAAGTCAAAAGATAAAATAAAGCATGCTAAGAAACACACAAAATCACATAGATGTACAAGCACAAACAAGCAAGAAACTTTAACAAACATAGGAAAAACAAGAGAACGTGCAATGTATCAACCATGTGAAGCAAGATAAAGCACGCATGTAACTAAGTATACAAGATATAAGCTAGAGAAAGATGTGTTAAAACATGTAGGTCTCAATACAATGATAAAAATAGTAAAGATAGAACCTAAATTACATTGAGAAATGCACCTAGTATAAGCATGCTCCCAATGTAAGGATGCCCCAAGTGCACGCATGATGAAGTTATGAAGAAATTGTAAATCCATGATTATATGTAATCTATATATCCTACATCTAACTCAAAGAATTACTTGTGTAAAAATGTATGTGTAAACCTCAATCAATATGTAGATAAGCATGATATAAAAATTTCATTTCTATTGTGAACTCTTTTTCTTGGCTTTTGTAGCTAAGATGCACTTCTTTATTTCAAAATCACCAAGAATTTCAAGCATGAAAGGGTTGTTTTTAATGTAGCTGAATTTTTATGTATTCTGATATTCTGTTTTTTTTTAGTAAAAGAGTAATGGATCAATTAACAATAATAATGTGTCATCATATAGCTAAAAAAATACAAAAGTAAATAAATTTGTATTTATGTGTTTCATCATTTTAAAATGACAGAACCAAACAATTCATAAGCCAAAAGGTGCAAAACTCAAGATAAAGAAAGAATAATAAAATCAATCAAACGATACAAAAGACAAATCCAATAGGAAAAAGTGATAAGAAGAAAGAAGAGGATTCATGCTAACCTACAATTGCCCTTAGAACTCGAGGCCCACTAGAATAGAAGGCCTCAATATAAATAAAAAAAAAAAATGAATGAGAAATGAAAATTGATGACCAATCAAAATCAATACAATCAACATAAACCAACAAGTTAACAAAATGACAAAATAAATCAAAACATGAAAAAATAAGGTAGCTTTGAATTTTAAAAATAGAAGAATTGAGAAGAGATAAACAACTCAAGAGAGGATAGACAATGAAGAACCCAAATGCCGGACATGATGAAGGTGAGAAAGCAAGCACTAAATAGTGGCACGATAAATAGAAGAAAGAAAATAAATATATATGTGAAATAGATCATTTTGTTGAAGCTCATAATATTGGCTAGCAATTATAATTGATAACCCCATCTAAATGTACATAGAATGCCACTATATCATCATGATCGGAATCAACATCTTGAGGATCATATGTATAAGGAGTCGGGATAACGATTGACTTCTCCAAAGAAAAAAGTTAAGTGATGGTCAAATAGATGTCAAATTGTAAATTGAAATCACATTGTGATAATCAAATGAGCGTCAATTTAAGGCCAAAATTAATTGTGAACAACTTGCTACAATACCCTCAAGCCCCACTATTGGCATAATTATACTAGCATAGATATATTAAGTACAACTATCTAAAATACACCGAGAGATATCAATCTCATGTTGCCTATCTAACCTATATAAAAATCTAATATAAGCACCTAAAAATTAATATCTCGCAAAGTGTATTTTCGATAGTTGTATTTACTAGGAATCACATGTGAAATGTGCAATAGAGAGGTCGGAGGGGATGCATCGAAGAATTTAAACTTTAGGGAGTGAAACATCGTAGGAGGAAGAGGGGTTTGAGGCAAGTGAGGTCTAAGTGCAGGGAAAAAGTTGGGGAAACCTATGCGAAACTTCTTTTTACGACCATGCATGTAGGAACCACATGTCGATTTTGCCAATCATTTGGAGGAGAAAGAGGATGGAGTGCAATTTGGTGTTTGTAATGTCAACCCTTGTGATTTGTGGGTAGTTAGAACACACGTCAATTTAAGAGGAATTCGCTTGCACATGTCATGTGACACTTTAGAGAAAGGGATATGTGGAGTGGACTCAACATCCCATGTTGAGTTAATGTAGTAGTTGAATTTGATAACCAAAAACATGGCCACTCAAGTGGTTTTGCTCCATCTTTATATACCATTATCTTAGGCCATTCTCCACGATTGCCCAGGCAACGACAAATATCAACCACAAGAGTTTTTCTTGTGGATTTGTAGTTGACACCACCTCCCAAAGCAATCCCGGTTCTTAACACTCATTAAATACAAGGCATTGTCATGTGTATCTATATTAGGAAAGGTTTTCATGACTACCAATATTTTGTTGACATCACCATTGATAGAAATGTTATCATCAAGGTTTGGACAAGTGTCCCGAAAGTGCTATCATAGCAATTACCCGTTGCTGACTGGTCAACAAATAGAGGATAACACTAATAAGTCTTTGAGTGACACCCATTTGTGTATTGTGAGGAGAATTAGCTAGGGTGGTTGCATCGCATCTCCTTCGCCACTGCATATAGATATGGAAACTTGCATATGTTTGAATTATGCATTTTGCATGTGTTAGATACAAAAACTTGTGTTTAGGGTTCTTTCTGCCATTGATTTCATGTGCATTTGTGATTAGGGTTTTGCTTTAGCGATTAGGATTTTTGCCATTAATGATCCTAGCAAATTTAAAAGCTTTAAATAGTATTAATAAAATATAGGTTGCATACATCAAGATGGGGACATGAACTTGACATTAAATCACATATTGTTCATCACTATATTACTCATGGCATCGAAAATCACAGGAAAGTGAATTCAATTGCAATCAAAAGTTAATGGAAGTCTTAAAATAATGAAACATGTGATGACTATGCCACCTCATGTGGCCCTACGGTTAACACTCCATAACTATAGTTAGCAATAGTGACCTCAATTTCAAGGTAGGTGTGGTCATGTGAGATTTGTTTTAGATGCCCATGTGCCTAAAATATTTCCTTTGTCCAAAACGAGAATGCCATGCTAAACATATAGTACTCAATTGAAAGCGAGTGTAGAAAAAATTAACAAAGATATTTTGTTTTAGGCACTATTATTTGTGATTTGTCATTATGCTAAGCTTTGAGTCAATGGTGAGCGGAGATAATTTTTTTAGTTTTAAAAATTGGGATACAACGATAATGTGTGTCAATAACATAAGCATTGAACTAATAGAACCATCAAAATCTTACATTATTACATGTTTCAATAACATAAGCGTTGAAAATGGAAAATGCTTCAAAACCAATAAAACATGGTATATGAAGAATACATTCCAATAGGGCACACTTCTTCTCCATAGGTTTGTTAGTTCGGATCGAATCCCTCCAAGATCAAAAAATGAAGCGTGAAAAATCGTCCTATAGGACGATATTGATATCGATGTTGATGCTAACATGGAGCAAAACGAGAAGGCCATGCCATTATTGGATTCTTATGCGTGCACGTAGAACCCTTGTCATCAAACTCTCGCCGCATTGAGTCCACAAAGCATCCTCTTCTTGTTCGGAGAATTGACATGGTATAGAATGGAGATCCCATTTTCCAATGTGGCATCTTCTCACCATGTTGATAGGGCACACAAGGTTGGCGAGGTTTTTTCTTTGTATTTTGATGCTCTTTCGCACTTCCCCTATGTGATGCGCTCAATTTTTTTAGGACTTTGTTTGCACAAAGCATGAAGAAAGAACGAATTGTTTGCACAGTACCACGTGAACAATGTGATAATGGCGTACATTGATGCCCAAAGATATCAAAACCATTTGTTGTACATGCGTGTGTTAGATGGAATGACCCTCGCGTTCCCATATAGACAATGATCCCGCTCCCATATAGACAATGACCCCGGTTCCCAAACATTACCTTATGGCCAAGTTATTATTATTTTACTATTGACTTTTCCAAGACAAACAAAAACATTTTAGTGACTGCCAAATGGACATTGAATTCAAGGATAAATTGTCATGAGAGGGTCAAATAGACGTTAAATTCAATGTCCAAAATAAAAATGAATTACAACTTAATTACCATTGTAGGAACTCTACGTAATACTTAATTATTGTTAATTTTTATTCTATAAACTATTTATGACTTTAAATCTGTCATTTTGAGATCTTACTAAAATTGAAGAATATATATTATACGATCAAAAAAAAAAAAATCCATAACATGCACATGTTCAAGAAAAAAAGTGTAAGTAACCTGAAACCTTCGTAACTTCCTTCTTGACCCCGGCAAGAGAGGTAATGAAACATTTAATCCGTGTCATGCCGGGAGGGGTATGCGTCCCTAGAGACTTGGAGGGATGTAATTTTTTTAAAATAAATTTAAAAAATCTTACATTCTTTCTCATCCTGTACAAAAACTCTCCCTACACCCAAAATATGGGATATTCCATGCTCTGGCTTTCTAGTCAGCCTTCGCTATTTTTAAATTTTGTGTATCTTTAAACTGGTTTTGCTCACATTTTACTGTCTGTGATTGGCAATCTAAGAGCATGAAAGTCTGCTTCTACCTTCGCCTTGTTTACAACCATACACTCAAAATGCCTTTCTGATCATTATCCGAAATAACTAGTTCTAATGTTGAGTGAAGGCTTACGTGAGCAAGTCAATTACATAATTTATTTTTGTTGTTTTAGTCAATGCCCAAATGACCTCCATGAATAGTTTTATTATAATGACATTTATATGATAGAATCACAAGGCAAAAGGACCCACTAACACATCTGATCCTATTAACCACTTTGGATTTTTCTCACCCACTACATATATCCATCAATCCCAGGCATGGAGATAATTTCAAGTTCCATCCTGAGTATTTGATTTAATGAAAGCAAACAAATAGGTGTAGATGCTCTCTCTAGGAGTTGGTTTGACAATCGAGAGCATGAATATTTCTCATGAGACATAATACCTCTGAGGTGCTTTTCAAAGTTTGGTTTCCAAAGTGATATGTAGTGTACTGAAACGCAGACGTAACAAACACTGAACAATTTAATTGGCCATAGTCTTAGTTATGACTGTAAGCTTGGACATTGGAAAACCCTCCTATTGTGCACTGAAGCCAAAGTTCATCATTACAGAACTATACTGTTATAAAAAGAAATTTTAAATGTTATGGAGCTTTATAATAGTGGCATGGACACGCATCCTGTTATTGTTTTGCAATTTATGAAAGACATTATGCTACATACAAAATGTTACATAATTACCCACTATATAAAACACACCAGATATCAACATAAAAGAATTTACCATGCAGCCATTGAAGATACTGTCCACAAAATATTGATTGGAGGCTCAACAAATTCTTGAAACTTAGATTGGAGATTGATCTACCTTATTATAAATCTTTTCAAACATCCTGGTAGCAGTTTGCCTGCTCCATACTGATTGAACCGCTGACAGGAAGTTGGTTTTGTTTCTTTCTTTTGCATTTCTAATTCCGGCTTGTTGCTGGGGTTTCCTAATGTGATCCTATTGAATGGAACTCTCAAGTTGCTGGTATTATTTTTGGAGAAGTGCTGATTGTCAAAACTTCCAAGAATATCATATAAGAAATTCATGCATTTAAAAATATCTGGATTGCCCATCATAAATTTTCTTTAGTGAGGTTATGAATTGATTCTCCACATATGTTGACAAATGCTACAACAGAATTTTGCTGTCTGGCAAATTATTCTTTTTCAAAAACAAATTCTTGAAGAATAACAATTCGGCAAAAATAGTCTTCACTGCGAGTCAAGTGGATCTGTTGAGAGACCAGGAGAGCAATTGATTAAAAACTTGAAAATAACACTAGCTATACTTTTATTTTAAACAATCATTAGTTTCAAAGCAAATTGTATTGTAACCACTGGTTTTTAACCGAATCTCCATCTAGAGAAATAAGAAAAAATAAGGTACAGATGTTAGCACTTAGTAATAAATGGGATCATCTCCATGAGGAAAAACTGAGCCCATCTGATCATGCCTTGGGTCCAACAACCCCAAAAATTCTGATATTGACAAAAAAAAGCAAGAGCATGTCAAGAATGAAAAGGATATCATGAAGAAGTCGTATAAACCACTCAACTTTTTAGAGTTGCCAGTCATCTCTACAATTTTTTCTCCAAAATTGTCATGATTGACAACTGTGAAACACTGTAAATGGGACACCATGTTTTACTTTGCCAAATATAATAAACAATGGGAGACAATGGAACCCCCATTGAATTAAAATTTGCTTTCAATTGACTTGTGCAATTGCCTGCAAGGATTATTAAGAATCCAATAATATTTGGCCGAAGAAACAAAATGAGAATTTGTGTATAGAGATTTCTACAAAAGGGTATTATGGTTGCAAAAAAATTATCCCAAGAAAATGAATGAAAAGCCGGTAGACAATAATATTTTCCTCGATGACAGGAGTTAGTGTAGCTGACCGGATCTGGCCATTTGACTCTTGTAATATATATGTAAACCAGTTACAAGAACATAGTCAATCCAACGTAACAAACTGTAGTGAAAATATGTGAAGCCTGGCTCTTTTATGGGCAATACGCAAATTCTGCTTAGTCCAAGATGTCTGTTCTATTTCCATAGAAGTGCTGGATAAATAGACTGCAGCATGCACAAATCAGGATCTAATATCACCAGAGGATAGAATTCAGAACTCAAGTGCATAATGCCAGAAACCAGTGGACATTTGCTTCAGTGGAGAGATTAAACTTAAGTGGGAAACAAACAGCACAAGGCAACCCCATCATATTCTCAGTGACGCAGCATAGAGACAACACTCTGCAGTTCAAAAGAAGAATAAACCCCGCAATGTGGATTAAACAATTACTCTAACCTTTTGATGCCATTGTCTTCCAAGAGCCTATATGCAATTAATCTGGATAGAAAATCTTATTTCCCTTTCCAGCTGTGCTCATAAATGCATGCAGGATGTCTGCCCAAACAAGAGACTTCTTGAAATTTCCATTCATTACAAGATCACATACAAAGCTTAAAGTAATGAAAACCATTATCGCTGAAAGTGCCTCTAAACTGGAGATTGAATCCCGCCACCACAAAATTTCCATTTTCTATCACTGCCTTTCTTCAGAACGTACCTTATATGATATGTGCTGCATTGAACCAAGTTAAACACCAAAAGTAGAACAATTATTAGAAATACTTGGAGAGATACAATCATGAACACAATTAATATGTTCATCTCATCAAACTCCTACAATGATATCAACCAACCTATAGTAATTTGGATTCTTAAGCTGGGTCTCGTCGACAAGCTCAGCTGCTTCTTCCAAAACTGCTTCTACTTCTGCAATTTCCCAACCCATGTCATCCGATGAAATTTCAGCATGCACAATAGACAGATGCAGGAGTACAAATCTCCAAAAGCACGACCTTGATTTTGCTGATTCTGCTAGACCTTGCCACTATGCCAAGATGGTCCAAGCAACAGAGCTATGAGATTCAGTACCCAAAAAGCAAAGAGTTGATCAAAATCAAAAAGTCAAAGTTAATTGTGCCAGTTCCAAAATTGTTCACCTGTGAGAGCATGGGCTCTGCAAGAATTTCAGATAGACGATGGATCTCATGGTTTGGTCCCAAGGCCTCAGCTTTAGTACTCTGCCAGCGCCTGACCAGAGACTCCGCTTCCCTGAATGCCATCTGTTTTCGATAAAATACGTTGCGCCTTGACTTCCCAATTAAGAGTGAGAGATCTGTGACAGGCCAAGCATTTTCATCAGCTTGATTTTCATGCTGCTTTGCAAATGGCATCAGAGACTTTGCAATTGCCATAGTTATCCTGCTCCCAATGTTTTCTCTTAGGGTCTGAGCAGTGCTAGTTGAATGACTTGATGACTGATCTGCAGAACATGCAGATCGCTTTATTGAACAATCTGGTTGTGTAGCAAAGCTTTTATAGGAATGCGCCATTGGTTTAGATTGCAGATGCAACCTAATCGATATAAAAGCACAACCTGCAAGGAGAGCTACCAAAAATAATTTTCCCGCTGTCTTACCCTTCCCTGACCAGCTTCTAGATAGTCTCTTTCGCGAGATCCCAACATTTTGGTTCCATATTAAGGATGAAGCATTTCTAGATTTGTTGAATATTGAAGGAGTTTGGGTACTGGATGGTGAAAGGTTGCCTCCAGCTTCAGGAATTTCAGTTGGAGAAGAGCAAGTTAAGGCTTGAACAGAAGAGCTTAAAGTCTGTGACTGTGTTGTAGTATGGGATGGAAACCTGCGTCCTACACAAGGTAGAGGACGGTCAACATCTTTTCTTTTCCAGCCATCTATAGGCATTTTGACTTTATTACCAAAGTAGTTTACCTGCAGAAGAAATCAACAATTCCAAGTGAATAAAAAATCAGAAATACCTGTCAGCATCTTTTAGAAATCCCAGTTCTCTTGGAGCCACTCTATATTAAACTCACCAAAGAAGGTGTACAATCGTGTATCCATAAAGACGCCAAGTACAGCATCCTTCAGCCATTTTTCCTGATCAATTTCAGCACGTCTTCTGGCATAAGACAGAGTTCCAACTTTAAGCAACACAAGCTCCACCATACAACTCCATTGCATCATGCACTAGCAATCCAACAGAAAACCAAAAATATGCAAGGAAAAACGTATTGGAGATGCAGAGATGAAAGATACCAAGGATGCATACAAGTCTACACCTCCGTTATCTAATTTTGGTGAGTCTATCTTGGCCCTGTGTTGTTTTCGTGCGCTCCCATTGAGGCCAAGCTTTTGAAGATCCTCTCTGAGTACAACTTTACCCTGAATCAAGCACAAATAAATCAGTAAAATACATACATTTGGTAAAAGATCTTGGAGTGCTGAGAAAGGTTACCTCTCCTAGAAGCAATTTACACATGGCACCCTCCAAACTCAAATTTACAGCTTCGGTCCTTTCCAAGCTCTCTATGATATTATTGGCCTTTTCAATCTGTAAATGCAAATGAATATTGAATAAAATCTATGACATTTTCAGGAAAAGCATCCCTTCAAAGCATCACAGACAAGCAAAATAAAAAGCATACCAGCTCAGGACGCTTTCTTGAGAAGCCCACTGCTATGTGGGCTAACAATGCCATGTAGAAGCAATTAAAATCTATAACACTCCGTTGTTGTCGAGCTTCTGAAGAACTATAATTCTTCCGTATGGTAGCAAGTGTCTCCCATGGAAGCAAACCAACAATTTCAACTGCCAGCAATTTATTCATTGCTTGACTAAGGAAAACCGACCAATCTGTAACTGCACATGACGCTTCAGCTTCCAGACCTTGTCTAAGTACTTCACGCAATGCTGCCAAGGCCCCCTCTCTTCGCTCTGCATTCTCCGGTGTTCGAGGCATACTTAGATGTTCTAGCAAGCATGTGGGTGCAAGCTCCTCTAGAGATGCTTCAATCTATGAGGAAAAGAAAACAAATGAAAACTAAGAAAATCTTAGAAATAAAGTCACAAGAATAATGCAAGTATTTTATATCAGACACAAAAGAAAAATAATGTACCTCTGCTAAGAGAGTCAGTTTTGCCAGAGATCTCTTGCTCCTTAGCAGCAACTGAGCTCGAGCAAGAGCATCAAAGCCTTTTGAAACCCTTCCACTTTCAAAGCCTCTTCTGGCTATAGAACACTGTAAATAAAATAAAAACAAGGGCATTTCTCTCCCAGGCTTAGCAAGCCAAACAGGAATAACATATAATGAAACTGGAAACAGAATGAGAATTCCGAGACCTCCTACCTCTGACAAAGCCATGGAAAGTAGAATATCATGAATGTAAGGCTTGGCATTGGCATGTTGCATGGTGGCTCGACCTACTTTCAATACCATTTCGTCCTCCCCAACCTGCGTGGAGCTTCCGATGGTCATAAGCCATTACAATCACTTCCATTCCGTGTCAGAAAACCTCCCTCATTTTTCACCCCAAAAAGATGGAATCTACATTTATCGGAAGAAAATAAGGAATACAGTACAAGTAAATAAGTCGAAGGTCTTACTTCTTGCAAGAGAGACAATGCAGCAGTCAGCCATGGCCAAGGAAGGCTTAAAGAAGATTTTGGGGGAACCCGTTCCCTCACATTCCCTGCAAACTCTGGCTCAAAAAGAAGCCTATCTCGCACATCCATCAACACCTCCTGCAAGCCCTCAAAAGCAACCTCTCAACTATATCACCATTTATCTGCTATTCCCACACACACACACACATTTAACCACACCACTATTTATCTTTCTGTCCTTATACCCACATCATACACATACATATTCACTGCAGCATTGTTGATTTTCCATGCTCACAACTACACATACACAACACATTGAACATCGAACTATTACCAGTTTTTTATCTTCGACTCCCACAGACATGACCATTCAACCATACTGGTGTTTGTCTTCTATGGCCACACACTCGTAAACATATTCAAATTTACATTTAACATTTCAACTTGCACCCAGGCTCGTTGCTTCCAAAGTTTCATACATGTGCAGGCCTGCCATTATGCCAGATTGGTACCTTGGTGGGCTGCAAGGCAGCCAAGAAAACTTCACCATGCAAACAAAACCCAATTGGCAACTAGACCATTGTTTATCTTCTATGCCCGCCCACACACATTCAACCATAAAAGTGTTTATCTTCAATTGACAACCAACCTTGCTCACACCCACATTCAACTATACCAGTGTTTACCTTCTATTGACACACACCACACCCAAACACACAGACATTCAACTATACCACTGCTTATCTTCTATTTATACACACATATTCAACCATAACACTGTTTTTCTACTAGGCCTACACCTACATATGCAGTCAAACATTCAGCTAGACCGCTACTTGTCTTCTATACTCACATATACATTCAACTGCACCATTGTCTATATTTTATGTATGCAATCAAACATTCAGCTAGACCATTGCTTGTCTTCTGTACTCATGTATACATTCAACTGCTCCATTGTTTATCATCTATGACTATGACCCCACACACACATTAACTGCATCTTTGTCTATAACAGTGTTTATCTTGGATAGACACCCAACCCTGCCCACACCCACATTCAACTATACCAGTGTTTACCTTCTATTGACACACACCACACCCAAACACACAGACATTCAACTATACCACTCCTTATATTTTATTTATACACACATATTCAACCATAACAGTGTTTTTCTCCTAGGACTACGCCTGCATATGCACTCAAACATTCAGCTAGACCGTCGCTTGTCTTCTATACTCATATATACATTCAACTGCGCCATTGTTTATCATCTAATATTCAACCATACCACTGTTTTTCTCCTAGGCCTACACCTACATATTGACTCAAAGATTCCACTAGACCGATGCTTATCTTCTATGCCCAATATATACATACAACCGCACCATTGTTTATCATCTATGGCCCCGCACACACATTCAACTGCACCATTGTCTATATTCTATGCCCCCACACACACACACATTCAACTGCACCATTTTCTATATTCTATAGCCGTGAGCGCACACAAGCATTTTAAGATACACGCAAACACATTGGGTTTCTTAGTTTTGAGTACCTGGCGAGATTGCGAAACCGAGGAACTGTATCCTTCTTCAATCTCTGCAACTTTCAACTCCATGGCCGCCTTCACCACTTGATCTTTGGAACACCCATCTAGCAATCCTAAAATCTGCTAGAAAAATATAAACCATAATAAATAGTCTCCAGAATGAAATGGAGCAAAATGGGCAGCTTAAAAAATGAACTGGGTCATCAAAATTAATAATTGGAAAGACAAAAACCTTTTACAAAATAAGAAATGGGTATACTAAAAAATGAATTGGGTCATCATATTCATCCTTGGAAACACACAAAAATCATTTGCCCATACCTGATAACAGTTGACGGGAATCTCAACATTGCCATGGGGCTGCTGCTGTAGATTCTCAGCATTAGGGGAATCTGCTACCCTGAGTTTATTGAAAGCCAAAATAAGAGATCCGGGCCTTTTTCTTCTCGACTGCCACCTGCCCGACAAAGAATAATGACAACAAGAAAATGAAGATGGAGATGAAGAAATCTTGGCATGGATACAGAAGGGTGAAAAAGCCAGAGGCCTACAATCCTTGAGTTGGGTTAAATATATGCATTCCAATGCCCTGCGAGAGATGGCCATGGTCTTTATGTTGCTCTTGCTTTATCAAAAATCCAAGAATAAGTGTCATTCATTTGCAGTGGCAGTGGATGTAGGATCTGAATAAGGCCTCCTTGTTTTTAAAATATCAATGTAATGATCTTACTGTGTTTTCACAGTGGCAGCCAAGACAGGTCTTGATTTCGAGGCAGAAAACAACAACAGGAGCTCGTGTGCAGACAAACTAATTAAGGGTGTTTTTGTAATTAATTGTGTGGTGGTTTCTGCTAAAACCCATCAACGTCTTTCTCAGTTAAGACACACCCTGCTTTTTTTTCCTTTTCCGAAGGAGGCTCCACAGAGTTCGTTCCAAAAGTCAATTGGGCAGGCAAATCCCCCATTGATCTTGTGGGTGGGTAAGTTGCAGTTAAAAATGCCCCTTATGGGCTCTGTAGAACCACTCTAACCAACTTGCTGTACATACCCACCATGTACACTATAATCAAACTAATACCTTGTTTTTTAAATAAATTTGTTGATTATATTGATTCTAAAAATGCAAAAGAGAAAAGCCAAACTGATTTTTTATTGATTACAAAAATGCAAAAGAAAAGCCAAACTACTTTGGGGTTATAAGGCTTCAAAAAGCAAAAGAAGATGAGAGAGAGAGAACTTAAACAATAGGAACTTAAGAAAGCCCGCTTGTAGGTAGGTAGTAACAAAGTGATTTCTAAATAAGAAGAAGCACAAGTGAAAAGAACTTGATTATGTGCTTTTTTAGAGTTTTATATTATATGTGAAAAGAACTTGTTTTTGTACTTTGTTAGAGTTTGGTATTTTTTTAATTAAGTATAGATTAATTTTTCCTTAAGAGCAAAGTAAGGTTATTTATATGGCTTTTGACTAGTCGATGCAATATTTGTTGTAATCAATACAAAGTGTAGCACCAAAATGAGTTTGGAAGTTTATTTTGAAGGTTTACGATGAAGTAATGATTTTGTTGATATGTCTTAGCATCTACACGAGATCTTAGTTATAGATGTTTTTGAAACTAGTCTTAAGGATTCCCTCTAAGCCTTTTGTCACACACCATTGGGAACCATGTGGTGTTAAGCTAGGAGTTTATAACCTCACTATAGGTGTTTTTGGTTCTCCTTTAAAGAAATACAAATAGTGCAATTGTTGGTTTGTGCATAACATTTTGATGATCTTCTCGTGTTAGACTCAAGATTTCAAGGTCTTTGAGAAGGTTTCGCTCAAATTCCATGTTTGGGTTGAGTTGTATAACCTACCTATCTTTCTTTGGACTTTCTTCAACCAAATAGTTTAGCATGCAAAGTGCGTGTGACATGTCATAAGCTTCGACAGTTTTATTCGACTTGAGCCAACAAGTAAATTTGTGTTGAGGTTGATCTGACTAAAGTCGTGAAAGAGTCATTAGTTATCCATGTGGGACCAAGTGTTTCAAGAAAAAGGTCACATATAAACACTTGTCCAACACTTGCTTTCGCTCTCAATAATTCGACCAAAAATTCATGATTGCCCACTCATGGTCTATGAAAATGTCGGTGAGTAACTATTTCACCAACAATTGCTAAAAAGGATGAGGGTTAGGCAATTGTTGGCAATAAAAAGGTTGAACATGCTCTTGAAATATTAAGCCCAACAAAATAGTTTCTAATGTCAAACCACATTAGTACGCCAAAAAGTTGAGCCCAAAGTTCCCAAGCCTAACCTAACAATGTATAGTCAAGTTTCTCTAGCTCTTATTATACTTCTAATGTTGGGACATCCTCATTGATTCCTCCACCTACTAAAAGCTCGTGCAACCTTCCTTACAGAAGGGCAAGTCTTCAAGGGAAGACCATGGGGACAAGCACTTCTCCATATCATTGGTAGATTTTGTTTTGTGAAACTAACAATCACTTTTAAGCAACAAACTCTCAACGTTAGAAGCTAAAGAAAGGTATGAATATGATCAAGGAGAATTAAATATATGGGAATCCTCCCTTACAAATACTCATAAGTACTAATGACATTTGAAAATGTTCTTTGATATTAATCTAAACCCATTCATCATTGTGCACTTAAATGACTCAATCCTACATGCATCTCACTCAATTTAGCATATTACTCATCCTTGACCAATTAAAAAGTCATTTACTAAATATAGAATGCATCTTCGTACATTTAGACACCTTCTCCAAATGATAGAACTTAGTTAGCACCTTAGCAGGATGAAGTCACCAATGATGGACAAAATCAAGCGACACTTTTATTCTAAGGTTGCCGATTTTTTCCTCCACTCACTTAATGATCAATTTTTAAATGCACAAGTTAGCCTTGTCGACCTAGTGTCGATTGAGTGGAAAACCTTTCACAAAAGTTACCTATAAAAGAATAGTTTCCCCACCCATTCAAAGGGCCTCTTATATCACATCTTTAGGACTACCTAAGAGATCACAACAAAGCACCTAATTGTTAAATCACTCTCTAAAACACTAATTCTACATGCATCCTATAGGGCTTCCCTAGGCCATTTTACAAAGATATATTCTACAACAAATATCATTTCCAAGCATTGGAGGTCCATTTTATGATGTCGCCAAGATATTATTTATTACACATTCACCAAAAGGAAAAACTATGTGATGTTTGATCCCTCTTCTGAGTATTGGTACATAGTGTAATACTCAACACACCACAAGAGTGGGTGAGGTAAATTCACCCATTGGACTAACCCCTTGTTCAAGTCTTCAAAGAGATGGAATGGTTTGGAGAAGGAGAATCCTTGATCTGTGAATAGTCACAATCATGGAATTTTGAACACAAAAATAAAAAGACAAAGACACCTAAGATCAAATGTTAGAATTAGAATCCAATAAAACCCTCCATAAGACAAAACCACCTATAGAGGACAAATCCACACGGGTAAATTTTTCCTATGCAAGAAACTTCATCCTCCCTTTAATTTCAGCTCCCTATATTTTTAGGATAGCTCAATGACACTCTGCACAATATTTTTACACACTTTCGTATCATTGTATTGTCCTATGTTTTTGCAGGGGCAAAATTCACTAGAAAGCAGGACAACAACACCACAATGTCAAAAATTTTCAAAGTCATACCTTCCTAAGACACCCCCAAGTTAGTCCATCCCTAATGTTAGTCCTATCCAGTCAATCTAATGATCCCAAAGTGAATGTCAATTATTCCCCTAGGTGATTTAGGAAAGCAAAATCAGTCCCCCTAGGTGATTTAGGATCTTCTGGAGCATTCAAGTATTCGAGCAGTTTTGGGAAGGGCTACCATCAACCTTCTAGGACTAGTGCACCACCCCGGAGTGGATCAGAGGAGAAAAACTCATTTTGGAGGAGTATTCAAGTACTAGGAACATTAGGGAGATGATTTTGAAAGATTCAAGGAAGATTCGGAGGTGTTGGAACCAATTCACTAGAAGTGGGTTTTCGGCCTGAAGGAGCATGCACTCATGAAAGAGGTCCTAAGCTACAAAGCAATATTATGGGAAACCCGTGATGATTTTAAATCCCAAAAATTGTCGATGGAAATAAGTTTCAATGTCCTCCATGGTGGAAAAACCAGTACTTCTTGAAACCACATGCATTATTCTAGGCAACTCATTCTTCTGGTGCACAACAAGTGATCCCTACAAATAAGGAGCCATTTGGAGGTTTTTCAGTAAAAATTTTATCTTGGGACCATCACCATTAGATTCGAAGAGTTTTTTTTCATGTGGAATCATATAAAATGTCATCAAACCATTCATCTGAGAGCCCAAGATATGGTCCCCGTAAGTTGGTCCCAAGGTGCACTTTCTAACATTCGGTAATTTTTTAAGCTTGACACATGGCAACATGTGGTTAAGGCATAATTTCAAGCCCCCTTTTCACCTTTGCAAAGGGATTAAAGGGGCATAAAATTGTTCCCAACCCCTAAGAAGCCTTTTGGTCACCTAAATGACCGTGTACTTACCCTTCCAACCCCCGTTGACCAGTTTGACTTGTGCACCCACCAACCTCTCGCATGCATGACACTTGTCATGCCCAAAATGTTAGGATATTAATGTTTAAATTATACTTGTGTATTCAATAAGTATAAATGTTAGTAGTTATATTATTCTTATATAAACAATAATATATTATTGGAGTTGTTTTAACAACTCGTATGATTTGAGTTGTGTATTATTACGTGAGTAACAATCACAACTAAATAGGATTATTGTTAGAGCAACTTCCTAGTTTATAGGAGTTGCATATTCCTATATAATTGTAATCTATTCATATGAATGTATAGAGAAGAAATATATTTGTTAGTGTAAAATTAATTATTCTCAAAATTATTTCCTGTGCAAGTTTGGTTCAGAGTTTAGATTTGGTATCGAGCCCGGTTTAATCAACTATGGCATTGTGACTTAAAACGTGGGGCAACCTTGTGTTTCTATGTTGTCCCGGTTCATGGAGAGATATATTATTTACAATTGTTTATAGTTATTAGATTTCTGTGTGTTTCCTTAGATTTCTATGTTATCCAATTTCACCGGATACGACTGTGGATCTGAAATGTGACTTTACCATTTCAATTGCTCTACATTTCTAATAGCTAAGAGTTGAGTTCATTTGAACTAGAAATACATCGAGTTTGGAGGTGAAACTCGCCAACAATTCACCAGAAATTTGAGAAGTGCCAACAATTCGCCATCAGCTTCTCACCATTTTTGCACCATTTGGATCAACACAGATCTACAGATCAATCAGTCAAATTCTCTGCAGATAGCTCAATGTCTGACTATATTTTATATAATTATTTGCATCTATTCATTTGGAGATTAATCTGCACATCTTTTCTAGTGTGGAGCGTGGTTGTTTGAGAATTTAGTTGGTTAGGAGGTTTAACCAGTTAATCAATAGAAAATTTAACATCTGGTTCACCGCTTGTTAATCCCAATGTCTCACTTGGCGCTAAAGATCATACGCCTGAATTGGAGTGATGGTTCCATGACCCTCCCAGCCAAAATCCATATTTGAGTATACCAACACATTGAGATATCTTAATGGTTATCTGTTGATCATCAACTTGACCATTCTCAAAACTTCTCTCATGATTTGGATCGAGTTGGTGTTTAGATTTTGCGGTCTCTATTTGGGATGTCTATCAATGTATGTGAAAGATACCTTGCATATGTCAGTACGTAGTTCATTCTGAATATCTCTGCTTTGCGAGCTTTGATCCAGTCGCATATTAAACTGCTTCAAATTTCCTAGCCTGACACGACTGCTAGCTTCCTTCATTTGGTGATCAAGAAATCCTTGGAGCTGCACAAGATCATCCATGCATTTCGCCATCAATTTAGCCTAAAAACAACTCTTTAAATCAATGGTTAGTGCTCACCGTATTTGTTGGAACCAGGCTATTTCTTATAGACGTGTAGAGGAAACAGTTGTTTCTCCATCATGCTATTCTCCTCATTTCCTATTCATAGCATCGAGGAACTTGACTTGCATAGATCGGTAACGTGTAAGGAAGGTGAATGAAGGTGGCACAAAGAAGTCTATAAGTCGAGTTTTGTTATTAAAGTTAGTGTCATTCAATGTTAGTCATCGAGAAGATTACTCAAGTGAATTGGTCTAGTTTATAGTCTTAGGTAAAGAGTCGCTTAAACATATTATTGTAGTTGAGTGTGACTAAATTGTTTTAATGGTCAATATCATAATATGATATTTGGAATTCGTAAATCAGTCACTTTAGAAAGTAATTAAATATTACTTTTTTAGTAATAGATTTTGATTTTATAGAGTCAAATAGTCTCTTGTTCAAAAATAATATTAATTTCATTGTGTGTGTCAGTCATTGTAAAAAAAATTTTTAAAAAAAATAAATTGCCTCATGGACGCATTTTTGGTGTTACCCGATGTCGAAAAATAAAGTGTTTCACATTGCAGGAGGGAAGAAAAGAATAATCACAATGTGGAAACAATTGAGCATCATGATCAAATTTGGCTGAGTTAGCAACCTTTAACTAGAGGATGGAGGCAACAAAGGCTGGAGGTCAGACAACGACCTCTCGTTAGTCACCAACGCAGCAGGTTAGCACGGAGCTATGGTGGCATTTTGTGGTGTGAGTTTGATTTCAATTGTGTGCTTCAGTTTCATAGTACTTGTTTTGCAGATAGTGTGGATTTCAACATTTCAACGTGGTGTGAAAAATAAGAACAGATGTGGTATGTTCCTGTTCACTGGTATGTGGCTATTCCTACATAATTCCCCAATGCTAGAACATAGTGAAGAACAAATAGCACAGTGAAAGGCAACATCATGAGTCTTGATGAGGAGGTAGAAGATGTGTTCTGTTTGAGGTTTGTGTTAGCCTACGAAAACCATTGATGTGTTCTACTGAGTTCCCACACTATTAGGTTAGATGTGTTCCCTAGAGTGACTAGTTGATAAGCAGATGATTCTTGAGCATGTTCCCATCCTCGTCGGTCAGATGTGTTCCCGACAGTGCATGGTCGATAAGAAGTTGATGTGTTCCTTCTTCTACCTTTAGTTTGAGTGTGTGCCAAGATCATGAGCGCGCAGAGGCAAAAGCTACAGAGGAAGTGTGAAAGTTATTTTGTTACCATGTAAACATTAAGGGGGGGAATGTTAGGATATTAATGTTTACATTATACTTGTGTATTAAATAAGTATAAATGTTAGTAGTTATATTATTGTTATATAAACAATAATATATTATTGGAGTTGTTTTAACAACTCGTATGATTTGAGTTGTGTATTGTTACATGAGTAACAATCACAACTAAATAGGATTATTGTTAGAGCAACTTCCTAGTTTATAGGAGTTGCATATTCCTATATATTTGTAATCTATTTGTATGAATGTATAGAGAAGAAATATATTTGTGTGTGTAAAATTAATTATTCTTAGAATTATTTCCTGTGCAAGTTTGGTTGATTTTAGACAAAATGAGGTGGAAGTTCATGTCCCCTTTGCAACTTTGGGACATGAAAATTTTCCCTACCCCTATTGTGCCTTCTGGTTCTCAATGCGACCACAAACTAACTCCTAGGTGCTCAAACTCAGCCCCCCCACTTAAGTTACTCAACGAATAAAAAGATGCCAAGTGTCAAGCCCGAATGAGGTGGAATTTTATGTCCCCTTTGTCTCTTTTGAAAAGGGATGAAAGGGACAGAAAAATGTGCCCCACATCCCTACCCCTTGCATTCAAACACTATAAATACCAACAATTAGCATTTTTTTGCCATTTTTCCCCACGCCTCCGAACATTCTTTGAAACTCTACCAAATTTTCTCCATATCAAAAACCAACTTTTTACACTCCAATAGCTCCATAAAATCCTCCTTTACCTAAAAACACCAAAATCACACAAAAGGAACGGATCGAAACAATGGAAAAACAAAGAAAAATGAATATTTTTGTTGAAAACCCTCAAAGTCACTAAAACGAAAAATCTTCGTATCTCCCAAAATACTCAATGGATCGAGATGTCATTTGTTGTAATCTCTTAGTTTTCCCTGACGCCATGAGGATTCAAGAGGAATTTTTTCCATGCACGGTCCATATTTTTACGGTGAGCAAACCCCTTCTCGAAACAAAAATTTGATTTTTAAAATCTCTCATTTTCAAAGATCGGATGAAGCTGAAATTTCAAAGTAGCACTATTAGAAAAACCCATTTTAGAAATTTTATTTCATCATGAACCAAGAACCATAGACCCACTTTCCAAAAATATTAAGCCTTCCTACACATGTGGTGCTATTTTGGGTAAGTCATCATCAGAAGAAAGTAAAGAAAACAATGTGCACTAAGGAGGAAAATGAGGTCAGATTGATCAGTTGGTCTAAAAAGTAGTGGAATTCATCACTTACTAAAAATAGTAAGTATCCCATATGGGTGCCTACCATTTTTAGTAAGTCACCTCAAAAGAGCAGTTAAAGAAAGAACAATGTGCATAAGGGGAGTAATACAAACATATCTCATAAGTGCAGTCAATCCAGCAAAAATTGCCACTTCCTAAATATAGTAAGTTGTCTTGTAGGCACTTGCTATAAATAGTAAGTCATTCCAAAAGGTAGTTTTCACGAAAGAGTGAACAGAGGGGAAATCATTCAAGTCAATATCACCATTTGGGGTCCAGAAAGACAAATTCTCACACTTACTAAAAATGGTAAGTTGCACTCTCCAAATATAGTAAGTGTCAAGGGACCATGAAATTCAAGTTTACAGAATGGGCATTGTCACTGTCACCAATGGTGCCTTCATCAGTGTTTTTGTCTATCTCTTTAATATACCATCGTCACCACTAGATCATGACAAAGGTGTCACAAGGATCGTTGTAAGCATTGCTCACAGGTCATTCAGAATCCATCTCAGAGATCCGATAATGTCTTTCGACACTCACTTCATGGTTCGGGTTGCATGTGTATCATGTGCAAGGTGGAGATTATGATCATCGACGAAGCATTTTGTTCGATTTAGTAGGGTGTTCATGGTGTAAAGGTCCTAGCATGGTCCGTTTTGAGCTCCTATCTCTTTGGAAAGGATCTTCATGAGTGGTGTTTGTGGTCACTGGTGAAGTCATTCAACAGTGTTTTTAAACACTTAACCCAAGGTTTCCATGGACCATCTAAAGGATTTTTCTCACAGTGTAAAGGGTTCATGGATTCATATCTCACCACATTCGATCATTCCATTGAGTCATCTGGAAGGATCAACGAGACTTTATCAGAGGTGGATTCTTCGTCATCGACATAATTCTTCCTTCTTCTTTCGCTCTCTCTCTCTCTCTCTTCTCTCACCCCCAAATTTCTCTCTCTTCAATGTTATAATTCTTCGTTGGGGTGTACTTTTTATATGTCCTTAATGAAAAAAAGAAACTTTATGTTTCTAATGTAAAAGTCACCTTTATGTTATAAAAAGGGACTTAATATTTTCCTAGGAAGTTGAAAAGTTTTAAGTTACGCGAGGACATATGAAAATTCATTGGGGGGTATATGAAGAGTCATCTCTTCTTATAAAAGGAAAGGACTCCCATTCTCAAGGGGTTATTGGTTGCATTCTTGTGAATTCATGAGAGATATTTTGTCTACTTGTGGAAGAACAAAGAGTTAGCCATTTTCGATATTTTCCCCTCTCTATTTTCCTCCATTCTCCTATCATGTACAACTCTTGATTTTAAATGCTAATGAAGGAAGAAGTTTTTGTTTTCCATGGCATATGAATGTGTGCATATTTGTATGCATGGTTTCCTCTAGCTAGTAGCATTAAAATCTTGTTGTTTTCTTCTCTTTAATGCATGTGATGAAATTTCTAACTAGTGTGTGCAGGAATCGAGTTTCTACTTGCAACATTAGTTCTCCTACCTCTCATTCTCACTCCCTTTCCTACTCTCTAGACAAATTCTTCTCTAGCAAGTGATTGCTAGCTTTTCCACAGGGTCAATGGAGTGCCCCTGTGTGATCCTCGGCCGCAAGGCCACCAAGAAAAACCCACTTTTCACGTGCATGCAAATACGGAAGTTGCACTGTCTAAGTAGAGGGACTTTGACTCCTAGATCATTGGCAAGAAACCCATAAGTTTGTCCACCTGAAATTTTCTCACCAACACATTATCACTTGCGTCTCATCCAAATTTGGGTGAATATGGCATAAACCTTATCCCTAAGTTCTAAATCTAACTTTCTAGAGTTTTTATAAATCATATAATTGCAATACATGAACTTAGGATATGTGATTTATTGTTATTTACTATATTTTTAGTTATAATCCATATTTTACACATTTAGTTGATATCTTAATTTAAAAACCCTAGTTTTAATATTATATTTTAGCAAACCCACTTATTTTAGATTACACATATCATGTGTCTTCATACCTCATTAGGGTTTCATATTTCTAAATTTTATCGGTATTCTCACAACTCTTTAGGATCTTTAAAACTCTAATTAGATTTTTGCATCATTTACATCACATTAGTGACCAATACGCAATGACAAAGGAATAAATTTTAGCTAAAAATCATAAGCTCAATATAGAATTAAAAAGGCTTATCCTTCTTGGTCCCGACAATATGTCGATTGACTATAATATGTATTTAGTTGGCATATTATTTGTAGGCCTATAACTACGCCTCCTCCACCCATGATAGATCCTATAAGGAAATTCCATTAACTAATTCTACCATTACTCATCATGAATATATTTAATTCAATTACCAAAACCTACCCATAATGACATGGTCAAATATCATAATACCCTACTTAATCATAAATCATCTTATGTTTACTATTATGGTCACGAACATTCGCCAACTATTATTTTTCATTATGCACGAGGATCAAGATCTCATCAATGACCACATTCTAACATTCATTACTGAGTCAAGTACTACATGTATGGAGTTTCACTTACTAGTGTCTTACATTATCTCTTCACCCCTAACATATGACATGCATACCTTGGATCCTACATGTATCCCCTATAGTCATTACATAACCTAATCAAAACACCAATATACCTCCTTTTCATCCCATAAGAGACCCCATGATAGATCATCTTGCTTCTATTACACAAGAATCTTTAATTATTAAGGATCCTCATTCCTTGCAACTTGATCGTATACCATGTGATAACCTATATGTATCCCAAGACAACAATGAACATTTGGAAATTTTTTACAATGCCATATACAAATACCCACATGCATTATACATTTGATTTCTCATACTATTGATAATTTGATTCACATCACACCCTTAAAGGGGGAATCCTCGCTTTCTTAATTTCTAGTCTAATAAATTCTTATATACACACATACACCGACACATGTTACTTTCACATTTATTTATTTTAACACCATTGAATCTTTTTCAACCATGATATTGATTAATGATGTGTAAATATGGAAATCTTGTTCTCAAATTTTACTTTTGATAATGGCTCATATTAGATCATGTAGATAACCTAATTGAATTATAAATTTACTTCCAAGTGCGCCTACATTATCCATCCTTATGTTACTCATGCATACATTAGTCCTCCTACATCTCACACTATTGATTATCGAAGGGATTTTCATTATAACCGAACACCTTCACCGAGTATGGCTCTATTTTCATCAATTCCAAAGTCATTTTTAGAGAAACCCATAATACATAGTTATGTGAAGCATAATATAGTTTTGCAACAACCATGTGGGTATGACCCTTAAGGGACACTAACACACTCTCTTTAATAATGAAAGCCTATGGATATTACAATTACATGTGACTTAACTTTGTAACATTATATCAACAAATATAGTTACTACATTACACATGAGTACCTCTTGAATTCTAATGACGACCCTATACTACCATTTATCTCCTATAACATAGTCCATGTGTATGTATATATACCCTATCTAATTTGCACATCCAAAAAGTACGTATAACTCACTTGTACATAACACCTTGTAGGATGCCTAGTCAATAAGATGTTGTGTCATGATGGAGTACATGTATGTAGTATATGGATATGGATGGTGATATCATAGAAAGCATGAGTATGAGGTGTAGAGATACTCACAAGTGTCTCTACGGTTTTGGTATGTGGTTTGGACATGTTTTCTAGGTCTACACTAGACCTATTCTTAAGTCATAGGCGACCTAATTAGGTCAGCTGGAATGATTTCAGCATGGATATGAAAATTTTATCATTGGAAAACTTGAAGTAGGTTTTTTAGAGGTGTGGTCTAAGTTTTAGGTATTGGTTTGGAGGAATTAGCAAGATATGTGATTTTTAGCTCTATCGAGTTCTTGCAAGTGAGAATTTGAGCTTGAATTGAACTTTCTTATGTTTATTAGCATGTGTAAACTCTGCATGGTGGCCCAAGATATTCATGGTAGTTGGGTAAGGGTCCTATATCAATTTTCTTAGCATTATTTTGTGGTTTGAGGGGTAGAGATTTATGAACAATCATTAAGAAGGTAAACAATTTCTAAACCCTCTTAAAACCCTAATTGAGTAGCGATTGGAGCGATATTGTTCAAAGTGACCCATAATGGATTTAAGTTGATAGTATGTTGATTTTATGTTTTAGGGGACTCCTCTATCTTTCCTTAGGTGGTATTTTTGTTTCATGACAAGTATGTGGACCCCACAACAAATTTCAAGTTTATGAAGAAGTTATGTTTTCTCCCAAGTTGTGCCCTAGAATTTATTAAATAAATTAGTATTTGAGGAATATGGGAAGTAATTATACATTCCTATGGTGGTTTTAGAACAATTTTAAGTCCTTGGGAGGTCTGTTGAATTCATTCTTACGTGACTCATTTTGGTTGTTGCAGTTGCAGAGGTGTTTTAATGGTGGTTCATTTTGAGTTGTGGTGTCTAATGGAGTTGATGATGACCATGAGGTGAGGAGATTTATATCCATGTTTCACACTTTCATGGTTGAGGTGATTTGATGATGGTTTTACTTCATTCTCTCGAGGACTTATTGTGTAGATCATAGATCTAGTGAGGAGATTTGTTCGAAGGTGGCTTCATTGCATGAGATGGTGGTGTAGAGTCGTAGGAGATTTTTGTAATTTTCTAGAAGAATTAGAAAACATTTCTAAGTGGTCCTTGAAGTTTGGTAAAGGTCATGTTTGCTTAAGAAGGCTGAGTTTTTGAGAGGGCAGTTCTAGTGTATTAGGCCTAGTTAGGTCCTAATGGAGGATTTGAAGGTTCTAGATGTTATTTTTGACCTAAGTGGTCTTATGAATGATATTTTTATGATGTCCCTAAGTTTTTTTATGATATTTTTCCTATGATTTCTGACCTATGTGTATTATGATCACGAGTCATGTATATAATCATGTTTTAGAGGCTTATTTGAGTTGTTGGGGTGTATGAAAAAGTATGAGCTAGAGGGCAGCTTGAAGAGGTGAAGGAAGTATTTGTGACCATATAGATAAGTTAGAGATGGTGTTATGATGTTCTATAGTGTATGTTGATGTTGTAGAGGCAGGTCATTAGTCCTAATCATCTTGGTGGAGAAGTGATTGAGTGAGATAACAAGAAAGGCATATTTGGAGAAGATAAAAGGAAAGAGAGCTTCATAAGTGTCATCATCAGTTTTTGGTGCAACATTTTAGAGGTGACAAAAAAATCAAGTGGTTTTAGTTGGCGTTGAGTCATCTAGGGTTTTGTGCTCCTTATAGGTTGGTGTTGTATTAAACCTAGGATTTGGTGCTCCTTGTGGGGTTGATGTCTCACTAAACCTAGGGGTTGGTGCTCCTTGTTGGGTTGGTGCTCAACTAAATTTGAATCATTACTCTAATAAAGCTTTATTTCAATGGGTTTTCTTCCCTATAAGGGTTTCCCACTTAAATCTAGTGTACTTGTGTTCTTTTTTTCTCATGGTGCATGCTCATGTGTTTAATTAATCATTGCTTAATCCATATGTTGATGATTGTTTGGTGAATGAATTGAATGATTGATGGATGTTAATGCTTAAGTGAATGAAAGTTATATTTCCCATTGATTCACCCCCAAGTGATTGTGCTTCCAACAATTGGTATTTGGAGAAAGATCATGAAGTTAGTGATAACAATATTTATGATGATGATATTAATAAAAGACTGAGGTAGAATTACAAGAAGAGTTAGTGCTTCAAAGAAGAAAGAATCTCAAATTGAATTCAGTAATCAAAGACTATGAGAAAAAATTAGTTGCATGGCTAATGACATGAAGACCATGAAGGAAGAGTTGAAGCTAACAATAAGAAAATTGAAGACCTATGAGAATTTTGACAAAAGTATTATGGCCCTAAATGATATGCTGAGAAATTAGAATACTTCAGGTGATAGAATAGGTCTTGGATTCATTGGTGATTTAAGAAGAGCTATAGAAGTGTTGATACAGGTCATGAAGATCATAAAGAGATCATGAAGGATGCTATCAAGAGAAACATGAGACCTAACCCTATCGGGAAGCCTAATGTAATGAGGTATACTTTTTTTTCAATGGTTATCATTATACTTGTAATGAATTTGGTTATAGGAAAGGGAATGTGAAATAAGGTTTTCAAGGAATGAGTATTCATGGGATTATGAAATTTATTTCAAAGGTTATTGTTATTCATGCAATGAATATGGACATAAGGATATGGATTGTAGAAGGAAAATCAGCTCATATCAATCAAGAGGTAAGAATAATGTTGTGTGCTATAACTGTCAAAATATTGGTCATATAACAAGATTTTTTCATTATGATTCATCCAAACAAAGCAATAATTTTGAAGCACCTAGACAAGATAAGAGTGTTCAAGAAGGAAGACAAGACAAAAGGTGTACACCAAGAAGTCTCGAACTTGTGAATGAGGTAAAAGAGGAACCTAAATCAGTCAAGACCATCTTGAAATTAGATCACATGGATAAGTTGAAGGAAAAACTAAGAATTCAGATCCAAATAAGAAGGATGAGAAAATTTTAATCAAACCCATTCTGATCATACTTTAAGAAAAGATGGATTGTTTTCCATGATTGAGCATGAACCAGAGGTTGAAGTGTTCCAAGAAAGACATGTGTATTTGATATTTATACAAACAGAGGAGGAGGAGAAGGATAAGGTGAACATCAAGCCTAAAAAAGCTAAAAGAAGTCAAGAAGGGTCCTAAAGATAGTCAACCAGTCTCTCATGGCTACAAACTAGATAAGAAGAAGATGGAGATTTAGGAATCTCTTGAGTTTAAGTTGTTCTAAATCCCTAAGATGAATAAGTGTCTTCATTAGGCTTCATGGACACATTCTTTAGTTAGTAGGAGCAATGAAGATGTTTGGGTCTCATTCTTGTGTGAGGTAAGCATGATTTGTGTATGGGTCTCAGATCTGTCATATGGTCTTGTAGGTGATTCAAGGTATGTGTTGTGTGTAAGACAAGAGTTCATGTTAAGGTGAGAATTTATCAGTTCATTCAGTGTAATAGTGTGGAGTACATGTAGTAAGGTATCATGATCCATCCCTTTGTATCAAGTACATCAGTCAAAGAGGTCTGTGTTGGCACATGTTGAGATAAGCTTGTTGGTAGCAGTTGGTTTGAGTCATGTAATTATGGTATCTATTTTCATTCAAAGGATGTATGCATGGTGTTAAGGGGTCCTATTAGGTTACTTAATAGGTGTATAATGAATGGTGGATGCTATGGGCTATGCTAGCAATAATAAGAGAGAGGGAACCAATCTTGGTTTCTAGAGAAGGTACATGATATCAAGGAAGTGTAGAACACCATATAAACAAGTTGGTTAATATGATCTAGAAGTTTTATAATATACTACTATGAGAAGGTAATATTATTCAATAAGGGTTATGTAGATTCAACAAACAATTACACATGTTGAAGGAGTGCATTGTGCATGTTTGAGCCTAAAGTTGTGTCTTAAGCTCTAGTTTAGGTTTGTGAAGCATTATCATGAGGAGTTGAGTATTCCACATGGTTTAAGAAGGCATGTCAATAATTTGTAGGGTGATATGACTCTTGATTAGAAAGAATATTATGCTTAGTAACCTAATATAGGTCTATGGTATACATGGTTGATCGTGAGGTCTATGTTTTGAAGCTTGATAGGTAGTTAGTGTTTGTTTGAGATTTGGAGTGTGCAAAGTGTACATGTTTGAAGGATTAGGGTATGCCATTAATCTTGGATGGCTGAGAAGGACTATGAAGGTGAGTTACATTAAAGGATATTAGAACAAAAATCATAGTTTGTAGGAAAATTCATAGAGATATGTTGCATTTGATGATATGCGAAGACCAAGAAGGAAGATAGATAAGTTGTAAAAGTGTTGTATACATGATTTGAGCATGAAATTGTATCTTGTATAGATTCATGTTCTTGAGATAAAGGGATTGGTGTATAAGAATAATATGTTTTGTGTTTATGGCCTATATGATTATGCTTGACCAAATGGAACTATAGGGTAAAAGGTGACATGAACACCTATGTTGAAGTTATCAAATGGTAAGATAACGGTCAAAACTAAGTGGATACAATGATATCAAGTTTCAATAAGTTTTTCATTGATGCTTAATATGAGGTGATGACTATTTGAGATCCAAGGAGCAAGTGTTGCATTATCTTAGTTTCCACTTCATGAAGCTATCATTCATGAAAATGGTTTTTATTGTGAAACATGGTTGTATTGACCTAGTTGATAGGATAACAAAGATTTGAGAAGAGTAATGCAAGAAAGGAGTTAAGATAGTGAGATTTAATGTCTTGAGATATATGAAGGAGAATCTGATGTAGAGAATGACTTATCACAATGAAATATGATTTGGAGACTCAATGTAGCTATGGAAGGATTGTTAAGATGATACAAGAGTTGATTTAACAAATATTATATTTTTAAAACCCTAATATTATAAATTCACATATGATAAATAAATGCTAAAGTACATATATGACACAAGTAATAAGCTAATAAAAATTAAAACCCTAAGTGAAAGAGAGGGAACATAAGACAACTGATTTCACAATGAATCCCAAAGTGTTATAAACTAGAAAGCGATAAACATGAGGAGGAAATGTTGCAACCACACTCAAAAAATTATGTTATTACCAGGACAAGCTAGACTAGAGCTAGAGCACCTGAAACATAAGCTGGGGTGTTAGAGACCTCTAGTAGGCACTTGTGAATTCACAAGAGCTCGAAATCTAGTTTTTCTTGTGTCACAAGGTGGTCACTAACCTTCGCCTTTGGTCACATGTATGTCACTGGATGATCTTGGAATTCACATGTAACTTGTAAAACAAATGATATCGTGCAAAACCCCAAACTATATCAAATCCTAAAAAATAAATATGCAAATGGGGAGTTGGTCTGATCTCGATGGTCACCAAATAGAGTGAATTTATGACCAAGTGCTACACTATATGTTAGACTCCATGCAGTTCTTATGTGTGTGTAGAAATCGTGCCCTAGTAAGCTCTTGTGTAAGATTCACTTGATAATGAGTGATAGTTATATGTAGCAATGTAGATAGATGCATGGATGAAAAAATGAATTTCCCCTCCTATGCGTGTATGCAAAAAAATGTAGTCACTTGTCCCTTAAGTGAGTGCTAGATGAATTCCTTTAATGCTCTTAGAATGCCTTTGGATGCAACCTTAGGTGATGATAATAGATGCTTAGAGCTTGGTACTTTATTTTGGTCATATAGATTTGTATTTATATGATTCCCTTGGTTGAATTTCACAATTAAAAACTGGAAGGCCAACCCATAAGAAAATAAGATGCCCGAAAGATAAAAGAAGCCCAAAAGAGTGAGTAAAGTATAAAAGGTCGGGGGCACCCTGAAGGATGAGTGCGCCTAGGCGTTGATGTCTGTCTCAGGTGTTGGTGTCCAAAGTAATGAAGAATAAAGCAATGAAGTAAAGACTAGGTTGTAGGGTGTAGAAATCTAAATAGAAAATAAGAAACATAGACAAAATGCCAAAGGCAAAAGTATTCAATTACTAGTTTTCTCGCTTAGGAATCATATGAGTAGTAGTATGTGATTAGGACCTAGAGATGTACCCAAGTGCATGATTTTATGTCTACATTTGCCATCACTTTATGTTGTTGAGTGAATACTTGATAACATAAAGTAGATAAAAGATGGGTACCTGATAACCATGTAGAGTGTGATGGAAAAAGCATGCTTTGAAGAGACAAGTGGAAGCGTGGAGTGATAAAAATGAAGCGTGGAAGCTAAGAAAGAGGAAGTGACCCTATGGGTGAAACATATGAGTGCTATATTGTGTTGTACATGTTGTTTTTGTAGTTTTTTTGTTGCTGATGTGGGGCCACTTCTTGTTGTGTATTAAAGATGGACCTGCAAAATAAGAGCAAAAGAGTAGTTAAAGTCATGTATTATGAAAAATTTGTAAAAGTATGTAAAAATGTGAAAAAGTAGTAAAAGGAATGTGTGCACTGATCCATGATGAGTGAAAAGGATAGAAAGTGTCCCAAAAATACTATAGAAGAACAAGTTTTTTTGTGATCTCATGCCAAGACCGAGTTTTTAGGTGATCTCATGCCAAGAACGAGTTTTTGGGCAATCTCATGCCAAGTGTGATTTTTTTGGGCAGTCTCACGCCATGGTGGAAGAGTGTTGGGGAGAAAGGTATAGTGTTATTCTCCAACCATGACTACTTCTTAATTTTATACACCACTGCAGTTGGTATGATCTTGTTTTGTTCCATGTTGTTCTAGTTCGATCCAAGGAAATACAAAAAGGAGATAGAATGCATTTTGATTCTTTAGAGGATTGTGTATGTATTGTGAAAAATGCTCTATGAAATGGTGAAAATTACACTGATATAAAAAAGTAACTATAATTTCCCTTAGTCATAGGCACCCAGGAAAGGTCAAGAGTGCCATGCACTAGTGTTTATATATAGGCGTTGGTGTTTGTCTTTGAATGATGACCCAAGTCAAAATCTGGGCCATTCTATGACATGGTGTAATTCTATTATGTTCATGTACTGTGCAGGCATGTATTAAAGCTCTGAGCTATTGTATGGGGTGACCGATTCACCCAATGTATTCCCCCCCTCATTTGGGATACATACAACATCACTAGGAGGATGTGGCCTAATGGAGAGGACTGATGTTGATTAAAGCGATACCCTACATGGACAACAAAATGTGCAAGGTAGAAACCAAGGCACATGCAAACAAAGTGGCTAGAAACATATATTAGTAGAAAAAGTGGCAAGCATGTAATGGAAGACACAAGTAAACAAGTAATAGTGTAAATAAATTAGACCATGAAAAATAGGTTTCAAACATGGGACATCACTCGCAATGTCACCAGACATTAGAAAGTGTCAAGCAAAAAAACATAAAAATAATGAACAAGTAATACATAGGAAAAATCCAAAACAGTGGCATAAAATGAAAAATAATGGAAAATAGTATCAAGCATAGTATCGATAACCATGGTGACAAATATTTCCTTTAAACCAAAGGTTGCACATGAATCACCCATTAGCATGTTAGAAAGATAAAAATTATGTCAAAGCATGTATATATCGATAGAGTAGTGTGATAGTAAGAATAAGAAGTAGTATAAAATGAAACAATAACACATGTAGTGTGTACGAAAGTAGATGTGCCAAGGAACCTTGGTGGGATTGGTAAGATTTGTAGTGCCAAACATCCACGTTGTATGTAAAGATTTGTATACGAGTCTCCATTCACGAATAGAGAATAAGTGAATGTGCATATGTCTATAAAAGGATAATGACACGAAGTATCTACCTAGCATGTGAAACAAAGTGTACATGTAACTAGTATAAGCAAGAAAGAGTATGTGTAACCAAGATATGCAACATGTTGTGAATGAGTGATATGGAATTATATGCAATGTGAATGTGATAGAGCAATGTGCCCCAGAGTGGATGTGTATGAGAATAGGTTCATTTATAAAATACCCCTCAATAGTTAATAATGAACCATAAAACAAGAGTGTGTCATTGAGAAATGGTTTGAACATGTGTGATGGAAAGATTGATCATGAAGCAAAGAACATAAAGAGTGTGAATGTGGTGAGTTTCATTTCAAATTTATACCCTTAACAATCGAGTATGAACCGTGAAACTAGAGTGTGTCATAGGGAAATGGTTTGAAAATGTGTGCTAGAAAGATGTAACATGAAGCACAGAGCGTGAAATGTGTAGTGTGTGAGTTTCATGTATGTAGTATGCCCTCAACAATCAATTGTGAACCTTAGCACAAGAGTGTGTCATAGGGTAGTGATGATATAAGTTGTGTCTATTAATGTGTGTAGGATGAATGAGAAAGACTGGATGTGAGGCACATAGTGTAATAATACAAGTGTGAGACACCTAGTAATGCTAAGAGGGGGAGAATAAGCGCAATGCCCTCTAAGGGTGCTAATGATGGAGATCTATGTGGTGACATGAGAGATACCATGTCATTATGGGAGAGTGTTATTTGTGTCATGAGAAGAGAGAGAGTCATCACAATGGTAGGCAAAAGCAACAGTAGGACCATGTCATGGTGGCGGAGTTTGAAATGTGTCTTGAGGATCAAAATAAGGAGTAGTTTGTTTGACAAAATGAATTAGTGGTAGCTTATGTGGGATTGATGACACTGTAGAAGATTTGGGAGGAGATGAGGATCGATTGATTTTGAGAGAGGGTTTCATAGTGTGACTTGGTAATGTTGTAGAAGACTTGAGAGGAGGAGTTAGAATTATTTTGAGAGGCAATTGCTTAGGAGGAGTGGGTTGCATAAGTGATGTTTGGCTAACCAAAGAAGGGACATTAGAAGTGATATCCTAATGCTCTTTGGTCATAGAAAGAGAACATTTATGAGCCCATTTGGATGTAGCACTTGGAGATGGGAATGTAACAAAATTTTATACAACAAATGAAATAAGACCATAATGCTTAAGGTGGCCAATTTTTCATTTTAGACCATAGTAATCATTTTCATTATGTCCATTAATTCGATGATAATTGCAATACAAATGACCTTGATATTTTGCAAGACAATAAGGAGGATAATAATGAGTAGATGACAAGATGATCAAGTGATGAGTAAGGAGATGAGGAAGAATATCATGTTTCTTAGTATTGAGATCAAACTTGAGAGGTGCTTTGGTAGTGGTAAGACTTGAGATTCACATTATGAGCACATGTAGAAGACATAGAATTAGGATGAGGAGAATGAGATGTAGAAGAACTAACATGAGCTTGAGAAGCATCCTTGAGATGTTGAATTTCATATTTGAGTGATGTAATTGTGGATTCCATAGCTTGAAATTTATCTTGAAATAAAGAATGTAAAGCTTGAATTGACTTGCAAATAGATTGATTGGGATTAGGACCAAGAGAGTCATCAGAAAGATGATCAAAGATAACACTGACTTGAGCGGTGGTGTATCACTAGGAAGATACATAGTGTCTAGGGATTTTAAAAGAACATCTTTGCAAGGTGGGTGCATTTGAAGAAATTGATGTAAGGAGACTTGAGAAACCTTAGGAGCCATGAAATAAAATATAATGTGCAAAAGAAGGATCCAAATGACCAATCACGAGTGGGGTTCACCAAATGATTTGACAAAAATTTAATTTGTAAAACCCTAATATTGCAGAGTCATGTATGATAAATAAGCACTAAAGTACATATCTGACACAAGAAATAAGCTCATGAAAATTGAAACCCTACGTGAAAGAGAGAGAACATAAGACTTAGTTCATTTTTAATGAATCTTGAAGTGTTCTAGATTCGAAAGATGATAAAAATGAGGAGGAAACTATTGCGACCACACTCGAGAAAATTTTGTAATTTCTAGGATAAGTTAGACCAGGGGTGCACGGAACATGGTGGGGCACCTAGACACCAAAGACCTTTGGTAGGAACTTGTGACTATGCAAGAGCTCACAATATGGTTTTTCTTGTGTCGCAAGGTGGTCACTAACCTTCACCTTTGGTTGTCTGTATATCTGTGGATGATAATAGAAATATCTTATAACCTACAAAACAAATGATATCATGCAAAACCCCAAACTACATCAAATCCTAAAAAGAAATATGCAAATGGGGAGTTGGACTGACCCTGGTGGTCACTCGATAGAGTGAACTTATGAACGAGCATTGCACTACATCTTAGACTCTATGTAGTTCTTGTGTGTGTGTAGAAATCATGCCCTATGAATCTTTGTAAGATGCACTTGATAGCGAGTGATATCTAGATGTAGCAATGTAGATAGATGTGTGGATGGAAAAATGAACTTCCCCTCCTATGTGTGTATGTAGAAAATGTAGTCCCTTGTCCCTTGAGTGAGTGTTAGATGAATGCCTTTGATGCTCTTAGAATTCCTTTGGATGCAACCTTAGGTGATGATAATAGATGCTTAGAGCTTGGTCCTTTATTTTGGTCATATAGCTTTGTATTTATATGATTCCCTTGGTTGAATTTTGCAATTGAAAACTAGAAGGCCGACCCATAAGAAAATAATATGCCCAAAAGATAAAAGAATCCTAAAAAAGAGTGAGTAAAGTATAAAGAGGTCAGGGGCACCTAGAAGGATGAGTGTGTGTGGGCGTTGGCGTCCTATGCAGGCACCGGTGTCAGAGTAATGAAGGATAAATCAATGATGTACAGAGACTAGGCTATAGGGTGTAGAAGGCCAAATAAAAATAAGAAACACAGACAAAAGGCCAAAGATAGTTGTCAATTACTAGTTTTCTCATTTAGGAATCATATGAATAAAGACGTGATTAGGACCTAGAAATGTACCAAGCGCATAATTTTATGTCTACAAGAGTTATATGTTATAGTTATGAGCTTCAAGATGATTTTAGGGTGTAAAATGTAGGTTTATAAAACTATGATACTCAAGACTACTATGAAAAGGTATGTAGTTCATGGACAAGGTTGGATTCATGTTGGTAACTTGTGGTAACCGAGAAGGACAATTTGATACTTTTATGGGGATGCATTATAAGGTATGAGCTCATCTAGTGAGTACATAATTTGAAGTCAAAGAAAAGATCCAACTTCTAGTTTGATAAGATCTATATCAGTTGTGGGCAAATTAGTGTGGTAAGAAGTTAGGAGAGCTAAGTAGGTGTCTCTAGTTCCATAAACATTATAGAAGTGCCTAGAAAGGTATACATGTATGAATACATGTTGAATATTAAAGATAGAGATATACGATATGATGGTGCTTAAAATAGGATATGGTCTCGAGAGGAGTTTGTTAAGCTCTAAAATTAGGTTTGCATTGTCACAAGGAAGGTTTTGAGTCCAACAATTGTTCAAGAAGTCAAGAAGTTAGGGGAGGCTGAGAAGTGTTGTTTGATCCTTGAAAGGTAAGAGATTGTTCGTTATTTCTTGTAATTGGTATGTTGATTTGGTCCCTTGGTTTCATGGATGTGATGAGTTGAGTCATTATGATATCTTGTTGCAATAATGAGTGTCCCTTTGAAGGTTCTTGAGTCCGAGGGGAGCTTAGTACCCCCTAATTTTGATAGATGACAACACAAATATTGGAGATTGTTACTAATCAATATTATTGAAGGAGAGCATCAGTCCATGTTGGAGAATGTGTGTTACCAAGAAGTCAAGGACTCGGGAGGAGTCTATCTTGTGCTCATCTCATTGATAGGTATGTAGCTTAGTGAAAGTATGCATTTGCTTAGGGGGAGCTATGTAGTTTATGATGGTAAAGATTCAAGACACTCGTGATGAGCTCAAGTTATCTACATAAGTAAGGTATGAGCCCAAGTTTGTTATTTGTCAAGATATTTGTATCAATTAGGTGCTTTATGTGGTGCTTGATCAAGGATGATTGATTAGTTATTTAAAGGCATGCATCGATAAGGGGAGTTGTGTTGATCTAATGTTTTTTTTAAAAAAAGAATAAGGTCAAATGGACCTTGGAGAGGGACCCGCTCCCTCTCTAGATTATATCTCTTGGCTTTATATCCCAGAGAGGATGGAGGGACCCCTCACTAAATATAGGGGTGGTCGAGTTAGCCCTAGAGTGCTTTGGCCCGATCGAACCCTATGGTGGGCGTAGTGAGGCATTCAAGCAAAGAGAGTTTCATTTCTGGAATAAGGTCAAATGGACCTTGTTAGGTTTTTTTGATGTTTCCAACCAAGTGGCAAGCATATTGTGATTTCAATAGAAGAAGTTACAGGTATGTTTCTTTTTCATTAATGTCAAAATGGGGAGAATGAGTCGATGGCACATGTGAGTACCTTAGGAGAGAATGAGCTATTTGTGTTTGCCATCAATGAAAAAAGGAGAGATTGTTAAAAGCATTGTGTTGTCATTGATGTGAAAGTATGATGATTCAAGTGGTGTTGTCATTCATGTTTGAAGTGTTATTTATGTCAAAAGGAGAAAGAAGCATGAAGGTTGATTGTTAGTGTCATGTGTTGAGTTGAGTTGCTTGATGAGATGACATGGTGTTTTGAGGTGTGATGGATTGTAGTGACTTGTTGAGGTAGATGGATGTTGTAGTGATGTCATGAAGTGTGTTGAAGGATCTTGTAGGTGTGTAAGAGTGATGAAGTCATGAGGAGGTCAGTATGGTTGATGCAAAGCATGTTCAAGGTATCTTGTTTTAGAGGCCTAATTAGTAGGATGGTATGTCATGTTGGAGTATAGGTATCTAACAACTAGATATTCATGGTGAGAGCATGGAAATAATGAGGATGATGTGTAGAGACTATTAGGATTGTGGAGTTGAATTACTTCACGAGATAGCTTCTTTTACATGTTAATGGTTCGATAATAATTGGCGTCGGTCAGAGTGTAACCGACATGGTCGTGGTGTAACTAGAATTGGTTAGTCCAGTCGAAGTGACCACGACGGTCGAGAAGTAACCATCATCGGTTACCTATGTGTGAAAGTTTATAGTTAATTCTCGGGAATTAGATCTATTTTTAGCATTAAAGAAGATCTATTAAATGTAAATGCAAGGCTATTGTGCCCTAAGTTTATATATGCCTATATAAGCATGAAAGATAGGGTTAGAAGAGAATTAAGAGAAGGATTGAATTAGATCCTTGATTCTCCTAGATTGAGGGGATGAAGAAGAAGAAGAAGAAGAGACAAAAGAACATGTTACATGAAGACAAAGTCTCCATGGAAATGAGCTAGATAAAAGAAAATAGTAGGTACATTGAATGGTGAGAGAAGAGGGTAACGTCTTCTACTATATTTTCTTTGTATAATTATTGTCTCATTATAATAGCTTGCATAGTATGAAAAGCACATAGAGTTTCTTCTTGTAAATCCACAAGTTGGTGAGATCTTGTATTATAGATCCACGTAGATCTAGTTGTGTATTGTAGATCCATGAGATCATATTGTATTATTGATCCATGTAGATCTAGATATTGTAGAGGAGGTTGTCTTCATGTTTGCACAAGTTATGCATGCAATGATGGAGAGAAAAACTTACTTCTTGGTGCACAATTATAATTACACATGTGGTAGACCGATGTGAGAGGTCTTGTTTGTAGATCCACAAAGAACTTGGTAGCAGTTCATAGATGTAGTAGTTCCTGGTTATGTGAGATATGCTATTGGTGTTTGGAGGTATAGTTGTAGTGCACTCATGGAGATCTGTTTAGAGATATGGAGGAGAGGAGATACTCTTGGAGAGATGCATTATACTCTTGTATTGAAGAGTTGGTTTGTACTCTTGTTTTATTATATATATGAGATCTCTATCTTTGGTGGATGTAGCCCACATTGGGTGAACCATGGTACATGTTGTGTTATGTGTGTGTACTTTGTCTTGATTTAGATTATTCTAGTTTATACTTCCACTATTGTAGATTTTGGGAATTGTTTAGATCTGTATGCATGATTTTGTTTGTTATTGAATCATAACAATATTCCACAATCCTGAATTCCCAACAACTGGTATCAAAGCTTGGTTAGCTTGGTTAGCTTGGTTATTTTAGAGCAAGGGTTTGCTTCATGGTTTTATTAGTGGTTTGACTGACATGTATGAGAGCAGGGTTTGTTTTTCTTGATGAGAAGATCACATGAAGAGATTCAATCTCAAGTGGGAGCTGGAAGAGTAAGGTTGCTTTAGAAATTATAGTAATCGCATCGGTTAAGTGGCAACCGACATTGTGAGGTGACCATGGTTGGTTATAGGATAATTGCGGTTGGTTACAGGTGGTAACCGTGGTAGTGATTACAAGGTGACCATGGTCGAGTTATTGGGTAGCCTAGTTTTAAATAGAAAATCACAGATATGAAGAATTAAGAAGATGCATGGAATGTATCTTAGTTGAGGTGTCCCCAGTTCTTGGAGGCACAAGCATGTTGGTCAGATTGCAGATCCGAGTTATTGAGGTATGGTTTTATCTTGGTATTGTAGTGCTTATATTATTTTGGTTGCACATGCATGTTTGGGATTGCAGATCTAGATCTGAGAATGAGATAGAGGAGTAGTTATGCATCCTTTGGTGCGTTAGATGCATGGGCTTCATTAGAGAAGTTGAATATAGTAGCACAGAATGAAGATGGGGTTTCCATCAAAGAAGCATGTTCTTTAGTTGAAGATGCGGTTGAGTATCTTAGTGCTTAGTAAGGTGATGTATTTCATCTTGGTGCTAATAAGGTGATGTATTTCATCTTGGTGCAATTTTTATTGCATGTATTTTTGTTGTTAAGTTTTTGTGCAAGATTTGGGTGCTTCTTGAAATGACTGGCTCAACACAACTATCACTTTGGTCAGAGTAGGCACTGGTTTGGTGACCTATGCCAATTTGTGGCATTGTGTTAGTTCAACAAAGCACCGATGTCGGTCAGGGAACTAACATCGATCACAGAGGGTAACTAGTACTGGTCAGTCAAACCATAGTCGGTCTCTGTGACAATGAGTTTGCACATGGTTTCTTACAGTAGAAGAGGGCATGGATGGTTCAATGTCCTATTTTGGAGGATCATGTTTCTTGCACAATGTGTATAGGCAAAAACAGTGTTGATCACTTCAATGTTTGGATCAAAAAGAGGATGGATTTGGCTTGGTTAGTCCAGTGAGACTTTGGGTTAGGTATCTCTATATGGTTCATGTTTTATTTCTTTCTTTTGGAGCAAACTGATATTATGTTTGGATAGTGTGCACATATTTACACCATGTTTTTGGTGTTGTTTGACTTTTATTTCTCGGTTGTGTGGAATCTTGAGGACAAGGATATCTAGTCTAAGGATGAGATCCTCAATGAAAAGTCATGGTTAGACACAGTTGCAAGTAACAAAAGATGTTGAGTACATAGGATGAAAAGAAGTTGATTCACCTACTTCACAAGAAGTCCAAACTTCTGTGATGTAGGAGTATTCTTTGATAAGAAGGGAATCATTTTATATTTTCTTTCATCTAGTTTTATTTCTCACTAACATATTAGCTTTTGAGCTTGGTGTTAGAGGCAAGTGTAAGGGAATTTTGTGTTCAGTGGGAGCAAGCCATGGTTGTTGGCATTCAAGATTAGATACATGATGCACATGCAAAGTGAGGAGATTGCTACTATTTAGAGTGGTAGAGGCACTAGTTGGTTTTGGAGGATAGTCACAGATTTACAAGTATATTGAGTTTATTGCTTTGTGATGTCACTTTTGGTTTATTTTGTGGTGCCTAGATATCCCTATGGGATTACAATTGATGGTTAGATTCAGTTGGGTGAAGATGATAGAGCAATTTTTAGAGTTTTAAGGGTTTAAGGAGAAAATTTGACTGTTACAGAGACCGGTGTTGGTTAGGATTAACCATGGTCGGCCATCTAGTAACCATGCTTGGTCGGGCAGTTGATGTGGTCGATTAGGAAACCATGGTCGAGTTTTGTCACAGGTTTGACAATAGTGTTTATTTACCATTTTTAGATGGTGCCCTTGTTTTTCTTTCATCTTGGTTTGGTTTGTGTAGTATGTTGATGACATGTTTGCTAGTATTTGCACTTAGTATTAGTTATATGGTTTAGCATGGTTGTTTGTTATTAACATTGATGAGCACATGATTCATATATGTCTTTGGAGTTAGTCGGTGAGAGACTTGGCACTTTCGGAGAGCCCGATGATATGGATGGATGTATAAGTGAGTTTATACATGTGGATAGATTCAATTTTGTGAGTATATGATGATGCAGATGTTTGATTTGCACATGGATGCCTATGAGCATGGTTTAGATGCCTTGAGCATGAGTAGGGGATGTTTGTATTTCCTCCGATTACTATGTTACTCCTTGATAGAGTATGTTATCTACAGATGAATGTCTTTGACATGTTAGTTGTTTATGCAGGGTTGGATTTACAGATTGCAGTGTTTAGATTTCTTTGAGTTATGCAGGTGTTTGTGGATTGATCACCCACTATTACATGTAGAACTCATTTAGGGTTTTTTTAACCCGGGATCTTGTTTTTTTTTTTCACATATTCTAGTTTGACTTGTCTTTGTGATTGTATTGGTGGTTACATGAGGACATGGATAGATGGATGAAGAACATGGTCAGTTTTACAGGTATGGCTATGGTTATAGTTTAAGCTCAGTACTTTTGTTTGAGTGGGAGCTCTTAAAGGTGTGTTAGTCATGATGGCTTGGTTACATGAGAGGCTTGGTGTTATGATTTAGTGGGAGCTTGATGTATGGATAGCTCGATTATCACGAATTAGTTTTAGCTTTGTGCAGGTCTATGGTAAGTCATGGGTTTGTTATCTTCATTTTAGAAGATGGTTTGATCTTCTGGTTTTATTTTATGAGAGAATTGTTAAAGGAAATAATAGACAGTATTAACGGTGTATAGAGGACGATGATGTATAGGTACATGTACAAGTTCAGAAATTTATCTCCAAGTGGGAGATTGTTAGGATTGTGGAGTTGAATTGCTTCACAGATAGCCTATTTTACATGTTACTAGTTCGATGATAATCGGTGTGGTCAAAGTGTAACCGACATCGATCGAGTGGTGTAACCGAGCATTGGTCGACCAGTCGGGAAGTGACTAGCGGCGGTCGAGTAAAGTAACCGTTACGGTTACCTGTGCATGAAAGTTTATATTTAACTCTCGGGAATTAGATCTATTTTTAGCATTAAAGAAGATCTATTAATTGTAAATGCATGGCTATTGTGCCCTAAGTTTATATATGCCTATATAAGCATGAAAGCTAGGGTTAGAAGAGAATTAAGAGAAGGATTGAATTAGATCCTTGATTCTCCTAGATTGAGAGGATGAAGAAGAAGAAGAAAGAAAGAAAGAACAGGTTACATGAAGATAAAGTCTCCATGGAAAGGATTTGGATAGAAGAAAATAATAGGTACATCTGAATGGTGAGAAGAGGGTAACATCTTCTACTATATTTTATTTGTATAGTTATTGTCTCATTGTAATAGCTTGCATAGTATGCAAAGCACATAGAGTTTCTTCTTGTAGATCCACATGTTGGTGAGATCTTGTATTATAGATCCATGTAGATCTAGTCTTGTATTGTAGATCCATGAGATCATATTGTATTATTGATCCATGTAGATCTAGATATTGTAGAGGAGGTTGTCTTCATGTTTGCAGGTTATGCATGTAGTGATGGAGAGACAAACTTACTTCTTGGTGCATAGTTATAGTTGCACATATGGTAGACCCATGTGAGAGGTCTTGTTTGCAGATCCACAGAGAACTTGGTAGCAGGTGAGTTATAGAGATGCACGGTAGTTCCTGGTTATGTGAGATCTATTAGTGGTGTTTGGAGGCACAGTTGTAGTGCACTCATCGAGATCTGTTTAGAGATCTGGAGGAGAGGAGATACTCTTGAAGAGATGCATTATACTCTTGTATTGAAAAGTTGGTTTGTACTCTTGTTGTATTATATATATGATATCTCTATCTTTGGTGGACGTAGCGCACATTGGGTGAACCACGGTACATATTGTGTTATGTGTGTGTACTTTGTCTTGATTTTGATTATTCTAGTTTATACTTCCAATCTTTGTCGATTTTGGGAATTGTTTAGATCTCGTATGCATGATTTTGTTTGTTATTGAATCATAACAATATTTTGCAGATCCTAAATTCCTACCGAGATACACTCACAAGTGTCTCAAAGTCTTTGGTATGAGGTTTGGACATGTTTTCTAGGTCTACTCTAGACCTATTCTTAATCCCTGGGTGACATAATGAGGTGATTTGGAATGAGTTCAACACATGGATATACAAATTTGCTCATTAGAAAAGGTGAAGAAGTTTTTTTTTTTGGAGGTGTGGTCTAAGTGATTAAGCTAAAATGTGATATTTGTAGGCTTAATTTGAATGTTATATTATCGAGTAAATGAATAATAATTAAGTACAAAAATCACACCCAAACAACTAAGCAATAAATCATGAAACCCTAATTGCAAGGAGGAGAAAAAGGTACTTAACTGATTCACAATTAATTCTGAATTGTACCGAGGTGCTAACTAGGTAGATAGAGAAGTAGGAACGTCACACATAGACCCATAAAAATGTAGATCTAGAGAAATAAGATGAACTGGGGCACTTGGAGAGGGACATGGGAGCCCATGGGCACCCTAGACTTATTTCTAGGTGCATGGGTTTACGAAAAATATTAGGAAACTTCCTTTGAGGGGTCACTAGTTGTTCACTATTACTCACCTTTTGTCACTAGGAGGTCACACCAAGATCATCGAGGTTGCTAGAAACTTATAATACAATATGAACTGCAAAACCCTCAAATAGACATCAAATCATAAAAAAGAAAGACACATAATGAGGGGTCAAACTTTCCTCAATTATCACAATGGTGAACTTATGACTGAGTGCTACACTACATCTCAAACCCAATGTAGTTCTATGTGTGTGTGTAGAATTGTGCCCTAGGTGGCTCTTGTGCATGTCACACTTGATAGCGAGCAAGTAAGCTAGATGTAAAGAAATGTAATAGATGTGTGCATGGAATAAAATGAACTTCCCTCCTATGAAGTGTATGCAAAATAACCAACCCTTGTGTCCTTTTGATGGTGTTAGATGGATGCAATGGATCTTTTAGATGCTTTATGGTTGTAACCTTAGGTGGTGATAGCTAATGCTTAGTGCTTGGTCCTTTATTATGATCATATAACTTTATATTTATATTATTCCTTTTCTTTAATTTCGTAATTAACCCTGAAAATGCTGACTAGCAAAAATATAAGATGCTCAAATGGCTAGAAAGGACCTAAAAAGTGTGAACAAAGTACAAAGGGGACAGGGACACCCAGAGGAGGGCAAGGGTGCCTAGTGATTGACATCTAGGATGATAAATGTTGAAGTATTAAATTGTAGATTGAGAAAGTAAGGGTGCAATACCAAAAGGACTAACCAAAAGCAAAGAAAGGTGGCCAAAGAAATGGGTTAATTAGTAATTTTCTTACTTAGGAATCACATGAATAGTAGTATGCAATCAGACTAGATAATTACCCAAAGTGCGTGATTTAGTGTCTACATTTTCCCCCACTTTATGTTGGTGAGCGGAAATCTCGGTAACATAAAGTAGATAGAGATGCATACCTAATAACCATGTAGATCGATGATGAAAGTGTGCTGAGGGACTAGACAAAGTGTGGAGTGATAAAAATGTGAAGTGTGGATGCTAAGGAGGAGAAAATGCAAAAATGTGGTGATGAAAATGAACCTAGGGTGGAAACACATGTGTATATTTTGTGATGTGCCTATTGTTGATGTCGATGTTGTTTAAATGTTGTTTTCATGATATTGATGATGTTGACTACTGCTTGCCATATGAACGGATGTGTAAAAGAGAAGAATGAGAAAGTATTCAAATATGCATGTATATGTGTAAAAAGTATGTAAAAATGTTGAAAAATGTGAAAAAGGAACATGTGCACTTGATCATGATGAGAAAAAAGTGTAGAAAGGATCCTAAAGATGTTGTAGAAGACCAATTTTTTGGGTGGTCTCACGCCAGCGATTAACGAGTTTTTTGAGGTGATCTCATGCCAAATTATGGTGTCATCCTTTGAACTTTAATTGATTCCCGCAATATGGGACACCACTGTAGATGGTGTGTATAAAAACAAGTGCTAAAGATTGTATGCCCTATAAAATCCATTGTGTGGAGTTCTTTAGACTGTGTTGAACTACTAATCATTGTGTATCTACCCCCTGGTTATAGGCATCCTAAAAATGCATCATTGTCCTAAGGACCCAAGTTTGATTTCGAGCCTTGTCCAAAACTCGACAACTTTGTTATACCAATATTGTGTTATGTATAACAATGTATGGGTTGATTGATTCACCCAAATGATGCCCCCTCATTTAGGGTGCATGTGATGTTGTTCAAGGAGTATGCGGCCTAAAAGAGGACCAACTGTTGTGTTGAAATTGTGCTTTACAAGGGAAAGAAAATGTGCTTTGTAAAAACCAAGACACACATTAACAAAGTGGCTAGGAGACAAGTGTTAGTAAAAGAAAAACCATGCATGTAGAAGACAAAATGTATGCCAGGAAGATAATGTGTAAGATAAGATGCATTAAGATAATGTAAACATGTAAGAAGACAATGTAGACCATGAAATGTGGGTTGCAAACATGGGACACCACTCACAATGTCACAAGACAATCAAGGCCAAGATGGTTGTAAGAAGATAAGTGTGCACACAAGACAAAGGGAAAATCCTGTAAACAAGAGCATACAAAGAGCAAGAAATGACAACAATGTGAACAACCAATGGAAAAATCATCTTTACATAACAAATGTTACACATGAAGCACCATTAAAAATTAGAAGATAAAAAAATGTCAAAGTTTGTGTAATTGATGAAGTAGTGTGTCTTGTGAAACAAAATGAAACAATAACACATGCTATGTAAAAATTGGATGCCCCAAGGAGCCATTATGGGACTAGTAATAGGTATATGTGTGCCAATCATCTGTGCTGCGTGAATTGATATATAGAATCTACGATCACAACTAAAAGGCAAGTGAACGCGCATGTGTGTATAATAAAGATAATGACATACAAGATATCTATCTAGCATGTGTAATAAAGTGACATGTAAAAGCATAAGTAAGCAAGAGTAAATGCAACCAAGATATGCAGTATGTTATGGATGAGATGGAATGGAATGTAGTGTGAATTATAGGAGCAATGTACCCCGAGTGGATGTTTATGTATGTAATGAGGTTCATTTATTTATGCCCCCTCAACATAGTCAAGAGTTAACCGTAAACAAGAGTGCATCATCAAGAAATTGTTTGAATGTGTATACTAAAAAGATGTGATCATTAAGGTGCAAAGTGTAGAGTGGAAATGTGTGTGAATGATTTAATTAAACATTTGAGTGTGATGAGATCCATTTGAGATGTATACCCTCAATAGTCAAGTATGGACCATAGAACTAGAGTGCATCATAGGTTAATGTGTTGTGTTGATTGTGTGTTGTTTGCATATGAGAGAAGGATGTCATTAATGTGTCACTTGTGTAAGAGTTTGTGGAGTTGTGAATTATGTTGCATGTTGAGACTATTATGATAGTGTAGTATGTTGTTTATTGCTAGCAAAAGAGCATGATTGTAAATATATGGAGTGTGTAATATGTCTTGTTAGGCATGCACTAAAAAGAGTGTGATGCAAACATGTGGATTGTATAGTGATGAAAGTGTGTGAAGAGTATGTCAAACGTAGGGTGTCATGTGTAATGCATCATGTGATATGTCATAGGTATGTCTAGAGATTTGTTGAATGCATAAAGTTATGTTTTGATTGTCTGTAAGAAAAAAGTGATGATACATTGGTTGTATTGTGTTGAATGTGTGATGATATATGATGATATAGGTGTGTTGCTTGTTTATGTGTTGAGTTGGTTTTGATGAGTAGGTGTGAGAATTGTGTATTGTTAGGGTGTTAAAGACATAGGATAGGAAGGATAAGTCACAAATATGTTGATCATGTAGTGATGAACATGTGTAAGAAGTATATGCTAGAATATGATGTGTAGTGTGTATTATAAGATGAGCGTAGTGTGTGTGAGGTTCATGTATATAGGATGCCCTCAACATTCAAGTGTGAACCAAAACACAAGAGTGCTTCAATGGGAAATGATGATACCAAAGTGTATCAAGATGTGTATGATGTTTGTGAGTGTTGAGAAGACAATATTGTCCTAAGGAGAAGACACACATAGGATTCACACATGGGAACAAGGTGCATTTAAAGGTGTGGAACTATAGGAAAGGAAATGCACACTAGAACAAGTTTGATTCAGGACTTAGCCGTTTTCATGGATACAAGCTATTTTTGGAGATAGCATGTAGAGCACACATCGGGATGGAGACTTGTGCGACACACAAATGTTATTTTGGGAACGAGCGTCTGATAAGTGCCATGCATGAGTTCAAGATAATAATAGGATTACTTCTTCCAATTAACTATAGGATGTCTATTATTAGTGTACTTACATGTGTGCATGTTATTGTAAAGGTGCATAGCTATTATCAACATGTGAAATATTTTGGAAGTGCATAGGTGGTGAAGGGAAAGTCCCCACCCCTATAAATATGTAGTGAATTGTGTAGTTTAGAGAGAGTGAATTATTGTAGAGTTATGTTGTTGGATCTGATGCACACATGACTTATGGTGATACTTTATAATGTAAGAAGCTTCTATGTTTTATAATGTTTAATGTAATGGAGTATGTTGGCTGGATAATGGTGTTAAACATGACTGTAATTAGTTTTTGTGTGGTTGATCTTATTATAGTTATTGTTTAATTCATTATTCTCTAAGATCTAGATTTTGAATATGCTCTATGGAATGTTTATGGTTATTTATGGTTCTGAATATGCTTTATCTTCATCACACTAACATCTTGCACAAGTAACTCTAAAGAGGGGCTTAGTACCTTTGTGCACTTTGGGTGAGCACTCAGCTCAGGTTGGGTGATGTGCCAGCGCAACTAGGTTTTATACAATGGATTCTAGGCTACATCATTGGTTCTATTTTGGGACCTATTTTTCAGCTATTTTAGGATGGTTCATGATGAAGATGTATTGGTTGACCTTAGCAAGTGTTGAGGAGTGGATAAAAGATTTGGAAGAAGAGTACACTCGGAGGTTCAACAATGGATCTGAGTTTGATGCATGCACGTGGGTGGAGCATAATTTGTATGACTGTTTGTATGAGAGCTTCTTTGCTATATTTTCCGGTAGAGCTATATGAGTGGCTAGTTGCTTATGCATCTAAAAAGAATTGGAGGTATCACATACTTGTCTGGACGTAGGAAGAATTTCAGGCCCTCTATGATGTTGATCTGATTTGGATGCATGTTGTGGACACTTGGTTTCGTGGTGTTCTGAATAACTATATTTTGGAGTACTCAATTTCCACTTATTCTTTCCTGGAGGTAGCTGAGTTCTAGTTTTTATGTTATCCAAGGGGAACTTATTTACAAGGCATTCCACTAGCAATCAAAATCTTGATGGTAACCCTAAACTTGGAAGAGAATTTGATGGCTAGCTAAACCCCACCACGTGTGGGGGAGCGAGAGTTTGGTGAAGGATGACAGACCTAGAAGCAGAGAGGAATCAAGAAGAAAGGTTGCTTAAGTACAATGAAGCACACGAGAGGGAGATAGAGAAGCAACATGATATTACAGAGTGAATGGCGTTGAGGAGAGAGATGGATCATGAAGGATTTGGAGCTCATGCAAAAGGCATAGAGCTCAGACATCTAGAACTCCCCCATTTGGGCAAGCATAATAGGAACCCTCCTCGGCCTCACATGGGAGTGCGCTAACAGATATGACATGGGCCATGGGAATGCATCTGAATCTACTTGACAACCTAGCCCTTGCACTTGGTTTTCTAGTATCTAGTACAACCAGTAGTCAATAAGCTAGCTTGGGCGAAGAGAAGAGAAGGAGTAAGTCGGCTAAAAATACATCTATGGCTAGGAAAACTTCCTCTTTATTGTTTGGAGGTACCTTCTTAGGCACATCATCAACATAAAACTCAAGCACGCATAATTTTAGACTCAAATTTGGGAGTAATACCACTTGGCGAGACTATAGGAGTTCAATATAGTACCACTATTTGGACATGCGGAAGTACATCCACTAGTCCGCTTCCGGCTATAGGTGGAGGATCGGGGAATAGGTGGCTCTAGTTCGGTGGATCGGTGGTTTTAAAGGTAGAGGTAACATATGAGATTCGGATCAGGTGGGTAGGGTCCTTATCAACCCTAGAATATTTACATGGAGATGTCTCTCCGTCTTCTAGAGTATAGGGGCATAGAAGATGTTGCTGAACACGTGCACATTTGTGAGATACTATGGCACATAAAAGGAATTAATGATTCTAAGCACAAAGCAAGCCATTTGCAACTACATTGTGAGGACGTGCACACAATTGGTACATGAAGTTTGACTTGATTAAACTTGCGTAGATTATTCAACATTAATGCATGCTTTCCTCAAGGAGTTTCATATCCTTGAGTTTGAGCAAAAAGAGTATAAGCTTACTCAAGGATATTTAACAAAGAACTACCGAGAGCATTTGAGAATATGATGCCCATTTCAAGACACTATTGTCTAAATGTTTTTGATATTCATAAAGCCAACATGCACAATGGTTCGTTATTCATGCACGATCACACCTTTTAGAAGGCGTTGTCACAAAGACATATATAGACCGCACGAAGCACGTGAAGCCACTTTTCACACCGGCTGAAGCAGTCAAAATTATAGATACTTTAGTGAGCCCATTCTTGGAGGCATAGATTATAGCTATGGCAAAGCAGTTGGAGAAACTATCATCAAATTCAGCACATGAGACACACACTGGGATTTGGTGTACAAATTGTGAAGTGGAAGGGCACACAAAGATAGTTTTCCTCGTAGATTAGTGTGTTCATTGTTGCTAGAATATGAGATATGTCATTTGAACCATGATGCAAGTTGCTTCCCATTATTACAACGCGTGATAAGGAAGAATGTATCTTGCTATTGTAAGATTTTCCGATCCATAACTCACAATATAGAAGACTACAAGTTGATTGGTCAGATCCATGATGCCATAGATATTGGTGTGTGTCGACATCGGGAGTATCGAAAGGAAAAAGTGAGCACCATGATTATGACCATGCTCAAATGTGCTATGATCGGAACGAAGGATGCTTTGAAGGAGGTCATGGTAGAGGTTGAGGATACCATGGTGGATTTAGGGCAGAGGCCGTGGTGGTGGATGAGGCAGTTCCCTCATGAACATGTTTTATATGCGGATCTCTTGACCACTATAGGTGAATGTCCTCGAGAATATTAGTTATTATTTTTGTGGGAAGAATCATAGTTATGAGGAATGCCCAGACTTATATAAACATATTAAAGTAGCATAAATAGGAGAAAAGGGTGCATGGATGGTGAGAATACAACGTCTTTGTGGAAAATCAATGGATGCCAAAGTTGGAACCAGAACTTGAGGTAGTACCTGTGAAGATTACTACACACGGTGAAGGCATGCGTGCAAAGAGACATTACAACAGAATCTTACCATCACTAAGGATGACGTTTTACATGTAAGGTACCCATATCCTACACATCGAAGGAGGTTTATTAGGAGACCATGGAGGTACTCAGAAATCTTCAGGGTGAAATACAATGTTTAAAGGAGAAAATGTGGAAGTTAGAATAAAAGAAGGCAAGTGAGGATAGTCAATCAAATATTGATGACTTAAAAGAGGTATGCAAGATGTTGCGCTAGGAGAATATCATTCCATTATTAGGGAATTGGCTAAAGGGAAACACTCTGCGTGTAAGTATTGAGAATGGAAGGTAGATCTTGCATGCTAATCTTCCCCCTCATAGTTTGGATTATGATAAGGAGATTACTCGAATTTAGTTGTGGATGGGTGGCTCTTGAGTAATATATTGATTGATATAGGCACAAAAGTTAATGTGCTTACTTTAGATGCATGGGTATAGATGGGTAGACCTCCATTACAACCATCCTCTAATGTATTGTTTATGGCTAATCGAACTAAGGCCACTCCAATCGGAGTTTTAAAGGATGCATCCATTACTATACAAGGGGCCAAGTTCACTGGGGACTTTGAGGTCTTAGCACTTACAGAAGCAGACAACTTCCCAGCTCTACTTGGGTGCCCTTGGTGTTATACAAATAATGTTGATCTATGGTTCAACAAGGGGTATATAAGTTTTGAGAACAAGGAAGAAAGAGTGATTATCCCTTTGACAGATGGAAAATATGCACCTTATGTTGAACCTTTGAGTGAGGAAGACCTGAAAATTTTTATGTACATGCCAATAGTGACCCGTAAGTACTTGAGCCATTTAAGGAAGTAATCCTCTAGTGGGAAGATGTATAGTCTATTAGTGATACTACAAGTATTTCTTGTGATAATTGGGAACATGACACCTATGAGATGGTTGGGTGCAAAGTAAGAACCGCATTTGTGTGGGGAAGAAAACCTCATTGTGTTAGGAGGATAGGTAACTTTGTACCTTAGTACACTGGAGAACAAGACCCTATGGTATTCCTGTGCACCATGGAGAAGAAGTGGATGGATCAAGTGAAAAGAAGAAATATGTTAGTGTATACCTTATGCGGGACAACGAGGGCCTTTGGTGGATGGTTCACAGGGATAATATCATAAAATGGAATGAAGTCAGAATTGCTCTAACCACTCGGTTCTTTAGGAGCAATGCACCTACTCAAATCTATGTGTATCATGGTAATCAACCTATTTAGCACAACATTTAATAGTGTGAGAGATTCTAAAAGAGGGGTAGGAAGCTTTACCACCTTCACTATGGGTGCACAAGCTTTATTCCACTTTACAAGGTTGTGCACGCGCTTGGTATGTTTATGTAGAGCTGCATAGGGAGAGATATAATTGGTAGGAATGACCACGACTTTTGACTACTTCTATACTAAAACTCGATGGAAGAGGCATTAAGGGTCATAAAGTGCTTAACTATGGGATACAGTGTGAAGGATGAAGAAATCATTCAGGAGTTATTTGGTGAGGTAGACTTAGGAGTGTGTTTTAATGAAGTAGATGATACAGATGTTGAACTATTTACGCACGCTTGCTTTGAAAAGGAGAAAGGAAAGATGGTCTACATAGTGGATGATGAGGAAGTAGAAGATCTGGATATAGCTCATTCAAGCAGGTATGCGTGAAGTGTTAGACAATGTGGATAAGAATGCATGCGCTTATCATGAACCTATGAAGACTAAGAAAGTAAACATTGGCACAAATGTTGAACCTGAGGAGGGTATAATCGTGGATTATTGGTCTGATTCTAAAGTGGCAAAGATAATTGAATTACTACGTGATTTCCAGGACTTATTTCATAGGGGCTACCATGAGTCAAAAGGAGTACATGAGTCATTATTCGAGATGAAGATTAAGTTAAAGGTAGGAGCGCCTTGGCCAGAAAGAGACCTTACAGGATGAACCCAAACCTGCACGTAAAAGTTAAGGAAGAAATTGACAAAATGTTGAAATTTGGCATCATTAAGCCCCTAGAGGAATCAAAGTGGGTTAGCCCAATGGTAATCAATATCAAGAAAGATGGCCGGATTAGGATTTGTGTGGATTACAGGGAACTGAATGCTACATGTGTGATTGATCCTTTCCTACACCTTTAACTGAGGAAATATCAAAAGGCATTGTAGGGTGTGAAGTTTACTCTTTTAAAGATGGATTCTATGGGTATCATCAAGTTAGAATTACACAAGAAGATTAAGAGAAGATGAATTTCACCACTGGATGGGGAATTTTTGCATATATTGTGATGCCCTTTGGTTTGAACAATGCGCTTGATATATTTTTGTGCATAGTTGTTCAAGCATTCTAGGATTTTATTCAAAAATTATTATAGGTTTACTTAGATGATTAGATGGTATATGGGCTTGTTAAGGATCATTGTGACAATTTGTGCTTAGTGTTTGAAAGTTGCAGACAGTTAAGCATATCCTTAAACATTAACAAGTGTGTTTTACTACACCTTTTGGAACTCTGTTAGGGCATATCATCTGCAAGGAAGGTTTATTAGTAGATGTAACTAAGGTTGCAGTTATTGTAGGCCTGGAGGATCCTACCAGTTAGAGTGAGGTGCATGGATTCTTGGGCCACATAGGGTATTACAAAAAATTTATCAAAGGATATGTGAAGATTTTCGCACCCCTAGAAGAGTTACTAAAAGGAAAAGGGACATTCTATTGGGGAGAACTATAACAACACGCATTTGAGGCATTGAAGGAGAGACTTACTACAACACCTATTCTACATTTTCCCTCATGGAACCAACCATTTCATGTACATGTGGACACCTTTGGCACGACCATTGGTGTGGTGTTAGCTCATCCTGGAGAAGGTATTATAGATCATCCTATTTGTTTTGCTAGTAGAAATTTGACTCATGCAGAACAAAATTACACAACTACAGAGCGCGAGGCCTTGTCAATGATCTACGTGCTACATAAATTTAGACAGTATTTTCTAGAAACACCCTTTGTATTTTATATTGATCACATGACATTAAAATACTTAGTAAATAAGCCTATTCTACATGGGCACATATGTTGATGGGTGCTCTTATTCCAATAATTTGATTTCACAGTTGTGGTTAAACCCGGTAAGAGAAATTTTGGCCTAGATCACTTATCATGAATTCAGTCAAGGGAGGACACAGACAATTAAAGATACAATTCTAGATGCATAGTTATACAGGTTAAATCGTGTGCCTTTAGAATTGGAGGATATTGTTGTCTTTTTATGCACAGGTATGACGCAAAAAGGAATGAAAGCATTGGAGAAGAAACAACTTGCAATTCACACAACACCCTTCATTTTGATCAGTGGTGACTTATATAAACTAGGCCAAGATGAAGTATTACGTCGGTGTGTACTAAAACATGAGCAAATAGATATCATGGAAGAGGTTCATGGTGGTATTGCAGGTGGGCACTATGCAGGTGACACAATTGTGCGTAAGATTCTACTACTTTGGATTATGGTGTACAAAGATTATAAAGAGTATTATAAGGCATGTGATCATTTCAGCATCTTGGAAAACCTAGGAAGAGAGATGAAATGCCTTTGAGGCCTATTGCTAGTGCAGAGCCATTTGAAAAATGAGTTATAGAATTTTTGGGTCCTATTTCCCCAACCACGCGTAGAACTAAATTACACTACATCATCACTTGCATAGATTATCTTACAAGGTGGGTAGAAAAAACACCTACAAAGGATTGTATAACAACTACAACATCTAGATTCTTATGGGAAAATATTCTTACTAGGTATGGATGTCTGTTGAATTTGACAAGTGATAGGTGCACATACTTCTTGAATGTGACAATCAAGATATTATTGGATGAATTTATGGTTACACACCACAAGACAACACCTTATCATCCTCAAGAAAATGGGATTGTGGAGGCCTTCAACAAGATATTGAGCCAAAATTTGAAAAAAAAATTGATGTTGGAAGGAAATATTGGGATCATAAAGTTTCTGATGTGCTTTGGGCATATAGAACAACCTACAAGAGGTTGAATATGGCCACACCCTTTTAGCTGGTGTTTGGTGCAGAAGTAGTTATTCCAATGGAATTCTTGTTACCATCATTATGTATTGCGTGGTCGTTAGAGGTCTAGCTGATGAGAAAGCATTAGAAGAAAGAATTGATAGGTTAATACAATTGGATGAGAGACGTGCCATAACATGTTGGAGTTAGAAGCAGGAAAATTCTAGATAGAAGGCATGGCATGACAGACACATCAGGGACAAGAAGCTTGAGGTTAGATAGATGGTACTACTTTATGATTCTAAGTTTTTCACCATCCAGGAAAGCTTAAGGTGCATTAGTTGGGACCGTATGTTATCACTCATATACTTGAATCTGGCACTTACCAGTTAGAGGCACTTGATGGAATACGGTTACCCGATTACTTCAACAGGAGTAGGCTAAAGCCCTACTATAAATAAGCCTTCTTGGTGTTTGTAATAAGGTAGTATTGCTATTTAGTATAGGTTTCCCTTTCGTATTTCCTTTAATGTATTTCCTTCTTCGTTGCTATGCTTTATCAATTTATTTTGGTGTTTTGTGTAATAAGCACGTTTGTGCACTTTGGAAGCTAATTATAATATGAAGTATTTTTATGCGTAGAGGACTACACATACCATTGGTATGGGGTGGTTGTTATTTTTATTCACAACTAGGTACACATGAGAAAAAATTATTCTGAGTTCTATTAAAGTATGGAAAGGAGCTGTTTGAAAGGTAATTACTTCTAAAGAAGACCATAGATGGAAATTAATTAATGAACAATATAATGGGAGGTAAGCAATGACCATGGAAACTACTAGAAAATGGTGCAATGGCGAGGTAATCTTCGCATGAAAGAACATGGAAGATACTTACGTAACTAGAAGGTAGGAAGGTGCGCTACAAGGTTATATATGGGGCACGAAGGTGTAGCATGATGAAATTGTGAAAATGGTCAATTAATGAGAGGATTGTTGGTAGGTTAAGGAGAAATAAATGCACTAAATTTTTGAAAATATATATAAGGACGTGATGCAGGTTCATTTTTACCTTTGCGATCACAAGTATTCGAGCGAGCTAAGTGCAACCGAGCTAAGTGTGGCCGGGACAAGAGAATTGTATTGAGGTGCGGAGAGCTACAAAACCAGACGTGGAGAGAAGATTTGTGCGTGAAAGTGGCTTACGTCCCCATTGGTGAAGGGTTTGAGTGTAATAAAATCATTAAGAAGGAGCTAGGGCACGTGGTTTCGAGATAGGGTTTGAGCTTATTCTATATAGAAGACAAGGAGCACGCTCGATGACTAGTGGACATTGGAGGCTGAGATTAAAAGTGAATATCCGAGTTGATCCTTCCGGTTGAAGAAGAGGAAGCTGCAGAGTAAAGACCCATTCTTTTGTACAGTGATTCTTTACATTCATTCAATTCTTATTCTTTATTATTTGGGAACATCAGAAAGAATCCCCATTACTAGGATGACAATGTACTTTAGTGTGGGGTAATGTTGAACAAACAATATTGTCCTAAGGAGAAGACACACATAGGATTCACGTGCGGGAACAAGGCACATTTGAAGGCACAAAATGATAGGAAAGGAAACATGCACCAAGACAAGTTTGATTTAGGTTTTTATCCATTTTCATGAATACAGACTATTTTTGGAGATAACATGTAGAGCACACATAGGGATGGAGACTTGCACGACACACAAATATTATTTTTGGAAAGAGCATCTGATAAGAGCCATGTATGAGTTCAAGATAATAATAGGATTACTTCTTACAGTTAAATATAGGATGTCTATTATTAGTGCATTACATGTGTCCATGTTATTGTAAAGGCACATAGCTATTATCAACGTGTGACCTATTTTGGGAAGTGCGTAGGAGGTGAAGGGCAAGTCCTACCCCTATAAATATGTAGTGAATTGTGTAGTTTAGAGAGAGTGAATTATTGTAGAGTTATGATGTTGGATATGATGTGTAAATGCCTTATGGTGATACTTTATAATGTAAGAAGCTTCTATGTTTTATAGTGTTTAATGTAATGGAGTATGTTGGCTGGATAATGGTGTTAAATATGACTATAACGGGTTTTTGTTTGGTTGATATTATTATAGTTATTGTTTAATTCATTATTCTTTAAGATCTATATTTTGAATGTGCTATATGGAATGTTTATGGTTATTTATGGTTCTAAATATGCTTTATCTTCATCACACTAACGTCCTGTACAAACAACTCTAAAGAGGGGTTTGGTACCTTTGTGCACTTTGGGTGAGTGCTTAGCTTAGGATGGGTGATGTGCCGGTGTGCAGGTTTTATATAGTGGATTCTAGGCTACATCAGTGAGAGACTAGATGTGACACGTGGGTCATGTAATACATATGATATTACTAGGGGGAGATAAGTATGGTGCCTCTCAAGTGTTTCAATGATCAAGATCTATGTAGTGAAATGAGAGATACCTTACCATTGTGGGAGAGCATTATTTGTGTCATGATAAGAGTGAGAGTTGGCAAAATGGTAGTCGGAAGCAACAGTAGGACCATGCGATGATTGCAGAGGTTGAATTGTGTCCTGATCATCAGAAGGAGTAGTTGCTTTGACAAAATGAATTGGAAACAAAAGTGGATTAGGATGGGGATGAATCTTGAATGGTGGTAGCTTTGATGGTATTGATGACGCTGAGAAGACTTGATAGGAGAAGGTGGACTGATTTTGAGAGGTAGTTGCATAGTTTTAATTGGTAATGTTGCAAATGAATTGAGAGGAGGAGGTGTTATTTTATTTTGAGAGGCGATTGCGTATGAGGTGTTTTACTTTCCATAGAATGACCATTAGAAATGATGGCATGATTCTCATTAGATATAGACGAATCAGATTTAGGAACCCATTGAGATGTAATAATTGGAGAGGATGATGTAACATGACATTGTGCAGTGAATGAGATAAAACCTTGATGCTCAAGTTTCTTGATTCTTCATTGTAAAGTGTAACATTCATTATCATTATGTTCATTGATTCGATGATAATTATAATATGAAAGATCTTGATATTTTGCAAGTCAATAAGGATGATAGTAAGTACATGGTAAAGTGATCAATTGATGACTAAGGAGCTTAGTAAGAATGTCATGTTGCTTAGTATTGTGATCAAAGGTGAGAGGATCCGGTAATGGTATGACTTGAGGCTCACTGATATGAGCACATGTAGAAGACATAGAATGAAAATGAGAAGAAGAACTATCATGAGCCTAAGAAGTGTCTTTAAGTTGTTGGATTTCATATTTAAGAGATGCGATTATGGATTCCATAGCCTAAAATTTTTCGTAAAATAAAGAATGCAAAGTTTTATGTTTACCAAGTTTTCGTTATTAATGAAGGTAAATGCACTAGCTACTAAAGAAACTAGCAAACTTAGAAATGTTGGAGGGTTTATGTTACCTTGGATGTAATGAGGTACATGTGTAGGATGATAATGGATTCGCTGCTACGAATAAGATGAAACACGTAAATAAGACCCCCTTTGGAGGGAAAATGATTAGATGATTTGGGTGGGGTTTCCCGATAAATTTGACACGAGAAGTGTTTAACTTCCTCGGTGGATGTCAACCCCCATTGTTAAACAAAATTGATACAAAGTAAAGATAAATTGAAAATATGTAGAAACTGAAGGATTTATAGAATCTAAAAGTAATTATGATTGATTTAATATTGATTTGATTGAAATGAAATACAAATTAAATGTACCTAGTCTAGGTCGGTGGCAAACCAAAATTTATAGAGGTAGGTTGACGACGACCTAAGGTAGAAGGATGGAACAACAACTATAAGTGTAGATATGGATGCTCTGAATGCAAGTTAGAAAAATAGAGGCCTATAAATATTGGAAACAACCCGAGAGGAGGTATAATGCAAGGAAATGAAAGAAACACAAGGTAACAAGGATCACTGTGGATTTGAGATAAAAATCGAACAAGGTAAAAGAGGAAGGATGATGATTCAGTGGTCTGGAAACATTACAAGAGCTGGAACATGAACTGAAAGGAATCGAGATAGAAAAGATGAGGATAGCAGAGCCACATCGATGATGACTTGGGTATATCAATGATGATCTGGGTAGTTTGGACAAAGCCGAGGGAAATAAGCTGATCAAAGAACTTGCATAAAAAATTTGATAATGGATTCCCAACCATTCTTGGACCTACAAAAGGTTAGATGCAAACAAGGCAATGATAATATGATAATAACTACATAAAATGATACCAAACAATGATAACCTCACAAAGGAATGTCTATGAGCAATGCAAACAAACTAGAAGGAGATTCAAGAGGTCTGCGATTGTTGCAGAGATGTTTATGCACTAGGATCAACTCACGTGTTAAAAGAAGGCTAGGGTATGTGAATTCATCTACGATTCTAGAATGGGAAGAAATAATTCAACTTTATAGGGGTGATCACGACGGGTTGAGTCGCCTAATTGTGGGGTAAGTTTCCCCAATGGGAGGATTTTCTTGGTGTGATTTTATGTTTTTAAGGATAGGATTGAATGCTTTAAAGCATTAGGTGGGAAGAGGGTGTTTTAGGATGAGGTGTAGGTGAGTTGGTAATAGGGACAGGTTAGAAAAAGCGTAGGGATAGGAAATAGAAAATCCATTAGGGTAAGGGAAGAAAATTATGTGGACTAATTGATTAAATAATTAATGTAAATTAAAGGTGGTAGATATTAAGGTGTGTATTTAATTAAATGAGGGGGATGGATTAAATAAACATGTGCATGCAGATGATCGGGGGTATAGATAATGAATTAAGGTGTCTACATTTTGCCCCTTTTTGTTGAGTTGTTTGGATTAGCAAGCCATTGGACAAAAATGATAATAGTTGGATGAGGATTGACAAAAGGTAGATGATGAGCTCCCCCTCAAATGAGGGATTGATGATGTCAAGGTAAATCGATGACACATTTAAAAAAGGTAGATGAGAAAGGGAAGGTGGGGGAATAAAAATGGGTGAAGGCATAATTAAGCCAAGATGCCCCAAGCAAAAGGATTGTAACATCAATAAAAACTATGGCCATGACTCCAATATCACATCGGTAGAGGAAAATTGTGGTCTCAATGGAGACAGACTATAACGTTCTACGGACCAGTGAGTGGGTAAAGATCAATGTGGTATGAATGCAAGTCATGATGACCAACAAGTTATAGGTGAGTCATCAAAATATGCACAACTATATGCGAAAATATATGTGAAATCCTTCGTACATGAGGAATCGAGTGAAAAGATATGCGAGGATGAAAAATAATGGTGCCCCCAAAGGGGAGCAAAAATATGGCCTAGAAGGAGAGTGGTGAAAAGGAATGTCCCAAAGGAGAAGGTATGGATGCAAAGGAAGAAAGTGAAAAGATGCCTAAAGGAAGTATGGCCCCAAGAGGGGAAGAGTATGGCCATGAAGGCAAAAAAGGTAAAAAAGGTATGCCCCAAGAGGGAAAAGTATGGCCACTAGGTGGGCTTTGTGTGTAAGTTGAATAAGATAGTGAAAGAAAATGCCTAAAGGAAGAGTGAAAATGGCCACAAAAGTGGACTTCAAAATGAGAAGGAGAGGATTAGAATATGAAAATAGAATGCCCTAAAGGGAGAATATAGAATATGGCCACGAATGTGGACTTTGGAAAAAGAATGTATGCCTAAAAAAGGGATAATTTGAATATTGTAATAAAATTCCTGGAGGGAAAGATGAGTATGGTCACGAATATGGACTTAAATAAATGAATGGTTAAGAGGCGTATCCCAAAGGGGAAACATGTATGGCCTAGTGGGACTTAGGATGAGAAAGAGAAGATAAGATCAGGAAAAGGAGGAAGATAAGATGCAACCTTAATGATAAAAACCTATAGATATAAACATATCCACATCATATCAAGGAATGTGTGAGGAAAATATGCCTCAATCGCATTGGAGGTAAACAAGAGGGGGATCTAGGTGATGCAAGGTACATGCGACCAAAACTGATGTTAACAAGTAACCAACGATAGTTAGTAATTTCAAATATCATAAGGAAACAATGGATGAAATGAACTCATAAACCTAATGTTGACATGACAAAAGGGGTTTGAGATGTGCTTGTACAAAGGGAATAGGGTTCTCCAAAATTGGTGTTCCCTAAAACTATGCCCTAGCTAGCTCTAGGAAGGGGAAAAAAACAAATTGATCAATGTGAGAAGTCTAATAGAAGAAAACTGATCAATGTGGGAATATTTCTTAGGATGTTAATAAAATAAAAAGTTGATAAATGCGGGAAGCCTTCAAAGTTCTGTAAGGAGTAGCCATCCTTCAAGGGTATGGTCTAATTTATGCAATATATAGATGGCAAGAATAATATGATATCCGTCCTTTGAGGGATTGGTATACTTTTCTTGATTTTCTTTTGACTTTGATTTTGATTTACATGCTTATTTTTATCTTTCATTTTGCATGAAAAATTGTCCTTGAGGATCGATTTGTTTTGATAACTTTTATTTTTTTGATTCGAGCATCTATGATTTTTGATTTTACATGGGGAGAGATGGAATAGTTAAGTATACCACTTAGGAGGGGATAAAGAATGTACAAGAGACACCCCTAGACCCTTTGCATGGTTCCAATAGGTGAATAAGAGGGTGATGGATGTAATGATATGGAGTTCTCACCAAAGGGGAGAACCTATCCATAAGGAATATGCTACGGGAAGAGCCGTGGTGCCCATATTTAAGGTCACATCTAGGAAGTGACAGAAGACCACATAATTCCAAATCATCACAATGAGAAATGGAAGAGGCTAAGATGGAGGAATGATCTAAGGATATGACTAAGGGCACATTGGTAAATGTGCTAATAATAGAATGGTCACAAGTACAATATGTTAAGAGGTTCCACTTTTGGTTTACCATCAAGGGAGGCCAAACGATAGGCTCCGATCCATACTTATGTGTAATAATGTATGGTCCAATCCAATTAGGGGAAAAATTTCCATGTTGGATCCTTTCTAGAGTAGTGACATTATGATTTTCTTTGAGGAAGAGGTCACCAACATTAAAGTCACATTCCTTAAGGTGCTTATTGTAAGCACATTTGATGCACTCTTGGTAAACATGATGGTGTTCAAGAGCAAGAAGGTGACACTCATCTAACAACTCGAGTTGTGCTAGACGAGCTTGGTGATAGTCTTCATTAAAGATGAAGTCATGAAGGGACACACACAAAGAGGGAATTTGAACTTCAAGAGGAAGGATAGATTCATAACCGTAAACAAGAGAAAAATGCGTAGCCCCCATGGAGGTATGAATGCGTAGGCCTAAAGGGCAAAAGGAAGTTGGAGATGTCAATTACAACCTACTTGATTAATAGTTTTGGAAATATGTTTCAAGGTTTTATTGGTAGCTTAAAATTAATTGACATTAACTTGAGGATAATATGGAGAAGAGAAGATGAGTTGGATGTTGAATGCGTTACAAATTTTCTTGAGATATTTGTTTTAAAGGACTTTTTATTGTCCATGACAAGTTTTTGGGGAATGCTAAAGTGGAAAATAATATGTTGATAAATAAAATTAATGATTGGGCCAGATTTAGTTGAGGTGAGTGGGATTGATTCCACCCATTTAGTGAAATATTCAGTTGTAGTGATGATAGAATGATGTTGTTGTGAAGAAAGAGGATTGATAAGGCCGATGATATCAAGACCCTATTGTGAAAAGGGCCAAAGGTCCTGAGTCGGTTGTAAAGCTTGACTAGGAATACAAATAAGATTGGAATGTTGCTGAAATTTTCACATTTCTTAACATACTCACAACAATCATGATTGAGGGAAGGCCAATAATAACCAATATGGAGAATGCACTTAGAAATGACTAAGCCACTAAATTTTCCACCACAAATACCATCATGGACTTCTTGGATGGCTCGAGAGGCTTCATGGGATTTAAGACATCAGGAGAAGAACACCGTCAAATCCATGTTTATAAAGAATGCCACCAAGGATCACATAGCGGTTAGCGTCGTTGAAGAAAATACCTCTTAGAATTTTTGGATAGATCAGGAGGAATAATGGATTGGGATAAATAATCAAATATTTGAGAATACCAAAGGTCTGATGAACTAGATTCAATAAGATTAACCTAGGGTAATTCCACCGAGGGTTCATTAGCTAGGCAATATCCTAACACATGGGTTCATATTGAGGTAATTAAAATTAATAAAATTAAAGTCAATATACTAGTAGACATGAGGGGGTGAAAGGGTTTAATTTATTAATGTTTTGAATCAGGTATTGGGGGTAGGTTAGAGAGGTGGGCCAAAGGAAAGGGAGGTTTAATTTTAATATAAAACTAAAACATTTGAACCCTAGTTTTAAAAATTAAATATCTTAAAATTGCAAAAGAAGTGTGGTCATAAATTAAATTATAATCTCTTTTTTAATAAAGAAATCTCAATTAAGAGATTCTCAACCAAGAAGTAATAAGATGGTAGAAAACTAGGATTGAGTATGCTTTTCAACATAAGTGATATTATTTCACAATCTTAATTATTTGAAGAACTATTGATAAATGATCAAAGCTTAACATATATAAGGTGATTTGTAATAGGTCTCGGTGGCTTCAAACTATATTTCGAGAGGAAATGCATATTGAAAAAATGAGTGAGAAATATAATATTCTTTTTTCTAATATATTAGGGTAGAAATAAAAATGGGTAAATAAAATTGTAATTGAAAAATGGGTAAGTAAGGTACATGGAAAAATAGGGGTTTTTTCATTCTAATAATATAATAGGAGTGGGTATTATCAATTGAATAATTAGAGGTAGAAACTAGAATTAAGGGTATTATTTAATACCTTTCAATCGCATGTGTTATACCATACTTTTACTAAGTGAACCCCTCATGGGAAATTCATGGAAATGTCAATCACAACGATGAACAATGATAGGAAGCTTAGACTCTCTCTGTTGTCCATGGGATGAGATCCATGAGGATGTCATCATATCAGTGAAATGATTGGTTGATCAGGGAACAACTTGGATGGTGTAGGAATCAAAAGCTTCAAGAATAATATGAACAATGTCACGATATTTTTGAAGGGTATCATTTTTACATTGATACTCTCCTATGAATTGTTTGATTATAAGCTTGAGTTTCCATATATGTCGAGGAATTGAACACCTAGGAAAGCGGATGGTTCAAGACCTAAGATGAAGGCTTTGTACTCTACCATATTGTTTCTACACTCAAAATTGAGTTTATATGCAAGGGGAATAGGAGTTTCCCAAGGAGGAATAAGAACAACACCAATGCCTCCCCCTTGTTGAAACTTAGAGCTATTAACCAAAATAAGCTCCCTCTTATTTTGGGTTAACTTACTCCTCTTTGTGCCTCAGTCAAAATTTCACAAGTTTTAGGCACTCAAAGATTTCTAGAAAATGCTCCATCAGATAGAGAATTTCTTCCCCTTTCCAGAAAGGTAAAGAACTCTTTCTAACTCCTTGTATTTTTGAGTTAGGGCTCGACAAAGTTAGAAGGAAAATTTTCCCAAGGCGGACTTACGGAGCTTGGGAGAGTTTTTTGCCAAAGGAACTCGGACCGGCGGGGCATCGGAGGAAAAAGTGAAAAATTGCCTTTTCTTCCAAAAGGCATAAAATCAAAATGACCCACGGCCCCATCAAAAAGCTAATGCGGGGATGCGGGACTTTGGAGGTAAATTAGATTTTTTGACTTTTTGTCAAAAAATGTAAAATGGAAAAAGGAAGCCCTTGCCTCCGCCGACCCCAATGGATGCCATGTCATCACAGATTTGCGGGGAAAAAGTTCAAAATTCACCCAAAGCCAAATTTGTAGGAAATGTAAGGAAAAAATGTAGAAGGCCATATATTTTGATCTAGAGCTCCATTTTTGATAATCTTGGTACCAATGGAAAGATCCGAAGATCTCTTCATCATGGAGTCTTCAAATTTTTATTTTGGTAGAAATTTGTGGGAGAAAATTTGATGCAGGGGTCATTTAGATATGTCCTTCCTTACAATACTCAAGAGCTTGAATTTTCTCTATTACTCCATCCACCCCTGCTAGAGGATCATTAATTGATGTTTATGCAACATCATCTGTTTTGTTCTTATCACCTTGAGGTAGCAATGAGACCTAGTACATGTTACTACTTTGCACCATCTTGACTAAGCTCCTAAAATTCTAACATTTAGAGTTTCATGAATACCCAGAAGGTCTGATAAGATTCATTGGCTCTCATTTCCCCATAAAACCTTGCTCCTAAAGTTTCATGGCTTAAATTTTTGTCTAACTCCCTCCATCTCATTTTTTCTTGTTTCTTGCTCTTGAGAAACTAACTCATTTGGGACAGTCCCAATTCCTTCATAAATTTTCTGGGTCTTTGTTTTAGGACTCCAAATTTTTACAAAAGGTCTTTATGTGTTATAAACCTCTCCACAAAAATTTCAGATCTTCATCTTTCTTCTAGCTCCTTAAATTAAGCATTTACCAGTCTGATTTCTGGATATTGACATTGAGATAAGCCTTCTAGAGGTCTTACCAGTCCTACAGTCATGTCTTACACAAAGTGATGACAAATCCTTCATTTAATTATCCTCATGTCATTCAAACATACCTGGATAATGTTACCTAAGCTTGCATGCATTGGTTTTCTCATTCAAGCCTCCAATTCAACATTTTCTTTTGTCTTCCATAGTGATCTAAGACTGTCTTAGGCCTGCACAGTCAGTGTTCTCATGCTATAACAGTGATAGCTTCTTGTATTCATCCCTGAGATCATTCAAGCACATAAAATACACCTACATCCATACTCTTATAACAACCTAGGTTCATGATTCATCTAACCATGAATCAAAACTGGACTGTTGCCTTCAAAACTGTGTTTGTGCATTCATTCCTTAATTCAATAAAAAAAAGTCATCTATAACTCGTGAAAAACAAACCCATTCTTCCTCAAACTTGGATGATCTTTAGATCATATCAATATAGAGATGTTGTGAAATTTTCAAGCAATTCCATCCATACAATCAAAAGATATGTGATGCCCTAGTACGGGCCCGAGAGCCTTCAAATGGCTAAAACATTCAAATTACACTATTTCAAAGCTTATAAAAATAATGAATAGCTTCATGCACACCTGTGGGAGATTTTTATATTAATAATCAGAAGAAATACACCTTGCAAACACCACTGAGGGCCTGTAGCTCAGCTGCCCTGCCAGGGTTCTTAACACAGTCCTCCTTCAAACATGAAAATTCATGCAAACAAAGGTATATTCTTCTTCTAAAACCTCATACCTTCCTTCTCCTTCATCTCTACAACCCTGAGAACCTCTGTTCCATCTCCTTCACCTTGAATCACCTATGAAATAGGTGTCAATTTTCTAAGAAAAGACTCTAACAGCTCCTAAACTGACTCCACAATACCCTAACAAGACTTAATCAATATTCTAATCCTAGAATATTAATGGATATCAATCCAATACATCTTCCAACTCGTGCATGGACTAACAAACATGATGACATGGCATTTGAAGTCCTTATTTAGCCCATATTACCCTTTAAATGCCAAGTCAAGTCACCTTATCAACTTCTTACAAGCATATATTCATTTTTACAACATATTTAACTCTAACACACCTATAGAAAACATGTATCATGGTCTTGTATGACCTTATTATGCCTTGGTCCTTGATGCTCCTGCATCAGAGTTCCCTTGAGAGAAAGAATTTGAGCTCCTGCTCAAATGGTTCTTCTTCTTTCTTGTCTTCCAATTCATCCTTATTGCATTTGCTTGTATACTTTGTCTCCTCCATCTGCTCTTGCATTGCCTCTCCTCAATTTTGTTCTTCTTGCTTGCTCCTTGCTTCATCTTCCTCCTCATGACCTTTGTCTTCAAGATTTCCTCTTGTAGGTCTTCTATCTCCTTCATGATGAACCTGAAATCTGTTTTGTGTTCATAACAACCTATAGTCACAGCTTCTTGGTCCTTGTTAAAGATAAATTCACAAGAATTGATAGCCTCCTTTGCTTGCTTTAGCACCCATTCCTTCTCTCTTTCATCTTTTGCCTCTTGATAGGCTTGCTTCACCTTAGGAATGAAATGAAGGTCTTCAATGTTAAAATCTGCCTCCTCAACCTGTTTTGAAGGTTCATATGCCTCCTCGACTGAAGTTTGATTGTATTCTACCACCTCTTCACTTGTATGGTCTTCATGTCTATCTACATGAGCCTCCTTGGCTTGATATATGACTTCCTCTAATGCCTTTAGTTCCTCTTGCAGCTGCTCCATACTTTTGTACTCAAAATCACATTTTGGTGCTTCTTCACCTTCAAATGCCTCAACTTCATCATCACATGTGTCTTCTATATCTTCTTGTTCCTCTTGTCTCATGAGCTCTCTCATTGAATCATGTTCTTGGCTCATCTCCATGTCTTCCAAACCTGTATTCACAATATTAAAAGCAATATTAGGAGTAAAAGTTTGAGTCCCTGAAGCCTCTTGAATTTCTACAGAGTGCTCTTCTTCTTCATTTCTTTTTGTTTTTTCATTGACCATATTCAACTTGGTCATTTTCATTCTTTCTCTCTCCTAATCTGCTTCTTCCTTCTCTGGTTCCTCTTTTCTTAATTGTTTCATTTCTTGCAACTTTTCATGCTGCTCTATCCTTGGCAACACCTCTTCTCTCTCCTTCTTCTCAACTGTTCTCCTTCTTCTTCTCTCAATTTCCTGATTTCTCTCTATTTTTGCTGTCATTCTCTTCATCAACTCTTCTAGTATCTTCATTTCTTCTTCCAAGTCAGCTCCATCAACTTCTCTTTCATCTTCATCATATATAGGACCTGTTTTGTCTTCATCCTTCTCTGAACTCTGACTTCCCTGACTGTACTCAGCTCTTGCTTCACCATCTTTTGAGGACCTTCCACTTTCCATTACTTCATGTTTGATGACTTTGTACTGCTGCTCCTTGAAGCTCTTAGCTTTCCATACCTTGTTCTGGATGACCTTAGGTTGATACACCATTTTTTTTTCATGTTTTCTTCTCCATTCATGAGTTAGACTATGTTTGTACTCATTTCTACTCTCTTGTGCACCTGCATACTGGACTGATTTTATCTTGTAAACTGAATTTTCCTCCATACCTTGCCTTGGTTCTTCATGACTGAGCTCAGGTTTGATGGTCTCTTTCTTGGACTCTACCTTCTCCTCTTTGTCCTTAGTTTTCTCAAGCCATTTAGGCATCACATAACCATGCTTGATCTCTTTGGGTAGCATATACTTCTGATGACCTGTTGATTTATCTTCATTCTCTATTTCCTTGAGCCTTCTAGGCATTGCATGATCACACACATCTTCTTGTGTTAACCTCTTATCATTATCTTGCTCTAGGTCTTCTTTAATGTCAGAAACATCACTCTCATAAATCTGATCATCATATTTAGTCATCATACTTACTTTTTCAATGGCTTTTAGCCTGCCTACTTCCTTCTTAATGACTTCTTGTCTGGCTTTACTCTCTTCTTGGACTTCTTCTTCACTTGGGATGCTATCCAATGCATCATAATACTCCATGTTCTCTATCATGCTTCCCTTGTCATCATGGAAGTCTTCATTCTTTTCATATCCCTCTTCAAGCTGGTCCTTGTAGTTGTCTTGTTCATTTCTCTTCATGGGTGCTTGGCTTACACCATCCTTCATATTTCTCAAGCTCTTAAGCTTAACCTGCATCAACAAGTTCTTCATACCTGTAAACATAAACACAAGCTTAGATATAAAAACAAGAGACCATAGTGTCTCCATGAGTGCTCCTTTCCTTAGCACCTTCCTCTCATTCTCCCTTCCTTCCTTAAGTGCTTGTTCTGGCACTTTCTCTTCTTTCTTGTTCTCTACAATGAGAACTTATTTCACCTCTTCTTGTTGCTCATCTGGAAACTCTTCTTTCTTCCTCAAGGCATCCTTTTTGTTCCTTCTATCTCTTTTCACCAATGACCTCACAGGCCATTTCATCTTCCCTCTCAATACTAGGCCACTCTTCTTCTGATGGCTCTCCTCTTCCTACAACTGTAACCACATGGTGGTCACTTTCTCCAAATATCTCTTCGCTTCATCTATTTATTTTAAAGTGCCAATCTTCCTCTCATCTTCTCCTCTTTCCTCTTTTTCTCTTTCTTTTCTTGTTCCTTTTGATAGCTTAGGAACTTAACCAATTCACACACTGCTCCTACCTCCATGACTGATTCAATCACACACTTTACAATATGGAGTTCTCTGAAAATTATAGAAATAAATAGCTTGAAAACATGTGTTTGTTACCTTGAACTCCTTGGTATTTGATCTACCTTCTGTTTCCTTTATGGCTGTCCTTTGATCTCCTATCCTTGCTCTGATACCAAATGATGCAGGGGTCATTTAGATCTATCTTTCCTTACAATACTCAAGAGCTTGAATTTTCTCTATTACTCCATCCACCCCTACTAGAGGATCATTAATTGATGTTTATGCAAAGCATCATTTGTTTTGTTCTTATCACATTGAGGTAGCAATGAGACCTAGTACATGTTACTACTTAACACCATCTTGACTAAGCTCCTAAAATTCTAACATTTAGAGTTTCATGAATACCTAGAAGGTCTGATAAGATGCATTGGCTCTCATTTTCCCATAAAACCTTACTCCTAAAGTTTCATGGCTTAAATTTTTGTCTAAGTCCCTCTATCTCATTTTTTCTTATTTCTTGCTCTTGAGAAACTAACTCATTTGGGACAGTCCCAATTCCTTCAAAATTACAAAACGTGATTTGGCATGGAAAATGCATAACCAGTTTTCAACCACCAAATTTAATGAAATATGGGTCTTTTCTCCCTCGAGTAGAAAAATGCATTTGGGAATGGAATTTGTAGATGGAGCCTTGACTTTTCGACCAAATTTATGAATGTTATCGGTGGTTGGAGCAGAGAATCATATTTTCTCATGTTTTCCCTCTCTTTTCGCATTTTGCTATATATTGTAACAAAGGCACATTTTCAAGAAGTTAGTTAGTGGTTGTTCACTCTTCTTCTCTGCCTCCCTCTTCTTTTCTTCCCCAAGGTCAAAAATGGAGTTGGAACCTCCTCCCTTGCTCTGTAATGGTATTTTTTTGCCTCTTTCCTGTGAAATGGTGCACTGTGTAAATCTAGAGCAATAAAAACATGTTTTTGTGATGCATTTGTCCATCCTTTTCTCATTTTTGGTTGTTTCTTCTTGCCTCTCATTGTTGCAGGGCATTTGTGCATGTTTGAATGTCATTTATAGGTTTTGGAGTTGTGTTTTTAGGGATTTTGGAACATTTTCTGTGTGAAGTCCATCTCTAGTCTGTGATGTACTTGTCCATCCTCTCCATTGCTCACCTCTCTTTGTTTCCATGGTAGTTTTTATAGATGATCAACATTTTCCTTCTCTGGTGTATCACCGTTTTAGTGTAGGCTCTATTTTTTCTAGTTTTCTTTCTCTCCTTGTCTCCTTGGAAGTTAGATTAGGATTAGATTAGCTTGCCTACACTAGAATAGCTTGTGGCAGGTAGTTTAGGAAGAGGAACCAACCTTCTCTGGAGGATCATTCCCATTTGCAAGTCCCACAGCTTGGGGAATGATCCAATGTTATGTAAATCACACCAAATGACCTTGCCTTAGAAAAGTAGATCCATAACTCATTTGGGGGTGCTGTGATTTCGCACTAATAGTTTTGGCACACCCGGTGGGACCTTAGAGGTCTTCACTTCATTGCAACAAGGTTGATGTGCACTTGTTGCAATCTCTAGCTTATGAGAAGCTTCAATTTGCATATCTGGCGACTCCATCTAGTTTACAACCCATTTCTGAGTTGTAGACCTGTTTTCCATTCATTTCCATTTCATTCTTCTTTACATATATTTCATTCTTTTCCATTCCATGAAGTTGTGCAATCATGAATTCATTTCCACCATGGAATTCACAACAACAACAACAATACATTCCAACTCCAATGCTTTCTACAACTCCTTCAAATCAACATTTTGAGCAAATTTCAAAATCAGCATGTTTACCCCTATGAGCAGCAGTGCCAAAATTAGTTTGGCTATGGAGATTTCCAAGAGTAGGGGTATGTAAACAATGAAGAAAATCAAATGCAAGATGCTGGTCTATTGGAGAAGATCCAAAAAATGGAGATTGGCATGGTGCATTCAAGGGAAAAACTCAAATGAAGGCATTCAAAATTGGTTTCAGGACACCTTGCCCATGGGAAGGCCCTTTTCCAAGACACTACAACCTCAAGAGAAGTTGGACTTCATGATTGGAATGCTGCCCCAACTTGCACAATGGACTGAAGAGATAGAGGCCTATGAATTTGGTGCTAAATAACCTTGTCAATGGGTAAGTTCTACACCATCATTTGGTATTTCTCTTTCCATTCCTCAAGTAGCACCATCTCAATTTGAATGTCAAGTTTCAAGTTTCTCCAATGCTGCTCCAGTTGTGAAAACCATCCCCCCATCCCCTAGTCTTCCATCTCATCTCGATTTTCTTCCCTCTTCTCTTCCAAATCCAAACCCCCTCCACAAGAGAAAAAAGAAACACCTTCCCCTCCAAAGAAACAAGAAGTTCCATCCTTCCCACTACCACAAAAAAATGCACAAATGATTGAATCCCAACCTACTTCTCCTCTTTCCTTCCCAATTCCATGTGGGGAAGAAGAGATTGCAAAAATCAGTCAAGGACAACAAGAAGAAGAGCTGGTAAAAGAAGAAATGGTTAAGAGCTTAGTGAGCTTAGCTCTTAGGTTTGGGATAACAGAGATTCCTTTGCTAGTTAAGCCTATAGAGGAGGTAAAAGTTGAGGAACTAGAGGTGGTCAAGGCTGAGTTTGTTGCAGCAAGAAGAAGAACAAAGACAAAGGGAAGAAAATCAGCAGCCTTTTTACTCATAATGTAGTGCCCATGTTGGCACTCTACTTGAAGAAAATGCTGATCCAATAGAAGTTGCACAATCAGCCATGGAAGAGAAAGAACAATCAGCTCAAAGCCCCATTGATGAGGAGCAAATGGAAGAAATTGAATCAGAGTTTGTAGTAGCAGAAGAAGAAGGCATCATTGGAAAATTTTTGCTTTCATTTGAAGGGCCTGATTTGGTTAATGAATCCATCATGGGGGAGGAAGAACCAACAGCTCCAAGTTCAGTTAGAGAGGAGCACATGAAGGTGGACAAAACAAATTCAAAGGCATGGAACCATGAGCTGGTTGCACATAAGATAACAGATCTCTCCCCCATTCAATCTCTCCCAAATTTTGACTGTGTGGAGGAGTTTGAACTCACTAGCTTCATGTTTGAAGATGAAGCTTCATCTGGTGAAAAGAATGCAGATTTTGAGATCACCATGCAAGAGGGAGAAACTTGGCTACAACAAGACAACATAGAGTTTGATTTTTTATCAAACTTAGAAGGATGTTTTGATAGGGAGAAGCCCATGAAGTTGCAATATTTTCTTCCCCATCATTCACCATTCAAGAGCCTACTACCATGAAAGAAAACTTGCAAGCACAACCAGCATTTTCCACCATGCTTCTTGAATCAAGGTTGGGAGATTTTGATCTTCCAAAGGCCACATCCACCATGAGAGGGAACCACCAAGAAGACATTGTTGTCACAAATAGTCCTCTAGAACAACAAAGTAGAAAGTTTGATTTGAAAAACTTCATGCTAGAAGAAGGGGTTGTCCAAGAGCAGATTGATCTTCAAAAATCAGCAGAAGAACTCCAGAGCCAACAATGTATAGCAGCAGAGTATGATGATGCAAAAGCAGCTCCAATGGATGTTGCAATCAGAGATGAAGAGCTGTAAATTGTAGAGGAGTTTTATGCTGCTATGGAGGAAGAAAAAGAGCAGAAGAGTTCCACCACTTCTTCCACACCATCCATTCAAGAGGATTTGTAAGAAGACTCCATTTTTGGAGTTGAAAATTAGAGCTATGGGCATATCAAATGGACCAGACCTTGCCCAATCAGGTATTTGGCTTCATTGGAGCCAAAGGAGAAGCCAAAACCAGTCATGTCCATTTTAGGGCATGAGGATGAGCTACAAAGCACCAAGGATCAACTGTTGTACCTCTTCAATATAAATGTAGAGCAATTAAAAGAGGTATTGGTTTTGTCTTCAATTGATACTTTGGTTATTTGGGTGGAAGATCAACTTGTAGTATCCAACTAGCCATGTTCAGTGCTAAATCAGTTGCATGGCTGCCATTTTTGAGGAAGGGAAGCTATTTCTCCCTGCCAGTTGTGGGTTTTGTTTGAGTTCCCTTTGCTCTTGGTTAGAGTAGAGTAGGTAGGTTTTTTTCAGCAGAAGAAGTGCTTGTGCACACTCTACATGTTCCATTTGGAGCATGTATGATTTTCAGTTTGTATATAGTTTTTGGTGTTGTTGTATTGCTCTTGCATAGTTCATTTCAGTTGGCATTTTGGTGAAGATCAACTCCAAGTTTCAGTGGGTTTCCAAGTGATTCAGAGGTCATTTTTTCAGAGTTAGATCAGAGAATTGGTTATCAGGCTTGAATCCATGCCCAATGGATGCAACTAAGGCCACTGATCATTCATCTAGCAGGCAGATGACCCCTGTGAGTCGCCAAAGTTGTTAACCAAAATAAGCTCCCTCTTATTTTGGGTTAACTTACTCCTCTTTGTGCCTCAATAAAAATTTCACAAGTTTTAGGAACTCAAATATTTCTATAAAATGCTCCATCAGATAGATAATTTCTTCCCCTTTCTAGAAAGGTAAAGAACTCTTTCTAACTCCTTGTATTTTTTGAGTTATGGCTCAACGGAGTTAGAAGGGAAAATTTTCCCAAGGCGGACTTGCGGAGCTTGGGAGAGTTTTTTTCCAAAGGAACTCGGACCGGCGGGGCATTAGAGGAAAAAGTGAAAAATTTCCTTTTCTTCCAAAAGGCATAAAATCAAAATGCGACCCACGGCCCCATCAAAAAGCTAATGCGGGGATGCGGGACTTCGGAGGTAAATTGGATTTTTTGAATTTTTGTCAAAAAATGTAAAATGGAAAAAAGGAAGCCCCTGCCTCCACTGACCCCAATGGATGCCACATCATCAGCAGATTTGTGGGGAAAATTTTCAAAATTCACCGAAGCCAAATTTGTAGGAAATGTAAGGAAAAAACGTAGAAGGCCATATCTTTTGATCTAAAGCTCCATTTTGACAATCTTGGTACTAATGGAAAGATCTGGATATTCTCTTCATCATGGAGTCTTCAATTTTTATTTTGGTAGAGATTTGTGGGAGAAAATTGCAAAACATGATTTGGCATGGAAAAAATGCAGAACCAGTTTTCAACCACCAAATTTAATGAAATATGGGTCTTTTCTCCCTCGAGCAGACAAAATGCATTTGGGAATCAAATTTATAGATGGAGCCTTGAATTTTAAACCAAATTTATGAATGTTGTCGGTGGTTGGAGTAGAGAATCATATTTTCTCATGTTTTTCCCTCTCTTTTCACATTTTGCTATATATTGTAACAGAGGCACATTTTCAAGAAGTTAGTTAGTGGTTGTTCACTCTTCTTCTCTGCCTCCCTCTTCTTTTCTTCCCCAGGGCTGAAAATGGCTGTAATGGTGTTTTTTTGCCTCTTTCCCATAAAATGGTGCATTGTGTAAATTTGGAGCAATAAAAATGTGTTTTGTGATGCATTTGTCCATCCTTTGCTCATTTTTGGTTGTTTCTTCTTACCTCTCATTGTTGTAGGGAATCTATGCATGTTTGAATGTCATTTACAGGTTTTGGAGCTATGTTTTTAGGGATTTTGGAACATTTTCTATGTGAAGTCCATCTCTGGTCTGTGATGCACTTGTCCATCCTCTCCATTGCTCACCTCTCTTTGTTTCCATGGTAGTTTTGATAGATGATCAACATTTTCCTTCTCTGGTGTATCACTATTTTAGTGTAGGCTCTGTTTTTTCTAGTTTTCTTTCTCTCCTTGTCTCCTTGGAAGTTAGATTAGGATTATATTAGCTTGCCTACATTGGAATAGCTTGTGGTAGGTAGTTTAGGAAGAGGAACCAACCTTCTCTGGAGGATCATTCCCATTTGCAAGTCCCACAACTTGGGGAATGATCCAATGTTATGCAAATCACACCAAATGACCCTGCCTTAGAAAAGCAGATCCATAACTCATTTGGGGGTGCTGTGATTTCACACTAACAAGAGACATCGAAGAAGAGAATGAATTTTAGAGGGTTACATTCATCATGAAAATGATTAATGGATTCATTTGGAAAATTCTCGTGAGGAAGTTGCGTCTTAGGAAGAGGGGCTTCTACTAGTTGATTGACAATAGTTTTTCCTTAATGGATTTTCAAGAAATAAACTCAAGGTCAAAATCTTTCATGAGCATGAGCCATTGAGTAACGCGATCGCTGTGATAAGGTTTATAATGCAATGTCTTGAGAAGATGAAATCTAGTAATGACATAAGTCTTGTGATTGAGAAGATAATGTCGAAGCTTAGATGTAGCGAAGAAGAGAGTACAACATAACCTTTCAACTTTAGTGTAGTGAATTTCACAATCATGAAGAGTGTGAATGATGTAATAAACAACCTGCTCATGACCTTGGTCATCACAATGTGCTAGCATGGCTCCTAGAGTGTGATTAGTGGAAAAAATTTACAAGTAAAATGGCTCCCCCTCGCGTGGAGGTGTAAGAACTAGTGGAGATAGGAGATATTGTTTAAGATTGTCAAAATACTTTTGGAAATCATGATCCCAATTGAATTCTATGTCCTTTTGAAGGAGGTGATGAAAAGGTTGACAACAATCGAAGAGTTGTAAGATGAAACAGTGGACATATTGAAGGTAGCCTTGAAGGTTGCAAAGTTTCTTAAGATTAGAAGGAGGAGGCATTTCAATAATTACCTTAATTTTTTTGGGGTCAAATTCAATGCCCCTAATATAAATGATAAAGCCAAGGATGTTTCTTGTTAATACTCTAAATACACACTTGGCTGGATTGAGACAAAGATAAAAACAAATAAGGCACTCAAAAAGGATTTCAAGAAAGGAAAGATGGTTACGTCAATTCTTATATTTTCCTAGAAGATCATCAACACAGTCTTTTATAGTTTTGTGGATGAGATCGTGAAAGATATATTCATGGCCCAGTGATAGGTAGCACCTACATTATTTAAAATGAAAGGCATGACATGAAAGAAAAAGGTCACCCAAGGAGTAATGAAGGATGATTTTTGTTGATCTTTTAGTGCGATGAGAATTTGATTGTAACTAGAGAAACCATCCATAAGAGAAACCATTTCATGACCCATGGTAAGATCCTTGGTAATTCATCCTTAGGGAAAGCAAGATTGAGATCTCAAAATCAACACATATACGAAGCTTTCTCAATGCTTTAGAGATAAGAACAATGTTAGAAACCCATTAAGGGTAGTCAATGGGAATAATGAAGTTGGAAGAAAGAAGGTGTTGTAACTCTTCTTTAACAAGGAGGGCAACACGAGGATGCATGTAGTGAAGCTTTTGCTTCACTAGTTTAACATTGGGATAGGTGATGATATTAGGGACAATGATAGAAGGGTCAAGACTCGACATGTCTAAATATAACCATGAAAATGCCTAGCTATGGTGAGAGAGGAACACAATGAAATATTCTAGCTCATGTGGATCAAGATATCGACCCACTTTGAGAATACAAGGCTCCTGAGAAGTCCCGATATTGACATTGGTGGTGGCTATGTTGAGAAGAGTATGTGTATTGGATAACAAGGTATTTTCAAGATAAGAATCTTCTGGCCCCATGTGAGAAAGAATGGCGTCATCGTCAACACACTAAAGGATGTTAATGGTAGGAGATTCTTCTTCTATCATGTCTGGATGGTGAAGGGGAAGGGACCTTGTCTGATTTTCACACTGATAGGTGATATGTCCCAAATTTATGGTGGACATTCAAAAAAAAAATTAGAGGCAATATAAATGGTGTTGTCCATTTCCACATTTTCGAGAGTGGTAGAGAAGGTATGTTCATGTCTTCAGGAGTCAGAAGAGATGGGGAAGGTAGAGAAAGCATGTCCATGTCTTTGAGGGTTAGAAAAGATGGAGAAGGTAGAGAAGGTATGTCCATGTCTTCGAAAGTTAGAAAAGACAAAGGAGGTGGAGGAGGAATGTCCTAACATATCTCAGATGGTGGAATGGGATCAAAGGATTGATCCTGTAGCCTAACCCAAACTTTTCATGAGATTTACGACATTGATCGAGAATAAGGCCATGTGGGTCGTGCTCATAATGGCCTAAGCCAAATCCATTCCATGCATAATGATGGAAATAGGTATAGGAAAAAGATAGTTTGTTGAGAAATCCAAAGCCACTAGTATAAGGTTTGACATGCGAAATATCATTGATATGGGAAGAGGGGGTATCAAAACCACCATAAATAATATTGGTGTGAAGATGAGGTGGACCGAAGGGAATAACATCCCCGATGTCTGGATGGTGCATATGCACCTTATCAGATCTACTGATATGGTGACGAGTGGGAAAAGCATTGAGTGTGAGAAGATGATACTCCCCATCGTAAGTTTATCCATTACATTATCTAGGGAGTCACCTTGTTAGGGAGTTTAGATGAGGGAATGACTGAGCTAGTAGATGGTGTAGATGGGTCATTTTAGGAATGCGTACATTATTTGGTCTATAGGTCATGTTGCACCCTTAGAAGGGAGGAGCATCCTCGGGGAGCATGCGAATATTTCCCTTGTGCTTGTATTTAAGGGAACGATGGATTACGGAGAGGGGACACAATGTATGACGTGGATCCACAGTCATCTAAAGAGAACATTGTATTGAAAATATCCTTTAATGATATAAAATACCTAATGTATGAGTTTATCACTAACACAGATGGGAAGAATGACCATTCCCAAGGTGGGAGTAATGACATTGTTGAATGCGAGGAGGACCGCATATGTCTAGGTGACAGATTCCTTTGGGATCTTAAGTTGATCGAAAGTATGCTATTAATGCTCATGCCATTATTGATCATGGATTGCCAAATGAATGTATCATTGATCCTGACCGTAATAAAGAGGGGAAGATCATGTTCTTCTGGTGGGATATCTGGAATTTTAATTTCATCGAATGATATGTAGCCACAAAATCTGTGAGTTCTCCTACATGAGATGTGAAGGGATGAGCTTCATCACTGGATGTCAGAATGTGCTTTAAGGCTTCAATAAGAGCATGTCTATGATCTGACGAGCTTTGGATGAGCTTGTAAAGTGACATCTTGACTGGGGCCTGATGAATTTGTCTAACGATACTTTGTTCAATAAGTTTAGGAACTGCTAAAATGGAAACCTTTGGTTTTGATGATGTGGTCAAATCCTTAGGAGGAGGAATAACAATGAAGGTATTGGATTTTGGTTTAAAGGTTGGTTTGGGATCACGTAGGCTAGATCGAGTGGTTACCAAAAAATGTTAATAAACAAAGGAGGATCATCTTTGGAGGAGTCTCCTGAAGGTGGGATGATAGGTGTCGGACTAGATATGGAAGGAAGGGACTAACTTGGTCTAAGAAGAAGTCTTTCCTCTTTAATGAGATTATGGATAATGGCCTGGAGCACTCTACAATGCTTAGTATCATGCCCAGGGGTATGATGAAAGGCGCACATAAGGTTGGAATTGAACCATAAAGGCTTCTTTCCTTTTGGGTCAAAGGCCTTGATAGGTAGAAGTGTGATTGCAAAGGTTTGCAATAAGTGTTGGAATATTTTGGTATATGATCCAACTAAAGTGCTAGAAGATGCCTTATGAGATATCTTAGATGTTTGGGGTAAAATCTGAGCATATTGATGTTTTGGTGATTTGAATTCAATTTTGGTGTTGATTGGTGTTTTAGTGTTAAGTGGTTTTGGATTGTTGGGTTGAAATGTTTGTGGTCTGAAACAAACAATTTTGGATTAGATGGTTTAACCCTATGAGGGATTATAGATTTCATATGTGAATATGCATCCTTGGGAGGAGTGACAACAAATTTGACTGGGGGGTCAGATGGTGATGTTATGGTTGGTTCGGGTGAAGGAAGTAACACTTGTCTGAGGTGATCTATGGAAGGTGGAGATTGGTCGGATAGTGTTGATGATATGGAAGGAACACTTGAAGTCATTACTAGCTAAAGTGTTCTTAAAAATTCCTCAAATGATGGAATTAGCACGAAGGAAGAAGGTGGTACAGTCATGACCACAACAGTTGATGTGGGTAAGAGAATGGGAGGAGGGACTGGTGTAGGTTCTAAGGATGGTATGATAGGAAAGGGTGAAATAACTATAGGTGAAGTGATTGATTCTACTAATGGAGTGGATGTAATTGGTAAGGGAGTTGATAAAGGACCACCGTTAGATGTGGAAATAGGTTGGAATGGTTGCTTCATGGATGTCTCTATGTGCATAAATGATATATTTACAAATTGGGTTCAAGAAGTTGTAGATGTAGGAGTGGACGTTGATATTGAGGGATACTATTGTACCGGTATAATGCGGGACTAGCCAAGGACATGGGGAAAGTGCGAAGCATTAAGTCTTGATCATGCATGATAAGATAACATGCATGTCTAAATGTACGAAGGTGTTGTTGTGGATCCTCTTTCTTATAATGAAACTTTAAATCCTAGAGTAGTGGCTTAAAGTATGGATGGGTGAATAGGCTCATTGCATATCTACTTTTAGGTTAACCTATTAACAAGATTGGTAACCTATTAACGTATAGGTCATTCAAAAGAGTTTGTTGGGGGATGAGAGGTGGAGGTTGCATGTAAGAGGTGGTCGGATGAGTTTGTTGATAAAATTGTAGATGTGTGGGTGTTTGGGGATTAGTTGGGGGTGAGTGTAAATCATGGGTTGTGATTGAAAGGGTGGTTATTGAAAGAATTGTTGCTGGGAGATGGGAACATGATAGGATTGTTGGGATTAGGTAGGAATTTGTTATGGCAAGTCTTTGAGTAGAAATGTGGGTATGAACAAGATGAAACTATTGTTGAAAAGGATTAGATACCAAATAATGTAAAACACCCATGAAATGGGGTTGGGAAGTATTGAAAAGCATGTTAGATGTGATAAGGTCATATTGTCCATATAGGGGATATGATGTTTGGGCATATTGGCTAGGGATGTTAAAAACAATAGTGGTGAAGAGGTGAGGGGAAGAGTAGTGTTGATTATTGTGTTGATCGGTGGGAGATTTTGGGGAATAGGTGTGACTATCTGGGTGGTTTGATGAGATGGGGGATTGGTAGAATAAGAAGCATGATGGGTGTTAAAAGCTCGTTCACGGAAAATTGGGTAGTTTGGGGATTGTTTTGATAAGGATAAATTTGTTGGAGTGGCGGACCATCTGGAAGAATATGAGTTGATGTCCTAAGGATATAGTCTTGGAGTGGCATTGCATTGGCATCTAGAAGCTCTTGGAACATGGTATCATCAAGAGGGACCTTAGGAGGTCTAAAATACTCTGATTGAATAGATGGTGGGGTAGCTATCCTAGACGAGATAAATTCATGGTAGAAAAATGGAATAATATCACCTAAAGTTGTAGTGTGAACAAGGGGTTTTGGGTGAGAGACATTGATGAGAGGTTGAGTGCTCATGAAATAAGTAATCAAGGGCACATATGAGGTATTTGTTGTGGTGAACATTTGTTGAGATGAGGAACTATTTTAGGCTAGTATTTGTTCCATTCTTTTGGCTGCTAAACGAGTAATTACGGGCATGGATTTTTTCTACCCAAGCAAGTCAAAAAAACAATTCTTTTTATGTTCTTAATTTATTTAAGAAAGTGTGAAAAGAAGAAGGGATGGATAAAAAATGACCTAGGAGAAGGAAAACTATGTTTGGTTTTGGGTTTTTTGTTGCTGGGAAAGTCTGAGATGGCTTCTTGTTGGGTGATAAAATTCTGTCGAGAAAACAAAGGTAAGGGGATGTTTTGATGTGTTAATTTTATTTGTGTGGTTTAGGTTGTGTGTGATAAGATGTGATATGTAATAAGTTAAGCCCTACTTAAACTATATAAGCAAACATGATGTAAAAAGAATGTTCTTTTAAAACCCAAAATGAAGTGTGATATTCGATGAGGACACAGACAAGAATGGAAAATTACGATGCAAAAAGGAGAAAATAGGGAAAAATTGAGGAATACCTAGATAACGCTTTTCCTATTTGTGCACTCTTGAGCAATGGGTGACCTAGGCCATGAACCCAATGCGACAAGCAATAAAGTGGAGCCTCACACTGCAGTGTTAGTGGAAGACAAAAAAGTGAAATATAGATAGAAAATAAAGAGATCACCAAAAGGGTGGTCCCACTAGATGTGCCATGAATGTTTACCAAGTTTTTCATTCTTAATGAAGGTAAATGCACTAGCTACTAAAGAAAATAAAAATCAGAAAGGTTGGAGAGTTTATGTTACCTTGGATGTGATGAGATATGGGCACAAGATGATGATGGATTCTGCTACTACAAATTAGATGAAACCTATAAATAAGACCCACTGGAAGGAAAATGATTAGATGGTTTGGGTGGGGGTTTCTCGATAAAGTGGACCCGAGAAGCGTTTAACTTCCTCGGTGGATGTCAACCCCGTTGTTAAACAAAATTGATACAAAGTAAAGATAAATTGAAAATATGCAGAAATTAAAGGATTTACAGAATCTAAAAATAATTATGATTGATTTAATATTGATTTGATTGAAATAAAATACAAATTAAATGTACTGGTTTGGGTTGGCGGTGACCCAGGACTATGAAAGAGTAGGTCGACGACAAATTGGGGTAGAAGGATGGAACAACAACTGTAAGTGTAGATCTAGATGCTCGAATGCAAGTCGATGGCAGACGAGAGGCCTGTAGATACTAGAAACAACCGCAAAGGAGGTATGAGGAAAGGAAATGAAAGGAATAGAAGGTAACAAGGATCATGATGGATTTGGGCTAAATATTAGATAGGTTTAGAGAAGGAGGATGGAGATTCGGGGTTTGGAAATAGTATAAGAGCTGGAATAGGCCGAAAGGAATCGAGAGAGAAAAGATGAGGATAGAAAACCGTGTCGATGACGACTGGGAAGATCGACAACGATATGGGAAGTGCTAGAAAATATGAGGGAAACAAGCTAGATAAGAGAACCTATAAGTAGAAAAATGATAGAATAGGGCGATAATGGAGTCCCGACCATTCCTGGACTTACAAAAGGTTAGATGCAAACAAGGCAACAATAATATGATAATAATTGCATAAAATGATACCAAACAATGATAACCTCACAGAGGAATTTCTATGAGCAATGAAAACAAACTAGAAGGATATCCGAGAGGTTTGCAATAGTTTCAAAGATGTTCAGCACGAGGAGTAGCTCACAGGTTGTAAGAAGGTTGGGGTATGTGCATGCATCTCGATTCTAGAATGGGAAGAAATCATTCATCTTTATACGGGAAATGATGATTGGGTTGGGTCATCGCTGATTTTAGGGTAAGTTTCACCAATGGGAGGATTTTTCTACTTTTGGTGTGTTTTCATGTTTTTAAGGATAAGATTGAATTCTTTAAAGCATTAGGTGGGAAGAGGGTGTTTTAGGATGAGGTGTAGGTGAGTTGGAAATAGGGATAGGTTAGAAAAAGTGTAGGGATAGGAAATAGAAAGTCCATTAGGGCAAGGGAAGCAAAGGATGTGGACTAATTGATTAATTAATTAATTAATTAATGTAACTTAAAGGTGGTCGATATCAAAGTGGGCATTTAATTAAATGAGGGGGATAAATTAAATAAACATGCGCACGTGGGTGATCAGGGTTATAGATACCAAATCTAGGTGTCTACATTTGAATTGACTCAATATGGCTTAATTGGATGGGGGAAGGCTAGGGTCATCAGATAGATAATTGAATATATGACTTATTTTGTGTGGTGGCATATATTTTGGAAGATACATGGTGTCTAAGTTTCTTTACAAAACAACTTGGCAATTGGGATGCGTATTAAGTAAATCAAACAAAGAAACTTGAGGAATATTACGACCCATGATAGAGGGAAAAGGAGGATCACAAGCGTGAAAGTGTCGGCTTCACCAAAATGTTTAAACTAAAATGTGATATTTGTAAGCCTAATCCAAATTCTATAGTAACAGTAAATGAATAAAAATCAAGTACATAAATTACACCCAAGAAATAAAGCAATAAATTATGAAACCCTAATTACAAGGAGGAGAAAAAGGTACATAGCTAATTTGTAATTAATTTTGAACTATACCGAGGTGTTGCCCTGGTGAAAAAGAAGTATGAGCATCGCAAAGAGACTCAAAAATGTAGATATGGAGTAATAAGCATGACTAAGGTGCCAAGAGAGGGACATGGGCATCTATGGGTGTCTTAGACATGTTTTAGGTGCCTGAGTCTATGAAAAAGACCGGGAAACTTCCTCAAAGGTGTCGCTAGTTGTTTGTTGTTGCTCACCTTTTTTTGCTGTGAGGTTGCACCAAGATCGTTGAGGTCACTGGAAACCTAAAATAAAATATGAACTTGCAAAACCCTCAAATAGACATCAAATCCTATAAAATAAAGATGCAGAATGAGGGCTCAGACTATCCTCAACTGTCACAATGGTGAACTTATGACTGAGCACTGCACTACATCTCATATCTAATGTAGTTTTGTGTGTGTGTGTGTGGGGCATCATGCCCTAGGTGGCTCTTGTGTATGTCGCACTTGAAAACGAACAAGTAAGCTAGATGTAAAGAAATGTAATAGATGTGTGCACAGAAGAAAATGAACTTCCCTCCTATGAAGTGTATGCAAAATAACTAGCCCTTGTGTCCCTTGGATGGTGTTAGATGGATGTAATGAATCTCTTAGATGCTTGATGGATACAACCTTAGGTGGTGATAACTAATGTTTAGTGCTTGGTCCTTTATTATGATCACATAACTTTATATTTATATGATTCCTTGCTTGAATTTTGTAATTAACCCCGAAAAGGCCAACTACCAAAAGGATAAGATGCTTAAATGGCTAGAAAGGACCCAAAAAATGTGAAAAAGTACAAAGGGGATATGGGTGCCTAGAGGGGATGAGGTGCCGACACCCGACTAGGCACTAGTGTCCGAATGATAAATTCCTAAGTATTAAAAGGTAGGATGAGTAAGTAAGGGTGAAATACCAAAAGGGGTAACATAAATCAAAGAAAGGTGGCTAAAGACATGGGTTAATTAGTACTTTTCTTACTTAGGAATCACATGAATAGTAGTATGTAATCAAGACTAGATAATTACCCAAAGTGCATGATTTAGTGTCTACATTTTCCTCCACTTTATGTTGGTGAGAAAAATATCGAGTAACATAAAGTAGATAGAGATACGTACCTGATAACCATGTAGATCGATGATGAAAGCGTTTGAGGAAAAGACCAAGTGTGGAGTGATAAAAATGTGAAGCATGGATGCTAAGGAGGAGAAAATGTAAAAACGTGGTGATGAAAATGAATCTAGGCGGAAACACATGTGTAGATGTCATGATGTGCATGTTGTTGATGTAGATCTTGTTATTGGTATTTTGATTATGTTGATGATGCTAAATACTTCTTCCCATACGGATGGACCTACAAAATAGAAGAACAAACAAGTAGTTAAATACACATGTATATGCGTAAAAAGTATGTTAAAATGCTGAAAAATGTGAAAAAGGATCATGTGCACCTGATCCGTGATGAGAAATGAGTGTAGAAAGGATCCTAAAGAGGTTGTATAAGATTGATTATTTTGGGCGATCTCATGCAAATTTTTTTGGCCATGATGTTTTTGGGGAAATCCCATGCCAAATCATGGAAGAAGAGTAGGGAGAAAAGTATGGTGTCATCTTCGACCTTTAACTATTTCCCGCAATATGGGACACCATTGTAGATGGTGTTTACAAACGTAAGTGATAAGGACTATATGCATTGTAAAAGTCATTATGTGGAGTTCTATAGACCATGTTGAACTACTAATAATTGTGGATCTACTCCTTGGTTACAGCATCCAGAAAGACATCACTATGCTAAGGACCCAATTTTGATTCTCGAGCCCTATTTAAACCGAAAAGCTGTGTTGTATCATTATTGTGTTGTGTATAACATTGTATGGGGTGATTAATTCACCCAAATGATGGCCCCCTCATTTTGGGTGCATGCGATGTTACTAAAGGAGTATGCAGCCCAAAAGAGGATTGACTCTTGTGTGTTGAAACCTGTTCCTGTAGGGGAAAGGGAATGTGCTTGGTAGAAACCAAGGCACACATAAACAAAGTGGCTAGGAGATAAGTGTTAGTAAAAGAAAAACCATGTATGTAGAAGAAAAAATGTATACTAGGCACACACTTTTTAAGCTAAGATGTAATAAGATAATGTAAACATGCAAGAAGACAATGTAGACCGCAAAACGTGGGTCACGATTTTTAGCTTTACCGATTTCTTGAAAGTGAGAATTTGAGCTTGAATTAGAATTTCTTGTTCTCGTTGGCACATGTAAACTTTTCATGGTGGCCCAATATATTCATTGTAGTTTGGAAAGGGTCCTAGCTCAATGTTCCTAAAATTATTTTGTGGTTTGAGTGTCGGATCTTTATGAACAATTGTTAAGAAGGTAAACACCATCTAAACCCTCCTAAAACCCTAGTTGAGTAGCGATGGGAGATATCTTGGTCAAAATAAAATGGATTGAAGTTTATATTATGATGATTTTAGGTCTTAGGGGACTCTTCTAACTTTACTTAGGTGTTATTTTTGTGTCACGATAGTATGTTTACCCCACAACAAATTGCAAGTTTATAAAGTTATGTTTTCTCCTAATCGTGCACTAGACCCATTGAATAAATTAGTGTTTGAGGAATATAGGAAGTCATTCTACATTTCTATGTTGGTTTTATAACAATTTTTATCCCTTAGGAGGTTTTTTGAAAACAGTCTTACATGAATGGTTTTGGGGTAGATTTGGATAGTTTTGGTGCTCTTGGTTACAAAGGTATTTTAATGGTGGTTCAATCTGATTTGTGATGTATAATGGAGTTGATGATAACGTATTAGAGAAGTGCCATCGATATAATGGTTTGAATAATGCACAGTGAATGATGGGAGACTTTAATTTTTCTAAGACAAAACAAAGGAAGCATACAAGAATACAAATTTTGAAATTTTAAGAGAGATAATTGTAATAATGTAGAAATAGCTCCAACTATATGTACATATAGGAGGTGAATGTGTAACTTCCTCCTATAATCATGGCAAAAACACCTAAAATAGTGTAGTGAAGTGGTAACCAATACCTAGAATAGTGTAGTCAAGTGTACACCTAAGAAAGGATATCCCATAAGTGTAGGGAAACTCCAAGTGAGGTGGAATATCCTACTAGTATAATACAAATAAAGTATGGAAAACAAATCCTACACTAACACCCCCTATAATCACAACTTAGGTGGGAAGTGAAAAGGAAAGTGGGTCTTGATAATAAGGAATGATAAGGTATCCACGTACAATACATCTCTCACAAAGCTAGAGTAAAAGTAGAAAACCTAGTGGAAAAAAATCCCCCCAAAAGAGAGAAAATAATAATAATGTAGGACTAGAAAGCCCCACTTGAAGCTACAAATGTCAATAGCCATATGGTATCTTGCAAAGGAACCTCCTGGAGTGTATATGGCTTAGAAGTAGATGCAATGAAGAGTAGATCAACATGAAAGAGTGAAGGTATCCACCAACTGTCTGATGGATCTCCAACCATTGTATGGTTCATATCCAAGGAAATATGCTCCTCATGCAAGGTAGAAGTTCAAAATTCTCCATAAAGGAATGATGTATCGATGCGAGAATTGAAGGAAGAATAATGGAGGGTCTTGTAACTAATTAGAAGATTACCTAATGTATGATGAGTTCTCGAATAAAGATGTCCACTCCTTGAAAATTTTGAGGTGGATTAGAATTAGGTGGATCAAGAAATAACTCCTCTAAATTTGGAAGGTGACAAGGAGATAGTGGAGGTGGGTCCCCATCAAAACTTTAGTCATATTTTTTAGAAGATAATTTCTTATCAAAAATGTGCTCAAGATCAGAAGTGTCATCAAGTACAAGTGAATCTGGTGAATAATCTGAAGGAGGGACAGAGTAAGAGAAGTAATATAGTCGTGTCGATGATCGACTACACCCAATGCAATGATAGTGTCACTATGTAACTCTATGACATAGAATGAATATGGAGTGAACTCAACCCACATGCCCGAATAAGGTGAGTAATATGGTAGACTGATAAGAGATTAGTTGATAGTGAGGGAATACTAAGAACATTATTGAATGTTCCTCTATTCACTTCAACATGCCCTCTCCCAAAAACATGTGTAGCATGTTATCACCTGAATCATATAGTAGACATGTCACATGGATCTAATGAAGTGAACTACATTCGTGAAGAATCCATATGATGTGATACACTATAATCAATAACCCATGTAGGAGGTGGTGGTACAATTACAACAAGGGCTCTCCCTTTTTTCTCCTTTCCGATTCTTTCTCTTTCCCTTTTCCATTGATATTTACATTGGAGGATTCATTGGTTGATGAATATTTTTAGAAGACTCGGAGTCACCTATCTTGTTATTCTCAAGAAGACTTGTGAGGTGGTCAATCTATTTCTTCAAACATTTTCTTTCATCATGTTTGCCTTTGTAATACCCACATTTAATCCTTTCTTTGTTGGACTTAACACTAGAAGAGGAAGTTTTAGAGTTTGATGTAGAGGTGGAAGAATGTTGATCCTTCTTGCTTTCTTGATCCTTGTTATTCTTTTTATACTCTTTATTGCTAGAGGATTTTGTTTTCCATTCTTAACAATGAGATCTTGAGGTTTGGAGGACTTAAGGTGCCCATTTGGATTAACTTGTCTTGCTCCTTAGTCAAATTAGAAATAAAGTCATCTAAGGATGGCATTTTCCAGTTGGCTCCAATGGCTCTCTTGGTGGCATAGAAGGTAGAGAAAAAGATAGAATAATTAGGACCTAGTTTGGAAAGAACAGAGAGAACAAATTGTTCATCCTTCTTTTCTATTCCACATTCCTTCAATTGTAATCTCAAGGACTTGAGTTTGGTAAAGAAATCTTCCAAAGTGTCAAAGTTGCTAGGACTTAGGCTTATAAGTTCAATTTCTAGCTCATGCCCCCTCATTATATTAACTATTTTAAATAGTGAGGCTAAGATAGTCCACACTTGATTTGGTGATGTGGTTGATTCTACATGGAAGAGGAGTTCAGGTGACACTGAAAGACATAAGATATGAAAATATTCATCACACTTGTTGAACCACTTGATTTTTTCGTGTCTATACTAGGCTCAGTTTCTAACCCCATAGTGATGTGGTACAACCCTTTACTCCTAAGCACAATGGTCATTTTAATTTCCATTCTTTATAGTTAAAAGGTAAGGGCATTAATTGAGCTTAGATCCATTTGCAAAAAAGTAGATTTTGGCGATTCGAGAAAATAATGAAATGTGCGAAAAGAAAGAAGTGTTAAACACTCAATACACCCCGTTGAAACTATAGCCCCCACCCCCACCCCCCCGCACTTTATAAATAGTTTGTACAAAATGAATAGGTCCAATGCATGGGAAATGAAAAATAATTAACTTTTTTAAAAATTGAAACTCAATTTCGAGATACCAATCTAAAGTTTTTACAATGATTATTTCTCGTAACTAAGCCCTATTTTTAGAAAATAAAGGAGGTGGGGATAGATGAATCCAATATTAGATCAAGGAGATCTTGATTGTAACCATTAAATTGCTACATATCTCGAGCATAGTAAACAACTTTGTCGTGGAACTCAAAACAACAATTGGATTTAGATCTGCAATGCATATATGGGCCATTTGAAACCTTCATTGAGGCCGAGTGGGCTATGAATGTCGTTCAATAACCTGTGAGAGCCATATAAATATTCTAGGAGCTTGCAAAAATGTGTATAGGGCCCGTAACCACCTTAGAAGCCTACAAAAATCTTCAGGATCAGTATATGCACTATGCGGTCCCGCAAACCTTAAGCCTATAAATAGGCTATATGCTCCACAAAACAAGAAAAAAAAATACAAGACAACTAATACCAAAATAATTTGCAAATAATGATCTTAAATGAAAATAAATTTGTAGAATAATAACCAGACAAGCTCAATACTAGCTCGACTTTGATACCATATCGGAGAAGTGCCATAGATCTGTTGGTTCGAAGAATGCATAGGTGAATGATGTGAGACATGAATTATTCCAAGATAAAACAAAACAAGCATACAAGACTGTAAATTTAAAAAATATAAGAGAGATAATTGCAATAACACAGAAATAGTTCTAACTCAATATGATCAAATAAAATAATGCAAAAGATGTACATATAGGTAGTGAATGTGTAACCTCCTAATAGAATCATGGAAATATCCACCTATAATAGTGGTAACCAACACATATAATAGTAATCCGGCAACCAACACCTATAATAGTGTATTCAAGTGTACACCTAAGCAAGCATATCCCATAAGTGTAGGGAAATTCCAAGTGAGGTGGAATATCCCGAGTAGGATAATACAAATAAAGTGAGGAAAATAAATCCTACACTAACATGACCTTGAGGTCACATGATTTTTATCCATGTGTCACACTTGCATGGTTGAGGTGATTTGATGATGGTTTCTTTGCATTCTCATAGGACTAGTTTTGTAGGTCATAGACCTAGTGAGGAGAGTTGCTCCTGAAGGTGGCTTCATTGCATGAGATGGTGGTGCAAAGTCATAGGATCTTATTGGATATTTATAGAAGAATTAGACAATATTTTTAAGTGGTCCTTAAATTTTGGTAAAGGTCATGTTGTCTCAATAAGGTTGAGTTTGGAAAGAGGACAATTCTAGTGTATTAGGCCTAGTCAGGTCCTAATAGAGGATTTGAAGGTTCTAGATGGTATTACCGACCTAAGTGTTCTTGTGAATGATATTTTTATGATGTTATTAAGTTTTTTTTATGATATTTGTCCTATGATGGCTGACCTAGGTGTGTTATGATCACGAGTCATGTATATAAGCATGTTTTAGAGGCTTATTTGAGTTGTTGGAGGGTATGAAAAAGTGCGAGCTAGAGGGCTGCTTAAAGAGGTGAAGAAGGTCTTTGTGACCATATAGAGAGGGAAGAGAGGGTATTATAATTTTATAAAGTGTATGTTATTGTTGGAGAGATAGGTCATTAGGCCTAATCAACTTGGTGGAGAAGTGCTTGAGCGAGATAACAAGAAAGGAAAATTTGGAGAAGATAAAAGGAAAAAGAGCTTCATAAGTGTCATCATTAGTTGTTGGTGAAAAATTTTAGAGGTGAAAAACAAATCAGGTGGATTTAGTTAGTGTTGAGTCATCTAGGGGTTGGTTCTCCTTGTAGGGTTGGTGCTCTACTAAATATAGGGGTTGGTTCTCCTTGTGGGGTTGGTGCCTCACTAAACCTAGGGGTTGGTGTTCCTTGTTGGGTTGGTGCTCAAATAAATTTGAATCATTTCTCTAATAAATATTTGTTTCAGTGGGTTTTATTTCCTATAAGGGTTTCCCACTTAAATCTGGTGTACTTGTGTTCTCATGGTGCATGCTCATGTGTTTGATTAATCATTGCTTAATCTATATGTTGATGAATGTTTGGTGAATGCATTGAATGGTTGATGGATGTTAATGCTTAAGTGAATGAAATTTTTATTTTCAAATGACTCACCCCCAATGGTTATGCTTCTAAAATCACACACTACCTTTTTGGTACTCAAATATGGCCAATCATATGCAATTTTTCTTGTCACACATTGATTCCACCACCTTAATGCATTTTTAGAAAATGATCATCATAATATCTTATTCCCCATAATGGTACATTTATAATTATTCCATGTGGCTCGTATGTGGATCAACAAAAAAATTAACACATTAGAATTCTCTTATGACATGACATGACACTCCTATCATTGATAACGAGCTCATTACCACTATTTTAACCTTTGATAAGGTGGTCACTTTAATGTTCATTATTTTCATGACCACATCACTTAGTTGATCCAAGACTAGCTATACCCAATGTTAACAATGATTTTTGGATTGGTCATACATCTCCCCTCTATGTACATATCAACTATTAAAAACAAAAAATATTCAAATAAAAAAACAAATGTTAACATTCAAAGATTTGTAAAAAAACAAAATCGGGACTTACATATGAATTGATTTTCTAGCCGTTTATTTATATATGTTGTTTGTTAATGTAGGAACATCCTCCCTAACATTTAAATAGGGATTGTAATCATAAATTTTGGCATGCTATTGTGTTTTTATTTTCACGAGGTCATATATGAGTCATTAGTGTAATTAGTTTAGTTTAAGTCCTTCACAAATTTGAATATTGCATTTTCCCTCCAAAAATGCATATTTGAATCTTGAAGGCCATTTTGGCTTGGGTTAGGAGCTATAATGTATTTCTTGGAACAATTAAGCTTTGTAAAGGTTGGAATGAGGCATGAGAATGATGTACTAGGTCACCTCTAGGTTAGAGGTCACAACAAGTTAATTAGCACTTATAGCCTTAATAAATCTTGTGTAAAAACACCTTTTAATGATGTACTCATGCATGTAAACCATGGGTGTAAGTGACTTGAGAATCCAAACCTCGGTTAAAGAGAGTTAAGGTCATATTTAAACCTTTCATATAACTAACTAACCCATTCCATTAGAATGTGAATCAAGGAGTTCAAGAATTGAAGGAGTTTGGCGAAAGTTCTTATTTTTGATAAAGAAATCGTGAACAATATTATTATATGTTTGATCTTTGTGAAGCTTTGAAATGCATGTGTGTGGATGGTGAACCTCATTGGTAGAAGTGCTATAAGATTCATTGATTTCTTGTGTTGTTGATATTTGATTAAAACTTGATAATCTGTCATATTCAATGTAAGTGTGAAAAGTATGCTAGATTATGACTTTGATGAAAGATTTGATCCAAAAAGTTGATACATGTGAGTGGAAAGAGTACATATCAAGGGAAATTTCTTCATTATACCCTTAGGAATTTTGAGAAGAGATATTTCATCACAATTTCTTGAGAAACCCTCGAGAAGTAAAATACCATGTTGAAAAGGGAAGAGCACATGGAACTATGAGTTATTTTGAAGAATGGTAGAGAAAAGAACCTCACCTTTGGTAAGTTTATATGCCTAAGTAAGTTTATACATACCTTTGGAAGAAAGCATAGAACCTGAAACTATTTCTAATTGATTTTATTGCAAAATCACTATGCTTGGCTCATCTAGAAACCCTACATAGGGTTTGGTAAGGAAGGTTTGTTTGAAGGCCTTAATGATTATAAGAAGACATGAAACTTTGAAATTTTTTTCTAACACCTTTCTATGACACATTTTTGAAGTTTTAATTCATGACCAATCACTAAGAACTTGTTGTTCATGATAGTCTTCATTAGAAAATTGTAGCATACAATGTTGCATGGCTAAGGAGACAAGGGTTTGAAGGATAAGCAAGTTATAGAAGGAGTTGAGCCTTGATGATTTATACATAATAACTAATTGAAGGGTATAATAAAATCTAAGAAGAATCATTGCAAATTTATGCCTTAGTCAAGTGCAATAAATGAAAGTCTTCTTACTAAGCTATAGGTGTACAAAGAGACCTAATTAGGGACTGAGATAGTGAAATTTAAGTCATTTGTTCGAAAGAAAGATCTCATGAAAATTTAGATAGAGGAGGAAAAGGAAAGTGGGTACCCCAAATAGGATGTAGTTTGTTGAATGAGTGTGTATAACTAAATTTATCTAAGAAAAGGTGTCTAGGTAGGGCTAGGAGTTTAGGAAGGTAAGAAGGAGAGAGAGTGAAAAGGTGGTCTAGCAAGGGAGTTGGAGAATAAAATATTTCCCACACCTCAAGGAGGGAAAATGGTATAGGTAAATGAATTTGGTTTGTTTTGGTTTTCAATAGTTTGTTCCAACCATGAACCTAACAAGAGCATTTGCTTAAGAAGTGTACAAAGGGCAGTTTTGGAAGAAAGTGGAAAAGTTGACATTTTTATGGGTTTGAACCATTTTGAAGGTTGGTTTAACCTAGGTCAAGGTTTAGAAACATGATAAAATGATTGGTTACATGCAATAAGGTGTTACATCAAGATATTTGTAGGATTGGAGGTGTGTGGCTTTGAGAAATAACTAGTTTTGAGGTCTTAAGGGATTGTTTTGACTCGATTATCAATTTAAATTTGAGTGTTGATTGAAATTGAATTAGGATCTATATAATTTGGTATCAGAGTGAGAAATAGATTCTTGAGGATAATAAAATATTGTTTTGAGAAGTGATTGTAGGAAGAAGACAAGATGGTACAAGTGAGAGAAGAGAAAAGGCCATCTTTGGAAGAGAAGATGGATAGGATGATGGATGTTTTGATGAGAAGGTTGAAGATATATAGGACAATAAAATAATAATGAGGATGAATATGAGTCTCTTGAAGAGGAATGACATAAATAGAAAAGTACAATTTAGAGGTATATGCTACAGATGTCGAGATTTGCATGGACACAAAGCTTATGAGTGCAATGTGTTGAATGCAAAGATGAAAAAGGTGAAACCAAGTGCTGATACTAATCTTCAGGATAGAGGTGATTATATTTTTCTTATAAGAGTTTTATTTAAACCAAGAAATGTAGTGAATGATGTGAATCAAAGAAGAAGTTTGTTTAGAACTAAGTGCAAAACTAAAGGAAAGTGTTGTAATATGATTATTGATAGTGGGAGTATTGAAATTTTGGTTTCTTTTGAGATGGTAGAGAATTTGGGTTTGAAAACTACAATGCACCCTAACCCATATCAAGAATATTGGATGTAGAAAGGTCATCATGTCTTGGTTAGGGAACAATTTCAAGTTGAATTTCAGATTGGGAGATACATGGATAGAATGTTGTGTGATTTAATACCTATGTATGTATGTCATGTGTTGTTAGGTAGACATGGTAGTATGATATGAAAGCAATGCATTATGGTAAGAAGAACACCTATACTATTGTGTCAAATGGAGAGAGACACACTCTTTTACCCATTACAGGTGAACAAAAATCACATGCATGATCGGTCATGGTGGTATCAGCTAAGAAATACTTGATGGAAACAAAAGAAACATGTAAAGAGAGACTATTAAGGGCTATTAAGCCTTATGTTTCAGATTTGACAGCTGATTTGGAAGATGTTAGTACATGTATGAAGAAGAAAGAGGATTTTCAGTTTTATGGGAAAAAAAGAAAGCTTGAGAAGATTGAATATTTTGAGATTCTTGAGAGCAAAGAGGATGAGCAACACTAAAAAAAAACAAGTAAGAGGTATAGAGGAGGTGAAAAAAGGGGGTGAAGAGGTATTAGATGAGGCCTTGAACATGTTTTTACATCTTTATGATGACAAGCATGGTATAGTGCACAAAGAAGCACTTAAGAAGAAGAGTGAAGAGAAGACTAAGGAAGAGATGAGAGAGAAGAAGTATACAACAACAAAGGAGATGGATATCAAATGTGTGAAGAAAGTGAGAGGAAATTAAGAAAAGAAGAGGTCAAAAGAGAGATATGATATAGTAAAATAATAAAGAGGTGAGAAAAGAGTGGAGAAGCACATGGAAAAGTGCTTGTGGAACCTAAGAAAGGTCTAATGAATGATGAATCAATAGATGAAGATGCAAGAGGTGACAAGGAAAGTGAAAAAAATAAAAGTATAGAGAATATGTTGTATGATGAAGCTATGAATGGGGATGAGAAGGAACATGTCATAAGGAAGAAGGAAGAGGCATGCAAGCCTCCTAATTTTGACTTTAATATTGTCTTGAGATTTGAATGTGCAGGTATAAATGAGTTGAAAGAAGGCGTGTATCATTTTCTAAGAAGCATGGATAAAATAGAAGGTAATTTATAAAGGAAAGTGAGTAAATAATATGACAAAGGATGATTAGAATATTAAAAAAGAAGAAGAACCTGATGAACTCTTAGAGCAAAAAATTTAAGCAAGGATTAACAAGGAACATAGTATGATGAAGCAAGAAGAAAATCTGATCTTGAAGGTGGCAACAAAAGTCTTGGAAAGAGTATAAAAACATATCAAAAAGACAAGACAATGCAGAAATAAGGGGGAAACAAACATGAAATGGAAAAGGAAATCAGGAAAGGTGATGGACATCAAGTTTTTCAATCATATTTCTTTCTAAGAGTTGTGTATGCAAGTTTAGTAGTTGAGAAGGTGAAGAGAAAACCAAGCAAAGGTAATAAATGCAAGAAAAGGCTAGTAATTTATAATCTTGAGGATGAAATGAACCAAGAAAGACTACAAGAGGAAGATATGGGAATTTTAATAGTACAAAATGAGGAAGATTCATCATATGTGAGCATGGAACAGTGTACATCCTCAAGCACAAGGTGGGAAAGATAACACATAATCTTAGAAGCATCATTTTGCTCAAGCATATGACCATTTCAAAGACAAAAAACTTGTGAGCAGCATGAAGGAACTCATGAAGACATGGGAGGCATGGTATGTAGTTAAGGAACACTTCAAGAAGGTCATCATCAACTAGAAGCAAAGGAAAAAGAAGAGAACAAGTTTGCAAACACAAGTTATGGGGAAAAATTTTCTTTCCCCTGGGAGTATGATGTAGGAGCATACTCCTAACATGTAAATAGGGATTTTAATCATAAAATTTTGTCTTTCTAGTATGTTCTAGGTTCACGAGGTCATATAAGAGTCATTTAGTATAGTTATTTTAGCTCAAGTCCTTCACAAATTTGAATATTGTATTTTCACTCCAAAAATGCATATTTGAATCTTGAAGGCCATTTTGGCTTAGTCTAGGAGCTATAATGTATTTACTGGAACAATTAAGCTTTTTAAATGTTTAATGAGGCATGAGAATGATGTACAAGGTCACCTCTAGGGTTAGAGGTCACAACAAGTTAGTTAGCACTTATAACCTTAATAAATCTTGTGTAAAAACACCTTTTAAGGATGTATTCATGCATGTAAACCATGGGTGTAAGTGAATTGAAAATAAAAACCTTGGTTAAGGATATTTAAGGTCATATTTAAACCTTTCATGTAGCTAACTAACCCATTCCATTTGAATGAGAATCAAGGAGTTCCAAGAATTGAAGGAGTTTGGTGAAAGTTCTTATTTTTGCTAGCAAACTGTGAATAGTCTTATTCTGTGTTTGATGTTGTGAAGCTTTTGAAATGCATGTATGTGGATGGTGAACCTCATTGGTAGAAGTATTATAAGATTCATTTGTGTTGGATTCATTGATTTCTTGTGTTGTTGATATTTGATTAAAACTTGAGAATCACAAAGTCAATGTGAGTGTGAAAAGTATGATAGATTGTGACTTTTATGAAATATTTAATCCAAAAAGTTGATGCATGTGAGTGGAAGGAGTACATATCAAGGGCATAAACTTAATTCTACCCTTAGGAATTTGAGAAGATGTATTTGATCATGATTTTTTGAGAAACCCTTAAAGAAGTAAAATGCCCTGTTGGAGAGGGCATAACACGTGGAAATATGAGTTATTTTGATAAATGGTAGAGAAACAAACCTAGTAAGTTTATATGCCTAAGGAAGTTAAGAAAGACCTCGGAAGAAAGGAAAACACTACAACTGTTTCTAATTGATTTTATTAATCATTATGCTTGGGCTCATCTAGAAACCCTACTTAGGGTTTGGCAAGGAAGGTTTGTTTGAAGGCCTTAATGGTTTGTAATAAGACATGAAACTTTGAAATTTTGTTCTAAACACCTTTCGCTGACATATTTTTGAATTTTTAAGTCATGACCAATCATTAAGAACTTGTTGTTCATGACAATCTTCATTAGAGAACTATAGCATACAAAGGTGTTGCATGGGCAAGGAGACAAGGGTTTGAAAGATAATCAAGTTTTAGAAGGATTTGAGCCTTGATAATTGACACTTAACCCATAATTTAAAGGAAAATCATATAAAAGAAGAATCATTGCAAATTTTTTCTCGGTTAATTGTAATACATGACAGTCTTCTTACTAGGCTGTAGATGTACAAAGAGACCTAATTAGGGGCTGAGATAGTGAAGTTTGAGTCATTTGTTCCAAAGGAAGGTGTCATGAAACTTTAAAGAGATGAAGAAGACGCAAATGGGTATCCCAAATAAGAATTAGTTTTTTTGAATGAGTATGTATAACTAAAGTTATATAAGAAAATGTGTTTAGGCAAGGCTAGAAGGAGTTTAAGAAGGTAAGAAGAAGAGAGAGTTGAAAGGTGGTCTAGCAAGGGATTTGGAGAATAAAATCTTGCCCACACCTCAAAGAGGGAAAAGGGTATTTGCAAATGATTTTTTTGTTTCGGGTTGCTCTATTTTACTCCAACCATGAACCTAGCAAGAGCATTTGCTTAAGAAGCCTACAAAGGACAATTTTGGAAGAAAGTGGAAAAGTTGACATTTTTATGGTTTTGAACCATTTTGAAGGTTTTTTTAACCTAGTTCAAGGTATATAAACACGATAAACTGATTGGTTACATGAAATAAGGTGATATATCAAGATATGCAAGATTAAGGGTGTGTGGCTTTAAGAAATAGCTAGTTTTGAGGTCTTAAGGGACCTGTTTTGACTTGTAGTTATCAATTTAAATTTTAGTGTTGATTGAAAGTGAATTAGGATCTACATCATTTTTCATGTTGGTTTGATATATAACATTTCTTATATAACATTTATAGAAGTGAATTCATGTGGTATGTTGAACTTAATATAAGGCATACATGGATTGGTACACAATGGCATATGGCGACTTAGTCACTTCCCAGCTTGACCCATATCTTTTAGGGGCATATCCCACACCATATAGGTGCTTTTGTTTCATTATAGTTCATTATACTTCCTCATTACACTCAATAACTTATATTGTGTATGTTCTATATTTTGGACTAACATGACTAACACATGTCTTGTGCAAAGTGATAACTTATCTTAATATATGTGCCTTTTGGCTAGTATTTTCTATGTTATTTAACCTAATTGATTTCTTGGTTTCTTTTTTTTTCTTGATTTCTTTATTAATTGTATGATTACTCCTTTCTATGCTACGACATGTGCACCTTATTTATGATTGTATTATGACAATTTGGTGTCTCATGTTTGTGGCTCTATTCCTTGATATGATTCTCTTACATTATATTGCTCATGTACTTATATGTTAGCTTATTTTTATACTAAGGACATAATTGTTAGGACATGATTAATTCCCCTTCTTTGCCTAAAATCTATTCTCTCATGGTGTATGGTCCTTTGGGAAATAGATGCATCAACGAATGCCCCCAATAGGTAAGTTCTCTCACTAGACTTTTCATTTTGCACAGAGTAGTATCCTATCTCTTTCTCATGCACATGTTAATCTAGCATTTTATGTCCATGTTAGTTTAGCATATTGTTATTCATATCTTTATTTTATGAATCATGTTTTAAAGTTGGTTAGTATAGATCTTGCATATTTGTTTTTTTCTTAATCACCCCCATAGTGTCGATACCTCAATAGGGTTCCTTCCTCTTTCTCAATCTTGGGCCTTAGAAACCCTAGGTTGTCCTAGTGTAAGGGTTACTTCCCTTTGGGTATGCAATCTTAGCGGTCCATGTACCCCCTTTGAATTCTATCCATCAGTGTGTCTCGACTCATTTCATTAATACCCTAGTTGAATGGATGATAGGAGTGCATGTTGTCTAGACACATTTTTCCCTCCACACACTCCCAAATTCAAAAATTATCGTAAGGAAAAATAAATATGTAACCCCAAACCATCCAAATTTTGAGGATAAATAAGAAAAAATCACCAACAATCAATTCAATGGGGAGATGACTAAGTGGTATCTAGTCACCATCCTACTAGATGTCATAACACCCCTCTCACCCCAAACCCAAGACAACATAAATGGAGCAATCAAGTGGATTACCCAAATTCAAAGCACATCATGCACTCACTTGAGGTGAATCCACTCACCTCAAGTGAGCTTGGAAAACATAAACAAATCATAAAGGAAAGGGGTGATTAAATGCTCATGGGAAAGAGGTAAGGCTCCCTTTGCATTGAAAAGAGCCTACCCTACCCATAGGTATGGCTTGGGAGGGATTTTCAAGGAAAAAATAATCTTTAAATATTTTCACACTTCTAAAAATTCCATTCTTCCCAAATCCTAATTTGGGTGAATGGATTCCTTGGGAAGGGTGCAACCTTCTCCTAAGCATGATTAACAAAAATCAAATGCAAAACAAGACAAGACAAGATTAACCAACATTAAACTTAAACAAGGTTTAATAAAATAAGGTAATTAATTAAATAAGTTAAACATGGTTAAAACCAACAATATAAATCAATTAACATCATCATATGAAATACTAATAAACATAAGGTGAATTAATCAACAAAAAAATCAATAAGAAATATCAGATTGCCACAAGGGCTCAAAATCAAATACGCCAATCACACGATGACAATAATAAAAAGGTGCATAAAATTTGGCCAACAAACAATTATGCCAATCATGAGAGCGATCTCCTGAAACCCATTTTTTCCAACCTTGTAATCTGCACACTCAATACACATGAATCATATCTATCCAATAAAATATAGTCGACGAACACAACATCCAAGCATGTCAATCAACCAAATCATGACATAATGTAAATCAACATCAATCTAATAAGGGGGTGCATAAGTCCCCAAAACAAGCTACGCACAATGCTTAAACATCATATATGCTACCATAAGCATCTTAGGATTCAAAACATATAAACCAAATCATCGTAAAATCACACCAATATCATATTCGCAATACAAATCAAAGTGTAAAAACTTAATCACACGTCCTACCAACAAGTTATCGATAAGCAAAGTATGATGTAGACATGTAATGCGAATAACTAATCATACATCATATCAACAAGTTAGCAATGGAAAAAGTATGATGTAAACATGTAATTCCAACAAAATCATACATCTAGTCAAAATGTTAGTGATAAACAAAGTATGATGTAAACATGTAATGTAAGCAACTGATCATACATCCTATCAAAAAGTTAGCAAATATCACAATATACATCATATATCATCATAGTCTAAACTTGAATAATAATCAACATAGTATAGTAGTTTCAATATAAACATGATAGCTCAAAAAGATAATTCAGTTGAATCTAGGATATAATGTCAAAAAGAGGTGGGTACTACATGTTTAAAATACTTACCTAATGATTTGGCTATGATTTTACTAACCAATTCCATGTTTATGAGCATGATTATAATGATTGATTATATGATTATTAACATGATGATTATATTAATTGCTTTGTGCTTGTGTTTATTGAATATGTTGTGTCAAGTCTCATTGTGTTGAAATATCTTATAGCTTATGTCATTTCCATGCTATGTGTATGTTGCATCATACTCATGTCCATGTGAAGTTAGTTTTGTGTCATGCTTTCTTGTGTACTTATTGATCATGGTGTTTGTTACATGTTTTCATTATGAATGTTTAATATGGATTCTTGTTTGAATATGTAGAGTGTTATGATCCATATCGAGCAAACTATTAATAATGTGTATATTGATATGATATGGATATCATGCATCTATTGGGGGAACATATACTACTATGTGATTCATTTTTATTCCCTTATTGATACTTATCTAATTCTAAGATATTTATTTTACTACTAATAATCATTGATGCCATTGATTTGGATTACATGTTATATGTGTGATTTCAAATGATCAAATATTTAATATGATGACATATCCTTATGTGTTTTATGTACATAATTTATCCTTACCTTTGTTCCTATATACATTATAATCTTAACTATTTATTTTTAAGATGAGTGATATGTGGGAGAATATCCCTTAAATTAAAAGGGGGCTACATTAGGTTAATTTAGATATTTAGAAGATGTAAGTTAGAGCATACCAATGGTTTCTCATGACTTTAAGAGACCAAAAACTATAATATTGAGAGTGAAGTTTTTTATCCAAACCTCAAAATTTCATCTAAAAATTTTCCTATCCATTTTTTTCAAAAATGTTCCTATTAAATCCATAGTTGTTGACCAAATCCATAATTTTTTTATCCAAGTTCTAAGCCTAATTGAGATAATAATTTTTCCATAGCTGAGATCAATTTTTATTCACTTTTCTAGCTATAAATTGAATGTTCACCCATTGGTGGGTATGAAGTCACCAATACCTAGAAGTTCCAAGATTAGTTTCTCCTAATTGAGATTTATGTTTGCATTACATTTGGGGAATATTTACCATGAGAAATTTTACCTCTAAAGTTTAAGTAATAAGCATATCCTCTTATCCATATTTGAGGCCTCTTTAAATTTAAAATTACTCGAAATAGCCTCTTCTCCACATTTGAGTCCTATCTAGGTTTAGAAATATTCAACACGACTTTTCTCCATATTTCATGCCCTTCTTAAGTTTAACATTTTTTTGAGAAATATCCACCTCATTGAAATATCAAAATATGTTGTGAAGTGAAATAGTGATTCACATAAAACTATGTAAATATTCATTCCTTTTCTCTTTAAAATTTAAAATTCTACAATTTTCAGAGTTTAAATATTTAAAATTCAAGTTTTATCTAAACTATTTTATCAAATATTGATCCACTAGCATTTCATGTGTTTTGAAAGTAAGTATGTGGGGAGAAACATTTCTACATTAGCAAATTCCTATATGAATGCTACATAAATACACATTTTTATCCCTTTAAACCAATATTTCATAATACATTTTAATATTATGTTAAATTAAGGAAACGTAAATTACCTTACATAAAAACTTGAAAATGTCAATAAATATAACTTTTTACACATTTAGACCAACACTTAATTAGTCCCTTTTCCTAAATTTCTACCTTCCAATTAGTATTAAGCCCACTTGATTAAATATATTTTCCTAATATCCATTCTCAAAATCACTTAAAGTTTACACATGAACCTTTTAAATTCCTTTATAGACCTCTCTCCATTCTATATTTCAAATTTTGTATCTCTTAGGATGGTAGCATAGTATTATGGATAGTTTCATACATGATAACATATCTCATAAAATATAATTTTTGATGTCATTCGCCTCTACACAATAGTGTTTTATAACCTTCTAACAATTATTTTTTCAATTTGGGAAGCTTACAAGTCAAATTAGGGGTGCCTTTTAGGTTAGTATTTTCATGGAAATCAACATCAAGATCCATATATAAGTAGATTCCTTAAAATTTTTCTATAGTTATCATTTTATACATACACTACATGATACCTTATAGGTTATTACAAAGGATTTACTCCCATCTGAAATATCTTGTGAAGCATCCTAGAGCATTTTATATGCCAAATCTAAAGTATCAAGCTCATTTTTCATATGGCAAGTGTCTTGTTCCAAATAAAGGATCATATTACATCACATTGTTGAAATTCCTAATTTGAATTCATATAGTACTAAGGGAGGGCTACATTTGGTTTTAGAAATCTTCGATTAGTGGTATGTAGGAAACAATTTCTTATTATTGGGGTGTGTTAAGTTAATTGAATCCAAAGAGCAACCATTTTTATGTTATTTTATTATCAAGCTTACATCGCTAGGGTTACAATAGAGGAAAACTCAATTGTGCATCATTACATCACAATCCATATGCATAACTCTAAAATATAGAGGGAGATGTGAACAAGAAATTGTAGATCATTGTAAGATCTCCAAGATAAGATCTTAGCCCCTGGGATGCTATCATGCATGGATATAGGCTTGAAGATAGTACATCGATGATATTTTATAGGTTAAAATGATTATTCCTAACGAATGTTTGAGAGCCTCAAAATTTTAGGATCTATTAATGAATGCGTCTTGAATCCATGTCAAGCCATTTTGGTCCTTTCACACTCATAAAACTTCGACAAACAAGTCAATTTATTCTATTCTACTCCACCTTATACTTGCTACTATTTTAAAACTCCCCTTATGTATCTATTTCTTATATTTTAGATATGATTATAATTATTTATACTATATATTTTAAAATACACACAATCTTAATTATTTTATGATTTTGGCATTAAAATTTTAAAACAAAAGTCTTTGGTTAAAAACATAAAAACCTCTTGGGGAATAATAACGCGACTTATGGGTAGACCTAAGACAATAAATACATGGTTAATAGTAGTACCTTACAATGAGACATTTGACATGTCACTATTATGTCCTTAGATAGATAAGATGAAATTTATTCCTTACACATTACATTAGTGCTTGAAATATATACATCATGATAAGATAATTATTATTCAAGGTTTCATTTATGAGTATATGATTCAACCCAAGGAATTACATATGTCACATCCAAAAAAATATCATAATTTTAACAACTAATTTAAATTCAATCTTGATAACCAATTCAAATCTTACAACAATGTATTCAAATCCAATTGAAAATTATTGTCTCATCACTAGTATATAGTCATCCACACTTTATAAGTCTCATATAATAACCTTGTGAGCACATTCAATGAAGAAATCGTAATCAATCTCTAGTTATATAGTGGATACCATAGGTAATTACACACAAGGTTTCTATGATTACTGTAGATATACAACATGCACACGATCATATTTCTATCATGAATGATACAATGTGTGACCCTTATTAAAATATCGATAGTGATACATTTACTAATTCTCATCCACAATGTGTGACATTTACATCTATTGACCCCACAAGCTCACATTACCATCCCATTGATGGGATCATAGGTTAACATCCCTATCTTAGCCCTTACATTAGCTCAAATATATAGATTACTACACATAATTTCTTACATCCTTTTTTTCTTATTAGCTTATGTTTGATCACCCTCTCTTGAGTTGACTAATGATTCCTCTATTCTTATATGCTGAATAAAAATTTATGGTTTTATTATATTTATCTTTATTCTAGCTTTTGGTTTTTAATGTATTTATTTGTTTCACTTGTCATTTTCATCTTGATTGCTTATTCCACTCTATACATTTACACTATCTACATACATTTGATGAAAACATATTTTTAGACAACATATCACTAGTTCACATTAGTAATCAAGGAAATTAGAGATCATTTAAAACCCTCTCTACTCTTATATCTCACATCTTATGCCTCTTGGTCTTTTTCTTGACTAAATATTTTCATTTGTCAAAATATATAAAGAATTCAAAACTAAGACCTATTTACTACTTATCATATTGGCACACATTGACATGCACTATTTATTATCATATTACATGGATATTTACATAACCATTATTTATGCGCATCATTTTCATGGTATATTTAGTTTATATTCAAGACATATATGTTACCTATGATCATGAATATATATGTGTTTTACAAATTTATATACTCACACCGGGGAAACCTTTCAACTCAAAGGGGCAATGCCTACAATAGGGGCATCTTAGGAATATTATAGGTTTAATATATTTTTTTATATTATAGCTATAATAATGAACCACTTAATTAATTATACAAGTATTTATCTTTCTTACATAGCTTGAGCACTCACATACATGGATATTGTACTTGGTTAAACTTAATTTTGATATTGATTTCATATGTGTACTTATATGGATTGCTTCATGCTAACACTTACATGTGTTTACATTACTTTCTTATTCCTTCAACTTATTTCATGATTCTGGATTGGGTGTCTTATATTATTTCATAAGATTGTCTTGTTATATTTTGGTTTAATTGGCTTGTATTGTTTGATTTTATGCTTCTTGATCATGATTTATTTTTTATTACCATGCGAATATGCTTGTACTCAACTACCTAACATATTAATACATGCATGGTGTCATAATCAATATCACACACACTACTATTTTATTAATACTAGTGTTCACATTTCCATGATTCTTATCATGTATTGGTTGGGACACATAATACTAAGTGCTTCATCCTCATATCTTACATGTTATTTATCCGATTACATATATGTGTTGCTAACAATCAATTATACCCATGCCTTGGATTATATGTCACATAATTCTCATACGATAACACATTTTCTATGTTGATATATCATACCATGTTTATATACATGCTTTATATGGTTATCTTAATACTTTCTCTATTGTATAATTTACACATGAAAAATTTAACTATTTATTTTAATATGATTGAAACACAAGAACATTCCTTCATCTCAAATGAGGCATGAAATTAGATTATTTAAGGGATTAAAATAGTTTCATTCATTATATGCCATTTATAGATAATTCGGGGAAGTTTACATCATTTAAAGAGCTCAAATGTAATTGTAAGAGACTTATTCCATGGTTCAAATAATTCATATATAGATTAGGGACAATAAAAAATGGTTTTAGAGGGTTCACATATGCTGTCATTTGGTTCAAATTTGGTATTGGAGATTTTTTCCATAATTTTGAGAGGCTACATCTATTATCCAGAGATATTCTTCATGTTTTGAGAGTTCATATTCAATTTTGGATTATATTCATATAATTTAGTGGGACACTATTCAATTACACTTTGGGTTTCTTCATCTATAGTGGAATATTATTTATTTTCCTCAAGGGTTATTTTAAGGACCTATTTCTATTTCATATTAGGTTAATAAATTTCCATATTCATTTCGAATATGTTGACTTCTGTAAGCAACTAGTTTCATAATCCCTTACCATGTCATATTTTTTTCATATCCATTCATTTCTTTATAAAATAACGGGACATCAGTAGTTCAATATATTAGTTTCATGACCTATATTATATGTATTGCATCTCCATTATAGCTTTGTTGATTGATAATCATGGAATTTATCTCCATAGTTTGGTAGTATTCAATGTTTCACATTCTCTATGACACAAAACTTTTCATTTTAGTTACATTTTAGAGGTTCAATGTTTCTCACTCGTCATAGGGGAATCCATCCATTTAAATAAATATGTTTGAGAAATTTACACCCCATGACATCTCTCTATATCAACAATTATATTTGGGGAATTTATGCCCTATGAAATGTTCCAAAATATTCAACAATGACATCATGTTTGCAGATCACCGTGCATTTATTCCGTTTCTCCTTCAAAAACATAATTTCAATTTTGATAAGTTATAGGTTTTCAATTTAATTATATTTAATGAGGCATTTATATAATTTAATTTTCATGTGTTTACACATATGTGAGTGGGATGACAAGTCATTACACTTAAAAAAATCTGTGTGTGTGTGTGTGTGTGTGTGTGTGTGTGTGTGTGTGTGTGTGTGTGTGTGTGTGTGTGTGTGTGTGTGTGTGTGTGTGTGTGTGTGTGTGTGTGTGTTTTCCTTTTAATGTAATTAACACCCCACGTTTAAAGGGGCAATGTGTATACCATAATTTTGGTTTAAAGTGATTTAAAATATCAAATTTTAAACCTTTTTAAATGCTTAGAACAATGACACATATTTGAATTTTCTATGCACATTTCCCTCTTTTGATCACCATCATGTCTATTAGTCAATGATCCATGTGAATATACACACCTGTGTAATTTAAAATTATGCACATTTTTGCATATTTGTGAAAACCTACATTTTAAGCTCTTGTATGTATCCCTTTGTGCCTTGAGAACTATATGTAGTGAAAGGAACAATACTGATTGGTTTTGAAGTCCTTTGAGACTTAATATTTTGAGGAAACCATTTGCACCTTACATATTCTATACAATACATGGAATTATTTTTCTTTAATTAAAATACCCAATCCAAAATATGAGTTCACTCACACAACATTTCATGTCACAAAAAATCTATGTAACACTAAATAAGCATGCCAAATAGTGCTTAAGACTAAAACTTATAGACATGTACATGCACTCTTTACACAAAACACTTTACAATGTGTGAGATTAGAAGTCCCACTCCCCAACATCTCCAAACAATGTTCATAAAAATTCCTCCAAAATACCTTAAATTAAAAATACACTAACCACATGGACACTTATGTCATGTAGCACCATGATAAATGGAAATTTAATAGCTCCTACTACATCTAATTATTTGACCGATTTAGGTGCACACATGGTAATTCAAATTCTAAATAATAATTGAAAGGAATATAATCAAATGAATAATCTTAATAATTGATGTGATAATTCCCCTTATGGTGTGTGTTCATGTGTGTGTGTGTGTGTGTGTGTGTGTGTGTGTGTGTGTGTGTGTGTGTGTGTGTGTGTGTGTGTGTGTGTGTGTGTGTGTGTGTGTGTGTGTGTGTGTGTGTGTGTGTGTGTGCATGTGTGTAGAAGCGTGTATGTGCATGCGTTAAGAGTATTCCATGTGACCGTGTGCATGTGCGTGTGTGTGTGTGTGTGTGTGCGCGCGCGTGTGTGTGATCTAGTGTGTGCGTGTCATGTCATGTGTGTGTGTGTGCAAACCATGTGTATTATATGTGCGTGCGTGCGTGTGTCCGTGTGTGCGTAAGCGTGAACATTGAAATTGATATTCATTTATTTTTGTAATTCATGTGTGTGCATGTGCGTGCGTGCGTGTGTGTTGTGTGTGTGTGTGTGTGTGTGTCATGTGTCAAGAAATGTGTGTGTGTGTGTGTGTGTGTGTGTGTGTGTGTGTGTGTGTGTGTGCGTGTGTGTGCGTGTGTGTGTGTGTGCGTGTGTGCTTTTTTGATGTGTGTGTGCGTGTGTGCGTGTGTGCGTGTGTGTGCGTGCGTGTGTGTGTGTGTGTGTGTGTGTGTGTGTGTGTGTGTGTGCGTGCGTGCGTTGTGTGTGTGTGTGTGTGTGCGTGTGTGCGTGCGTGTGCGTAGAAGCATGTTCCACGTGCGTGTGTGTACCTTACATAGGAAGTATTAAAGGCATAATATAGGAAGCCATAAGGGTACCCACATTTTTTTAAGAGTATTCCATGCACATGATGCACAAATAAATAAATATTTTAATATTCTAATTCTTTATATCTCTCCCTATTTTACTCAATATTAAAGCTTATACATACACTTACAACATATATAGATCCCCATCTAGAGCATTATCCCATTTACATGTTGGGATCTAGATCATTAGTATCAAATCCATTCGTATTTCATGTCATATCAAACATAGTTAGAGTATTTGAGCCTCAACATCAAACCATGAGAACTATTATATACCTCATGAGCCAATTGAGAAAAATCTAAGATTCGAAAACCAACACAAGATCATGTAGATAATCAAATCTACATGACACCATGTGCGAATTTTCACATCAATGTATATGGATGATTCATGTGATGATTAAAAATGAGATGGAATAAGAACTCATAGAACATTGAAATTGATATTCACTTATTTTTGTAATTCATCGAGTGGACGATTCCATCAACCTCATCATTAGGTAAATATTTTGGTGGTCACCCTACCTAAGTTTCAAGTCTATATATACATTACTATTTTTGAGGTGGGGATTAATGCACATGTTAAAGACGATTGGTTAGAGTACTTATATTCCTATTTTTCTATGAATGAATTCTCTAATTAAAAATATCAAGATCAATTTTTTATAATTTCTTCATCTCACAATAAATGGTCCTAAGTAAACACCCTTGGGAAAATAGACTTGATAGTCAAAAGATATGATCAATCGCATGGGATAAATTCTTGGAATCCTTCAAGGATGAACACCATCCTAAAGATGTATATAATGTTGTTACATATAATTTTCACTACTCCAACATGACCTATCTATCTAAGCCTACATCGATGCCTTCCATGACCTTTTATATGAATTCAAGTTCTTTTATTTTGAGGAGAATATATTTATCAAGTACTCTAGTAGCGTATGATTATTACTTTATTCCAAACAAAATCTCACTTGGGTCACCATTCTCACAGATCCTTTCACTTTTTGATGATCCTGCGTAAGAGTAAAAGATGAAGAGAAATTGGGACACAATGTTTATGGTTATGAAGAAAATTTATTCTATATGCTTAAAATATCCAACCATCCAATATATGAAAATGGTGTGATATACAAATACCATGATTTAAAATAATAATTTTATGTGCATGAATTATTGATCTTTAAGATGAGCCACTCATACGTGGAGAGTATAGATTGTAAATCAAAAGTGTTTGAGTACAAATACCACACTAGAAGTGCATGAATTTGAAGTTGAATTCATGTTCCACTCACATATATGGACGTAAGGGAAACCATTGTATTTTTTCAATTGTGGTAGCATGAAGAATCACATCTTAGAATAAATGGTTAATTGATTGAAATATTAAACCATGCCTCATCTACATCAATATCATTCAGATGTATTACTTCTAATGACATCAAGGGTACCCACATCATAAAACAATATAACTTCATATAAGTGATCCATCCTTTGATAGAGGATCTAGTTTTTAATGTAGCAATAATTCATGTATCTAATAATATCCATGGGCATGTACGCATGCATCACCATCAAGTTGTGTAAACAACTAGTCCTTAGAGCATTTTCATCTTAGTTGGTAGTGAGAGACATTGGATTTTTGATTTTATTACATAAATGAATCATGGTTTGTGAACTCCTAATAAGACATCACCCTAAATTTTCTAATAATTTATGAAACCAAGAAAAATATTTTTAAGAAAGTATAGATGATATGCTTGTAGCTATGAATTTGTTTAATTTAAAGTTAGACGTTTCTTAATATTTTGCATCATTACAAAAACCTACACTTTAAGATATTTTGATTATCCCTATGTTCCCTATACTTTTTATATAACACAAGGAGCCATTCCACTCAACTTTAAAGTCCTTATCTTCATGAAAATCTTGTAAAAGTACCCCCTCATACCCTACACACTCTATGCAACACAATGAATCATGTGGCCCGACTTTAAATACCCTCTGCACACTAAAATGAGATAACTTATACAAATTTTAATATTGTGGTTACTCTATACAACACAAATAACCATGTCAAACATATTTGAAGTTTATAACTCATAATGCCACTTACACCATTTGCATAAAACACTTTACATTGCAAAAACAATGACCTACACCTAATCTCTATGAAAAATATATAGATATTGCAAAACACAACTCCTATATAATACGTTCAACATCAAATCTTATCATGTAGATAATCAAATCTACATGTTGATACACCATGGTGGGAATCAAGTGGAAACTTCAAGGAATTTTCTACATCAATGTATATGGATGATTCTTATGCACACTTGTCAACCCACATTTTGTAATCAGCAAAAATCAATGGGATTGTCTGGCGCAAAAATCTTCTGAAAGGAGAATGGTCACACTCTAAATCCCAAAATAAATGCAAAAATTCTTTCATTCGCAACTTTATATATGTATACACATCTATAACATTAGATAGGACATACAAAAGTATAATATAATCAACTATACATCTTTTTCAAAAGTATGCCATATGCATAATATATATAATTAAATACATTTAGTGCTCCAAATTTGATATCTTTGTTATTTGTTTCACTCAATACTAAAGCTTATACATACAATAAAACTAATCTAGATCCTCATTAAAAGCAAATTATTTTCCTTAGACATCCTAGGATTTGGATTAGTAAACCTTATTTTACCAATCTACGTACTTAGGATAACTTTTTGTCTATACATAAACCTATTTTCACATATATAAACATTTCTTAATTTTATGTTTATGATTTTTAATCCTTGGGTTAGAGTCATATCATTTTGGACAAGTTTAACCATGCATCTAACTAGCTTAGACACTTTCAACCACAAACTTGTATACCTATTATGAACCTAACCTATGCATGTATAACTATTAATTTTTGATCCGGGTATCTTTCTAGGTCATCATAGGTCTGAATTTTGATTTGGTTTGAGATATAAATCAATGAAAGGTATCACACACATGCGCTCGCGTGTGTATGTGCCACACACTGGGAATAAAATAAACATATCAAACACCTTTAGATAAAATTTCAAATTCACATGTTTCCACATGTCTTGTGTCAAAATAATGATATTTCTAAGTTACATATAGATTTTATAGTTGCATATCATATAGGACAAAGAGTGAAGGAATACACACCTCACTTGATCTAATAGAACTACATAAAACTTCATTTAACCACATTTTATGATCCGGATGGTCAATCTCGCGAGGTAAAAAGGAGGTGTGTGAGATAGTATTCCAATACTTATAACATGAACATGTAATTGGGTCACGTTTTTTAATTTCTCAAGGTTTCAAGAGGAATAATCAATTTTGTATCATCTATATCATCACACAATTCTATATCTAGATTCCATAAGGGAAGATAGAGGAAAATTAAAGTATAGTTCTGAGATGAACTAAGTCGACAAAGGATGACACACATACCTAAGATATGTTTGGACACACACCTAACCAAGCTAAAAACTTTTAGATCCAAACTTGTTAGCATGTCCTTTTGACTATGAAAATAAGTAAATAATTACAAACTCGACTCAATAAGAACTCTAGAAAATCAAATTTACAAAGCTTATTGGAAACAATAACTTGATCCCATTTTAAGCTTCTAAGTATCCTTTATATTTATCATATTAATTGAATCAACTCATATTTTTCCTTTACTCATATTTGTACCTTTTTCTATTTTAAGGGATTAGATTGTATCTTTTTTCATTTAGAATGATTTAAGTTTGATTAAGAATTCCATTTATTAATGCATAAAATTAATCCCTCGATTACTTTATGCCAAGGAGTGTAAAATAGAGAAAAAAAACCTCAAAAAGAGTGAAAAAAATTTTTCAGCCAGAAACTCTATTCCTTCATAGTATGATGAAGTGCATCAGTAGACTAACCGTATCCTCAGGAAGGCGGAGTTCATTCATCATCTCCGCCAAGCACTCATTGTCTTGTTAAACCAAGCTGGTTTGGTCTAAAACTCTCTTTGAAAAGCTCATTTGACTTCAGGCTTATTCTAAAGTGCCTTCATCAAGGAGCTCTATTTTGCTTATTCACAAGCACCGCCACATATTAAATGAAATTGATAATATGTCTTGAAAAATTACTTGAATGAAAAAAAAATTACTTTACTATGAGCAATGGAATTCGATAATTCAAGATAATTTCCTAAATCTTTTTGATGCCAATACATATTATGACTCTCTATATGCTTAAAGGGAATTCTACAAATGAATATATTACTTTAAAATACAAGATTGAATATTTAAGTGATATTGGTCACATTCAAGTGGATGGTACACATACTATTTCTATCAGTAATAATAAAAACATATAATAAAAAACAAAACTCAATTGATACTAGTAATATTTATATGGTAGATAAACCAAAGTACAAAAATATGCCTATAGAATATGTTACAGAATGCGTTCAATTGAAAGTTTAATTAGAGAAATTGATTTAAATAATAAGATGACATATTTTCAAACCATGTTTACCAATGAAGATATGCTACATGATATTGTGTGTAAGTCAAGCTTCAGGCTTTGTTGTTTTTTGGCTGTAATTTTTCATATGAGGGGTCTCCACATAAAAAAATGAGAATTTATATAAGAAAAAATAAGAAAAAATGGTATAATGATTAATAACGACTCACACTTGAATATATGTACTTAGAAATTTTATATATCCTTGAAATTATCTTAGATGATTTAATCTATACTTTATGATTATTGCATAATATCATGGTGTTGAAAGAGAACCTATTAATTGTGTTATATTTCATATTATAATGTAACCAAATATAGTTCAAACTCTATTTTATGTGGTTTTTTGCTACCATATCATATCATGTTTTTCTTAGATGATAGTATAATGTGTAAAATATGAATATCAAGGTCAAGTAATTAAAATTCAAAAGGATATAAAATTTTCAAGAATGTAATCCAAGATTTAAGTACTAAAAAACCCTAAATAAGTACTAAAAATTTAGTTACCTAAAGGTAGCGTGCACATAATACAAATGTGTAAATCAATTAAAGTAAGGATAAAATCATCACATAGTTTTCCTCAAGGAAAATGAAGAACCATTAAAAACATCAATGTATTGAGCCACTAATTACATAATGAAAAATATCAAAAATTACTTTGACAATGAATTATTATACTTTGATTCATGTGCTCCACCATACCCTACACAACCTACTAATGGTGTTAGTGCTTCAAACTTTACATATTATGGAGATTACCATATACCTTCTAACATTATTGGCTAGGTTTTCTAACCATTCATTTTCCTCGGATAATGAATACTATATTGTGCATGATTAAATATGATGGTGCAAATTAACTTGTAGCAATTAATATGTTGTTTATTAATTCACAGTCATTTAATCATCAAACCAAGGGACATAAAATTTCAATAATGTCAAGTGTTGTATGCATAGTTACAAAGAATTTAGGAGGTATGGAAAGAAATAGTTGTCACGAATACAATGAAAATAATAAATCTTGGAAGTACAATGTTTGAAACACAACTTGGAACTAAAAGTAAATTTCTTCTAACACTATGACTGAAAGTAAAGATTGTAAATTTAGAATACAGATAAAGAGGTAAATTTATTCCTAGCCTAATCATGTAATGAAACAAAGAAACAAAACTATGGAGGGGTTCAAAAACCACAAGTGGGCCCTGCCTTGGGTGTTAATCCCTCCTAAGGCTTGTGACTAAAAGCTACTGAACATAACTCAGATTCTTTATTGAATTGGCATGAAGATTACAAAAAGAAACTTATTTATCTGCATATCCTCTATTCTCTAATTCTTCATCTAGATCTCTACATCTCCATATACATTTTCAGCATTAATCTCTTTCTCTTATACTCCTCAATTACAACAACACATGAGAAGAAGAGTTCAACTAGGAGTTCAAACAAACTAAGTAAAATATCTTCAATGAAACAAGTGGAAGATCTTAAACAAAACAACAAGAGTTTAAACACATGCAATGAAACTAACTAATATTTTTCCAAATATCAAATACATAACTCAAGTAACCGTCAAGTTCCTAAAATCACGTATTTAACTAATCAATCAATTCTTTAGTGAGTTGTAATGAGTAGTCAGATCTATTGTTGAGTTATCTTTAGTTCTCATGTTCCAGTTTGTAACTGCCTCTTCCATGACACATACAGACTTGGAGTGTCATCCTTCACATTCCCAAAGATCTTCATAATCACAGATCCTTTGTTATAGGTGATCTTCTTTGGCTATGGATGGGATGTTGCAGATGGGTCCTTTGATACATACATGTTGCTACATATAACAAGTTTCTTATAAACAAGAGTGGAATCTAAAATATCATCATTCAAACAACTTATTGCAACCATAATAATAAATGCATACTCAAAATACCACAAAATAAAGATAATTAGTCATAACTATATTAATCAATATTCATGCCATAAGTTCAAGTTATGATGATAATGTTCAATAATATAACTGGGAAATACAAGGACATAGTCTCAATGGCTTAACAAAAGTACAGAGGATGAGTTGTTTATAAAGGGGATTTAATCAACTCATCACACCCCTAGGCTTAATTTCTTGAATGTCCTCATTCAAGTTTCTTAGGTTCCTCCTGAATGGTGTTGCATACATATCTGAAATCCACTGGAGTATCTATCCCTTCTAGTTATGTGAAGAAGTAACCACCGTTCATCCTGAACTCTGTGCATAACTCTATCCTGTATTATTTCATTCAATGGTTGATCACCTAACCAATGTGGTATCAGAAAGTGGAAGATTGGTGGGTGATAGCCAATTGGAAACCAAGTAGTTGCACATGCAATAGAAATATCAATGTATGCATTCACTCTTCTTAAATTTGGTATGATATTATGATAAGAGTGCATCTCTTTCTTCGTAGTTCAGAGACATCTCATTCTAGCGCATCCTACATGCTTGTACTATCTCTTTTCCATGGTATTTAATCATGTCCCTAACTTCCTCATGAAGTTTCTTTCCTCATCTACCATACCCTCTTTTGATCACCTTGTTATTCATATACTTTCCATATTTCTCTACAACTTCTTTAGTGTTATTAGCTTCAGCCTTGACCATCAGTGGCTGTACCTTATCCAAATGCATGTAGTCCTCCATTTGTCTTTCTCTATCCAAATCATTTAGAAAATAAGAAAAAATGCTTCAACTAGAACATCTCTAATGTATAGTGTTGGGATGATGAAATATACCCTATGTATAAAGGTACAAAAGGATTGGGTGCGTGGACATAGGGTGCGTAGATGCGTACAAAAGTATAGCAAAGACAAGGTGCCCCAGGAATGTTTGAAATTAGGACTTAGCCATTTTGTAGATTGAGGCTAATTATAGACATGAAGTGTAGAACACGCTTTGTGGAAGACTTGAAGAGCACATAAAGGTTGTTTTGGTCAAATGGAAGATCAAATGCCATGCATAATTTTGAGGATATTAATAGGATTAGATTGTTGTTGTATTATTAGATAATCTATTATTAGTGAGCTTGCATGCTCTTGTATTTATCATGTAAGGGTGCATGGCTATTATTAGCATGTAGCCTATTTTTGAGAGGTGTATGGGCAAAGTGAAGGGAAAGTCCCCACCCTATAAATATGTATTGATTTGCATGATTTAGACAGTTCAATGTTTTGTAGAGTTATGTTGCGAGATTATGGGCGCACATGACTATGGTGATGATATTATGTATGTATGAAGATTCTGTGTTTTACATCAATTAATATAATGGATTTTTGTGGTTGGATATTGATTATAAACACATCTATGAATGGATCTTTCATGGTAAAGATAATCTTGGTTCTTGTTTAATTGTTTTTGGATATGGTTGAGATCTAGATCTACTTTATGAACTGCAATATATTTAGTTATATGTCATGGAACTAGAATATTTGTTTAATCATGCTAACTACTTGAACAAGATGACATATAAGAGGAATTTGGTACCCTTGCATGCTTTAGGTGAGTGCTCAGTTCAGGCTGAGTGATGTGCCAACGTGCCTTGGGCTTTTGTGGGTAAAATCTAGGCTACATTTTGGTTCCATTTCGGACCTCTTTTTCAATTTTTTTCCAAGATGTTACATGATGAAGACGTACCAGTTGACCTTGGCTAGTATTGAAGAGTGGTTAGATAATTTGGAAGAAGAGTATGCTCATAGATTTAGCACTGGACTTGAATTTAATACATGAGCATGGGTTGAATAGAATATGTATCACGAGTTGTATGAGATGTTCTTCACCATATTTTCTATAGAGATGCATGAGTGGTTGGTTTATACACATCGAAGAGAAATTAGAGGTTTCACACACTTGTTTAGATGTAGGAAGAATTCTAGGCCTTGTATGATGATGTAGACGACATGGACACGCGTTGTGGATCATTGGTTGTGTGGTGTTCTGAATAGCTATATTTTGGAGTTCGTAGTTTCTAATTACTCTTGTTTAGAGGTTATTGAGTTCCAGTTATTACATGAGCCCCAGATGATCATATTTACATGGCATTCCTTTGGTGATTAAGATCTTGATTGTGACATATGATTTGGAAGATAAACCTATGGCTAGCTAAACCCCACCACGTATGGGGGAAAGAGAAGGTGTGGCGAAAGATGTTGAACATAGTGGAAGAAAGTTAGAGAGAAGAAAGGTGACTTAAGTTTACTAAGGCATGTGTGAGAGGGATTTAGAGAGCAACGTGAAGTTATGAAAAAATGGTGTTGTGGAGAGAGATGGTGGTGAAGGATTTTGAGCTCACACAGAGGACATAGAGCCAAAGCATCGAAACTCCCCATTTGGGAAAGCATGGTAGAGAACCCTCTTCAACCTTAGATGAGAGTGTGTCGATGGAAGCTACATGGGATAAGGCACACATTTTATCCCTCTTCGTGACCTAACCCTTGTATTTGGTTTTCCAGTTTTCTACGATAGTTATCAGTAAGCAAGCTAGTGTGGGAAAATAGACTAGCGATGGATAGAGTTGATTTATAACCAAGTTTAGGAGTTAATTTGGTAGCTTATTCATCTATGGTGGCACAATCATCATCTATTTTTAGAGGTCCGATTTGGAGGTATCTTTTCCAAAGCATATCTTCATATAGAACGTGGGGTGTTGTAGAATGTTGGAATAACATTTGGAAGTACCACAACTTCATAGAATGTGGGAGTCCATTTTACCACAACTATTGGAGCACAAGGAAATGCATCCTCTAGTCCATTACCTACTTCAGGAGGAGGATTAGATGGCTCAAGATTAGGTGGATCTGGTGGTTTGGGGTGAGGAAACACAAGAGGAAATACAGGTTCTGGATCTAGTGGGCACGGTCCGCACCAACCCTAGAATATTTATATGGAAATGTCTCTTCATCTTCCAGAATATAGAGGATAGAAGATGCAATTGAGCATGTGCATATGTGTGTGATACTATGTGCATGAATGGGATTACAACTCCAGAGTGCAAGGAAAGCCATTTTGTAACTACATTGTAAGTGCACGCACATAGTTAGTACAGAAATTTGATCTAGACTAGACTTGTGTAGATTATACCACGTTGTGGGATGCTTTCTTGAAAGAGTTTTATATAATTGAATTTGAGTAGAAGAGCATCAACGCATTGAAGGACATCAAATGGGGTATAACTAAGAGTGTTTGGGAGTATGATGCATGTTTCAAAACCCTTTTGTTAAAGTTATCTTATGACATTCACTTGATCCAACATGCTCAATGGTTTGTTGGAGGAATGATCATGCATTTAGAAGGGCACTTTCACACAAGACTTATACAGATTTGTGTGAGGCACTTGAAGAAGCTTTATGCATTGAGGTAGTTGGGAGTGTAGACACAGTGTTAGCCCATTTTTGGAGGCCTAGATTACAGCGATGGTGAAACAATTAGAGAAATTGTCAGCTAACTTAGTGCATGAGACACACAATGGAATTTGGTGCATAGATTGTGAAGTAGAAGGGCATACTAAGGATAGTTTTCCTCATAAATTAGTGCACCATGTTTCTAGATTACGAGATTTGTCACTTGGATCATGATTTAAGTAGGTTCCCATTACTACAACATGCGATAAGGAAGAACGTGTCTTGTTATTGCAAGATTTGTAGGTCTACCACTCATGATACTGAAAAATTAGGTTGATTGATAAGATTCATGATGTCATTGATACTGGTGTACGTCAGACTAGTGTTGCAAATAATTCAAAGGAAAAAGGTGAGCATCATGATCATAATCACAATGAAGGGCACTCTGATGGAGGCCGAGGTAGAGGTCGAGGATACCATGGAGGATTTAGAGGCCGAGGTTGCAATGGTGGAAGAAGTGAATTTCCATGAGGAACATGTTATACATGCAGATCCCCTGATCATTACATGAATGAATGCCCTTAGAATATTGTTTGTTATTTTTGCATAAAGAACCATAACTATGAGGAATGCCCGGACTTATATGAAAACTTGAGTAAAAAACAAAAATAGGATAAGAGTGCAGGGATGGTTAGAGTGCAACACACTGTGGAAGATCAGTGGATGTTGAAGTTAACGCCTGATCCTAAGTTGGTACCTATGAAGATCACTACATGCGCATTGAGGTTGCGCCGCTAGGAAGTTCCAAAGAAAAGTATCCTACCATTACAAAGGAGGACGTACTACATACAAAGTATCCAGACCCTATGCATTATAAGGAAGTTATCAAGAAACAATGAAGGTGATTAGGAATTTGTAGGGTGAAATACAATTTTAAAAGAAAATTCATGAAATTTAGAAAAAAGAAAACAACCGAGATTCCTCAATAGATGTTGATGATCTACAGGAGGTTTACAAGATGTTATGACAAGAAAACATAATTATTTTATTGGGAGAATGGTTAAGGGAGAAGATGCCGCATGTTAGAGTTAAGAGTGAAAAAAAATTTTGCATGTTAACCTTCCTCCTCATAGTTTGGATTATGAAAGGAGATCAATCTGACCGCTATGGTTGATGACTGGATTTTGAGTAATATTTTGATTGATACAGGTGCAAAGTGAATGTACTCACTTTGGATGTGTGGATTTAGATGGGCAGACCACCATTACAACCATCTTCAAATGTTTTGTTTATGGAAAATAGGACTAAAGACATGCCTATTGGGGTTTTGAAGGATGTGTCTATTACTATACAAGGGGCCAAGTTCCCTAGGGAATTTGAAGTCTTGGCCCTTGTAGGGGTAAATATATTTCCAACACTCTTGGGTGCCTTGGTGTTATGCAAACAACATTGATTTGCACTTCAATAAAGGGTATATAAGTTTTGAGAACAAGAAGAAAGTGTGATCATATCCTTTGACAAGAAAAAATTTGCACCTTATGTAGAGCCCTTAAGTGAAGAGGATTTGAATAAATTTATGTGCGCACCATTAGAGATCCGGAAGTGCTTGAGCCATCAAAGGAAGGATTTCTCCAATGGGATGATGCATAGTCCATGAGTGATACTACAAGTGTTGCATGTGAAAACTAGGCACATGACACTTATGAAATGGTTGGGTGAAAAGTAGAAGTGTAGTTACGTGTGTAAGTAGACCACATTGTGTTAGGTGTTTGGGAAGTAACTAGGTACCAAGGTACATTAGTGAAGGAAATATTGAAGTATTCATGTGCGCTATGGAAGTTCAGTGGATAGATCAGGTGGAAAGAAGGAATATGCTAGTTTATACTCTGTGTGGGACAACAACGCATTGGTGGATGGTTCATAGGGGATAATTTTAGAGTGGTGAGAAGTGAGAATCTCCTTCTCTGCTAGATTTATCAAGAGTAAATGCGCCTACTCAGATCTATGAATTTCATGGTAAGGACCCTATTAAACACCATGATCAGAAGTGTGAGAGACTCTAGATAGAGGGACAAGAAGCTTTACCACCTTTATTATGGGTGCACAAGCTCTACTTCACCTTGCGAGGTTGTGCACACATGGTATGTCTATGCAAAGTTGAATAGAGAGACTAGAAATTGGTAAGAACTGACTGCATGTATGATTCATACCTTTGACTATTTTTACACTAAATATTTTGTGAATGAGGTGTTACAGTTATGAAGTGCTTGACTATGGGAGATAGTGCAAAGGCTGAAGAACTTATTCAAGAATTACTAGGTGAGTCAGACCTAGAGGTGCGCTTTGAAGAGGAAGAGATAGATGCAAAACAACTTGGGTGTGCCTACCTAGAAAAAGAAAAGGGTAAGATGGTCTATGTCATTAATGATGAAGAAGTGGAGAATCTAGATGTTGAGCATATAGAGGGTACACACGAGGTCTTAGAAAGTGTAGATGAGAAGGCACATGCCTACCATGAGCTGATGAAAACTAAGAAGGTCAACATTGGAATGGATGTTGAACCTAAGGAGGCCATCATTGGAGATTATTGGTTTGAATCTAAGGTTGCTAAGATAATTGAGCTATTGTGTGACTTCTAGGACCTATATTCCTAGGGTTATCATGAATTGAAAGGAGTACATGAATCTTTGGGTGAAATGAGAATCAAGCTAAAGGAAGGTACATGCCTGGTTAGGAAGAGGCCTTATAGGATGAATCAAACATGTGCATCAAGGTGAAAGAAGAAATTGACAAGATGTTGAATTGGAATCATTGAGCCCATTGAGGAGTCAGAATGGGTTAGCCCTATGGTGATCAGTATAAAGAAAGATGGTAGAATCAAAATTTGTGTGGATTATAGGGAGTTAAATGCTGCATGTGTAATTGATCCTTTTCCCACACCATTTACTAAAGAAATCTTGGAAGGCATTGCAGGGTGTGAAATCTACTCCTTCACTGATGGATTTTTGGATATCATCAAGTGAGGATAGCTAAATAAGGATCAAGAGAAGACAAATTTAACCACTGAATGGGGATTTTTTCATACATGGTTATGCCTTTTGGATTAAAGAACATGCCTGCAGTATTTTTGCGCATTGTTGTGCATGCATTCCAAGATTTTATTCATAAGTTCTTACAGGTTTATCTAGATGATTGGACATTCTATGGGCTCATGAAAGATCACTATGATAATTTGAGGCTTATGTTTGAGAGATGATGGCAAGTTGAGAATCTATTTAAACATTAAGAAGTATGTTTTGCTACACCTTTGGGACTTTTCTAGGACATATCATCTGTAAGGAAGGCTTGTTAGTGGATCCTACTAAGGTTGTTGTCATTTTGGGCTTAGAGGAACCTACTAACTAGAGAAAGCGAGGTGCATGGATTCTTGGGGCACACATGATATTATAGGAAGTTCATTAAAGGTTATGCTAAGATTTTTGTGCCTCTAGAAGAATTATTAAAGAGTAAAGGCAAGTTCCATTGGGGTGAGGCACAACACATGCATTTGAGACATTGAAGGAAAGGCTTACTACAACGCCTATTTTTCACTTTCCTTCATGGACTAAGCCTTTTCATGTGCATGTGGATGCCTCTGGCATGGCCATTGGCATGGTATTAGCCCAACTTAGAGAAGGGATTGTTGATCATCCTATTTTCTTTGCAAGCAGGAAGTTAACTCTAGTAGAAACATAATTACACAACTACAGAGTGTGAGGCCTTGTCTATGATCTACGCACTGCATAAATTTTGACAGTACTTGCTAGAAATACCTTTTATTTTCTATACAAATCACATGGCATTGAAGTACTTGGTGAACAAGCCCATTTTATAGGGGAACATATGTCGTTGGATTCTATTATTTCAGAATTTGAATTTACCATGGTGGTGAAGCTAGGAAAGAGTAATTCTGGACCAGACCATTTATCAATGGATTAATTTAGGTGAGGATACACATAGAGCATTAAGGACACAATGTTAGATGCAAACTATTCAAATTAAACCACGTGCCCTCTAACTTAGAGGATATTGTTGTATTTTTTAAGAATTGGTGTGGTCTGAAGGGATGAAGGATTTGGAGAAAAATAAACAAATTTCCATTCACACACGCCTTACATGTTGATTAGTGGAGACTTATACAAACTAGGTCAGGATGAAGTTTTTTGCCGGTGTGTACTTGAAGCATGAGAGGGAAGCTATTATGGAGGAGGCTCATGGCGGTATTACAGGTGGACATTATGCAAGAGATGCCACCGTGCGTAAGATTTTACTGGAATGGTTTGTGGTGGGAAACATTGTATAAGGATTGTAAAGAATATTGTAAGGCTTGTGACCATTTTTAGTGCCTTGGAAAGCCTGGGCATAGAGATGAAATGCCTTTAAGGACCTATTTCTAGTGTAGAACTATTTTGAAAAGTGGGAAATTGACTTTGTGGTCCTATTTCCCCACCCACGTGTAGGACTAGATCACACTACATTATAACTTGTATACATATTATCTTACAAGGTGGGTAGTAAGTAGTGACACCTACAAAGGATTGCATACAATAACTACAAAAACAAGGTTTATGGGAAAATATTATCAGTAGGTATGGATGCCCGTTGAGTTTGAACAAGTGATAGGGGTACTCATTTTCTTAATGAGACCATTAAGATACTATTGGCAGAATTTATGGTGGCACACCATAAAAAACACCTTATCACCCTAGGAAAATGGAACTACTGAGGCCTTCAACAAGATATTGAGCCATACCTTGACTAAAATTTGTGATGTTGGAAGAAAATTTGGGATGATAAAGTATTTGTTATACTTTGGGCATACAAGACAACTTATAAGAGGTTGAATAAGGCCACACCATTTCAGTTGGTGTTTGGCACAGAGGCTATTTTACCAGTGGATTCATGTTACCTTCCCTACATGTATTGCATCTCACAAGAGTTTTGGATGATGAGAAAGCACTTGAAGAGTGCATTGAAAAATGATATAGTTGGATGAAGGTGCACTATAGCCATATGGAGTCAGAAGAAAGAAAATCTAGGAAGAAGGCATGGCATGATAGACATATTAAGGATAAGAAGCTTGAAGTTGGACAAATGGTTCTTCTTTATGACTCTAAGTTTTTGCGCCACCCTAGAAAGCTTAAAGTGCATTGGTTGGGACCATATGTTATAACTTATATACTTGATTTAGAGCTTACCAACTAGAGGTGTTGGATGGAACATGATTGCCCAATTATTTTAATGGGAGTAGGCTGAAGCCCTACTATAAATAAGTCTTCTCTTGTTTTGTAATAAGGTAATATTTCCACTTAGACTAGATTTCCTTAATGCATTCCCTTTATATGTGTTTCCTTTCATCATTTCTATTCTTTGTCTATTTAGTTTAGTGTTGTGTGTAATAAGTGCACTTACACGCTAGAAGTTGATTACTATCTAAGTGTTTTCATGTGCAGAGGACCATGCACATACCCTTAGTGTGGGGTGGATCAAGAAGAATTGACTAGTGCCTTGTTACAGATTCCAGTGTATGGTGAAAGAAAACTTATAAGTGCTCGAGAGAAAAGATATAGATTTGATAAGACACTTCAAATAAATTTTCAAATTTAAGACCACATGTAGGAAGGTGGATGCTCGGTGTAATGTGAGGAAGGCTAAAAAGTGGAAACTACTTAATGGAGAGGCACAAGTGGATAGGTAATTTGGCACATGAAATGTGTAAGGAGGAATGTGGACAAGAATAGTGGGCATGCTAAAAGGTTATGAATGAGGTGTGGGAAAATCTAGGTGTGTGAAGACATGGCACAACGTGAAAAAAGTGTGAAGGTGGAATTAATTCACACGTATGGTGGTAGTTGAGGAGCAATTAATGTGAAGATTTTTGAATTGGTCTATAAAATCAATGAAGTATAACATTATTGTTACCTTGCATTGTTGAGTCATTGAAATTGCGGAATGTAAAGAAGAGCTTAGTGTGACGAGAAATCTATATAGAGAGACAAACCAAAAAAGTTGAGGCACTTGGTTGGTGGATTTCATGGAAGGGCCCGTGTTGAGGTGGTTGTGTGTTTACTCAAAAGTGGGTTCATATGGCTAGGGTTTCACAAGTTCACAACTAGGGTTTCATAGGTTCAGATTTGAAAAGTGTGAAGGTGATAAGTTACTGAATGTCCCTATAAGTATAAAGGAGAAATGGCACCTAGGTGAGCCCTAATCGTGGAGAAGGAGGCCAAAGAAGTGGTGAAGGAATGGATAATAGAAATGTTATATCTAGAGGGGGTGATCGAAGGGAGTCCATGGGAAACAAAGATAACAAGGTGTAAAATTTCAAATTTTAATCACAAGACTGATAAGTGTTTAGAATATCATCATAAAATTATTCTTGAAAGACAAAAAGGAGGATGGAAGATGGAACAAGGGTTTTGGATGATTCGGTGAAGAGACTATTGAAAGCATGGGGGTCATGCAAATTTTTAAGTTTCCATATTTTGGAAAGCCCAACCAAATGTATACCAATGGCTTATGTTGTGGGTACATGAAGACTTCTTTTATTTCGTAGGAAGGAGGATGAGGATCACCACTAAATTAGTTGGAAAAGTTATAGGATTACGTGACTCAAGGTTAAAAAATGTGGGGATTTGATAAATGATGATCTAGTCGATGCAATTTGCATTTAAGTATAAAAGGGTCGAGCATTCAAATTACCAAACATAGAGGATATGGCCACTAGGGTTACGATGCATATGATGTGTTGTAAGGTAGGTGCTTAAGAAAGGCAAAAATAGGTCAATCAACGCTGTTGTACATAGCACATAAAATGGTGAGCAAGACCTACTAAAACATTGTTGGGTATATTGTAGTGAGCTTGATAGTGGAGGAACACATGCAGGCTGATAAAGGTGAGAAAATCACTTGGGTGTTATCTTACTCTTGATAGTATTTAGTGAAATTGGTGTGCCCGATGGGCCAAGGGACAAAGTTTGGGAGTACCCCTTGGAGAATAAGTCACCCATGTAGAATTTTTCCAAGTATACATGCCATGGCTCCATTTCAAACACATACAAGGAGTGACAGGAAAAATGGTTTAGAAGGATGTGTCATTGTGTTTAAAGGAGAGTGGTGCATATCACGTGAGATTCCAACTATGTTGGATGGAAAATCTAAGTTCATAGTGTACCAGCACTTTAGTCTGGGGAGATTCTTTATGAAGATGGGTGAAAATAGCCCTTGGTGTAAGTTACCCTTCACCTTCACGCACACTATTTTAAAGATTTAGTGAATAGATTACATAACCATGAAAGCTTCAATTTGATGCTGATAAGGTAGATGATGGATATACATATCCTATAAGACATATGTGTGGCCAAACATGGAAGCTTATGTAGAGACAATGGAGAGACAGAAAATATTGATATAACTCCAGAGACTCTAGCCATGGGAAAGATTGAGCCGATGTGCACATTTATGTGTATCTTAGGTCACACTTTAAGGATGGGAAGGTACTGGTAGGAGAGGACTTAGCTTTTCTAGGTCCTCTGCATAAAAAAACAGATAGTGGACACAAGGAAACCAGTTGAAAATGCACCCCTAGACAGGAAGAACTAGTTTATGAAGGCTTACTAGAATGTGTTGGAACAACAAGAGGAAGAACAAATGAGACAGTATAAGGATTGGATCATACTACTAGAATAATTTTGAGTAGAAAGAATACATGTAAGGATGTTGGCTGGGACATCACATCTAGTTAGGATATCACCGCATGTAACACTGGTGAAAATGTTGAAGGAGAAAGGAAGAAGCATCAAAAGTACATTCTCGTCCCAAGGATAGTGAGGAGGAGAAGTCCTCCCACCAAAGTGCATGGAATGATATTTCCACTCCGAGCCTGGAAGTGAGAGAAGATGAAGAGATAGATGATGAGAAATCACTATATGAAGAGGATGCCCCTAGTATGAGTGCACGAGGTCCTATTGATGAAATTAAATGGTGGAGATATGAAGATTATAATACGCCCTACGCATGCAGAGATAAAGAAACTGAGGAAGGAGAGGAAGTAGAGAAGAATGTAGGTACCGAGGCACAATAGAATGTGGACACTATTGTACAAGAGAACATAGGTGAGAACACCAGTGAGAAAAATAAGATGAGGTGGTAAGAACATGAAACCTTGAATATGTTGATGATCCCACCAAGATAATTCATGCTAGGTTCTAGAATACCTTGCCCATAGGGAGCAGTTATATGGTTGGGACTTGATGGATCTTGACATGGTGACTACATGCACTCACAAAAAATTATCATGGAGCATGCAGAATCACATGGATGAGCCTGAATTTGATGTTTGCAAGGATTCATGTGTATCATGGAGAATGAAAGGGTGCCACATACCCACCATCAATCTAATCCAATCAATTCTCGGATGAGAAGGTAAGCAATGCTTTGGTTAAAGTGTCTATCGAAGTTGCACACCATAATATTGATAAAGAAAAAACTATTCTGGCCTTTTTGGATGATAGAAAAGATAAAGACATTGAAATAAAGTGACTAAAAGAGGAGTGAGATAAGGCTGAGGTAGAGGTGCAGAAAGTTCTTAAAATGGCAAAACAAATTGGTGATGAGATTATGGAAAAGAGGCCATATTTGTAGGATAAGGTTACAAAAGAGTTTCCATCTCTCTGCATTATTTATGCACAACAGTTCACTTGCTACTGGAGGAGGGACCCATGCACATGCCAAAACCTAAGGATGCTGCAGAGTAGGCACAGAAGGCCAAGGTGACAATCATGCGAAAATTACAAGTTATGAAGCATTACTGTAGACCTTGAAAGATGAACTTAAGAAGGCAGATTTGGTCCTTGAATATATGTGGCCCCTAACTCAATTATAAAGACAAGGACCATTGAAGAAGAGAATGAGGTCCTCAAGGAAGTTAAGAATGAGATGCTTGGGCACGCAAAGAGGCTAACTTTGATAACAAAGAAGTGTGATGCACTTGTAGAAGCCCAGAACCACACAAGGAGAAAATAAAGGACATTGGTAAGCTGATAGCATAGAAAATGGATTTCATGGAGGGATGGTCTCAATTTGGAAAAATTCTCAGGATACTAAAAATGAAGGTGAGAACATGAAACTTGAAGAAATGGAGGCAATACTTGGTGACATTCGGATAAAACAAGTAAGGCACTAAGTGATTGGAATGACTTGGAGGTAGAGATCAAAAATGAATATCTAGAGTTGATCCTCCCTGTGAAGAGTAGAGCACCAAGTATTATTTTATTCTTTGTACAATTATTCTTCTTTCATTCTTTATTCTTTTGTGAATGGAGAGATAATTTATGGTTTCCCATTCCCAAGGAAGCAAATGAAATTAGTGTTGGGTAATGTTAGGATGATGAAATACAACCTAAGTATGAAGGTGCAAAAGGATTGGGCGGGCGGACATAGGGCACGTAGAATTATAGTGAAACAAGGTGCGACTAGGAAGGTTTGAAATCAGGACTTATCTATTTTGCAAATTGAGGCTAATTATAGACATGAAGTGCAAATCACGTTTTGTGGAAGACTTGAAGAGCACAAAAATGCTATTTTAGGCAAATGTAATATCAAGTGCAATGCATGGTTTTGAGGCTATTAATAGGATTAGACTATTGTTGTATTATTAGATAATCTATTATTAGTGAGCTTACATGCTCTTTTATTTATCATGTAAGGGTGCATGGCTATTATTAGCATGTAGCCTATTTTTAGAGGTGCATGGGCAGTAAAGGGAAATTCCCCACCCCTATAAATATGTATTGATTTTCATGGTTTAGATAGCTCGATGTTTGGTAGAGTTATGCTATGAGATTATGGGCATGCATGACTATGATGATGATGATATGATGTATGTATGAAGCTTATATGTTTTACAAAAATTAATATAATGGATCGTTGTGGCTAGATATTGATTGTAGACACATATATGAATGGATCTTGCATGGTAAAGATAATATTGGTTTTTATTTAGTTGTTATTGGATATGGTTGAGATCTAGATCTAGTTTATGTACTATAATATATTTAGTTATCTATCATGGCATTGGAATATCTATTTAATCATGTTAACTACTTTAACAAGATGACATAAAAGAAGAACCTTGTACCCTTGCACGCTTTGGGTGAGCGCTTAGTTTAGGCTGAGTGATGTGCCAACATGCTTTGGTCTTTTGTGGGTAAAATATAGGCTACATATAGGACTGGAATCCAATCCCTATCATACTCAAGAGCATAGTTGTACATGTAGAGTTCACATAATAGGAGTTGAATTTCATGAGGTTGTTCAGATATAACCTAAAGAAGTTCCTAGCTCCACTGATATCATATGGTATCTTAGAATTGATGCATGTAAGTTTGAGTTGCAACATATTCTCTTTTAAGAAAATAACATAAACATTGGAGGGAGGCCTACATTTGAATATTTCATGGGCCACATGAAGAGTATCTTCTTGATTTTTCTTTATATTTTTAATTTCTCTATCTTTTGCCTTAATTTATTGCTTGTGTTGGAAGATGAGTTATTCTTTTTCTCTTTCCCACTTTCTTTTAACCTATTAACATAGGTTTTAAATTGATTCATAGAATCATTTAAATGGTTTCCATTCAACCTAGTAATCATTTAACTTCTTGAATGATAATTTTTGGTTGTAATGGGGTGACATTTACACATTTACATGTGGTAAAAATGGTGGTGTAACTTGTTCAATTACATCAGCCACAACTATAGGGGTATGTTTTGGTACTTGTTCAACTCCCACAAACATCTTCTCTTTCTTATGACCTCCTCAACAAATTGGGGCATGTGTTCAAGTTCAATTGGTTCTCCAATTTATCCTTCTTTGTATTCCTTAGTACCTTCTGATACATGAACTGTTTGGTCATCTTTCTTGCCAATTTATTCTCCCATATGCTCCTCAGATCCTTCCATTTCAAAAACTATCTCATCATTATGAATTATTGTTGCATGCTCCTCCATGCACTCCTCAGGGTACTCTTGTATAATTTCTCCTTCAACCTCTTCTTCCCTCTACATGACCCTCCATTCCACACACTGTCTCCACCTTTTGGGCTTGGTATTCTTGTCCCTCCATGTGCTCTTCAGGGAATTTTTGTTCAAAAAATGTAGCATCAGTACCTCCCGCACTATTTCCATTAGTGTGGGCTCAATGTTCTCCTCTGCAGCTTACACATCACTATCAAGTGATATGGTCTAGTATTTTGTTGGATTCAAGTTTTTGGTCTTTTATTTTTAGCCTATGAGAGCGTCTCTGTGGTGTAGGGGTGGACTCGGAAGATTTTATTTTACCCTTTGAGGTGGTTGATTCAAAAGTGGAAAATTCAAGAAATTGGGCACATTCACTTGTCTATTATTCTTCAGTTGATTTAGCAATTTAAAGTGAACTGTATTCAGCTAGAGTATCTTCCCTCATAGGTAAAATAATTGATAATATAATTTGTAACTTCATCCCAAAGAGGTTTAAGAGAATTTCTGTGTGTACCTTGTCTATCATTGATGAATACATCATCTTCATTAGAAAATTCCCTTCTGAATGCCTAGATTTACTTTCTCTCAAAATGGTTCACCCTATGCAAGAAGTCCAGTTACCTCAGCCAAGATATCATCACTAATTCTTACTAATAAACCCTTTACCTTTGCTTCACCATTACTGAGTGTATTAGCAAACTCTTCAACCATTGATTCATTGAAACCTTGGAATTGGTTTATGTAATCTAACCACCCACTATCTCAAAATACTATAAAATTTGTGGTTGGCTAAGAAGTTGAGAGTGTTCCGCAGTGCTCATGTCGTATCAAATATCCTCCATTTTTGAATATTCAATTTACTTGCTTCTCACAATGCAATCACAAAATTTTATTTAAAGAAATGATGCAAAATTGAGTTGTGTGGGATTGTTTTGAGTTTTTTTAAAATTTGAGACCGAAGCACAAGAATCATCATTATGGGATAGGTAATTAATTGATGTGACTATATGAAGCATGTGAGGTAAAGTGATATGATAATATGGGTGACGTGTAGTGACACCTCATAGCATAAAGGGTGGTGGTTTATAAATACAAATAAAGACATGATGACTTGGCATAAATACTAATCAATAATAATTATTCTAATTATACTTTAATAAAGTGGTAGGAGTGCACTTATCTTGATGCATGTTTAGAATGATGATTATGCGTGCTTTTATTGAATTTGTGCCTTAGTTGCATATAACCTTGTTATAATGTTCTGGGCATTGTTATGATGTTGCATATGTGTGTTGAATTTATGTTGGCTACTCCTTACTAGAACTTGATGAATCTCGGAGAGGAAAATTGATCTTTTGGGGTACCAACTATCTTTTTCATCTCTCACACATGTAGATATCTTTGATCTTATTCATGCAATCATGAGCTCTATCATACATGAAAACATAGCAAGGATCTGCTACTACATACTAGTACAAGTGGACCTTCAATTGTTGCATGCTCTCCTTGTGATGGATATCATGCACTCTTGCAACCATCTAACATTAAAACCCTACAAATTTTTTATAAGAAATAAAATGTGTTAGCTAAGTGTTATTGATCACTAAAAGGGTTGATCACAACAATTTTATTTACCCTTGGAATAGTGAGAAAGATGAATATACCAAGGCCACTGAAATTTCTCAATCCTTTAGAATCTTAGAAGATGAACCAACACACTCAAATTCTAATTTCCATTATGATATCCTTACTTCCATCTTTCTTTGACCTCCTCTGAACTATTGCATGAATGTATTTCTGTCAACTAGTTTCTTGTACAATCTCATCTTGTGACCATTCACTAATATCTTGAACCTCATAAGATCTATGGTGGTGAGTTTTACAGATCCATTGGGAAATATTTTCTCAATCTCATAGGGGCCTAGCCACCTTGTCCTTAGTTTTCCCATATGGTCCTTGTATTTGGAGTCAAACAAGAGTGCCCAATCACCTTCTTGAAATTGTCTTGTCTTGATGTACTTGTCATTCCATTTCATTATTTACTTCTACACTACCTCTGTATTATACACATCTTGTCTTATCATTTCATCTAACTCATTGAGTTGGAGGATTATTTATTTATTCCTCGATAAATCTATGCCTAGCTTAAGTGCAATCCTTAGGTTTTTGTGCTTAAATTCAATTGACAAAACAACAGTCTTACCATACAAGAGTTCAAATGGTGTGAAACTAGTTGTTGTTTTCCATGTTGTGTTGAATGCCCATACTACCTTTGGAAGTCTGTCTACCCAATATTTTCTATGAAGTGTAATGGTCTTTGTTAAGATAGCCTCTATCTTTTTTTGTCACCTCTACTTGGCCATTAGATTGGGGATGGTATGGTGTAGAATTCCTATGCTTGATTTCATACTCCTTAGCTAGATCATATATTACATCAGTAGTAAAGTGTGTACCTTGATCAATGACAATATCCCTTAGAACTCCATATCTGGTGAAGATATGATCATAGAGAAACTTGGATACTTTCTCACTTTTCTAATTTGGTAATGCCTTCACCTCTGTCCACTTGGTTAGATAATCTATGCATACTAAGATGTATTCCTTCTACTGAGATTTAGGATCTATAGGGCCAATGAAGTCTAAACCCCACTTGTCAAAAGGCTATAAGACCAATTGAGGCTACAATGGAATTTCATCAGATTTAGTAGGCTTTCCCATTCTTTGACATCTATCACATCTCCTAGTGTAAAGTGTTGCATCTTTATGTAGTGTTGGCCAATAATAACCAGTTGTTAACACTTTTTATGTTGTTATTTTTTGCAAAAATGTCCTCCACAAGGTTCACTATGGCATGCTCTAAGGACATCATATATATCTTCATCATCTATACACCTTCTCATGATTTGATCTGCCATGTATGAAATAGAAATCTAACTATCCAAGAAAAATGTACACTCTTTTCAACTATATATTTCTTCTCAGAGTATAAGTAATGTGGAGGTGTTTTACCTAAAACCAAATAATTGGTTATATATGCATACCAAGGTGTTTTAGTAGAAATAGAAAATAAGTGCTCATCTAGAAAAGAGTCATCAACTACCTGTTATTCACCATTAGTCTCCATTCTTGAAAGAAAATCTTCCACCATGTTGTCCTCGTAGGCTCATCCAATATTGTGACATCAAACTCTTGTAAAAGGATAAACCATCTGATGATTCTGTTACTTACTACTCATTTATTTATCATATATTTGATTGTAGCATGATTAGTGCGAATGAACACTAGATAACCAAAGAATGTAGTGTCCGAATATATTGATAACATATACAATTGCGAAACTCCTTCTCTATTATTGTGTAGTTGAGTTCAACATACTACAAGTTCTTGATAACATAATAAATTACATAATTCAAAACTCCATCCTTTTTCCTAAGACAACTCCAATGGCATGGTCTGATGCATTAGTATGGATGTGGAAGGGAAGGTTCTAATCAGGTCCTCTTAATACATGAGAAATAGTTAAATTTTGATTCAAATTTTGGAATGCAGTCTCACATTTTTCAGTCCACTCAAAGGCAACATATTTTCCTAATAATAACAACCATGCACTAAAATATTTCTAAAGTCTTGTATGAATCTCCTGTAATAACTAGCATGGCCTAGGAAGCTCCTAACATCCTTTTATTTCCTTGGTGTTGGCAGATTTACAATATCTTGGTTGGATCAACTTGAATTCCATCATAAGAAAGATAGTGTCCCAAGACTATACCTTCAGACATCATCATGTAGTATTTTTCATTACTTAAGGATAGATTGTGCTCCTTGCATCTCTTCAAAACTTTTTCCAAATTTTTCATAACTTCCTCAAAAATTCTGCCATGTACTGTGAAATTATCCATGTACACTTCCACGTCATTTGTTAGATTTGAAAAGATGTTCAAGATTACCCTACGGAATGTAGCAGTGTATTACATAAGCCAAATAGAAGAATTGAATAAGAAAATGTTCCCTGTGGGAATGTGAAGGTAGTTTTGTCTTGATCCTTTGGTGTAATTTGAATTTGATTATAACCACTATATCCATTAAGAAAAGAGAAATAATTCTTACACAATAAAGTTTCAAGTACTTGATCAATGAAAGGAAATGGAAAATGATATTTCTTTGTTATTGCATTCATCTCTCTGTAATCTATACATATCCTCCATTTTTCATTCTTCTTTAGCATAATGAAAAGAGGTGACACCCTATGACTGTCTAATATTGGATATGTAAATCCAACATCCAATAATTTCTTCAATTCTCCTTTTACAATTTCCCTCACCATTGGGTTCATTCTTCTTTGTGGCTTCCGATTGGCTTACAAATTTCCTTGATATAAATCTTATGAGTGCAAAGCTTAGGATGAATCCCACGCATGTCACCATAATCCCATACAAATCCTGCTTCATTTTTTTGTAAAATGGAAATCAAAAATTTCTCTTGTTGTATGCTTAGCATCTTGTTTACATTAAGTGGCCTTCCTAGAGTTATTTCCACTTGCTTGGAGAGATCAATCATTGAATATACATTGTTTCTCACATAATTCAATATGAAATCATGGGGAAGAAGTTGATGGAGAATAAAATTCTTACCTAGAATATCCATGGTGCTTTGCTGCGGTAGAACTTGGTTCAAGGGGTAGTTTAAACACCTTAATCTATCATCCACTTCTTCATTTCTTCCATAGTTATTCTGTAAGACATTGGAGAGAACAACATCTTCTTCTTGTCCTTCAATTATACAAGAATTATCTAGCATCATGATTTGTTGTACAAAGTTTTGATCTACTTCTAGTTCTTCAACCCAAATTATTTGATCTTCATCATTCAACGGTTGGGAAGGAGGATAGAGCATCATATTTTTTAGTACCACTTCCATTAGAAATAATCATGTTTCCAGACCTACAACCTATGAATGCATTAACAATGGCCAACCATGGTATTCCTAGAATAATAAGATATCCTCCTAAACTTGCTTTTAGTTGAAGGACAATAAAGTCAGTAGGGTATTCCCAAGATTCTACCACCACAACTATGTCCTCAAGGACTCCTTCAGGTCTCACTATTGATCTATCTGCAAGTTGTAAGACTATATATATTGTCCTTAGTCCTTCTAATTTTAGATCATCCATAATTTTCTTGACCATGACATTAACAACTACCCCTAAATCAATCATAGTATTCTTTATTGTTGTGTCATTGATTGTAATGTTTACTAAAGGATTGCTTGGATCTATATACTTTGGTAAAACTAAATTTCCAAGCATAATATCAACCAACTATCTAATAACTTGTACAATGGATGGATCCTTTCTTTTTCTATTTGGTTTTTAATGCATAGATCCTTAACCAACTTGTTGTAGATGGGAACATCCTTGATGGCTTGAATAAGTGGAATTTTGACACAAATATCCTTTAGTTGATTGACAAAATTAGAATCAAATTTTGATTTGAGTCAGTCTTATTTTCTTGTAATCTCTCTAGAAATGGTGGTTCATTAGCTTGTACTTTACCCTTGTTGGAAATCTATTCAAGTTTTTGTGGATCAGCTTGTAACATGTTTTGGATTTGTTGCAGATCAATCTACAGCAAATGTGGTTCATCTACAATCTCGTAATGGTGGGTTTACTTAGTGGAGGAAGTGCTCTTCTGAGTGAAGATGGATGTTATTAACATCAACTGAATAGGTAGGGTATTGATTTGATTTAGTGGTGTAGGATGGCTAAGAATATTTATTATTGGGGTTAGGTGTTGGTTGAGCTGGTAGTTGAGTGGATTTTGGTTGAGATCCATAGTGGGGTTCGACATCGGAGCCTGCTATGGATAAGGAGTTTTGGTAAGATTACTTGTAATTTGGATAAGGGTTATTCCATTTCTTCCCTCCTCTCCAAGGTTGTTGTCATGATTGAGGGGGTTGTTGCCATTATTGTTGGCCTAAAAACTAAGGTTGTCATTGTTGTTGATATTGGCTAGGGTATGGAGCCCAACCTTGCTACGGATTAGCCCAAGGTGTGGGTTGCATATATAGATTACTAGGCCAATTATGAAAAGATGGCATAGGGTATTGTGACATACCTATTTTGTTGGTGGCCATGGATTTCTTTAAGCAACATAAAAGACTTGTCATCATATTTTTCTATCATCTTAAATTCTGGTGAAGCCTCAATTTCTTGTGCAATGTTATCCAATCCTCTGCATCTGTAGTTGGTTTTCTTTCTTTTGCATGCATGGTAAAACTCTGTAAGTGCTACCTCGCATCTTCTCTTTTCTTCTTAGCATGAAAAGAATCTAGTTGAGTGTCCATATCATTGACAATCTCCTACTTCATGTTCTTGAACATGTTGACAATCTCTGACTTGGATATGTCCCCAATTCCTTTGGTAGTTGATCCACCCTTTGATCGTACATTTCTTATTCTCTTCATAGTGGCTCTAGAGTAATTCCTACATGCTTCACAAATCTCATCAAAGGTATCTTTTGAAATGTCTCTAGCTCCTATCAGATCCAGAGCATCCATATCCTCCTCACCAAGTCCCTTCAAGAAGAGTAATTTGAGAGATTCATGAGGTAGTCTTGTGTGCCTTGTCTTCTAAATACAAAACATGAATATTTCTAGATAGTATTCTAATGGCTCATCCTCCTTCGTGTCATATTGAATATTTCATCACCTCCTCTAATAATCAACTGTAGTATTCCTAGTACTTAGTGAGAAACTTATCCTTCATCTAGTGGTAACAACATCTCTTCCTAAACCCATGAACCATCTCAAGGTTGCATCCTTGAGTGTGGTAGGGAACAAATTTAGTTTATGTGCATCGGTGGTATAATCATAGCTCTTGCATAATACATCAAAATCAAACAAAAATGTGTTTGGGTCTTCAGTTATGGATCCATGAAAGTTAGGAAGGGTTGATGGAGAAATATTCTTCATAGTAGTAGGCTCATCATTGTTGGAAATGGGAAACTCAAAGGTAGTTTCCATGTCTTCAACATTTTGGTTTACTTCTTCTGTCATATCTGGATGATCAGGAACAACCTCAAAAGTCTCACTTAGAGGGTGATATTATACTATCAAACCTTGTACAGAGGAAGATATGTCTTCTTCAGAATCAGATATAGAAATTTTGTTACTTGTGGATTGGGTAAGAATCTACCATGGGCATCTCTTGGACAATGGTGCATGCATCAACAACTCAACTCACTCAACATACATTAGTGTGGGGTTTGGAGGTGGAATTTCTTAAACCTAAACTACTTCTAAGAAATGAAAACCTCTAAAAAAAATTATAACTTAGCAGTATCCCCAACAATGACGCCAAAAATGATGGTGCAAATTAACCTGCAGAAATTAATATGATGTTTATTAATTCACAATCATTTAATAATCAAACCAAGGGACATAAAATTTTAAATAATTTAGTGATGTAGATTACAAATAATTTATGAGGTATGGAAAGAAATAGCTATCACTACTATACTAAAAATAACAAAGCTTGAAAGTATAACACTTGAAACACAATTTGAAAGTGAAAGTAAATTTCTTCTAACACTATGATTGAAAGTAAAGCTTGTAAATTCAGAATTCAAATAAAGAGGTAAATTTGCTTCCTAGCCTAATCATGCAATGAAACAGAGCAAAAAAACTATGGAGGGGTTTAGTAGACCACAAGTGGGCCTTGCCTTGGGTGTTAATCCCTCATAAGGCTTGTAACTAAAAACTACTAAACATAACTCAAAGTTTTATTGAATTGGCATGAAGATTAAAAAAGCAACTTCTTTATTTGTGTATCCTCTATTATCTAATTCTTCATCTAGATCTCTACATCTCTATCTAGATTTTCAACATTAATCTCTTTCTCTTATACTCCTCAATTATAACAACACATGAGAATAAGAGTTCAACTAGGAGTTCAAATAGACTAAGTAAAAGATATTCAATGAAACAAGTGGAAGATCTTAAACAGAACAACAAGAGTTTAAACACATGCAATGAAACTAACTAATAGTTGTCTAGATATCAAATACATAACTAAAGTAATCTTCAAGTTCCTAAAATCATGTATTTAACTGATCAATCAGTTCTTTAGTGAGTTGTAATGAGTAGTTAGATCTATTGTTGAGTTATCTTCAGTTCTCATGTTCTAGTCTATAACTTCCTATTCCACGACACATACAGACTTGGAATGTCATCCTTCACGTTCCTAGATATCTTCATAATCATGGCTCCTTTTCTTTGTAGGTATCTTATTTTTCTACGGATAGGTTGTTGCAGATGGGTCCTTTGTTGCATATAGGTTGCTACATATAACAAGTTGCTTATAAACAAGAGTGGCATCAAAAATATCATCATTCAAAAAACTTATTGCAACCATAAGAATAAATGCATACTCAAAATACCACAAAATAAAGATAACTATCCATAACTATATTAATCAGTATTCATGCCATAAGTTCAAGTTATGATGATAATGTTCAATAGTATAACTGGGAAATACAAGGACATAGTTTCAATGGCTTAACAAAAGTACAGAGGATGAGTTGTTTATAAAGGGGATTTAATAAACTCATCAAAATACATTGTTTTTTTTACTAGAGTACATGTTATATATTATAATTGTGTGTGTTTGCACTATTATTTCTATGTTATTGATGCGGTTATAAAGATTGGTATATGATATGATTCCTTATCGGGTTATATGAACATGATCATTATGGAGCTTCACCATAATGATGTATGTCTCATGTTTTCTTGGGGATAACTCAAGGGGAATTATGAGGCATTTCCTTGTGCAAATTTAGTTTTATCTTGTTGATTATTTTTATACTATTGTGGTCCAGTTGATTATTTATAGTCATGATCTACAATTTTATAGATTGATATGCCTTATATGCTAGATATGTATCCATGCATTTATTTATGTGTAATATCTCTTTAGTGACATTATATGTTTTTATAATGGTTATTATTTCCATGTTTCTAAATTTTACATTGTGTTTGAAGTGTATTCAATGTGTGTGTTCCTTTTTGGCATTCTTGTTCTTTATATGAACTAATTTCTCATTTCTAGAGTCACCTTCAATGTGTGCACTCCTTATTTGAGATGTTTTGTAATGTCCTTTATAGTACAACGAATGGGGGAAGGGTTTCTTCTCAAACCCTAATGAATTATATCTAAAAATACATCATCAACCAACAAGCATCAATTTGAAATTGAATACAAATACTCTTAAAACCTATTTGAAAATAAATAATCAACCCTCTAGGGTAGAGAAATACATAGGAACTTCACATCAACATACAATCATGCAATAAGAGTTGAAAATTATTCTAAATAATTAATTTCACCATGGAACTATTTATCAATCCAAATTACATAAAAATAATCAATAAAATATGTGATCAGACCCAACTATAATTACTTTTATGACAACAACAATATAACCAAATCTAAAGGCTAGAAATAATAGATAATCCTCTCCAAAAGTGTAAACAAACCTCATAAATTATGAGGATAAAGACTATCAACTCAAAAATCTAAAAGTTTCCTAGAAAGCACCAAACTCAACCCCAAGCAAGTTAGGGCTAGAAAATCCTTAATATCTACTGACCTCTCTTTCCCTTTAATGAGTCTATTCAAGATGGCCTCTTCATAATATTTATGGCCCATGTTTACCCCTTAAAATGGATGATATAAATTATTATTTTTGAATGAATAACCTCCGTGTCAGGAAGATCTATGCTTTGATACCACTTTGTAATGTCCCTTCTAGGGCATAAAATGAGGGATAAGGTTTCTCCTAAAACCATAATGGATAAGATCTAAAATGCACCATCAACCAACAAGCAACAATATGAAAATTATTGAAAATAATCTTCAACCATATTCAAATAATTAGTAATGAACCCTCTAGGATTCAAACTATATGGGAAGTTCACATCAGCATACAACCATGTAATAAGAGCTGAAAATTATTTCACATAATTAATTCCACCATGGAAATATTTATTAGTCCAAATTACATCAAAATAATAGAGAAAATAAGTGATCACACCTAGCTATATTTATTTTTATAAAAACAATAGTACAACTAAAACCAAGGGCTAGAAATAATATATAACCCTCTCTAAAAATCACTAATAGTGTAGTTTCAGCCTCATGAATTATGAGGATCAAGAATATCAACTCAAAAATCCAAAATGTGCCTTAGAAAGCACTAAAATCAACCCCAAGTGAGTTTCCTAGGGATGGAAATGAATAACAACAATATAAATTCACTTTAAAGCTCAAATGTGACCTCCACGTAAGACAACCCTTGCACACAAGAGAGATTTTAACCCCTTGTGCGATCCTATTGAAGGGTTGTGTCCTCAATAGGTGGCCAAGGAAGGATTTTCATCATTCAATGGAAAGAATAGAAGTTAACCACTCCACCTCAAGGAAATAAATATCCAAAATATCATAAACTTCCTTTGGCCACTTGATCCACTTTTATATCCTCCTTTTTGGCACCAAGGATGAATTAGAAGACTACTTCTCATGACCTTCCTATTTAATGAAGGAGTGTACTCTTTAATCTTCACTTAAGAAGACTAACCTCATGAAAATGGAAATAGTATTTCTTTATCTCCATCATAGCTTGCAAGAAGACCTACCTTAATGAAGGAGAGATACAAGTTCCTCTTGCTTATATGCAAAATCATCCATCACCTAGTTGAATCACCAAAACCATGATTAGTAACAAAAATACATGAATATGAAAATCCAAACACTTATATTTGTGTTTACGTTCACCTCCCTTTCTACCCTTCCTTGAGGCCTACAAAAGGTGGAATGGGCCCAAGACCTTCATAGTAACTAGCTTGGAAAAGGGGACATTACAGTCCTCCTTCCCAAATTTGCTTTCCTCAAGCAAATGCAAACTTATATGCCCACGTATCATCATATCAAGGTGGAGGAACATATTGTAGTTATCCCATGATTGGGATCTTATGCCTATCAAATGAAGGATCTTCAACCCAAAAATGTATACATATGTTATCCCTCCACTCATTGTATTCCTTTACATCCTCAAATTCAAAAACAACAATAACAACTCCTTCTTTAGGCATATATAGATGCACCAAAATCCTTCCAAAGTATTGTAGTTTCCATCATAGAGCAAGAAATGGATGAATAATCATTTTAACAAGTTATCCCTCTCATTATAAGGTGAAAATCATATCATGGATGGGAAAAATTAACCACATCCATAAATCCCATGAAATATTATCCAAATAAGGGCTATCAAAGTTGATTTCTTTCTTTCTTTCAATTGTAACCTTCTTTCCACATTATCCAATGATGGAATCCTTATTAAATGTAAATGATTTCAGATTCCCATGAATAATAATGGTAGTCCCACATCTGATTTTTGCATACTCAGCCACATGACAATGGTATAACAACTATCAAACTGAAACCTTATTAGAAGAGACAATTTTATGAGTAGTGTAGAAACTGAAAATTGTCTTACAAGAACTGAAATTTTGAGAATAAAGAATCTATAATTGAAAAAAACAAACATATTGTACCTTAGTTTAATATTATTTTAGCACATGCTTATCCCAACTTGGTGTAAAAGATGTTTTGAGTTATCATTGATGTCAAGTTGATGATGCGATGCATGGTTAATGTCATAGGTCATTGATTTAATGGGGAGTTTTTTGGTATGTTGTTGTCATTGATGTCAAAAGGGTGCATCATGTAAAGGAATAATGGTCATTTATGTCAAGAGAGAAGTACATAATGTGTGAATGTTGATTGGAAATTTGTGAGAGATAGAATTTGAAGACAAAGAGAGAGAAATTTCAAGTGTCAAGTGCTTGAGAAGCCTAGTCATGGCCTAGTCATAACATGGAGAGACCTTGTGAGAAGGTACGAGCATGGTATCTTAGTGAGATAAGAGAAAACATGTATGAGAGGATGTATGACATTTTTTGGGCTTGGGAACATGGTTTATATTGCATGGAAATTGGTATGAAAGTCAATTTCAAGGCATAGTGAGGTGTGACGACCATGGAGTAGAGAACGGTAAAAAAGCATGACTTAATGAGGTATGAGGTTCATTTTTCAAGGAAATTATAGGAATGTGATCATTAAAATAGGTGTGAAAATATGTCCTAGATGTGTTCATGAAGTTTGAAGTCAGGGCTTGAAGGAATAAACATGAAAATTGGTTTTGAGGTCTATCGAGCTCACAAGAATGGAGAAAACAAACCCGAGACACTTTCTCGATGTTCATTGGAACATGTAACCTATGCATGGGAGCCTGAGATATTTAGGAGAGATGGATAAGGGTTCCATATAATATTTTTAGCATTTTTTGGGGTTTAAGTCCATACCTTTATGAACAATTTTTAACACCAAAACCACTCTTAAACCCTTATGAGGACTCAATATGAAAGAGGTGGTTCAAATAAGCTAAGAATGGATTGGATTGCCTAGTTTAACCATTGGAGCATGTAGTCGAATCTCCCAAGTACCTCCAGGTGGTGGTGATTATTCATATGAGAGAGAAAAGGTGTAGGTATAGGTTTGATTTCTAAAGAATTTACTATAACTCTCAAGAAGTGCATTGGTCAAGATGAACTAATGGATGTTTGATGGTGTTAGTGACCCATAATTCATGTATATGTTGGTTTCTAGAAAGGTTACATCTTTTAATTTGATCAATGAATTCAATTTCTCATGACTAGTTCTTGAGGTGTTTTGATAGTGTGTTCTCAAGGTGTTTTCATGACATGAATGCATGGTGTAGAGAAAATAAGCATGGAGAAAGTTAGTGAAGGTCATTAAAATTTTTAAAGGGTTTTGAATCATGAAGATGATCATGACATGCTCAAGAAATTTCATGTTGCTTTTTTGTGTAGGAAGACCTAATGCTAGTACATCTTTATGAGTTTTAGAGATGTGAAGATGGTCTAATTGAGCTAAGACAGACAAAAAGGAGGTTATGATGTACATTTTTCATGTTTTTTAAGTCTTCTATGATATATGTCATGACCAACCTACATGGTTTAGGCTTGTATGACCGACTTAGTTGGTTTATGTTCTTGAGTCATGTATATAAAGGTAAGACTATTTTAGGCCTATACTAGTAAAGAGTGTGTATAAGTGAGCTATAGTGCTTGAAAGAGGTGTAAAAGGTATTGTAGACCATGAGGAGTGACACTATATTGAATATATGAAGTTGGTTTACCTATAAGAGTGATTTTTTCATGCCCATGCCAAGATGAAGGAATTTTATAAGCGAAGAAGCATACCATGATAGTTTGAGAAGTGATCACGAGAAGAAGAGAAAAGAGATGGTCATCATTTGGTTATCAAAAACATAGGGAAGATGACAAACATTCAGAGCTAGATGAGTTGGTGCTGAGTCACTTAGGGATTTGGTGATTCCTTGCAGGTTGGTGCTTGCTAAAATCTAGTCGGGGTTGGTGCTTCACTAAATATGAACTTTTGTAATCATTTATAGGAAATTTTTCCATTTTAATAAGTTCTCAGTGGGTTTCCTTCCCCTTGATGGTTTCCCACTTACATATGTGTGTTCTCTCTTATTTTGTGTTCTTATGAATGGATTTTCATTCATGATAAGCTCATTATGAATAACGTGCATTGAATGATTTCTTTGATGGCTCATGCAAGTTAATTTAATTGAAAGAAACTGTTTAAGGAAATTAATTCAACCCCTCTCAGTGATAGTGCTTAAAAAATTGGTATCAGAGCATGGTCCTTTAGAGAAAACCTAACAACTTGAAGGAGATATAGAAGCATAAGTATGGCTAGTAATCAAGTTCAAGGAGATTTCTCAATCAAGTAAGGATCCTCTATTAAATGGGACTACCTATGCATTTTGGAGCATCAAAATGAAGACCTATATAATGTCATTATGTTTTGACATATGGAAATCATTTTTTGATGGCTATATTATACCCGCTACACCCCTAACTAATGCACCAAACAAAAGGGGTAGTTAAAGAAAATCTAAAGCTATGAACACCATTTTATGTGGTCTTTCAGAGGTAAAAATTGTCAAGGTCAAACATTATGATATAACTAAAGGAATTTGGGAGGATTTTTAGACCATATATGAAGGAGACACCAAGGTCAAGTTGGAAAAGTTACAAACTCGCTGAAGATAGTTTGATAGCCTGAGAATAAAGGAATATGAGAACATTTCTTATTATTTGTTGAGAGTAGATGAAGTGGTAAATTTCATCAAATTTTTAGGAGAAAATATGGAAGAATCAACAATTTTCCAAAAATTATTGAGGTCTTTGACACCCAAGTTTGATTTTAAGGTCTCTGCTATGGAAGAAATCAAGGATTTAAACATAATGTAGATGGATGAGATTCATGGCATATTGAATACCTATGAAATGAGAACCAATGATGGAAGACCCTCCAAGAAGGATGTTGCATTCAAGGATGAGAAGAAGTAATAAGGTAAGAAGGTCAAGGATGATACTGATTTAGATATTGATGATGACAAGATAAAAGCCATGTTTTTAGAAAGCTGAGGAAAAAATCAAGTAAGTATAAAGGTAAGTTATCATTTAAGTGTTTCAATTGTGGTAATATTGGTCATTTTTCATCTAAATTTCCTAACAAGAATAAGGATGAGCATGATGAACATGATGATGAAGAAAACAATTCCTATAATTCGACAAGAGAAAAAGAGGTTCAAGAAATATGAAGGCAAGAAAGGGTCATTTAAGAAAAAAAGGAATTTTTATACTAAAGAAGACAATAGATCCTTTGATGTTAGTGAGAATAGTATATTTGAAAGTGATCATGAAAATGTCAAGCATGATAAAAATGAAACTATGTTTATGACTATAGAAACAGGTATCAAAGGATTCATGGAAGAGGAAGACTTGGATGAAGAAGAAGTAGAAGTGAATCTTGAGGTAGAGTTGGTGAGCACTCTAGATGAGTTGAATATTCAAAGATGGAAGAATCAGAAATTGAAGTCATTGATCAAGGAGTATGAGGAAAAAATCAATGAAAAGGATAATGAACATGATGAGATCATCAAATATATGGAAACTTAGGTTGAGCTTGTAGCTACAAGTCTTAAGTATAAGGAGGAATAATGGACCAAGATCATAAGAAATATGGAGTCCTTAAAGGCGAGTTGGATCAGGAAACTAACAACATGAAGATTTATGAGAAGTTTGAAAAGAGAACTAATGATCTAAAGGAAATTTTGAGTAGTCGAAATTTTCCAATGATAAAGGAGGTATTTTTTCAAAGAAGATCAAAATGAGGAAGACATGACTAATAGAAGTATGAAATGACAATTAAATAAGTATCTCAAGAAAAGGATAATTCTCACATGAACAAGAAGGTCAAATTTAGGAGAAACATAAGGAATAATCCTATCATACAACCAAATTCCATAAGGTACTCTAATTATTTCAATGGTTATAGTTTTTCATGTAACTTTTTTGGTCATAGATCAAGAAAGTGTAGAAGGCCCTAAAAAAAAGAATTCATGGAACTAATTTTAGTTCACATAAGTCAAGAGGTAAGAGTGGTGTTGTTTGATATAATTGTCAAAATACTAGTCATATTGCAAGGTGTTTTCATTAGGTATCCTATAGAAAAAAAAAATGTACACATTGAAGTCAAACCCTATGGATAAGGTGGAGCAAGAACAAAAGACAATCAAGCTTAGTCCTAGTCAGTCTACAAGCCAAGGTGGATTGTTTGTTATGGAAGAGAATAGGCTAGATAATGAATAATTCAAAGAGTGCATGATATCGTATCAGATTGAGGAGAAGAAGGATGATATAGACATAAAGCCAAAAGTGCTAATCAAGACCAAGAGGATCCTAAAGAAAGACTATCAGCCTCATGATTACAAGTTGGTGGAGATCTGGGAATATCCTGAATTCATATTGTTCTAGAACTCGTGAAATGGGGTGTCTCTATTAGGCTTCATAGAGGCATTCATCACTCAATAGAAGCAACATGAAGATGTGTTTCAGGGATGTTATCATGGTATGAAGACTTGAGGTAGCTATGAAAAGGATAGTAAAGATGATTACAGAGATGTGTTACAATTTATGTGTGTGATGACTTGATTAGACCAATCGCATTCATGGAAATGTGTTTCAAGGTGATGAACATCAATAAGGTTTGTGAAGACTTGTTATCTCAATGTGTTAAAGGGTCGAGGTATGAAAAAACTAAGGGGAGCTAATCGGATAGTTCACTAGCTTCATGAGTAGCTAAGTAGTGTACCAAGAAGATATGTCGAATCATGAAGACAAGTTAAAGAATGTTGACGGAGATGGAAGTGTATTTGAGAGGTAAGAAAAAATTGTTCCTTGTTTCTAGAAGTTGGTGTTTGAGCTTGATCTGTGTTGAGAAGTGGTATTGGTATATGGTGGCCTAGTATGTGATCAAAGGTTTGAGTCAGATTAGTCATGTCAAGGATAAGGTGAGTGATCTTGTGATCTGAGTTAATTTAAATAAGGTATGCATGGAGATATGGGGAGCATTTCGTGTTTGGTTGATGTTTCCGACAGTTGGTTAATGCTTCCAAGTATGGTAAGTTCTAAGTGTGATATCAAAGGGGGAGAATCAAGAAGCTACATGTATCTCCTTGGATAATGGTGTCTAGTGTTCAAAATGGGGGATAAAGAGTGTGGTTGTCATCTAGTGTGCGTGAGGAGAAGCATGATGCAAATCCTAATCACCTTTTGAAAATTCACAATGTTAGAAAGATTAAAAACTCAAAATTATGCATATTAGGCCTTCAAACTAGATCAAATTACACACCATCTAAACCATGCAAATTATTTATCATTCACCTTATTTCATTTAACTATTCATTTTATCATATCCTTAGGCCCTAAACCAATTCAATTTACCCATTAAAAGGAATCAAACCAATCAAAAGTCTTCTTACTCACCTTCTTATTAAATCACCATTTATAGGCTTCTTAAGCAAATGTTCTTACTAGGTTCATGGTTAGAGAAATATAGAGGAACCCGAACAAAAATAATTTTGTTCCTAGTACCATTATTCCTCCCTAAGGTGTGGGTAAAATTTCTTGGTTTAATTCTTTAGTTATACCTCCTTTCTTCACTAACTCATTCTTCCATAGCTTTGTTTCCTTCTAGCCCTACCTAACCTCCTTTCTTGCTATAAATTTTCACTCAATGATTATTTTTCCAAATTGAAACCATTTGTGACACCCATTAGGCTCTTTCACCTCTGTGAAAAGTTTCATTAAGGATTACTTTACAAAAATTTCTCAAAACTCCTGTTCGGATGTCAAATTAGGTCTTGTGGATCATGTGTGTCACTTTTTATGACCAAAAATGTCAAGGATTATAGAAAATTTGTGATAAATTAGGCCTTGGGACCTTCAAAGTCTCTAAGATGGATTTTTAAGATAATAAGTTCAAAAATATCAACCCTTACTTCAAATTTCACACCCCTATCTCACTATCTTGACCTTTCCTAGGAAACTCTTTGTTGCACAATCTTCTTTGACCACGGCTATTAGAAGAAAATAAAACAAATGAAATTATTAACTCTCCAAAAATTCAACTTGTGTTTCTTGGGAAACTTTGAGCATACCTAAGGAGATTTAATCTATTTTTCTACATTCAAATCCTTTCATTTCTCTTGACAACTTCATTCTAGGACCAATAATGCACACCTATAGGTTACTTTCATAATTGTCACATTTTCTTATTTCTCGGGAGGGTTCTAAAGCTTCCTATCACTGTAATATATCACATAAGGGATTCATCAAACTTTTTTGAATATTCAAAGGTCTTTCTCACTCTCTAACCCTTTCAAACCACTCTTTTCCTTTAAACCCCAACAAGGGTTTCTCACAACCCAATAGATGAAATTTAGTTATAAAATGAAAACAACATGATCTTGAGCCTTGATACTTCACTCAGAGCCTTAATTCAACCTCCTCCATGTTCATAACCTACCATTAGAACTATGTAAGCCTTAAAACTTTGAAGATGGTTAAAAATTACACTACTTTATCCTCAAAAGAAGGGGAATACTTTATCGATAACAAGTCTCACAAGGAGATTACCTACAAATAGTCTTGTAATTCCTCGGAAGAATAATCATAATGGGTATGTAGGTGATCAAAATCTCCCTCTCTATTACCTTTTCAATCCTCTTGATAAACATTTACACACAAATGACCATCACTTGTTCTTGATTGAACTCTATCTTATACCGATCATAAATTGCTTCTTTATGTATTCAAGTTTGTATCCATGCACATAATCATGAAAGACCACAAAAATAATAGTAAACACTTAAAAACAACACTTATTACCATTTGTAATATTTATCTAGATTGCATGCTAAGATTCATTAATAAACACTATACTCAAGAAAACACTTGTAACTCATCACAAAATGTGTACACATCAAGATTCCTTCTTCAAATTCTCTTGGAGTTTATCCTTTAATTCATGACCATTCGAATGATGGCTCAAAATCAGTTAAAAATATGTTTAAATATTCTCCCCCTCATTTCAAACTAATTCTTGACCTCTAGAACCCTTCACATTACATATTTTCCCTTTTATTATAACATTAGAAGAACTAGCTTAGTCTAGTACCCTAGGACCTAAGCACCAAGTCGCAACTATGAAATTTATAAGACTCCTAGAGCTCAATAAGACTTGTTACAAGCTTATTACCTATTTTAATGCTCCAAGATCACATATCAATTACAACCCAAAAATGCCTTCATGATTTAAATTGGAAATTTTGGAGGGAAACTATCAAATTCAAATTTGTAAAGGTCTTACACCAAACTAACACACCTAGATGGCCTTATAAGACCTCCTAAACCTATTAACACACTAAGAAATCCAAAATTGATGTTACCAACCCTATTTACAAACTATGAGTGATGCTCCTACATCATACTCCCAAGGGAAAATAAAATTTTCCTCATTATTTTTGTTAGATTATGTCCTTCTTCTTTCTTTCTCTATTTCCAATTGAAAATGATCCTCTAGAAGTGTCCCTTTGCTGAATACCATCCATGATTTATAGCTATCAACTATTCTTTATCTTCTACTAACTAGTTCTCTATGTATTTTTCAAATTCTTGATCAAGATAATGTTTCTAAGTTTATATATGGTATCTTGAATATTGGATATGAGTATGTACACTGATTTAGGGTTATATATGATGTCCGATCATCCTTCATAACTGTAAAACTACATTTTTCTTATTCCTTTTCTCCCTTTTGAGTCATCTCATCCTTGCATTTTGAAAACATCAATTTTTTCTTGAAAGGATCACCTTTTCTTAATTGACCTTTCTCTTCCCCTGATATCAATCTTATGTACTCAGCACTCAAAGAGAAATTAGATAGAGAAAATTGATCTACATTACCTTTCTTGATCTCCTTTTGCATCCCATATTGGTTTCCTTGATATTCTTTCTCTTTGTTGGATTCTTGGTATATTTTTCTTCCACTTTATTGACTATTTTGTTCTCTTGCAAGGTCTGATTGTTGTGCATGTATTTTTCACACTTTGAATTTTGTTCTCATTTATTCACCTCTTGTTCTTCTAATGGTTTTGCTTGGTCTTCATCTCCCTTGATATTTCATAGTCTTATTTTGGTCCACCTTCCTTGCTCACTTCCACTTGCAAATTGTCTTCATTTTTCCATGTCCACTCTAACTTACTTATGCCTCTTGTCCAATGATCCACACCCTCATTCATTCCATTTTACCTGTAAAAATAAAGATCAAAACAATGTTAGTTTCAAAAATAGGAGGCTTGTATGCCTCATCCACTTTCTTCATGACCAAATTTTCATATTCTTCTGTCTTGAATTTTTCACACAAATTTTTCACTCTATATTCTTCTATCTTATTTTCCTCATAACCTCTATCAACTTCATCAACTAATTTTTATCCACTAAACCTTCTTGTTGGTCTACAAGCACTTTAGTATGTGTTTCTCTTATATTTCTATCATATCTTTCTTGTTTCTCTCCACCATCTTCATCTTGATTAACCTATTCTCTTCTTGAGGCCATCTCAATCTATCCATAAAATTGATATTCACCATCATCAAAACAAATAGTAAAATCATTCACATGAGGCTTACCAGTCATAAATAGTTTCTTCCTACATGCTTATTTAGTTTCTACCAAAAATTCTTAGTTGTCATCGTCATAACCAACCCTACTTGTGGTTCTTGTTCACCTTTAATGGGAAAAATAGTATGCCTCTCACTATTTGATACAATAGTATAAGCATTCTTCTTACCATCATGCACTACTTGTCTATCATACTGCCAAGGTTTTCCCAAAAAACATGACAAACATCCATAGGTACCAAATCACACAAGACTTTGTCTTTATACATTCTGATATGAAATTCAACTTGACACCATTCCCTAACCAAAAATGATATCCTTTTTGCATCCAAGATACTTGATATGGGTTAGGGAACATTGTAGTTATCAAACCCAACTTCTCTACCATCTCAAAAGAAACCAAATTCACAGTGCTTCCATTATCTATGATCATGCTACAACATTTACCCTTAGCTTTACACTTAGTTATGAATAAACATATTCTTTGAGTTACATCTTGCATCACCTTACCTAGTTTCAAAATAACTCTTCTACATAAAAGGTACTTACCTCTTTTTTGAAGAACTTGATCAACAAGTTTTTCATCCTCTCTCATCCTTGTATCTATCTCATAACACTCATATGCCTTGTGTCCTACATATCTTGACACTTGTATCACTTTCCTGAAAAATTTTACTCTACTATTTCTCCCATTCCTCCACATATAACTCATCTATGTTCTCATTCTTCTCTTAGTTTCCTCCGTACCTTCTAACCTTCTCAACACAACTTCCATCTTCTCTTCCCAAGATGCCCTTCTCACTTCTCTTACATTTACCATTTTGCTTTCATCCTAGAATCACTACTCAAAATAGTACTTTCCTCTTTTCAAGAATTTATTTCCCACTCGATACCAAATGATGAAGAGCCTAATCACCTTTTACAACCCATAATGTTAGAAAGATTAAAAACTCAAAACTATGCCTATTAGGCCTTTAAATCATCTCTTTGATTTAAATTCACACACCTCTAAACCATGAAAATTATTGATGTATCACCTTATTTCATTTAACCATTCACTTGATCATACTTAGGCCCTAAATGTGGTCAATTTAACCATTAAAAGGAATCAAACCAATCAAAAGTCTTAACTTACTCACCTTCTTACTAAATTTCCCTATGTAGGTTTCTTAATCAAATGCTCTTGCTAGGTTCATGGTTAGAGAAACCTAAAACCCTAGAGCAACCCGTAACAAACCAAATTCAGTTCCTAGTACCCTATTTCCTCCCCGAGGTGTGGCTAAAATTTCTTGGTTTAATTCTTTGGTTAGACCACCTTTATTCACTAACTCCTTCCCTAACTTTACTTTCTTTTATCCTTGCCTAACCTCCTTTCTTACTATAACTTTTGGATCAATGATTTTTTCCAAATTAAAACCCATTTTGATACCCATTAGACTCTTTCACCTCTATACAAAGTTTCATTAAGGCATACTTTTGAAAATTTCACTCAAAGCTGTTATTCTGGACCTCAAATTAGGTCTTGTGGACCGTGTCACCGTTTATGACCACTTTGTAGACACTAAATTGTACACTTGGGTATATTTCTAGGTCCTAATCACATACCATTATTCATATGATTCCTAAGTGAGAAAACTATTAATTTACATCTATCGTTGGCCTCTTTTATGTCTTTCTAGTTTCCTCTTTGGTCTTACACACCCCCACTTCCCAGTTTGATCTCAATTTCTTTATCTTTATTAGCTCTAGAAACCAACACCCAACTAGGACGCTAGGCACCCTCATCCTCTTTGGGCACCCCAACCTCTTTGTATCTTACTTGCCTCTTTTGGGCATCTTTTATCTTTTGGGCATCATGTTTTCTTTTGGGTCGAACTTTTAGTTCTTAATTACGAAATTTAAACAATTTAATCATAATAATATAAAGCTATTTGACCATAATAAAGGACCAAGATCTAATCATCTATTATCACCACCTAAGGTTGCATCCAAAGACATTTTAAGAGCATCAAAGCATCCATCTAGTTATCATTCAAGGGACAAGGGACTGCATTTTCTATATACACTTCATAAGAGGGAAGTTCATTTTGGCATCCACGTGTCTATCTACATTACTACATCTAACTATTTCTCACTATCAAGTGCATCTTCACACACACACACAAGAACTACATGGAGTCTAATATTTTTATACGGTGCTTGGTCGTAAGCTCACTCTATTAGGTGACTATCGAGTCAATCTAAATCTCCATTTGAATATTTTTCTTTTTTACGATTTAATGTGTTTTAGGTTTTGTAGGATATCATTTATTTTGTAGGTTATAGGTGAATTTTGTAGACATAGTGCAACATACATGTGACAACCAATGAAGATTAGTGACCACCTTGCGATATAAGAAGAATTAGTTTCCAACCGTTTTTGTAGTCACAGTGTCTACCAAATGTGTTCAACGCCTAGTACCCTGACCCAATCCAAGACCCTAGTGAAGGTTTATTGTATAGTTACATAATTTTTTGGGTGTGGTTGTGATATTATGCTCCTCTTATTATCCAATTTTCCAGTCTAGAACACTTCAAGATCTATTGCAAAATCAACTAACTCTTTTATTCCCTCTCTTGCACCTAGGGTTTCAATTTTTATTAGCTTATTGCTTGTGCCATATCTATGCTTTATTTATTATTTATCATACAAGAATCTATAATATCTTAGGTTTTATCATAATTCTACTTTTTTGTTAAATCATTTGGTGAACCCATCGCTCGAACCCAACCTTACTTCTAGGTATTTTGTCATATTTTTATCATGGCTCAATCTTATGGACCATTTACTGAAGCCCACCTTCAAGAGCTCAATGATCATCTTTCTGAACATCCCCAAGATCTAGATCTACTTTTATTCACTTCTCATGAGGAGGCCACCAATATTATTGAGCTTAATGTTCCTACATCCATCCCCACTTCTATGCATATTGCTACTCAACCCCCCTGATTTCAATATTCCACCTACTTCTACTATTCCCATATCTATTCCTACTCCCACCAAACCACTTCACTCTTCTTCTTGTCTCTCACATGCAAAAAGTATCTTCCACTAGCACTCAAGACCCAACCTCTCTCTATTAGGATCTCCAAGTTCAAATCCATCAACTGTAACAGGCTACTTCTTGTGCATCTCCATCTCTTGATTCCAAATTATTACTTCATACTCCTTTTACACCCACCATTTCCACTTATGTACTTCCTCTAAACTTCATCACTCCCAAGCTTCCCACCTTCAATGGCCATGGTGATCCTCAAGATCATCTCTAAGCATTTCATGTGGCATGTCTATATTATGTGGATGATCATACTTTATTAGCAAATATCTTTCCTAGAAGCCTCCAAGATTATGTTATGTGTTGGTTCTATGATCTACCTATCCATTCGGTAATATCATTTACGCATTTGGCCGATGCTTTTCTCACTCATTTTCAATCAATATCAGCTCTAAGATATCCTATGCTCAACTCACACAAATTAAACAAGGATCTAATGAGCATCTAGTGGATTATGTCTTACGATATAAGAACAACTTAGCTAAGATGTATAATGTACTCGTGGACTCTGAACTTCAAGATCTATTTGTCTAAATTCTTTTACCACCTCTACAAGAGAGTGACATATCCATCATTTGACCAGATATGCCATACTCTTAATCTATGTGAAAGTAAACTATTATCTATGGGTAATCTTAAATATCATGATCAAGCTTCATCTTCTACTCAATTTCAAAGTAAATCAACTTTTAAGCCATCTACTAAACCCATTGAAGTAAAATCTATTGTTAACGTTGTCTCTACTCTAAAAAGTTCATTCAATGACAACCTCCAAAGAATACATTCACAAAATTTACTTATACTCTTCATATTCTATTACCAAAAATTATTGAGAGAACTATTATTACGCTTCCTCCTCTTCTTAATATGGATCCATCTTTCCCTAAAGGGTGCAATTATAATAATTTTTTTAGATGTGACTATCATAAATGTGTTGGGAATTCTACTGATCGATGCTTCAAAATTAGACATCTTATTCAAGATATCATCGAAAATAATGAAATCAAGCTCCATGAGCCTTCGACATCTATGTCTATCAATGAAAACAAAAAGCTTAAAATATTTAATGATCCTTTTCCTAAGAACGTGACAAACAAGTTGACTCTTTGTTACCAATCACATATATCACATAGTGTATCCTCCTTCATTAGGGGGCTCTTGATTTCTTAGTTTCTCATGTTGATGCATCTCCACCACTCATTACATTATCTGATCACAATTATCATGCCACATTATCTTCTGATACATTACATATTCATGCTTCTATCAGACCTCATGCTATCAATAATACAATGATCAATCCATCGATTCATATGGTGTGTGCTCTATTACACTTCTTATTACTATCAACTATCCACTCTCTCATATCTCATATCCAGTTCCCAAATCTTATGGTTTCATCAATATTTCAGTTATAATTGGGCCTCTCACCATGTTTTTACCATTATTTTGGCACCTTCAATCAAAGGTTGTGACATGCTCTTAGGTCTTCCTTGGCTTTGTGTCACTCAAGCTATCATTTCCATGAATCACTTTGTGTCTAAAATTCATTCAAAAAGTAAATCATCACCATCAAAGGTTTATGCCATGCACACATTGTAGCCATACCTCCTTTGAGGTTGTCATTGCACTAGCTAGAGCATCTAGGTCCCACCGAGACCTCTCAAATATAAAGCACAATATGCTCTAGATCTCCTATTCACACATGACCTACTCAATTCACTAATCCATCTCATCGGTATAGGTTTGCCACTTAGAAAAATCCTTCACATAGGTATACATCACCTCCATGCTCTCCTTCACATAGGTGCACATCACCTCCACATTCATTCACATAGGTGCACATCACCTCCTCATTCTCCTTCACATAGGTGCACATCACCTATGTGGTCTACTTCACATAGGTGTGCATCACCTCCTAGGTGTCATGCATATAGGTCTCATTCAATGATACATCACTCATCTCACCGATCTTAGAGCATGGTCACACACCTTTATCTCCATAAGCATTGGGTGGAGGACCCTTTCCCTTCACTTTTGTCAGATAGTATACTCATCATCATCATATAATTAGGGGGCATCATGCTTACTTCCCCCTCTTAGCATTATCAGGTGTCTCTCATTTATAATATTATGCTTCATGCTTCATATTTAGTCTTTCTCATTCATCATACACACATTGATACACATAAATTGTATCATCATTACCCTATGACGCACTCTTGTGCTAAGGTTCACACTTGAATGTTGAGGGCATAATTCCTTTATGAACCTCACACACACATTTCATTCTCACATTCTCTTCACTTTACGATACAACTTACTCACATTGTCTTCTTGCATGTCACACTACCCTATGAAGTACTCTAGTTCCATGGTTTATACTTGACTACTGAGGGTATAAATCTGAAATTAACCTCACCACATTCATAATCTATGCTCTATGATTTATTGATCTATCTATCTAGTACATACATTAAAACCATTATCGATGACACACTCTTGTTTTATGGTTCATTATTGATTATTGAGGGTCTTTTATAAATGAACCTCATCTCATACATATTCATACACATTTTCTCAGGTGGCACATTGCTCCTATCACATTCACATTGCATATCATTCCATCTCACTCATTCACAACATATTGCATATCTTGGTTGCACATACTCTTGCTTGCTTATACTTGTTACATGTACACTTTGTTTCACATGCTAGACATATACTTTGTATGTCATTATCTTTTATATATACACATACATGTTCACTTGTTCTCTAGTTGTGAATGTAGAATTTTACTACATATCTTTACATGCAACATGGATGTTTGGCATTATACCTCTTACTAGTCCCACTGAGGCTCCTGGGGGCATCTACTTTTTCATACACACTACATGTGCTATTGTTTTTTTATAATACTTCCTATTCTTACTAGCACATTACTATATCGAATATACATGTCTTTATATACCTTTTATCTTTCTAACATGCTAACGGTTGCTTCATGTGTAACATTTTCTTTATAGGAACTATTTTTACCATGGTTTTTTGATAATTTTATTTATATTGTTTTCCATTGTTTTCCTCTTTATGTCATTATTTGGGGATTTTCCCTATGTCTTATATTGTCATTGCTTATATGCTTTTGGCCACTTCATCCATGATTTTCTTGTGACATTGTGAGTGATGTCCCATGTTTTAAACCCACTTTTCATTGTCTACATTATCTTCTTGATTTCTAGATTACACGTTGTCTTCTATATGCATATTTGTCTTGATTGCAATAACACATGTTTTTAGCCACTTTGTTTGCATGTGTCTTGGTTTTTACTAAGCACATTCCCTCCCCCTATAGGGCATCAGTTTCAATTATCAGATTTGGTCCTCTCCTTTGGGCCGCATCCTGGGATGCATCCTCCCAAAAGTGAGGGGGCATACATTGGGTGAATCAGTCACCCCATACAACACTCTCATCTCTTTTGTATAGGCCTACACATTATAGGAAAATAATAGTCTATAGTTACAGAAATAGCCCAAATTTGACTTGGGTCTCTATAGTTTAGCACAGAGACACCAACACCTAATATAAGACACTAGAACCTAGGCACTCTTGACCTTTCCTAGGTGCCTATGACTAAGGGAAATTACAGTCACTTTCTCATATCAACACAAGTTTTCAACATTTCACAAAATAGTTTGCACAACACAAGCACAATCCTCCAACAATCAGAATGCATTCTATCTTCTTTTTGTAATTAGATCTAAATTGGATTCACATAGAATAAAGCGGGATCACACCATCTGTAGTGGTGTATAAATTTTGGGAAATATTCAAGGATGGAGAATAACACTAGACCTTTCATCTCAACATTCTTTTGTCATAGCATGAGATTACCCAAAAACTCACACTTGGCATGAGATCACCCAAAAACATGTTCTTGGCGTGATATCACCCAAAAATCTCACTCTTCTACAACATTTCTTTTCAAGACATTTCTATCCCTTTCACTCATCATGGATCTGGTGCACATGTTCTTTTTACTACATTTTCACATTTTTAACATACATTTTTACATATGCTTTTTTTAATTTGTTTTCATAATACATGACTTTGAATACTCTTTTGATCTTATTTTGTAGGTATGTCCTTAATACACAACAAGAAGTAACCCTACATCACCAAACACAAGTAACAATGACAATAGGTACAACATGACATGACATACACTCATACACTTCACCCTAGGGTCACTTCCTTTTCCTTAGCATCCACATTTCATCTTTATCATTCCATACTTTTTCTTGTCTCTTTGGCATGCTTTCACCATCAATCTACATGGTTATCAAGTATGCATCTCTTATATACTTTATGTTATCGAGTATTCACTCAACAACATAAAGTGGGGGAAAATGTAGACATTAAATCATGCACTTGGGTAAATTTCTAGGTCCTAATCATATACCACTATTCATATGATTCCTAAGAAGAAAACTAGTAATTGACATCTATTTTTGGCCTCTTTTCTATATTTTTGGTTTCCTCTTTGGTCTTACACACCCCACAGCCTAGTCTAATATTCATTTATTTATCTTTATTAACTCTGGACACTAGCACCCAGACCAGGATGTCAACTCCCAAGTGCCCTCATCCCCTATGGGCGCCCCTACCTCTTTGTATCTTACTCACCTCTTTTGGGACTCTTTTATCTTTTTGGAATCTTTTTTTCTTATGGGTCGGCCTTTTAGTTGTTAATTATGAAATTTAAACAAGGGAATCATATAAATAGAAATATATATGATGATAATAAAGGACAAGCTCTAAGCATCTATTATCACCACCTAAGGTTGCATCCAAAAGCATTATAAGAGCATCAAAGAATCCATCTATCTATCATTAAAGGGATAAGAGACTACATTTTCTACATACACTTCATAGGAGGGAAAGTTCATGTTTTCATCCACACATCTATCTACATTGTTACATCTAGTTATTGCTCACTATCAATTACATCTTGTACAAAGAGCTTCCTAAGGCATCATTCTTGTACACACACACACACAAGAACTACATGGAGTCTGAGATGTAGTGTAGTGCTTGGTCATACGTTCACTTTATCGGGTGCCACCGAGGTTAGTAAGAATATCCATTTGTATCTTTTTATTTTTAGGATTTGATGTGTTTTGGGGTTTTTGGAAGATCATTTGTTTGTAGGTTACATGAGAATTATACTAACATAGGGTGATGTACATGTGACCAATAACAAAGATTAGCGACCACCATGTCACCCAAGAAGAATCATTTTCAAACCATTTTCATGGTTAGAGATGCCTACTAGAGGTCTCTAGCACATAGGAACCCCGACCCATTCTAGACGCCTAGTCCAAGTTTATTCGATAGTTACAAAATTTTAAAGGGTGTCGTTATGAAAATATGCTCCTCTTGTTTACCAATTTTCTAGTCAAAACACTTCGGGATCTATTGTGAAATAACATTTCTCTTAAGAACTTCATTCTAGGACCCTAATGCACAATATATAGTATATGTTTTTTTTTAGGGGGTTCCAAAGCTTCGGTAATATTCACACGCCTTCATTTTTGAAAACATCTCCTATAAAAACCTAGGTGATTCGCGCGTGTATACCTCAAGTAGCTTACCAAATTACCAATCTGTTTGTGAAATTTGAACTCGTCTTCATACCCTATGAGCACCTAGGAGATTCATATATACCTATTAGCAATTTGTGATTGTTGCATACCCTTGAGCACGTGAGAAATGCAGTGTTGACGTTGATGACAAGGGCATTGTTGACGCGCGACAAGAGAGTTATGCGACGCGTGACAAGAGTTTATCTTGACGCGTGACAAAGAGTGTATTGACGCGCGACAAAGGAAGAGTGACGCTTGTGCGTGAAAAGGTGTTCGACGCCGCGACCAAGGAAGTGTTGATGCGTGACTTGGGCAAAGAAGTGACGCGCGACAGAGGAAGTGTTGACGTGTGACTTGGGCAGTGTTGACGTGCGATAGTATATTAAGACAGTGGATGCGCGACCTCAGACAGTGGACGTGCGACAAGACCTCAGACTGGACAGAGTCGCTACTTGGTTCTTTTGCTGATGTAGGACTCTTTTCAGAATAATGGAAGGTGCCAGCTCAAAGAATACGAATAACCTAAAAGTAAGTAAGAAATCTCAGAAATCACTCTTCAAGTATTTTGGAAACTCTGCGGATACAGATATTGTAAATACCAATCATATAGATGCCACCACAGAGAATCAGAATACTGACTGTGTGGAAGGAATTATTGAGGTGGACATGCATTCTGCACAGTATCAAAGTCAAACAAATGAAACCTACGATAATATGCCAGATCTTGAAGATATTGTTCCTGTTGGGGTGCAACCAGAAGTGCAGCTAGATATCACAGATACAAACACTCAGCAAAATGGAAGACAGAAATCAAAATCAAACTCCGGTCCAAGAAAGAGGAAACCAGGTGATTGTGATATTGCTCAAAATTCTACTCAAAAAAGTAAAGCATTAAAAACGAACAAGAATATGTGGACCATTGGCAGGACATACAAGTTTGATTGGGCAGCTAAATTTCCGTTTATTGAACCTATACAATCATCTAATTCTGAAGAAATCCCATCTGAATGTACATGTAAAATATGTACGTGGAAATTGGGAAAGCAACAAAAAATGCAACTGAAGCTGGACACTATAGAAAAACATTGTGGAAAACAATATTTAAGCATAATGAGGGCGGATGGCCGAGAAAATCAAAACACATAGGTGGAAAACGAAAAAGAATGCATGCATGTTAGATACACGCACAAATGAATATGAGGCAGAGAAAAAAAAACATAGACATCTGTTGGAAAAGGGAGGAATGATCACATCGCATATTGGTAAGATGAAAGAAACAAATCTACATGCAAAATTCATACAATTCTCTACTCTTTTTCAAATACTTAAAAAGGAAGAGCGATTTCAGATTTCCTCGATTTCAAAGTTTTGTATCAATTTAACGGAATCTTTGAATGTACCTCAGTCTCATTGGTCTGAGAGTAGTGGATGGGAAATGGCAAAATGCCTCTCGATGATAGAGAAGGAAGATTTGAAAGAGAATGTAAAAAAAGCAAACTTTATCTCTCTTTCAATTGATGAAGTGACAGCAGTCGACAACACCGCATGGGTATGTATCCACATCTATACTTTAGAAAATCATATAAGGACACCTCATCTATTGGGTGTTATGAAAATGGTTGAAAAGCTAATGCCGAAAACCTATATAAAATAGTTGTTTCTCATTTGAAAGATGTTGTTGGTATGACTGATTATGAAATTGCTACGAAGTTGGTATGCGTTGGAGCAGATGGTGCATCTGTCATGCAGGGTCACCGAACAGGGCTCTGTGTTAGATTACAAACAACAGTGGCCCCATATATGCTACCAATTCATTGTATGGCTCACAGAATGAATTTAGCGTATAAAATGGTAAGCAACCACGAAAATGTTGCTAAATTAGAAGACCTTATAAGAGAACTTCATGCCTATATGTCAAGCAGCCCAAAGCGTTTTCTCGAGTTCCAAAAATTTGCAATTGGAATTACAGATGGCAAAAACTTTGAAGGATGTGGAGACTAGATGGATCTCTTTGTATGAACCTGCATGCAGAGTTCGTGAGGAGTATCCTTCATTGGTTGGTTTCATGCACAAATACCGTCATGAAGTTGATAGGGCAAGGGACTTGTTGTTCCGTTTAATTGATTTGGAGACATTGCTTACATTGGTTGGTATTCTTCCAATGTTAAAGGAGATCAATACACTGGATGAAGCATGCACAGGCAGATTAATCTATATTGTGGATTTTATACGGATGAGGAAAATGGTATGTCAAAGTCTTGATATATTATTGTCTTTCCGATGATAGTTTTGATGCACCTGTTTTTGAAAATTGGAGAGATTTATTAGATCTTAAAAATCCTAACACCTTTTTGAGATTTAATATCCACGATCACCTCTGCATCACTGTTAATGGGAGGGAAATACCTGTGCACATTTTGCAAAAACGTCAAGCTATTACAGGATCGAAACGAGAAGATGTTCCCGTGACACGTAATTTGTTTGAGTCTGTTATAGTTGAAACAAGAATAAAGCTTAAAAAATTTCAGAAACCTTGTCATCAGAAATTAGGGAACGTTTCTGTAAAGATAAAATTCTGGAAGCCATGGGTGTGATGAATCCTAATTTTTGGAATACTGAAGGTGGCCATGCAGACTTTGTCAGTAAGCATTTCCATAAATCAATGGGTACAATAATGGAACAATTTACAAAGACGTCAGAGCTCAAGGGTGTGGAAATCAAAGGTATACTGAATGCCGATTTATTAAAGTTTCAGTCAACAAATTTTGCAACAACAATGAGGAACCAATATAAGAATTTAGATCAACCTTCTGAAAGTGGTGCTATTACAAGGCTGTGGCGAGGAATCTATCAAAGTTCTATTTTACAAGAAGATATCAGTGAATATTTCAGATTATATGAGTTATGCCAAACAATGATTTTGGGGTCTGTGGAGGATGAAAGGGTTTTCAGTGCATTGTCATTTATAAAATCAAAATTGAGAAACAGGTTGGATAAAAATCTGGAAAGTTGCATGAGGTGTTATGTTTCTCGATACTCCATCGAAACCTTTCCGTTCGACAGAGCAATTACGCACTGGAATTCCCTTTGTGAAAGAAGAGGTGTGAATAATACAGCTACAAGTACAAATATTCCCAACCTTGAGAGTGTAATTGGCTCTTCGTCACATTCTACAGAAGACAACATCGACTTTGATGAAGCTATTGATAATGGATTGTTTCAACTTTAAATAGGTATCTTCTTTATCTATCTTTTATCTTTATCATTAAAGATGTTATAGGTCTATATACTAAAAATGTCAGGCAATTCACCCATCTATCTACTAATACATTTCTCGTGTTGGGTTTTTTTAAAACACAGATCTAGCTCATTACCAGTGGCAATGATGATTTCAACTTTAAGGAGGTATCTTTTTCCCCTTAATCTTATTGTTTATTACTATTCATTTTTTCAGCTCTGGTTATCATTAAAGATGTTACAGGTGTATGTATTTACATTTAGTTAAATACAATATTTTTACTTTTTGAAAATGTGGGTTGACATCCGTCCGAGGAAGCTGTTACTTCTCGGGACTGACAATGTCAAGCAACTCACCCATCTATCTACTAATCCATTTTTTGTGTTGAATTTTTTTAAGACAAAGATCTAGCACATTACCGGTGATGATTTCAATTTTAAATAGGTATCTTCTTCAACATAATCTTATTGTTTGTTACTATTCATTTTTTCAGCTCTCTGGTTATCATTAAAGATGTTACAGGTGTATGTATTTACATTTAGTTAAATACAACATTTTTACTTTTTGAAAACGTGGGTTGACATCCGTCGAGGAAGTTTGTTACTTCTCGGGTTGACAATGTCGAGCAACTCACCCATCTATCTACTAATCCATTTTTGTGTTGAATTTTTTTAAGACAAAGATCTAGCACATTAGGTGATGATTTCAATTTTAAATAGGTATCTTCTTCAACATAATCTTATTGATTGTTACTTTACATTTTTTCAGCTCTTGTTATCATTAAAGATGTTACAAGTCTAATTCTATATATTTACATTTATTTAAAGATATTGTTGGTCTATATATTTAAAGATGTTGCTGGCACTTCTCAGAGTCAGGATGACAATGTCAGGCAACTCACCCCTATATCTACAATGTCATGTAAAACAAAGATCTAGCACGTTACCCTTGATGATTTCACAGCAATCTAATACGCAAGAGGTAAGCTAAACCCTAGCATATTTGCAATTATGTTTAATTTCTTACCAGTGATGATTCTTTCTTGATTTCTCATAATTATATTTAATTTATTTTTAAATATAAGTCCACATAAAATTCCTCATAAAATTCACATAAAATTCGGGATAAACAATACATTATACGATTTTAAATATAAGTCCACATAAAATTCCTCATCATCCATATATATCATATCATCACCATATCATTATCATATCCTGAGTCCTGACACTACAATTATTATTAATACAATTATTTATCTAATTTTAAATTTATTAAAACAATTTCGTTTTTTAAAATAATTCATAATCATATCATTACAATTCTATCCATTCTAATCATTAATGTCATCTATATCCATTATAACACATTCCATTTATTTATCATCTATATCCATTCTAATGACATTATGATCATATCGTTACAAGTGTAGAGAATAATTATCTTAAAACAAGTTCAAAAGTCTAGAGAAGAAGAATTACTGTGCTTGATGATAAATCTACGTCCACATTAAATTGATCATCGTCTTTCATCATCATCTATCATTAATTATCAATTATCATCATTCATCATCTACGTCCACATACAATTCATGACAACTCAAGTAAACAAGAAACATACATATAATTCATGATAATCACCATCTAATGCAATTAAAATTAAAGATTGTATATAAATCCATATAATTAAATTCAAAAACCATAGTACATACTCAATAGTAGAAGTTTTCAAATTCAATATTTAAAGTTTCCTCAATAATAAAAGTTTCTAGTTTTCAAAACCCTCTCTTTCTTTATCCAATTCTACTCTGCACTCTTCCCCAACGGCTTCTTCCACTGTGGCTGTACCTCCTTCCCCAAAACAAGAAATCTCCATGCGACAGCAAATTTGGATCAGCTGCAGCGTATAAACTATCCGTTGCCAATAATTTTCATAACGACTAATAATCTCATTGATAAGAACCTTAGCCCTTCTCTCCCATTCTATAAGCTGATTCATATGAGGAAGCATCTCCATCTTTCTCATCAACCCACACAAAATCTTTTTGTGCTTGTCCAGTTGTATGAAATACTCCTTGCCCTCTTTAGAAGTACTTGTGCCAAAACCCTGTATGGTCCAAGCAACAAGTGATACCTAATCAGCAAGTGAACAAAACCAGAACTTGAAAACATATAAAGAGAAAACAAACTAGCATTACTTTGTAGTACTATATGGTCCAGCCAGTTATCGATCCACTCAATGATTCTCTCCAAGCTTCATACTCAGGAATTGTGTAAAAAGATAACACATTTCCATTTTTGTGAGTTGCCTACATCAACATGTGCCAAAATTAGACATGGAGATAAATAACATCTAGAGGCTTAAAAACAAATATAAAGAGTCTCAATACACTCAACCAAATATACAGGGGGAACAGTTACCCTGATAATAGGAGTGATAAATTCCACAACAAATGAAGGAATTTTAAGCAGTGATGGCCAGGTATGGTGTATGAAATTGATCAGCAATCCTTTGATGTGGGAACCATCATGGTCCTTTAAGAGACAAAGGACAAGTCAAAAAGGATCTCACTAGAAAGGATGTGTCAGAATTAAGCAGAAACTAAACAGCGCTATACAAAGATCATGTACCTAGTCTGTCATTATCATCAGATGGCCATATCTTAAAGATTTAATGTTGTCATATATTTTATCTTCCTGTAGACCAAGGATTTTTTTTATATTTACTATCTCTTTATTCTCCATTTGTTGGTGAGTGGTAGCTTCCCTGACATTGAGCAGCTTACCTCTGAGAGGAAACACGCCATAATAATATTGACCAACAATAGATATTCCTGCCACTTGATAGAATAAAGATAACTAAAATAACAAAAAATTAAATTGGAAAGTGATGTCGAAACATGTCACAATACTACCAAATTCAGTATTCACATTTCCCTGATTCAAGGCACAAACACTTACAGCAAGAGCCTTGGCTGAGTCACCCTCTGTTAATATTAAAGTACATTGATCAGAATTCTTCCCCCTTGATTGATTTGCATCATCAAGTTTGGGAACATCAATTAATTTCCCCTTCTTGGTTCCATCAGTTTTCTTAAGATCTTTTTTTTGTTTAAACTTTTCCACTGCACTCATCAGGTCAATCAAAGTTACAAAGCTCATCTTAGACACTAGCATTGCAAAAATTACATGTACTCAGAAATGCTACATATTAGACACCACGCCTTTATTTATTGACATGGGCTGCAAATGCGAAACAGTGAAAATTACTATAAATTTATAACAACAAATTGTTTCAGAATAAAAAATATGAATTAAAACGAATTATACTTACAATCAACATGGAAACCGAACGTTGATTCGAGAAAATTCTTTTCTTCCACGAGTGTTGCCTTGGTTGTAACAATTGGTAAATTTTTGAACGAAAGGCCGTAAACCGATGGATGTCATTTGCTTCGATACTGAATTGAAAAATTCGGCCATCGTTCAGAGTCACATAAAAAATGCCGTCCTCTGAATTGTAGGATGACAGAAAGTAATTCAAAATATCCGGATCTGTTTCGAAATGGGGCATATTAACGAGCCCTGTAAATTCACACGCATCCATTAAATCTTTATATTCTGAAGACATCTTTAAAGCAGTATGGATGTGAGGGCATAAGATACAACGATTGAATTGGATTCTCTTGATTTTTGTTACTGAACTTGCAGTTGGGAAGCATCGAGACCTGCAAAAAATCAAGAGCTGGAAGGTGAAAATGAGAAAATGACCGGTTGAAGGGTATTTATAGGCTAAATTGGGCGTCAATGGCTTCACTTGATGCGCGTCAAAGGTTCTAGCTGACGCGTGACAATAGTCCTAGTGACGCATGCGACAATAGGAGTGAGCGACGCGCGTCAATAGGAGAAAGTGACGCGCGTCAATAGAATCCAGTGACGCGCATCAATAGAATCGCGTGCGCGCGTGAAAAGAATCGTCGAAGCGACGCGCGTCAAAAGGATCTAGTGACGCGCGTCAAAGAGCGATGACGCGCGTCAAAGAGTAGTGGCGTGCGTCATTAGGTGCCGATCGCGCGCGTCATTAGGTGCGATGACGTGCGCGTCATTAGGTGCGAGGTGCTGATGGCGTGTGTCATTAGGTGCCAGTGATGCGCGTTAATAGTGGGAGTGCGCGTCATTAGTCCGGCCAAGACCATTGACGTCATTGGTGTCGGGAGTGATGAGTGACTAGATGGATCTCTTTATGCAGAGAAAGCCTGAGACTACCAAATAATTGATTTCTTATCCAAAATTTAATGGAATTCAAAGTTTTCACCTCTTTTGCTCTAGAGGAAATTCCCTTCATGTTTGCAATGCAGCCAATTGAGATGAAGCCTTCAAATTTATCCCCAGACCAAAGAAACAATGTTTGGTGTGTACTTGATGATGATATAGGGTCTTGTTTGATAAGTTCAAAAAGAAACTTCATGATATATGCTAAGACTGAGTTTGAGATGAGGTACCAGTAAGGCACTCTTGACAAAATTTACACAATGTTACCTTTTTAAGATGATCCAACCTTGCACAGAGAACTTTATGTTGAGCTGTAAATTTTTTTCAATATTTGAGACACTTGATTTTATCAATTGTACTTCAAGAAGATCATGATTAATCAATTCAAGGCATAGAAATGGGGGAGCTTCAAGAAAATTGTCTTCAAACATACACTTGAACATTGTATCTTCAGCAAAGGAAAACAAAACAAGGTGGTAGCAGGAATTTTATACTTTGATACTCATTGCAATGGTCAACCAAGTATTTCATCAGCTCAACAATGATAATTAGAAGAAAGTAAAAACAACTTTCCGTTACACAACAATTTTGATCACTTTACCCTTATTGTATCTTTCAAACCTCATTCTTGTAACTAATATGATATGTAAACAACCTTATTGAGCTATGATCATATGCACCACCTTAAAAATTTGAAAAAAAAGAGACATATTTTAATTCAACCACTCCAAGAAGCAGTCCTGAAGAGAGAATCTCAAGATGTGAATCCTATACAAAATTAACATATTTTACGAAATCTTGATCCATTTTCCTAAGAATAAGGTTTTTACAATATCTCAAGATGTGAATCTATACAAAATTAACTTCTAATGTTTTATTGAAGAAGCTCATTACCGTAGTGATTTTTCTTGGATGCTAAGAATCTTTTTCCCCTTAATCTTATTGCATTTACTATTCATTTTTTTCACCCATCTATCATTAAAGATGTTTATAGATTAACATTTAGTTAAATACAATATTTTATTTTTGTTAGGTTGACATCCGTCAGGAAGCCATTACTTTCACGGGTTATAGGAAACTCACCCATCTATCTACTAATCCATTTTTTGTTGAATTTTATTAAGACAAAGATCTAGCACATTACCAGTGGGTGATGATTTCAACTTTAAATAGGTATCTTTTTCCCCTTAATCTTATTATTTATTACTATTCATGTTTTTTCAGTGATGTCGAGCAACTGGTTTTCATTCGGGAAAAAAGATGTTACATTTCTATATACTAAAAATGTCTAATACGCCAATTCACCCATCTATCTACTAATCCATTTCTCGTGTTAGTTTTTTGAAACACTAACACGAAGTTATAACTCATTCTAATGCTATCTTCCGAGTCTTTAAATGATATTTTCAACTTTAAGGAGTATCTTTATTTTCTAGTAATAATCTTATTGTAGTGTGCCTTCTTGAACTATTCAAATTTGTGCCTTCTTCAAGGCTTATCATAAATACTTACAAGATAGTTTGCTATGATCTAGTTTACAACCTTGATATTTTCTTACACACTCAAAATTATTCCAACTTATAGCCTCCCAGTTCTAATCCACAATTATTCTTCACCCTTATCAAATATTAAAAAATGATAGGATTCTTCAACCTATGAACTTGATCTATACAGACTAATCTTCATGATAAGAACCTTATATGTTTTACATTAAACTTCAAAGTTCTATATCGAGCTTGACCTATCTTTTAATCACATGGTTATTCCAACTTTGGTTAATCTAGCCTCCATAACCTTGACTATTTACAGCAACTTGTCAATCTACTCTACACAAAACAATATCCATGATAACAAAACCATATCTTTTAAACCATGGTCTTGATTGTTTCCAGCAAAACGTTATTTTCTGACAAATGGTCTTGACTATTTTGGATGTCAAACAACCTCTCTAATGAGAGATTATGCACTTATATAGAGGTGAATCTCTTTAAAATAGAATTTTCCTACACCATAAGTCTATTAAGGAGAAATCCTAAAGATCTGCTTCAAATCTTAGTTGTTATTTTTTCCCAAAAACATAATTTTCAAGATAATTAAAGTCCCACAAGATATTTAGGCACTACATTTTACATTATACACATTAAATTGATCATCATCTTTCATCATCATCTATCATTAATTATCAGTTATCATCATTCATCATCTACGTCCACATACAATTCATGACAATGCAAGTAAACAAGAAACATACATATAATTCATGATAATCACCATCTAATTAATTAAAATTAAAGACTATATAAATCCATATAATTAAATTCAAATACCATAGTACATACTCAATAGTAGAAGTTTTCAAATTCAATATATAAAGTTTCCTCAATAATAAAAGTTTCTAATTTTCAAAACACTCTTTTTCTTTATACAATTCTACTCTGCTCTCTTCCCCAATGGCTTCTTCCACTGTGGATGTACCTCTTTCCCCAACACCAGAAATAACCCCTGAACTTATAAGATCTTCTTAAGACTTTGTCCGATTTTTATAATTTTTCTTCTTGATTTGTTGCATCTCCATACAATGACAGCAATTTGGATCAGCAAATTGCTTTGGCTTTGAATAATATGTCGGAATTCGAGACCATGCTCTTTAATTATCCGCTTTAGTGTATTGTTTTGTTTGTTAACCAAAACAATATTTTGCTTCAAATTTTTTGCTGCGGATAAGCTGTTCTTTGTTGTTTCCAAGTGAACTTGCAAAACCTTCACCTGACTCTTCAAATTTTCATATTTCAACTGCACAAAAAGAGTAATGTCAATTCAAAATATTAATGTAAATTCAAATTTTCAAATTAACAAGAATGATTGTTTAAATGTAATAGTACTTACAACCGCTCTATCTCTTTCGGCATTTTGCGATTGATACCAAATCCTTGTCCTTGGACCATTTGTTAAAATATGCTTGGGCCTCGGCACTAATATTTTCCAATTTGTTTAGTGCCTTATCTAAAATGTCGTCTTTATAGTTGTTGTTAAACGTGACAGTCCCACATCTTACTTGGGTAAGTAAGGAATCCATCTTCGCAGGTTGATTCTGGACTGCAGCGTATAAACTATCCCATTGCCAATAATTTTCATAACGACTAATAATCTCATTGATAAGAACTTTAGCCCTTTTCTCCCATTCTATAAGTTGTTGGATATGAGGAATAATAAACTCACTGACATGGGATTGACAATCATTACCAATTAAGTTCTCCAAAGGAAAACGTGGCAACTGTTCACTATCGAATTGATGCGACGTGATCTTCTTTGGAGAAGAATGGGGGCTTTCACCAAGATCAACTGCTCCTTGTTTCTACCTTTGGGTGGGCTGATCCTATTTTTGAAAAAATTAATCAAGATTTAGATAAATAAATTTAAATCAGAATGTAATTAAAAATTGTAAAGCATATTAAAATTGAAATTTGAAGTATACCTGTTGGCCTTGAATCATCTCGCGGGTATCGAAAAAACCAGTTGGGTCATTGCTATCAATGCCCAAATAATCTTCATCTAAATTTATATTGTTCAAAATAGATATGCCCGTTGCACTGGGCAAGCCACCAAGTGATAGAGTTGGAATTCGAAATGAGGAGGCAAGGTTTAGTGTCCCACTAGGGGCCGGAGCAAAAGGCATGCGTTTACCAATGTTCTTTTTCACTGTTCCTCTGGTTGGCATTTTAAAAATTAATGGTTGAGTGGGTGTCGGTCTTTGTGGTTTGATCATGTGACATATGCTGAAAAGTACAAGAAAAATGAAAAATATTAAAACAATTCATAAAGTCAAAACTATGAAATTAAACGTACTATAGAAAAGTTGTACCTTGTTGTCGAGGGTTGTTTTCTCGGTCTACGGGTGGCCTTGTAGGAGTTGTACTCGGTGGCTACATCGGAAGATATGAATGCATGCGACTGTATGGAGTGAGTTGGGGAAGAAGGTTCCAAAGTCCTGCTGATTCATCAATATTAAATAATGTCAATTCATTTGGTTAAAATTTAAATTGAAAAATAAATATGCAACTTTGGAATTTGTAAATAATATATGAGAATGTATTACTTCTCTGGCGTTTAATGAGTTCAAACTGTTGAGGGTTTGGAGAGGAGTGAGCTTCCATTTCAGATTGGGAGTCCCTCGAAGCCTCCGCGTGTTGTTGGCCTCTTCCTCTCGATAACGCCTTTTTTTAGGGAAGGGCTTCAAGATATCTTCTCTGCAAAACATTAAAATTTAAGTTTTAATAACTGTGCACTGTAATGTCGAAAATTGAAATACAATTACAAACTAAATAGTTTATACCTATTGTTCTTCAAATGGAATTGAGAATTTCTTCAAAGCCTCATCAGAGCAAGTAGGAATTTGTTTATCTTTTAAATTTAAAATTGCCTCATAGTAGAAGCCGAGGAGATAGTTTGTTGAATAAATGAAAGGTTTATCTGAGAGTTTTGAATTTATTATGTCAGTTCTTATTTTTTTGGATAGATATGTGCACCAATCGAATTGTCATTTTGAGATAGTGGCACAAATGTATGCGATGGCCCAATTTGGTATATCTGTTTGGCGACCCTGCAAAACAATTTTGGCTTGAAAAAATGAAATAAGTGCAGCAAGAAAGTGGTGTGCAATTGATTGTGTATCTACACCATGCCTGGATTTATTGACATGGGCTGCAAATGTGAAATAGTGATAATTACTATAAATTTATAACAACAAATTGTATCAGAATAAAAAACAATAAAAAATATGAATTAAAACGAATTATACTTACAATCAACATGGAAACCGTACGTTGATTCGAGAAATTTCTTGTCTTCTTCCAGGAGTGTTGCCTTGGTTGTAACAATTGGTAAATTTCTGAAAGGAAGGCCCATGTAAACCGATGGATGTCATTTGCTTGATAGTGAATTGGAACATTTGGCCATCGTTCGAGTCACATAAAAATACCGTCCTCTGAATTGTAGCATGACGAAGGTAATTCAAAATATCTAGATCTGTTTGAAATGGGGCATATTAACGAGCCTGTAAATTCACACTCCTCCATCAAAGCTTGATATTCAAGAAGACATCTTTAAAGCCGTATGGATGTGAGGGCATAAGGGATTCTGTAGTTGATCTTGGAAATCGATTGAGTTGGATTCTCTTGATTTTCTTGCTGAACTTGCAATTGGGAAGCATGTGAAGTCGACATTATAGCTATAATTGCATCTTTGACAACGATTTAGACCTGCAAAAATTCAAGAACGGGAAAATGAAAATGAGAAAATGAGCGGCACAAGGGTATTTATAAGATAAATAGGGCGTCACTGGCCCCTGATGACGCGCGTCATTTGCCCTCTCGGCGCAGCGTCACTTGGCAGCTACTATTGACGCGGCGTCAGTAGGACTTTGTCGCGCGTCGGCCTAAGACCTTTGACGTGCGACGGCGGCTCCTAGTGACGCGCGACACTGTCCCCTACTGACGCGCGTCACTTCCTCCTATTGTCGCGTCAGCGTCAGCTAATACCTTTGATGCGCATCATTAGGTTACGATGTCACGCGCGTCATTAGAAGCCGATGTCGTGCCTTGTCGTCAAGGCCAGTTGATGTCAGCGGTCATGGCTGGTCGTCATAGCGTCATAGTGCCAATAGTAGCCAATGACGCGCGTCGATGGGAGTAAATGGCGTGCATCATCGGGGCTGTGACACGCGACGTAAGCAGGCGTGTCGCGCGGCATTAACAACTAGTAGCGATGTCGCGCGTGCGTCATTACGAGCAAGTGTCGCATGTCATTAATAACCAGTGTCGGCGCCGTTGTCGCGGGTCATTACGATCTAGTGTCATGCCGGTGTCACGTGTCATTACGAACTAGTGTCGCACTTGATGACGTGCGTCATTACGAACTAGTGTTGTCGCACATCATTGATGGAGCCATGAAAAACCAGGTGAAAATTTTGTTTTTGAATCGTCATTCGCCTTTAGTTCGCGAAACCGTTATGGGGATATTCGCCATGTATTTTCCACCTTCAATTTTATAGGGTGTCTTAAAATGAACCATGCTAACCCTTTTAAACCACTCTTTTCTTTAAACCCCAATGAGGGTTTTCTCACAACCAGGGTAGATGAAATTTAGTTATAAAATGAAATCAAAATGATCTTTAGCCTTGATACTTCACTCAAAGCATTACTTCAACATCCTCCATGTTTATAACCTACTAGTAGAACTTTGTAAACCTCCAAACTTTGAAGATGGTTTAAAATTGCACTACTCTCTTCTCAAAACCAGGGAATACTTGATAGATAATAAGTCTCGCAAAGAGATTACCTACAACTAGTCTTTTAAGTCCTCGGTTAGAAGATAATGGGCTGTAGGTGATCAAAATATCTCTCTCTCTCTCTCTTACCTTTTCAATCCTCTTGATAATCACTTGCACCAATGACCATCACTTGTTCTTGATTAAACTCTACACTTGATTGTCATATCTTGTTTACTATATTCAAGTTTGTATCCACACATAGAATCATGAAATATCACAAACATCAAAGTAAACACTTAAAAACAAGAATTCTTACCATTTGTAATATTTATCTAGATTATATGCACAACTTCATTAATCAACACTATACTCAACACTTTTGACTCATCACGAATGTGTACACATCAAGATTACTTATTCAACTCTCGTAGAGTTTCTCCTTCAATTCATGAGCATTCAAATGATGGCTCAAAATCAGTTACAAAGATGTTTAAATATTTTCCTTTCACATTACATATTTGTCCTTTTTATTATAACATTAAAAGAACTAGCTTGGTCTAATACCCTAGGATCTAAGCACTAGGTCACAACTATGCCATTTATAAGACTCCTAGAGCTTAATAAGACTTGTTACAATATTATTACCTATTTTAATGCTCCAAGATCACATCTAAACATCAATTCAAGCCAAAAATTCCATCATGATTCAAATTGGCATTTTTGGGGGAAACTATCAAATTCAGATTTGTGAAGGTCTTACACCACACTAACACACTTAGATGACCCTAGATGAAATCCTCTACCTATCAACACATCGAGAAAGAAAAAAAATTGGTGTTACCAACCCTACTTACAAGCTAGGAGTGATGTTCTTTTACATAAAATCATACGCTCATGGGAGATTTATAGCCCTAAGTTGTGAAGTGTCAAGACATTGATGTAGAAGTCATTAAAATCATGGTTTTTAAAGGTAAATTTCAAGTGTCCCAAAAGTTATCTCTAATAATTGGTATGAGCCTAAGGCGAGGTTTTGTCATAATTTCATTGTGTTATTATAGTTTAGATACAAGGATCATATGGAAATTTGTGGAAGATCCTTTGTAATTAATGTTAAAAGGGGGAGAGTGAGTAGATGATAAAAGTACCATTTTGAAGTGATTTCAGATTGTAGTGTGTTTTTCATCAATGTGTTTTACATCAATGAAAAAGGGGGAGATTGTTGTGATTTTTCATTGATGTCAAGTTGATGATGTAATGTAAGGTTGATCTCATAGGTAATTTATGCCATGAGGAGTATTTTGACATGTTGTTGTCATTGATGTTAAAAGGGTACATTGTGTAAAGGCATAAGGGTTATTAATGTCAAACATGAACTTGTGAAGGTTGATTGACAATGAGTAAGTGAATTACGATCGTTTATGTCAAGAGAGAAGTGTATCATGTGTGAAGGCTGATTAGAAATGTGTGTGAGAAAGAATTTAAAGATGCACACACACACACACACACACACACACACACACACACACACACACACACACAACAGACACACAGAGAGAGAGAGAGAGAGAGAGAAATGTCAAGTGTCAAGTGCTTGAGAAGCCTAGTCATGGCCTAGTCATGATATAAAGAGACATTATGAGAAGGTATGAGAATTGTAGTTTGGTGAGATAAGTGCACACATGAGTGAGAGGATGTATGCCGTTGTTTGATCTTGGGAACATGGTTTAGAGTGCATGGAAAGTGGTATGAAAGTTAGTTTCAAGGCCTAGTGAGGCATGAAGACCAAGGAGTAGAGAGCAAGGTGAAGAAAGCATGACCTAATGAGGTATGAGGTTCAATTTTCAAGGTAAGTATGGGAATGTGACCATTGACATAGGTGTGACAAGTTGTCCCAGTTGTTTTCATGAATATTGAAGTTAAGGATTGAATAAAATAACATGAAAAGTGGTGTTGAGGTCTATCGAGCTCACAAGAATGGAGAATGTAAATTTGAGAGACTCTTTCTGATGTTCATTGGCATGTGTAACCTTTGCATGGGATCTTGAGCTATTTAGGAGAGATGGGGAAGGGTTCCAACTAATATTTTTAGATTTTTGGGGATTTAAGGTCTATACCTTTGTGAACAATCATTAACACCAAAACCACTCTTAAACCCTCCTAAAACCCTTATAAGGATTCGATACAAAAAGATATGGTTCAAATCAGCTCAAAATGGATTATATTTCCTAGTTTAATAATTGGAGAATGTAGTGGACTCTCCTAGGTACCTCCAAGTGGTGGTGATTAGTCAGATGAGAGATAAAATGTGCAGGTACATGTGTATTTTTAGAATAATTATCAATAAGTGCATTGGACAAGATGAAAAATGGATGTATGAGGGTGTTAGAGACCCATAATTCATGTCTATGATGGTTTCTAGACAATTTATATCATTTAAGTGGAAGTCAATTTCTCATGTCTGGTTCTTAAGGTGTTTTGACAATGTGTTCTCAAGGTGTTTTCATGACATGAATGCATGGTGCAGTGTATAAAAAGCTTGGAGGAAGCTAGTGAAGGTCATTAAAAAAGTTTTTGAAATGGTTTTGAGTCACGAAAAATGATCATGGGTGCTCGATAAAGTTCATGTTTCTTTGTTGTGTAGGTAGACATAATGATAATAGGTATTTATGAGCTAGAAAGATGTGAAGATTGTCTAATTGAGCTAAGATAGACCAAAAGGAGGTTATGATTTAATTATTTCATGTTTTTCATATGTTATATGATATATGGTATGGCTGACCTAAATGGTTTAGGAATGTATGACCAACCTAGTTGGTTTATGTTCTTAAGTCATGTATATAAAGGCAAGATTGTTTTAGGCCTAGACTAGTTAAAAGTGTGTATAAGTGAGATATAGTGCTTGAGAGAGCTGTAAGAGGTATTCTAGACCATGAGGAGTGAGCCTACGTTGAATATTTGAAGGTGGTCTTCCTATAATAGTGATTTTTTCATGCCCATTCCAAGGTGAAGGAAGTTGACAAGCAAAGAAGCATACCATGATAGTTTGAGAAGTGATCAAGAGAAGAAGAGAAGAGAGATGGTCATAATTTGTTGATAAACAACAAAGTGAAGTTGAAAAACAATCAAAGGTAGTTGAGTTGGTTTTGAGGCACTTACGGAGTTGGTGCTTCCTTGCAAATTTGTGCTTGTTAAAACCTAGTCGGTGGGTGCTTAGAAATTTGGGGTTGGTGCTTCACTAAATCTAGAATTTTGTAATAATTTATAGGAAATTTATCTATTTATAGAAGTTCTAAGTGGGTTTTCTTCCCCTCAAGGGTTTTAGACTTACATATGTGTGTTCTCTCTTGCTTTATGTTTTAATTAATGGTTTTTCATGCATAATAAGATCATTATGGTTAATGTGTGTTGAATGGTTATTTTGATGGTTCATGAAAGTTAATTTAATTGTAAGAAAGTTTTGAGGACACCGATTCACCCCGGTGATTGTGCTTCTAACTAAGATGGATTTCAAAAAGCAAGCTCTGTTTTGCACATAATTTTTCAATTGTCCCCATAAGGAATTAATACCGAGTATTCGAACCTAACCAAAAATTATCACCATGGAGTACCTTACCTAAGGGTAGACCCTTTATTATATTTATGAATTGAGTTCTCTAAAAATATGCCTCTTCCTTATTTGTGGTGGCCATGATTGGAACTCCACCCAATCTACCTTGAAGTATTTCCTTCTTCCTTTTATCCTTAAATCCCAACATAAGATATAAATAATGAGTACCCATACTTATGCTCACCTCTCCTTGAATATTGTTACCTTGTTTTATTTGGGTTCCCAATGTTGCTTCCAAGTTGCCCCATTGAGTTTCCTTTACAAATTGGCTTAGATCATATCCTATGAGTGTTGGTGAATGAGTGCAATAGTCATATATAAATTTGCATTTCTTCACATTAGTAAAATTATGGTTGTATGTGATTATTAGTGGCATTCTTGCCTTAAAATACTTTGAAATTAGTAACATAAGAAATGTGCAACAACTATAATGCTTGAAATCCCTTTCACACATCATGCTAAAATTAAATAGATTCATCATATATGTCAACCTAGAATTGTCCAAGGAGAGTACTATCCTTCCAAAATATGATTTAAGAAATAACATCATACTGTGGTTGTAGCATTATACGTTCTTGTGCTAAATTGGGATGGTGGTGGTTGGATACCATCTTGCACCCTCTCTAAAAACGCGTCATCCATCATGTGGGTGAGCTGTGTTCAATGAAAAGTTGTAAAAGCCATGGATTTGGGGTAAGAATCTCTAAAGAAACCCCAAAGGATTTTAGCAAACTGATCAATGGACCATCTGATAAGAAATGAGCAAGGTTTTCTTCTTTGCATACATTAATTTGAAGTAAACAAGCAAACTAAGCAAATGAAGCTAACCTCTATTCTTTGAAAGCTTGAAATAATGAACCTAAGAGGATCTAAGCATTTAGTTATGTGTTTTAAGAGAAAGAGATCTCCCCATTAATGGCTTCAAGGCCAATGGATCTTCCCTTTTACTCCATATTGGTGTTATGAAATACAAAAGCAAATGCTAATAGCTCAATGGAAGAAGATGAAATACAATCTAAAGCCTAAACAAAATACTATAATCTGTGCTAGGAAGAAGAGAGAATTCTTAGGAAATGAGGGAGGGGGTATAGCCCTATTTATAGTTTTCTATTTGGGAAAATAGGAGATTTGGGTGCATGTGGGACAAATGCTAAAGTCCAAAAAGCACTTTTAGCAAGTCAAAGTGTGTTTTGACTATGTTTAGGGTAATTAACCTAGGTTAGACTAATTAATCCCATTTAGAGAGTAATTAGGGTTTTAGAAGGGTTTTAGAAGGGGTTCTGGAAGGTCTAATCAATCCAATGAAATGGATTGATAGTCCAGGAGATAAAAGAAGCAAACTAGAAAGGAATAAGAAGCTAATGTAGTTAGAATGAGGCTATGACACTTGTTTAAGTGGTTTATAAGAGGAAATACGACCAAAAGGATGTCGTGAGAAGGGAGTTAGATAGGTCTAATTGGCAGTGTGCCATCAATTTGCAAAGGGAAGAATAGGGGGTGTAATATTAGGAATAATAGTGCATTGACCAAACTACAGGTGTCTACATTTGCCCCTCTTTGGGGTGACGTAAGCTACGTCACTTCAAAGAAAGTAGACAAATGCAAACGAGTAGAATTTTTTGAAGGGGTAGAAGAAAAATTAATAGGATGAAGGATGATGGATGCCCCCTCGAGTGCTAATGGGGTGACAAAGAAACTCGATCGGTGATCGAAAAAGAAAACAACATAAAGAGAAGTGTACAAGAAGATGAGAATCAAGAAGAAAGAGGGACATTGAGCTATCCATAAATCAATTACTATTAATATATAATCATCATAATGCTTAGAATCATCCTCATGGGTCCTTATTAAAATGTGAGCATGCGATAGAAGCGTAAAATGACATGAAAAGCCAAGATACAAACAACTGTTTTGTGCTAAAAATGACCAACTCCATGCAACATACATGAATGCAATATTTGGAAATGTCAGTGAGATCTAGGATGATTGCCATGCAATAGACACAAATTTCAGCCGTAGATGACCAATTTAAGCGATTTTGAGCCATTTTCGAAGTATTTCAATGTTTTTGGTTTTAAAATGGTTTTATTAATTTTTTATTTTTATTTTTGAATTTTTTGAATTTTTATCGGTCAGAAGAATTTCAAAAGATCAAAGATCTTCTAAAAGTACGCACAAGGGCGATAGTGGGAAGGTAAGGCTATCAGAAAGCTAGAATATATTCCCACAAGAAGAAAAATGGGTTGAGAATAATTTATTTAAAATAAATTAATAAATAATTATCATGATGGGGGAAAATAGATGAAAAATAGAGGAAAAGGCGAGGAAAAGGCACCTGAAAGGTTTGTAAATTATTTCAATGCAACGGAGAAGTGACCATGCAGGGTGGCACGAAGTGCCCCAACGTGTGAAAATTAGTAAAAATAATTATTTTAATACAAAAATAATTATCACAGTGGATAGAAGAAGGTTAGAATGATCACAACGGAGGAAACATGCCCTGGGGCATCGCGATGGATTAATATACCCACCGGGGTCAGTAACAAAATCATGACCAATTCATTTCTACCAAAGCTCTTGTAAATTTTTACCATGAGTGAGAGCGACAACCCTAGAGTGAGATGGCAAGAATACCGAGTAGGAGGAGACGCGCGGATCACATCTGAGAGTTCATGCGGGACCCAGTGGATGGACCTTACATGAGTGGCCTATCCCTCCTAGTTAATTTACACATTTATTATACTTTTTAGGGCTTTTCTAGGGTAAGTAGGACCAATTTGACACATGCGCATGGGTGTATGCATCGATTTGATAGGTACGCACATGCGTATGTGTCAAAACAAACAGGGATGCACACACACATCCATTAACGGTGGATACACGCACGCGCACCTATAGTGAGGGAAAGTTGTGGATGCGCACGTGCATCAAAACCAAGGGACGTAGGTGTTAGAGGGGACAAGACGTATATGCACACGCGTATGTGTTAATGCAGCGCGTAGGCATCACACCAGGCATGTATGCTCTTGTGTGGCACGGGGTGAATGGAGAAAAGGTGGAGGGGCGTGTACATGTTGGTAGGGGCACACATGTGCTGAAAAGGCACGTAGGCATCAAATGAGGCACGCAGCGCTAGGAAGAAGGGGGAAAACAACCGGCTAGTAAAATAGCCAAGTATAGAGAAAAATAGGTGAGCCTAAATTTAGGAAAAGAATAATTAGTAAGTTAGATGATTTAAAGAAGCATTTTCCTTAGAAAAATAGATAGAAATAGGTAAGTGCCTAACACTTGTGTTGATTTTGCAGCGTATATTACCCATTCTTCAGACTCGTGAGTGCTATGGGTGGTTAGTAGCGATAGAGGCTTAGTTTGATGATGATGATAGAGTGACCCTGGAGAGCCTCCTATATGTGACGAGATTGACTCATGTGGTCGAGATGCCACAGATTACATTGGATCATGACCTCTTGACAGCCATAGCACAAAATGAGAGTTAGGATTTAAATTTAATCACGAGACATATATATTGCTCGAGAGAATCGATTCAATACATTGCAGGTGGCTAAGAGGTAACAGTGGCATTACGGTCCATGTGGGAGGCTTGAAAACTCCATGAATTCTCATGACGAGAGAAGGGAGGAATTGCAAAGCAAGAATGTCCAACGTTAGAAAGAAGCCCCTCCTTACAATTTATAGGAAGAATGAGAGAGAAAAGAGAGAGGAATTCGAAATCTACCCCAACCACCTCCGAATGCATTTAACTCATCTCATCATGGCGAAGCGGCGGATCCTGGCGAAACGGCGGGCTGCCTAACAAGAGCGGCGAACCATCTGCTGCATTAAAATAGTTTGTTGACGCATCACTTGTTTGGTTATTCGCACCTTTGGAGGTGTTTCTTGATTTTCATCCTCCAAACTGAACCAAAATGCAAGATTGACCTTGGAAACGTGTAGAGAATTTTACCAGCTTTCCATTGATATAAGAGTGCGCAAATCCGAGCTCGGATCAAAAGTTATGGCGATCTCAAGATTTAGGGCACGAAATGCATTTGAAAACGGATTTTTGAAATTCTTCCCCGCTCTCGCCACTTGGATGACACGTGGTAAGCTCGATTCCCTGAATAATTCTCTCTCCTCTCCCTTTTGGCGGGATTTCCTTTGAAACTTCCTCGTGGGCCCTTAAATGGGACACGTGGCACGATCCTATTTGTTCGGCTCGGTGCTCGAAAATTCACCCTTTGACTTTTCTGACCTTTACTCCTATGAGGACACGTGGCGCTTTTGATTAGTCCGCGGTCCTGCCCGGCTCTCTTCGCGCCCTTCGCCTCCATTTGTCCCGGATGTCCCATTTGATTTTGGGCCCTTTGTGCTCATTTCGGCCGGTTCGGGCATTTCGCGTCCATTTGTCCCAGATGTCCCATTTGATTTTGGACCCTCTCGACTTATTTCGGCCGATTCGGACATTTCGGGCATTTTTGGCCCGCTTGTCCCACTCGATTTTGGACTGTATGGCCCTTTTTCGCCCGGTTCGGCTGGTTCACGCCTTTGCGGCGAGATGTCCCAATCGCTCGTGCACTGTGCTCATTTCGGGCCGATTCGGCGGTTCGAATCTTTGTCCCAAAGCGTCCCAAGCAACACTTAGCCAATTTTTCTTCCTCCTTGGCCGGATCGGCCCGCGTCCTCCGCGTACCAGCCCGATTGTCCCAAATGCAATTTGGGTGCTGAGGCTTTTCGGCCGATCCGCGCCTTGACGTCCCAAATGTCCCAATTGCTCCCTTGAGTAGGACTTAGCCAATTTTCACACTTTTTCCTGGATTGACTTATTTGCCTTTCTGCAACTTTTGATGCATGTTATCGAAATTTACCGGGGGGAAATTTTGACAACAGTTTTGACGATTCAGCGGGGTTACCTGCCTGCTAGGTAGAAGATCAGTGGCCTTTTAGCAATCCATTGGGCATGGAGTTATAAGCAATAACCTGAAACAAGCCTGATACTGCAACTTCTTCTCCAGCAACACTCCGAACTGTAGAAAACGACCCGAGAGCAGTGAAACCTGTGCCAAAGCACTTAGGGAAATAGAAACCTAAATACAACAGGACAATGTGCATACGCACTTAGAGGAATTAAGGAAATCTAAACTAATATTTACAAGGGCAAACCTTTCTTAGTAGCAATGTTTAAGATAGACTCCGTTAACCGGAATCTGAAGTTCCTCTCCATCCAATGCAGACAATTGGAAGGCATTACTTTTTTTACATCCCGTGACCATGTAGGGACCACTCCAGATGGCATCAAACTTGGAATGCCTTCCTGGTTTTGCCCGATCTGCATCCCATTTCAGAACTAGGTCCCCTTCCTGGAAGGTCCTTGCTCCAGCTCTCTTATCAAACCATCTTTTTACTACGGCTTGATCCTTCTCAATCATCTGAACTGCATGTTCTCTGATTTCTTCTATTTCTATCAATTCTGCATACCTGACCTCCATTGGTTCGAACTCAGATAACTCGAACTGCTTCATGAGCTCCAAGGCTGGCAATTCTAATGATATAGGCAACACCGCCTCTTTCCCATAGACTAACTTGTAGGGAGAATTACCTGTAGACCTCTTTGGTGTTATTCTGTCAGCCCATAACGCTGATTTTAGCCTTGTATGCCATGTTCTTTGATTTTCATCTAGAGTCCTTCTGATGATTTTTAGCAAATTCTTGTTTGTGGACTCTGCCTGTCCATTACCCTGCGGGTAATAATTTGAAGAGGTGCTCAAATATATTCCATTCTTGACAGCCCATGCTGTAATTTTTGAACCTATGAATGCTAATGCATTATCTGATATGATGGTGGCCGGCACACCGAACCTGGTTACTATTCCTTCATAAAAGTCTAGTATGCTAGACTCACTTGCTTCTTTGAGCGCTACTGCTTCGGTCCACTTGGTGAAATAGTCTGTCGCTGTAAGAATCCACTTGTGGCCTTGACTCGAATTGGGATTGATGACTCCAATGAAGTCCAATCCCCACTGCATGAATGGATGATCTACTGAAATTGGACGAAGGGGCAGTGCTGCTAACCTTCCCTTCCCTGTGAAGAATGCACATTTCTTGCATTTTTTGACCCATGAATAGCAATCATTGAATATAGTAGGCCAATAGTAACCAGCTTTCATGGTTTTGAGAGCTGTTACTCGTGGGGTGAAATGGCCTCCTGCCTCCCCGTCATGGAACTCTTGTAAGATCCTCTCAATCTGACCTGTCCCAACGCATCTCAATAGAACACCATTGATGTCTTTTTTAAACAAGATACCATCAACAAGCACATAAGGAACTGCTTGTAGTCTGAAGTACCTTCTTTTAGCTTTGCTCATTTCGGAGGGCACATGCTACATGTCTCGTCAGGAAATGTATCATATTCCGAGTCCAACAGGAGTAGACACATCATCATTTTCTCCTTTTTGATCATCTTGTAACAAAGCAGGATGCCTTCTTTTTCATTACTGTTTCAACTTGTCGACTTAAGGCAAGCTACTCACATAGTCCCTTCCACGTATTAGTTTGGTAACCTTGATCTCGATGTCATATTCCATGACACGGGTTATCCATCTGCACGTTTCTCATTCAGATCCTTGTTCAGAAGGAAGTCCTTAACCCTAACATGTGAGACTAATAATTGGATCTTGTTGTTTGCGACTAGGTGCTTGAATTTCTTTAAGCTTCTGATTACCGCAAGGACATGCTTTTCAATGAAAGAGTACCTAGTTTCGTATTCCTCCAAGCCTTGACTGAAGAAAGCAACTGGTTGTTCTAATCCTCCTTTGTTTTGTTGTACCAAGATTGCAGAAATCGTTTCCCCACCACCAAAGGCATATAGCACGAAGTCTTTGGAGAAGTCTGGATTGACGAGAGTCGGAGCTTGAGATATAGCCTCTTTGATTGCCTCAAAACTTGCCTTGCCTTCAGATGTCCACTTAAATGCCATGCTCTTCTTTAACATCAGCGTTATTGGCTTCACAAGAGCAGCAAAGTTTGGGACAAATCTACGGACGAAATTGATCCTTCCCAAGAAGCTTTGAAGAGCCTTCTTGTGACTCGGCAATGGCAATGCTTGAATTGCTTCAACTCTTTCTGGGTCAATCGTCAACCCCTCCTTTGAAACAATATGGCCTAAAAGCTTTCCCTCGTGAGCCAAGAATATGCATTTTTTGGGATTCAATGATACCCCAAATCTTCTACATCTCTGAAATACTTGCCTCAAATGACAGAGGTGATCCGCTGCACTTTTTGAGAATACAGTGATGTCATCAAGATATATCAAAACTATTTTATTGATCAACCCCTTGAATGCCATATCCATTGCCCTTTGGAAGGTGGCTCCAGCATTTGATAGCCCAAATGGCATTTTCTTGTAGGCATAGGTTCCCCATTTGGTGGTGAAAGCCGTCTTGAATTGGTCATCTTCTTTCACCATCACCTGATTATACCCTGAGTAGCCGTCTAGGAGAGAGAATCTCTCTGAACCGGATACTACTTGCAATATTTGTTCCATTGAAGGAAGCGGGTAATGGTCTTTGAGAGATGCCCTATTGAGGTCTCGGAAGTCCACACACAACCTGATTTCTCCACTCTTCTTCCTGACCGGAACCAAGTTCGCAACCCAGCTTGAGTGCTTGATAGGGAATATAATGCTTGCCTCGATTAGCTTGTTAAGCTCTTTCTTCATTAGAGGCTCAATGTGAGGGTTGACTGGTCTCTGCTTCTGCCTGACGGGCTTAGCATCTGGATCCAATTCTATGGTATGTTGTGCCAAATTTGGATCGAATCCTCTTAAGTCTTCATAGCTCCAAGCGAAGACATCTGGAAACTCTTGGCAAAGTTGTATGAAATCTGATTTCTCCTGTTCGGTGGCCACTTTGCCAATTTGAAGTGTTTTACCTTCCCCAACCAGAATTGGCTCTGAATCTTCTCTCTTGACCTGTATGTTTGCCTTTTCCTTACGAAACTGGTCGTTAGGGTTGAAGATAGACTCCAATGTTACCAAACCCTTAGGAAGCTTGTTTGTCCGCAGCTGTACTACTTGATCCCCATACTGCTGCTCTAATCTGTCCTGATTCCTAGCCGAAAATTCGGCTTCTTCTTGCAAGAAATTGACGATCTGTTGATCGTTCTCAAACACCTGCCAGCTTGTGTTATTATCTGGAACTACTGGCCTTACAACCACATGGATGTGTGGCTGCGTTTTTCCTCTTCTGATGTTGTCAACCACATCAAACGTTGCTCCAACTGCTGCGAGCCTATCTGTGGCTTCATTTCCTTTCCTGGGTATGGACACAATGTTGAAAGCTTCGAAATCCTCAATGAGGTCCCATACCCTATTCTTGTAGCTCCTCAGCAAGTCGTTCTTTGTAGCATGTTGCCCCCTAACTTGGTTGACGATTAGCTCGCTATCGCCAAACACCTACAAGTTCTTTATGTCCTTTTTCCTGGCCCAATGAAGTCCATGAATCAATGCTTCATATTCAGCCGTGTTGTTCGAACAGGAAAACTGGAAACGGAAAGCCGAAAAATATTTGATGTCCTGTGGTGAAATCAACACTGCGCCGCCTCCAGCACCTTGTCTGCTTCTCGAACCATCGAAGAATAATCTCCAGATTTTGTTTTCATCTCTTTGTTCAGGCTGGATGATGTCAGGAATGGGTGAATTTTCCTCGTGTATACAATACACGCCTAATTCAGATTCTTCAATTTCTTTGTATGGGTCAAATTCATGACTTTTGTTTGCCCATTCATCCAAAGTTAAATCAGGAATTCCCTCGACCTTAGTACCTATTTCTAGATCACTTGAACATTCCTCCTGATCAAAAGCTGAGCAATTTGCATTGATAGGGCCTGGTACATAAGGCTCAATATGGAAATTGGCAATTGGTTCTGACCTGATTGTTGCTTTGGCTCCATACCTTGTCCTAAAAATCATGTGCGACCAATCTGCAGATAAATATCCACCGATTTTCGCAGTGAAGTCTCTTGATAGACACAACGCAAAGAGTGGTGGAAGGTCAATCACAGATACATCTTGCAAAACTGTAACATTAGGACAGGAATGTAGTGTTAGACTTAACTCCTTGATGACTCCAACAGTCCCCACTGCCGTTCCATCTAACTGTACAACTCCTTTCAGTACTGGCTCATATTTCAAACCCAGTTGGTCTGCTATTTGCTTTGGCATCACCGAACTACTGGCCCCTGAATCCAACATGCAGTTGTGCATCAAGTGATTTCCAACAATCAATGAAACATAGAAAGGCGGAGGCTTCAAAAATTTTCTTGTATGCCCCCCATCATGTTGCACTGCATTAGTGAGAACTTTCTCATGTCCCAGGTTTGATACATTTTGGGCGGATCAATCACCATTAGCAGCTTGCAATAAATCTCGTTGCCCTGGGATCGCCAGTGATTCCCACATGGAAATGTTCACATGTGTCTTCTTCATTTGATCGATGATGTTGAAAGTGGATGAACTATCCCTTTTCTGCCCCCTGCTTGGTATAACCTTATCTGGAGCTTGAGCATGTGCGTGTGTTGCTACAACAGGGACCTTGGGTTGATTTTGCACATTTGGAGCTGTGTTTGGTCTACTGACCCCCTGTTGTGTAAGAGTGGGTTGAGAAACAACTGGATTAGACGATTGTCCCTCTTCTATTCTTCTCTTCTTTGATCGTGTATTGGCAGCCATGCCTTGAAAAGGCTGTTGGTTAACTCCACAGAAGTCTTCCGTTTGCCAATTTGCCAATGTGGTTTCTGTTGGGGGTCCTTCTTGTTGCTGTTGATTCTCCTCCTGGCTTGGATCTTGAGCAACACCAATGGTTTGCACCATCAAGGCCTGATTCAATGCACCATTGAAACATGCTGACTGATTGTGAGGTAGATTGCAAGGGTAACACCAGTCGTACTCCTGTGCCATATTATTTTGTGCTGGTACTAATGCCCTAGAGGCAGATATGGCATTTGGATTATAGGGCTGGAAAGGTCTATTGACAGGAGGCCTTGTTTGATTTAAATTTGCAGCTGGATTAGGTGGTCTTTGAGGCTGATATGGCTGCCTATTAGGTTGAGCTTGAGGCTGATACGAAGGTCTAAAACCTTGAGCTTGTTGTCTCTTGAGTGTGACCAGCTCATTACCTAAATTTTGCAGTTGCTTCATGACCTCTTGAAGCTCATTTGGGGCACCTGGAGATGAAGTGGAAGCTTCGTTTGAACTCTGATTCCTAGGAGTGGGAATAGGAGCTAAAACAGGTGCTTGACTAGTATTTGGGCTCTCTATACTTGGATATAATGGCATTGGAGGCCTAGGAGCTAGCTTGCCAGCTTGAATCAGACAATTTTCAGCTCTAATGGCAATACTATATGCAGCAGGGATAGTTGTGCCTCCCATAGATTGAACCAACATAGAAATATCAGAATTTAAAGCTTTAAGGTAGTATAGAAAAGCACCTTCTGTTGTTGGCCTGACTGCTATTGGAATTCTATCCCAAGATCTTTGAAATCTGAAGTTGAAGTCAGTTAGCTGCTCATTGGAAGCTCTCTTGATGGTTGTCAGCTGCTCCAAAAGAGACAAGTTGTCTCCCTTCTCCCCAAATTGATCATGAAGTGCAATACATAGCTGATTCCAGTTTGTGATAGAGCCAGCTCCAAGGCTCCTAAACCATTGCAATGCTTTCCCCTTGAATGAAGACGCCAACAATTTGACAGCTACTTGCATCTCATTAATCTCATGGATTGCACAAATATTAGCGATGTCCTTGACATGATCACCAGGAGTGGTCTGATTTTCTCCAGTGAAGTATGGAATGTTCTTCAGAGCTGCAACTGGGATTGGATTTTGTGCATTGAGAGCAAGTGGGCTACTGCCTGTGAAGTTGACATAGGGGTTCACTGGTTGCGCCATTCTGATTGGTCTTAAAACCCTTGTATACTGAAAGAAAGGCCGCTCAGGTGGAGGAGTTGAAAGAGTTCTGTTTGGTGGAGATGGAGACCTTTGAATCCTTCTTCCTCTTTGCCTTCTTCTTGGAGATAATTGTAGGTATTCAAACAACACTTCTTCCTCTCCAACTCTTGACCTTGTGATTCTTCTCATAAGCTTTTAGGCCTGTACTGCTGAAATTCTATTGATTCTTCCTCTTGGAGTCGCCAGATATGCAAATAATAGCTCTTTTAAGCAAGAAAATTGCAGCAGATGCATATCAACCTTGCTGCAATAAAAATGAGACCTCTAGGTCCCACCGGGCGTGCCAAAACTGTTGATGCAAAATCACAGCACCCCTGGTTGCAGATCAAGTTTCTAGGTTGATCTCTTAGGCATCCAGTGTGATTGCATAACATCGAATCCTTCTCCAAGTGTGGGACTTGAAAATGAGAAGGATTCTCCAGAGAAAGGCTGGTTCCTATTCCTCTGTTCAGATGCACCAATGAAACGCAGAGGTTTACCCCAAAAACTAATCTAACTACCAAGGAGACAGGGAGAGAGAAATGCATAAAAATAAACCTAAGCTAGGGAGGTGATGCACCGAGGAATGAAGAACATAAGTTTTGCAAAAATAAACACAGACCATATAGACGCAATACCACACCACGCACAGGTAACCGAAATGCAATGAGAGATCAAAATGACAACAATGAATACATGAGAGGATTTAAATTTAATCACAGACATATATATTGCTCAGAGAATCGATTCAATACATTGCAGTGGCTAAGAGGCAACAGTGGCATTACAGTCCATGTGGGAGGCTTGAAAACTCCATGAATTCTCTTGCAAGCAGGAGAGAAGGGAGGAATTGCAAAACAAGAATGTCCAACGTTAGAAAGAAGCCCCTCCTTACAATTTATAGGAAGAATGAGAGAGAAAAGAGAGAGGAATTCGAAATCTACCCCAACCACCTCCTGAATGCATTTAACTCATCTCATCATGGCAGAAGCGGCGGATCCTGGCGAAATGGCGGGCTGCCTAACAGGAGCGGCGAACTGTCTGCTGCATTAAAATTGTTTGTTGACGCATCACTTCTGTTTGGTTATTCGCGCTGGAGGTGTTTCTTGATTTTCATCCTCCAAACTGAACCAAAATGCAAGATTGACCTTGGAAACGTGTAGAGAATTTTACCAGCTTTCCATTGATATAAAGAGCGCGCAAATCCGAGCTCTGGATCAAAAGTTATGGCGATCTGAAGATTTAGGGCACGGAACAGGCGAAAACGGATTTTTGAAATTCTTCCCGCGCTCTGCCACTTGGATGACACGTGGCAAGCTCTGATTCACTGAATAATTCTCTCTCCTCTGCCTTTTGGCGGGCTTTCCTTTGAAACTTCCTCGTGGGCCCTTAAATGGGACACGTGGCACGATCCTATTTGTTCGGCTCGGTGCTCGAAAATTCGCCCTTTGACTTTTCTGACCTTTACTCCTATGAGGACACGTGGCAGCTTTTGATTAGTCCGCGGTCCTGCCAGCTCTTTCGCGCCCTTCGCCTCCATTTGTCCCAGATGTCCCATTTGATTTTGGGCCCTTTGTGCTCATTTCGGCCGGTTCGGGCATTTCGCGTCCATTTGTCCCAGATGTCCCATTTGATTTTGGACCCTCTCGACTTATTTCGGCCGATTCGGACATTTCGGGCATTTTTGGCCCGCTTGTCCCACTTGATTTTGGACTGTATGGCCCTTTTTCACCCGGTTCGGCCGGTTCGCGCCTTTGCATCCCGGATGTCCCAATCACTTTTGATTTGCTCAGCTGCTCATTTTTGCCGATTTGGCCGGTTCGAGTCTCTTTGTCCCAAACGTCCCGAGCAACACTTAGCCAATTTTTCTTCCTCCTTGGCCGGATCGGCTTCCGCGTCCTCGCGTACTTTGGCCCGATTGTCCCAAATGCAATTTGGGCTGCTGGAAGGCTTTTGATCCGATCCGCGCCTTGACGTCCCAAATGTCCCAATTGCTCCCTTGAGTAGGACTTGGCCAATTTTCACACTTTTTCCTAGATTGACTTATTTTCCTTTCTCCAAATTTTGATGCATGTTATCGAAATTTACCCTCGGGGGAATTTTGACAACGAGATACACAGGGGGCTCAGATATCGATCCTTTTACACCAATATTAGACTTAGGTATAGATGGTTGTCACTCGAGGGACCATGAACAGGCACGATCACGGGGCTACATTATACGAGAGGATCGTGCCGGGCCCGGTGTGTAGGCTATCAATGTAGATAGAGATTGATAGGTTGCTTCCTCTAGACAAGAGCTCGGGATGATATAGGCAGGGTGATAGGTGAGTGTGATGCTACCCTACAGGAAGCCCTTGCCTCGGGAGATGTATATTTGATATGAGATGCTTTATGAGATCCGGCGGCGAGGCTTTGTACTATCGAGGCGCTACTTGAGGTGGTCTCGACAGAGCGGCCGAGTGGTTCCATTCCGGTAGTCGATGATGCAAGTGTGAGTTCCAGTCGCGGTGATCAGGTCATTGATTAGATCAGTTAGGCAGCCCATCGTAATGCAATGGTCGGTGGGACGACGACCATCAGCGGTGAGGGTGATACCCCTGTGCGACAGTCCATTGCATCCACCACTCTTTTATCGACTAGGTCATGGACAGGAGCCCCAAAATGGGGCGAGAGATATGGTTGAGCTCCTTATCTTTCTTTGTACAGATGTATTGTATACATGCCTCTTATGAAGGCTGATTTTGATGTATAGTTGTATGTACCATTGTTTTGATGATGCCTCTTGATGAAGGCTTGATTATTTTTATGCATGCCCCTTTTAGATGGCATATTATATCGATGATGTATATTTTGAGCACTGACCTAGACAGTTATACATGTATATATGGACATTTTGATATACCATACTATGATTTATGCTTTGTACGAACATTGATTATGATGTATGATTTCTCTTTCCTTTATGTATGTGACATACCTTAGATTTAGAGATGTGTATGTTTCATGCTTTCATATTGATCATGTATCTGCATATAGCACCACATGTTTTTAGATTTATGAGATCTTTCTGAGTTTTTATTCTAGCACTTGGGATGATACTAGATGATATTGGTGTGGGGGGGATAGATTTGTGATCATGCACAACCCCTCTTGCCCCCATTGATGATACGATATGTGATGATTAGGTTAAAGCATACATGCATGATGTGATGTAATACTTAGCATTTATATATATATATGATAGTGAATGATGTTGAAAATGTGATGAAATGATAGATGATAGATGATAGATGTCATAGCAAACAAGCTGTGCAAAATATACAAGAAAAAGTTAACAAAACTAAACAAATATACACACTCAAACAACACAACAAAATACAACTAAACAAACACTGCAAAAGCTAACAAGAGATTAAAAATGGTATCTAATCTAAGCAAGTAAAATGAATCCTAATAAATACATACAACAAACAAAGAATCCTACAAAAAAATTTCACAAGTATGAGAGTTCCTAAATGAATGTAATGCCATACACAATCAAATCAAACAAGATCCAATATAAGGTAAGCAAATGAACCATTCAAAGAACAAACAATTCAAAGAGGCTAAGCACATCAAAACTATACAAACCAACAACTAAAAGCAATTAAAGCATTACCTTGTTTTTGTGGGACAACATTGACATATTTTCTAATGTTTTTGGGTTTATCTAAAAAGATAAGTTTTCACAACTACGGTCTTCATTGTTGTCTAGGTTTCCCTAAGATAACGTTGTGAAACGAAAGTAGCTTTATCCCTGAAAAGGGAAATTTTCTAGATGTTTAGATTTTTGTGTATCTTTTTCCAAATGTTTTTGTATTTTCCAAGGTCATGTTTTGAAAGCAATGTACAAGAACAAAGAAGCGTGGATTCCCTAGTGTGATGTGGGAATATACAAAATCCAGAATGCCACGCGTGTATGCACGAGAAAGTGGCAATGGTGTTTTCATGCTCATTGTTAGATGGGAGTATACAAAGGTAATGTCCTCCATGTAGACATAAGAGCAAATAAACCAGATCATGGTATGGCAAAGGTGGCTCTAGCAGGATCCCTAGACCTAGCAGAAGAAGTGATACCTAGAAAGTGGTGATGATTACCCATCCTGCCATAAGAGTAACTTGCATCCAGTGAATCTTCCTTGAGTGCCAAAAACTGGTTTTCACTCAAAGACTTGTCCATTGTGCCATAATTGCATGGTTTTCACATGAGGACAACCTATTTTTTTGGTACTATTTTCTGCTTTTCTATTTTTTTCTTGTTTTTTCTTTGTTTTTCCAATTTTTAGTTCTTATCTGATATTCTCATCATGCCTAAGCATAGAACCACTTGAGGTGCATGCCATTCATAGGTTCTGGAAGCTCTTCACCATCTGAATATGCAAGTTTGTAGGCTCCTAATCCATATTTTGCAATCACTACATAAGGACCTAGCCAGTTAGCCTCAAACTTTCCTTTCTTTTCTCTGTCTTTGATGGTGTTCTTCTGATTTTATTTGAGAACTAGATCCCCTACATCAAATTTTTGATGAATGATGCATTTGTTATATCCTTTGGACACTCTGTTCTGATAGAATTTTAGGTGATTGAGCACTCTGATACACTTTTCATCTAATAGTTCTAACTCTGCTAGGCGAGCAACTCTATAGTCTTCATCTTTATCAAGATAGTCTCTGAGATATATTCTCAAGGAGGGAAGCTCCACTTCTAAAGGTATGATGGCTTCCATACCATAGACAAGTGAATATGGGGTAGCACCAGTAGGAGTGCGAATGGAGGTATGATAGGCCCAAAGGGCGGGATGTATCTATAGATGCCAATTACGACCAGTTTTACTGACCATTTTATCCATAATCCGTACAAGGGTTTTATTAGTGGCTTCTACTTGTCCATTACCTTGAGGGTAATAGGGGGTAGACCACTTGAGTTGGATATGGAAGCATTGACACAACATTTTAACCATTTTGTTTTTGAAGGATTTACCATTATCAGTGACAATGGCTGAAGGGATCCGTAATGGCATATGAGATGGTTCATGATGAATTTTGAAATCTACGCACTAGTGACATAGGTAAGAGGGACAACCTCTACCCATTTGGTAAAGTATTTGGTGGCAGTGATGATGTGAGTATGACCATTTGAAGAAGAAGGATGGAGCTTCCCTATGAGATCCAGGCCCCATTTAGAGAATGGCCAAGGCGTTGCAATAGGTTGTAAGGCTGTGTTGACACATGTATTAAGTTCCCATATTTTTGGCATAGTTCACACTTCTTTACGAAGTTAGCAACAATCAGATTCCATGGTAGGCCAATAATAGCCTACCCTCAATAGCTTTTTAGCTAAGACCATGCCACTAGTATGCACTCCACAAATACCACCATGTACTTATTTAATGGTGTGGATAGAATCAGTAACATCCAAATAGTGAAGTAGATTCCCATTGTAGCCATGATGATAAAGGGTGCCTCCTAGGAGGGTATAATAGGCTATATGGTGGATAAGGGCTTTCTTTTTAGAATGGGTGATGTTTGGTGGAAGAGTGCCATCTTGTAGGTATTGAAAGATAGGGTCATACCAAGGGGATAAAGGACCAACAACTTCACATGCCAAACATGACTCCGGCATAGCATATGCAGGCACTTGTAAATGCTCTACAAAGAAAGGCATCTTGCTTTCTTCAGGTGCTATGTGTAAGAGAGACCCAATTGTAGCCATAGCATCCACGGATCTATCATGTGACCTCGGTTTTTGCTCAAATATGACCTATGTGAAATATTCCTTTAAGGTTTCAACCATATTTTTATACGGAATAAGCTTTTCATATTTAACCTTGTACTCATCATTAACCTGTTTTATGATAAGTTGAGAGTCCCCAATGACTCGTAGTTGTCTGATGTTCCATGTAATAGCTAGCTTGAGGCCAATGATGAGTGCCTCATACTTTGCAATGTTATTTGTGCATGGGAATCCCAACTAGAATGCTCGTGGTATGACATCACCTATTGGAGTGATGAGGACCACTCTGCTCTGGATCCATGGAAGGTGAAAGATCCATCAAAATGGACCTGCCATTCTACATATTCTTCAATATACATCATAGATGCATCTGGTAAATCTAAGCACAAAGGTTCCATTCCTGGGAGAGGAGCTTCTGCCAACTGATTAGCCAATACCTGTCCTTTTAAAGACTTCTGATTCATAAACTCGATATCAAATTCACTCAGGAGAATGATCCAATTAGCCATTTAGCACTTTGTTAAGGCGGGTTTGGATAAAAGGTACTTGAGAGGGTCAACTTTGGATATGAGTTTGGTTTTATTGTTTAGGAGATAATGGCAAAGCTTTTGGAATGTGAAAACAATTCCAAGTAGGCCTTTTCTATTTGGGGGTAATTCAACTCATATGTGATCAAGGTGTGGTTGAGATAGTAAATTGCTCTCTCTTTATGGTCTAAGTTGTATTGGGAAAGTAATGCACCAATAGCAAACTAGGTAGCTAAAATGTATAAGAGGAGAGGTTCACCTAGGGTAGGCGGCATGAGTACAGGTGGGCTAGCCAATATTGTTTGAGTAATGCAAAGGCCTTCTGATAGTCAGGTCCCCAATTGAATGTGACATCTTTCTTGAGCAAATGGGTAAAGGGGTGGCACTTATCCGTAAGTTGTGAAATAAAGCGATGGATTGCCTGAATTTTCCCTTGTAGACTCCTTAGTTTCTTGAGAGTGGTAGGTGGTGGAATTTATGTGATAGTTGTAACCTTTGTAGGGTCCACTTCAATCCCTCTTTGTGAAACAATGAACCCTAGGAGTTTTCCTGATAAGACACCGAAGACACATTTCTTAGGGTTCAAGCAAACCTTATAGTCTCGTAGACGCTAAAAAATACACCTCAATACTCTAGGGTGTTCTCTTCTACTCTTGGATTTTACTAGGATGTCATCAACATAGTCTTCCATGATGTCACTTATCATATCATGGAATATAAGCGTCATGGCTCATTGGTAAGTAGCCCCAAACATTTTGAGCCGAAGGGAATGACTTTTGTAGCAAAATGTTGCCCAAGGGTGATGAATGTTGTTTTAAGCTGATCTTCTTCTGTAATTCATATCTAGTTATAACCTAAAAAGCCATCCATTAAGGACAACATTTCATAACCATTGTGGAATTAACTATCATGTCAATGTTAGGTAGGGAAAATCATCCTCTGGACATGCCTTACTTGATGTCACAAAAATTGGTGCAGATTCTTATGCCGGACAGGATTTTTCTATCTTTGGGACTATGTTAGAGATCCATTCCAAATAGTCAATAGGTTTAATAAAATCAGCAACTAACAGCTTTTCCAATTCTTCTTTGACAAGGAGCGCCACTTTAGGTTGCATCTTTCTCAATTTTTGTTTGATTGGCTTGGCATCTAGGTGCACAACGAGGTTGTGCACAACTAGCTCTGGGTCTAAACCAGGACATATCTGCATATGTCCATGCGAATATGTCTATGTATTCTTTTAAGAGCTCTACAAAGATCTTTTGTTCCTGAGCTGAGAGTGAAGCTCCCAACTTTAGTATTCTAGGCTGCTCCTCTAAGCCAATGTTGACGTTGATTGTTTCCTCAACAAGCATTTTAGAAGTATCTTCCATCCGTGTAGGATCAGGGGGAAGAGTAAGATCGACCTCCTACGGTAGTTCATTATTTTATTTAAATGGATAAATCACTTTATCTTTAGACTCTTCATTTTGTTTGTCTATGAGGTTATCAAAGAGTTTGTCGCTATGAGATTTCCGTTTATCCTTTTTGTTAGGTTTCTCAAAAGTGGTTGTACCTTTATTTATAGCCTTCTTATTCAACCATCCACACATCTCTACTTCTTCCCCGAAGTAGGAACATGTGTCTAATTGAATCTTAAATCCTTTCTTGTGGTCTCCAACTAGAATAAAATCTCGAGTCCCATGAAATCTACAAATGCCTCATCATTTTCAAAGAAATCCAAGGGCACGTGAAGTTGTTGATCCCAATCTATGAGTTCAGGATATATAAGGGCTACTTGATATTTGTTTAAGGGAATGGATTTGGATAAGGTAAGGACCGAAGAATTTGGGAATAGGTTCGTGGAGGCAAGATCCTCGTAGAGGCTACATTGGGAATCTATGTCACTATCAGAATGAGATGAAATGTCCTCACATTCAGAAGAGGTGGCGTCATTCTCAGAAGGTAGAGCGTTATGAGGCTTTATCCCAAGGCCATGTTTATCAAACTTAAAATGAGGGATGGGAATAGGATCTAATTGGCCTTGTGCATTAATGCCACATCCAAACCCGTTATAGCCCATGACAAACATCATGCAGGGACCTTTGATGTATTGAGGTGCTTGATTGCATGAAGCCATGGTGCCTTTCGCACTCTCTTTGGTAGGTTCCTCTAACATTTTCTCCTCAGATAGGAGACTGCTATGGACAAATTTTTCCAATGGTTTAGGACATTGCTCACAAGAGCTCTTGAACTAAAAATAAGGCTTATCCCTTGTCCTGGGGGATACTGATAAGTATGATATCAACGGAGCCTGTTCAAGAGTGAACGGCTTATCTGGGCCATATTTTGCTGATGTTTCTCCCATGAAGTGAATGGGTTGACCAATGAAGGAAATTCTTGATTGCAAGGCATGAGGGACTCTAGATCTACCCATTTTTTCATAGCTTCTATCTATAAGGGGACAACTACATCTGCAGAAGGACATTCGTAAGCGGCACGAGAAAAACTATGCAATGCCCTACAATGTGTGAATGGTTCTGGGTCTCCCAAAATGGTAACCACCTGACCTTCATGATATAGCTTGATGCACTGATGAAAAGTTGATGGAATAGCTTGCATGACATGGATCCATGGGCGCCCCAAGAGCATGTTGTATGGAAGGTCCAAGCCAAGGACATGGAACATTGTGTCATGACATGTTGGGCCCACCTCCTTGGGAACCACTATAGTCCTGCATTGATTCTCTTTCTTCATTGTCATATGTAGTGATTGTGATAGTCTTAGTTCCCAGCTCTATTTTTGAATGAACTAGCTACTTAACGAGCTTCAAAGTGTAAATATTTAGACCTAATCCACCATCTACAAGTACTCTCTTAATCTTGTGATGGGTAACCACCACTTCAAGATACAAGGGTAAGTTATGTTCTAGGTTGTTATGCGGGATTGCAGTATGATCAAAAGTAATATGATCATTGGAGTCTAGGCGCGCAATCATGGCTTGAAGGTTCGTGGGGTCTACATATGTGAAACCCCTGAATTTTGCAAATTTTTGTACAATATATTCTTATGGGTGTTAGATATCTTGAGGAGATCAAGAATAGATATCCTAGCAGGTGTTTTCTCTAAGCTGTTCTATTAAATTATATTGTCCTTCATGAGAAATAGGTATAGGATTTGGTATGACTAAGCGAGCACGTCTTTCCCTCTCTTGCAACTCTTCTCTAAAATCCCGATGGTGTTGATCCATTCATTAGATGAGCTAATACATCTAATGAGGGAATCATAAGGACTATCATTCATAGGGTAAACATAGGCATCGACCCTATACTCATTGAGAGTTTTCCTTGATTGGTTTCCTTTTCTTTTTATCCACATGGTTAGGAAAAGGTTCATTGTAAATACCCATTTTTCATTTGGGCCTTTCCGGACTCGGGGAGAATCCAAAGCAATCTTTCCTTCCTCGATGAGGTTTTATATATAATGGTGAAATCTTAAACACCTATCCATTTTGTGTCCTTTAACATGGTGGAAGTCGCAATATTCATGATCTTTGAACCAAACCGGTTTTGGAGCATCCTCTAGGTATGGTACTGTTGTAGTGGGATATTCCACCATTTTTGCATCATCCAATTGTTTTAGGATGGTAGATAAGGACTCTGTTAAGTATGTAAATGTACGTTTTGTAGGTTCTTTGGGACGAGGTCCTTGCAAAATCTTTAAAAGTGGGCCATGTCTGCACGACTTAGACTCTCTTGGATTCCATTATGCCATCACCAACAACATGTTTATTTTTATTGAAGAATTTAGGTTTGTTTTTGGATTTGGCTTCATGTTTGTTTTTAATGACAGATTTAAGCATTCCCTTGGCAATGAGGGATTTCTCAATTTGGCTACCTTTCTCTATGACTTCTTCAAATTTTGAGCCACAATGCATTTGTAAGTGAAAGGCTATTTCAGGGTTTAAGTTAGGAACAAATATGCTCACTAACTATTTTTCTGGTAATGCACAAGGAAAACAACTGGCTAACCACGCCATCATTGTAAAAATCCTACAAATGTCTCATTGGGTTTTTGTTTTGTATTGCATAGATCGTTCATTGTGATGTCACTTTCCATATTATAGGAATAATGCCTTACAAATTTTTTCTACTAATGCGGGCCATGTTGTAATGGAGCCCTTGGGTATGCTATAGAACCATTCCAATCCCATGGCTCCTAGGTTGCGAGGAAAATTCATATTAAGAAATTATCGCTATATGCGACCTCTTGGCAAGCCATGTAAAATTCTTTTATATGATCATGAGGATCACTTTTGCACTTATACTTATCAAACTTGGGAACGGTAAAGTGTTTTGGGAAAGGTTGTTGTAACATGTCCTTGTCAAAGGGGTAAGGGCATAGTTCTTCATACGAATATTTCTTATTTTGGCCTACATTTCCTGTTGTAATGTAGTAAGCGTATCTTTCATAGATTTTAACTCTTCTGAATGAGTTTCTCCTTACTAGGTGACATTGGTCTTTGTACCTGAGTCACCTTAAAGGTATAGTTTGTGTGTGGATCAAATTGAAACTCGCTAAGTTTGTTTTTTTCTTTGTCTTTGTATATGTTTCTTCTTGAAGAGCCTAGGTTTGCTAGTTTCGACTCAACTTCAAGATCTACTTTTGGAGGATCTCCTCCTCAACTAGGGGGTCCTCTTCTTCATCAAATTTTGGAGGAGGGGAAGCTTTACGCTCAACTTTCACTTTACGTGAAGCTTTATAGCGAGGTTTTTGTGATGGTTCTCCTTTGATAACGGCCTTATGTTACCTTGAAGTGGAATCGTATCCCACATGAAAGGGTTATCTATGTCTAAGATGAATCTTCATTCTCCTAGGTTAGGATTAATGACCTTTGTTTCTTCTTCACGCTCGTGTGGAATTTTAGCTCCTAATGCTAAGACTCTTGCGAGTACTTGATCTTTATTATAATATAGGAGTTCATCAAATCTATTTAGGTCTAACCTCTATTGTTCTCTGGAAGAGTCTGACTCTTCTCCACTATGGTCAATTAATGCCTCCATATCTTTGACTTGAGAAAAGAGAGGTGCTAAATTATTGCCACTAAATGGGAAGGTTTGAAAGGGTTTTCTCCTATATCATGCTCATTTGATTTGGTTGCCATTTTTATGATTTAGGCATTACTAGAAAACATTTGTATGCAGCATGTTAGCGCGACCCCTAAGTGTATGGTTTTTGTAAGCCACTCAAGGTGATGTTCAAACTATACTATAATGTATCCTAGATGTAGTGTTATGTAGTCTTTTTATCAAGGAACACTCATATGCACACCTAAATGTAATGATCACTCAATTTGTTGTTACCAAGCCTATGCCCTAAAAATAGATAGTGACAATGATGTATCAATATGTAGGTCAAGTTAGAACCCTAACAAGGCCTAAGCACTGACGTGATGTTGTCACAGTCCCTCAACAAGGTATATGTAAAACTAGTTTGAATGCCGATGAAAGCCAAACCTTTGAAAAATGGAAGTCGCGAATAAATATAGTGTAACAACGTCACCGTGATACATTAACCAAGCAAGCAAGGTGTTAGTACCATGACAACCTTATTACAATATATATATGGCGTTATCGACACTTTTCAAGAAGACTCTAGATGATGTCGAAACTGAAACCAAGTGATAAGTATAACAAGGAGTTTTAAATTATGCTAGCAATGTAACCACACAATAAAGGGACTTATACCATTTTCTCAAAGAAATGAGAATACAATATAAGTACCAAGATTGTGCGTCTAGGATGTGAACAACACTATCAACTCAAGAAGAGACAAGAGATGAGTGAACCTACGGCGGTGAAGATGATCTTAAAATCAAGATGGAAGGACTTTTATCAAAGATACGAAAAATGTACCTATGCACTTTAGACATTTAACAACCTAGCCACAAACATGGATGGGTGTAAATGGACAAAAAAGTGGCAAGCACTATCTCTGATAAAAACACGTGAGGCATGCACCTTTCTCACCCCCAAAAATGGGCGGTGAGAATGCAAGGGTATAGATTAAAAAGATGAAAACAAACCAAGTGCCACTTGGGTAGAGTTTCACCTCGTCCGAAGACAAGAATAAAAATAAGAGAAAGTGGGACATAGTTTAGTTTCGTGGTGAAAGAAACTTAGATCAAACTCATAAGGGTTCTTTTCCTTGTTCGACAAACAAGGTTCAAATTCCAGATGAGTTGTCACTTCGTGATGGCTTGACGCAACAATGGACTAGTAAAGTGGGCTCCAAGATAGAATGGCCTCCTTAATAAGTTCTCTCAACTAGGTGTTACAAAGTTGTCTTAAGCGAGCGTGATTTACCCAAATAGTCCCTTGCCTATCTTGGGAGTATCTCGGCTTTACTTTACCCCCTTCGAGCACAAAGGGAAACTAGTGCATCCACGTGTGCTCTCCTTGGGGTCATCATATGGACAACCAGTAACTCTATCTCACAAGGCATACTAGTCAAGTGGGTAAGCGAGCGCTTCTTGTTTCATCCATGAGGTTACTCAGTGGTGGATTACTTTAGGGTTCCTGGAACCACCCCCATTGTTATAGCTTAAGGCATTATTCCAAAGGGGTTATGTTCTAGTTGAGTGGATAGGGACGTACCCTTTTTGAAACCTGTAATACAATGTTCTGAATATGGTGTGTTTTTTATCTTGCTTAAATTAATGTGGTTTTAAGTAGCACACCATTTGTTAACCTGCGAGAACACGTGTATTAGAAGTTTGTGTTTTATTTTTGACACCTTTCTTTGACAAGAGTTTTGGGTCCTGTAGAAAACAAGTTTTAGTAATTTCCCAGTTTGTAGATTGGTGTCAAAAAGAGAACTTTACACTTTGATTTTGATTCCTAAGATCACCAAAAGGTGTGAAGGAAGAGCATACGCAATGTGAACAAGTCCTACTAAAATCACATGAAAGTTCACTTTGTCCTTTATAAAATAAGTGTTTTTGAGCGTTTTGATATAAGTTTGGTATAAGTGTTTCTGATATCCAAGATCACTTTTAAGGTGTGAGGAGAGAGCATGCACACTTTTACAAACTTAGTTTTAAGCTAAAAACAAAAAAACTTAATTATGCAAACTGAAAGATCAAAGAAGAACTCTATTTTTAACTTGTTAGTTTTAGAAATCTGCAGAAAATATTAAAAAAGCATTTTGCAAATTATAGAAAATTTTCCAATCTTTACATTGACACATGTGTGCCCAAACCGACACTAGCTCTCTCAAACCGATAGGTATGTGCCCAACTCAACGTATATGCCTACAGACAAAAATTAGTGAAAGCCAGTATATCAAAACACAAACACTTTGCAACAGACAAAGATGCTTAGTTTTCAACATGTACGCACCTAAGCATAAACAAACAATTTTCAAATTTTTACATAGTCAAACCATTTTACACATACATGGCCAGAGAGGTGGATACACAACCCGGAGATGATAGAGGCGTGTGCGCGTCCATGTAAAGACAAAAATTTACAGATTTTCACATAGTCAAACCCTTGACGTACACTCGGCTGAGAGAAGTGGATACGCGACCCAGATGACGGAGACATGTGCGCATCCTGTAGAGATAAAATTTGTAAATGATAAGGATCACAAAGCAGTACGTGCCTATTCTGATGAAGACATTGGGGTTTCAACGTGTACGCACCCCTTGTTAACACCTAAACGCACCCTGTGAAAAACCTACAAAACTCACATATTTTCAAATTTTCAAGAGCAAATAGGTTAGTGGTTAGTCAAAGTGTCCTATTTCTATATCAAACCCACAAAATGCATGTAAATGAAGGTCATTTATCTAGTGTTAGAAATAGAAATGAGGAAATAACAAGTGATTTGACCCAAAAACTTGAAAATGAACTTTGAAGAACTCAAAAGACCTCCATTAATGGAGGATGGAAATAAGTGTCCCATCGGGCGTGCCAAATGTGTTCAATGAAAATTTGTAAAAGCCATGGATTTGGGGTAAGAATCTCTAAAGAAACCCCAAAGGCTTTTAGCAAACTGATCAAGGGACCATCTAATAAGAAATGAGAAAGGTTTTCTTCTTTGCATACATTAATTTGAAGTAAACAAGCAAACTAAGCAAATGAAGCTAACCTCTATTCTTTAAAAGCTTTAAATAATGAACCTAAGAGGATCTAAGCATTCATTATGTGTTTTAAGAGAAAGAGATCTCCCCATTAATGGCTTCAAGGCCAATGGATCTTCCCCTTTACTCCATATTGGTGCTATGAAATACAAAAGCAAATGCTACTAGCTCAATGGAAGAAGATGAAATACAATCTAAAGCCTAAACAAAATACTATAATCTGTGCTAGGAAGAAGAGAGAATTCTTAGGAAATGAGGGAGGGGTATAGCCCTATTTATAGTTTTCTATTTGGGAAAATGGGAGATTTGGGTGCATGTGGGACAAATGCTAAAGTCCAAAAAGCACTTTTAGCAAGTCAAAGTGTGTTTTGACTATGTTTAGGGTAATTAACCTAGGTTAGACTAATTAATCCCTTTTAGAGAGTAATTAGGGTTTTAGAAGGGTTTCAGAAGGGGTTCGGAAGGTCTAATCAATCTAATGAAATGGATTGATAGTCCAAGGAGCTAAAAGAAGCAAACTAGAAAGGAATAAGAAGCTAATGTAGTCATAACGAGGCTATGACAACTGTTTAAGTGGTTTATAAGAGGAAATACGACCAAAAGGATGTCGTGAGAAGGGAGTTAGATAGGTCTAACTGGCGGTGTGCCGTTAATTTGTAAAGGGAAGAACATGGATGTAATATTAGGAATAATAGTGCATTGACTAAACTACAGTGTGTCTACAAGAACTACGTCTTCATGTGGTTACCAATTCTCTTATGGTTGCGATTGGGATGTGGGGAGAGCTAGGATTATAAGCAACAAAAATCCTAAAGTTTGTGGTGACACTCTTCAAGAACCACGAGTTATGTTTTCTATTACCTACAACCATACCAAATATGTTGAGTTAATAACACATAGTCAAAATATCTCCCGAACCCTAGACTTCCATGTGCAAGCAATCTGAAATTTACATAAAATAATCTATGTCCTTTATCTATCAACATGTTATTCATCTTTTCATTAATTTTTACTTGTTTACCACAATGATACCAATATGGAAGTGAAAAAGGAGGAATCAAAAATCTAAAATATTATGGTCATGCCTTGGGATTCCGATAAGGAGCTCTCTTCTTTGGGTTGAATTAGAATCCTCTTCCCATTTAGTACCCTTCATCTTCTCAAAGTTGTTAGAATATTTCTTATGATGACCAAAATATTGCCAAGACATAGCATGAGGGTGATGTAGCAATTCCTTGCTATGAAGATGTTTAAATTGCTTACCATAGGTTGTTGTCATGAAATTCCCAACGAGCTGAAGATTAACATGAGCATCTAGAGAGGCCCTTATTCCATGGGCATGCCTCCCAACAAGGTCACCTGGAATTTTAGCCCCATAAACCCCTTGCAATTCTGATTCTTCTCCATTCTTAGCACCATTTATAACATGATGATCACCCATGTGCCGTGATTTATTATGGAGCATCAAACTTGCCATATGGTCATTATTTTCAACAAATTTTCCATGACAACATATCTGAAATGGCATAGTATAAAGCAAAAATATGAATCCCCTTCATACTTTTGGTTGTCCTCCAGGTGTTCATCTTTATTTTCCTTATGAGAATATTTTGAATAAACATCATTGTGTTGATACATGTAAGGAACAACATCATGAATCTTGTCAGAATCATGGACACCATCAATTTTATTTTCATGACTTGTTTGAAAAATCCTAGCAAGTTGATCATCATCCTTATCCTTGGGCAATTGAGCTTCAACCATCAACCTTTCTTCACCATCTTGTAAATATGATTTTCCTTCTTTCTTGGGCTCATGTTCCATGGTTTCTTCATCCAACACATGCCCCTTCACATTATTGTTTTGAAAATCAGTCAAGGGCTCATCCTTAGGAAAAAGGATAGGTACTTCTAGCACTTCCATAGACTTCTCCTTCTCAATTCCCAAGAAATTTTAGTGTTATTCTTCTCCCTTGATCATAATGGAGTGATTATTTCCCTCTAGGGTTGGAACATGTTTCCCACTTTCCTTGGGTATATCTTAGGGTTTAGACCTTGGTCTAATTCCCACTCTAACTTTATTCGACCCTATGAACTCAAAGTGAGTGACATGTCATCAAAAATATGATCTAGATGATCCTTGTAATCCTCATAGATGGTAGATATTATGTGGCTACCGAATTTCATGTCTCAATATATAGAATGACTTCTTCTCTAGGGAGGAAGGTAGGCTGAAATGGCCTAACAAAAGTTCCAAAACTTGACCTAAAGGGATGCTCTAAACTATGAATTTCCAAATAATTTCCTTCTCCATTGTGGTGTCATGGCCCATGAATATTTTAAAAGTTAGGGCTATTAAATCCATAGTATCTACCAACCTCTCTTTCCCTTAAATGAGTCTATTCAACTTGGCCTCTTCGGAATCTCTGTGGCCCATGTTATCCCCTTCAAGTGGATGCTCTAAATTCTTATTTTTGAATGCTTACCTAAAGGATGGGAAGATCTATGCTTTGATGCCACTATAATGTACCTTCTATGGAAACAAATGAGGAAGAAGGGTTTCTCCTCAAACCCTAATGGATCAAATCTGAAAATGCACCATCAACCAACAAGCATCAATATGAAAATGACTGTAAATACTCTTCAACCATATTTGAGCAATTAGCAATCAACCCTCTAGGGAAACAAAATGTATAGGAATTTCACATAAACATACAACCATGTAATAAAAGCTGAAAATGCTTCTACACAATTAATTCCACCACGAAAATATTTATCAATCCAAATTACATCAAAATAATAGAGAAAATAAGTGATCACACCTAACTGTAATTATTTTTATGACAACAATAGTACAACCAAAACCAAGGGCTGGAAATAATAGATAATCCTCTCCAAAAATCACCAAAAGTGTAGTTTTAACCTCATAAATTATGAGGATCAAGAATATCAACTCAAAATTCCAAAATGTGCCTTAGAAATCACTAAATTCAACCTCCAAGCTATTCACCTTGAAGCTCAATATGACCCCCACTTGAGACCATCCTTGCATAAAGGATTTTTTTGTCCCATAGTGTGATCTTATTAAAGGTTTTTGTCCTCAATAGGTGGCAAAGGAAGGGTTTTCATACTTAATATAAACAAGAGAAGATACTCGCTCCACTTCCAAGGAAATCAATCTCCAAAATAACATAAAATTGTTTTGGCCACTTGATCCACGTTTATATCCTCCTTTTTGGCACTAAGGATAAATTAGAAGACTAATTCTCATGGCTGTCCTCTTCAATGAAGGAGTGTACTCTTTAATATTCACTTAAGAATACTAACCTCATGAAAAGGGAAAGAGTGTTTCTTTATCTCCATCGTAGTCCTCAAGAAGACTTAACTCAATTAAGGAGAGATAATAGTTCCTCTTGCTTGTATGCCAAATCATCCATCACCTAGTTGAATCACTCCAAACCACGATTAGTAGTAAAAATAAATGAATATGAAAATTCAAACACATACAATTATGGAAATGTTTACCTCCCTTGCTACCCTTCCTTAAGGCCCACGGAAGGTGGAATGGGCCCAAGGCCTTCATAGTAACTAGCTTGGAAAAGGGGACATTACATGTTTCTCTATATTTGGCATTTATAAAATATGTTTTCTTTATGTTTGATATGCCTTCTATGTGTTTGATATTATTTTAGTGTGCATTTGACGATTATTTCATGTATAATGTGCATTCATTTATCTATGCACACTTCTACTTGATTGGTGTGTATTTAGTGTATGATATGCATACTCTTTGATTAATTTTCAGTGAGTAATTTCCTTCATATTGTATACATGCACCATTTATAATTTGCTTATTTTTATTATGTATTTTATATAATTTGTGGTGTCATGATTCACATCATGCCCTATTTATTTTCATGCCCTTGCCTATATTTTCATGATCCTTATCATGCATCTATTAGGGCAAAACCTATGCTCGTTGATTAAATTATTATATATTTCTCACATAGGGGCATGTAATTTATTGTGCTATATTGCTTATACCATGCCCATAGTGGGGCATATCTATCTTGAAAACGACTATACCTTGTGTGTATGGTTTCATCTTTCTCATATAATTACATTCACCCACTTGGGGCATACAAGCTTTTGAATTTTATTGCTTATCTCTTTCCCATTATAGTGGGCACAACTCTCCTACAATTAGATTACATATATCTTTCCCACAAGCTATAAAATACTCTTGTGCTTACATGGATTATATCACAATATCACATGGGGAATATTATTATTACACTTACACCACTTATTTTAAGGCCCATATAGGGTAACTTTCTTATTACATGCATGCTTTCATGATGACATATCACTATTTTTACATTAGTTTTTATTTTTCTAGTATCCGAATAATGCACACAATCATTTTGTTTTTAAAACATGTGATTCACAAGTTCAATCAATACATCATAGAGGGCATATATATTTGACATATTTATCTTGAGGACATTCTCTTGCTCTCTCAAAAGAAGCAATCACATGATGGTACATACCATTCTCCACTTGGTCACACCACATGACACACATTCTCCGATTAGTCTCACCGCACAACACCAAATATATCTCATGTATACAACATAGATTATGAGACATGGATTTCATAATCTCTTCTTCATTTTTTTTTGACAACCATGTATATTCATATGCATTATCTTTATCTTATATTTAAAAATTTCATTGATTATGGATTTATATTGCCATTATGACTTATTCACTTGCACGTGTTTCCTATAGATATGTTTATAGAAGAATAAGTTTTCATATCCCACACACATTAATGGGGGTGTTATTACTATAATATTTACAAACTTCACTATGGAGATCAAACAACCTCTCTCTCTTTTCAAATTTTGATGCAAGATCATCACTCCATACATATAAATAAACCATGTAGACATTAATTTTGGCTTGTAGGCATGTTCACAAGTCTTAGGATTTAGTCTATGTAGTTAGTCTTGTTTTAGGGATTTCAAAATTTAAATAGAGCATTTCCCTCCAATTTACAAAATTTGAATGTTTGGGCCATGTTGTCTTGTTGTAGTTGTTTTAAAGTATTCTCGAAGCTTGGAAAAAGGGTGGAATGAGAAAATATACGGTGTGTTAAGTCCTCTCTAGGGTCACATGTCATGAAAAGAGCTAGTCATGCTAAACTTAAGGCATTTTAGGTAGAGGTAACCTCTTAGAGTGGAATCTCATCATAAGTCATGTTTGTAAGTGGTCTAATGAGAAAAAAATTGAGTAAGTAGTGATGGAGAGAATATAAGAAGCATAATGTAAAGAAACTATTTATTATATGTAGATGAGAATCAAAGTGTAATGTCCCCTTTTTCAAGCATTAATTAATTAATGCAAGTCAAAATTAAATTGGGGTAAAATTGATTTGCACATGTGGATTTAAAAAATAAATAAAAATAAAATAAAATAATATTTAATTTGTGCAAGTTGAATTGGTTAGGAGAAAATCAATTTTTATTTGGAGAAAAAGTAATTAAATAAAGGCAAGTCGAGTTCCTTGGAATTAATTAATTATTTTTATTTGAACAAATCAACTTTATTTGGCATGGGTCATTCCTTTGGGCATCATTTATTAATATTTAATTCTCCCATGCATTCTAATTTTTAAATATTATTTGGGGAAATTAACATTTGCAATGGAGTTGACTTTCAAGGCTATTTTTAAATTAAAAGACTCTCTTCTCTAGGAGATGGCGCCAAAAAAGGAGAAAGCTTTGGAGATTGAGCAAAGAAATTCTATAAAAGGAGATGATGGGCACCCTTTTCACATGTTGATGGTTATTATAACTTATCTTCATGCTTGAAGAGGGATGAATGTCCACTAGTGATAAAAAACAAAAGGTGTTCATCAACACCACCCATTATGAAGTGTGTGTGCCCTTGAGAGTTTGAATTGATAAGTTATTTGCATTTTATTCCATATATGTGAGTCACCATTTTTGGAGAGTGCATGAGCTTGTTTAATGAGGGTTTTTGAGAGATTTGTGTGAAGATTTCAATTGTTTTTGGTTTGATTTTTGTGCATCAAATCGACTTGTTTGTGAAGTATTTGTGGTGCAAATTGATGGTATTTGAAGCAAGTTTAAATCTGATAATTTCCAGCATGTTTATTTAATTGATATGGCCATGATTTGACCATTTTATGCTTATTTATGCGGCTGGTAATTATTTTGCTAAATCAACTTTTGTAGAGGTTTTAACAATCATTGAAAAGGGTTTTCTAATATTTTATGAGCTGTTATCATAAACCAATTATTACAGATCTGAAAATAATATTTATTGGGCTGGAAAGTGAAGGGGAAGAGATGGAATTAATTTAAATATTTTTCCCTAACCCTAACGACTTGATTTGTAGATTTGGGGCTGATTTGAGTGGGGTTTAGTGGGTGAAAATTTTTTTGATTTTGGTTCATTTGAAAGCTCCTAATTTTATCTTCCATCTACAATTTGTTTCATGCAAAATGAGTTAATATTAAGGAAGATATTAATTTTCGAAGTTTTCAACTATTTTCCAACATCTTTAATTTATTTTACTACTTCTGCAATTTAATTGGTTAAAGAAGTGATATTTCGACTAGATAGCCCATCTGAACCCTTACCTTGGCTCACTCCAACCCCATTTGGGTTGTATTGAAGCCGACATTGGGTTAGTTGAGGTGAACCTAGAAGGGTTTCTCTTCTAAGTTTACTTCCATTGCAAGTAGTTTAATAAAATTTAATTAATATCCCAAAAGGGGATATTACAGTGGTATCAGAGCTTCTTTCCTCTACTCTTGTGGGGATTGTGTTGGCAAAAATTAGGAGGAATAAGGGAAGTTAATTTCATAATTTTTGGAGCTAAGTTGATGCCCTAAATGTGTTGGGTGACCTATTTTTAGGGAAAAATTAGGGTTTTGTGTTGGCTATGCAAAAACTGATTTTGGGATATTGTTCCTCATATTTTTGTGGCCCAAGATCCAAAGTTTCAGCTCTTTTGGACTTCTCTAGTCAAAGATATGGATTTTTAAAGTTGCTATATTTTTCTGCAGTATTTTAGGTTTTAAAAATCAGATTTCAATTATTTTCAGAAAATTCCTTTTGGAAAATTTGCTCCATAATATTATCTATCATTCCCCAAAGTTTCATGCAATTCCAGGGTGTTTTGAGCAAGTTATGCAATTTTTCTAAATTCAGCTAGGGATAGTGACGAACTTACTATTTATAGTAAGTCTCCCATTTTCAGATCTAGAAAAATTTCTATTTTTGCATATTCAGATTGGGAAAATTATTTCAGACTTATTGCAATTTGTTTGAGGGTATCACAGGAGAGAAGATGGGAATGGAAAGTGGAGGTTTCACTCCAAGGCAAACAAAGTTCCTGCAAGGGTTGTTCAAAGAATGGCACAAAGATTTGCAGCATAATATGGCGGCCATGATGAAGGATACCTTGGATCCAAGCAAAAACCATTGCTAAGAAGGACAGTCCAAGAAGGGTAAGCCAACTCATCATGATGACCCTTTTGAGACTTTGCAACAAGAGTATGCATCTCTAAGTACGACCACAAAGGAACTCTTGTCTTTTCAAGGGTATTGTAAGCTTCGTGGTGTCAAGCAAGACTTCCGCCATATGCAGCCCCAAGAGGACACCATCTTGAGGGAACACGATAAGCAAGGTAAAGAAACTTTGTTAAAAAAAGATGTTTGCTTATCTACTAATAGTTACATACATGGTGATGAAAGGAAAATGATGTCAAAGAAAGAAGCAAAGGCGGAGTTCAAAAAGGGTTTGCAATGTAAGGTAATGATTTCTAATTCTAAGGTTGTTTTTATGATGCTAATCATATGTCAAGTGGGAATAAGGTTGAAGAAGAAGAAGAAGAAATTTTAGATCCTCCAATTAGGAGTGAAAATTTAGTGGTTGAAGCCACCATTCCGGGTGATAACATTGGCAATCAGTTTGAGCATGAAGAGGGTATATCAGAACTTCCTCTTTCAGAAAAAGGGACAACTCACATGATAATATTTCAAGGTATGAAGAGGTTGATTTATGGTTGCACACTTTTTTATTTCAGACTTGTATTCCTCATGAAAAACATGTAAGAGACAGGGATAAAATGAGGATTATGGGCTGCAAAATGGAGCAAGAAGACTCCTTGGGTCAAGGTCACTTATATGGGCACTCTAAGGTATGGAAACCAAGTGATTTCCCACTTTCTACAAAGATTATCAATTCTGATTTTGTGATTTTTTCATCTGATTTAATGGGAATAAGTGAAAGTTTAGAATTGACTATGGCAAGCATAAGTGTTGGAAAGCATGATTGGGCTTTAGGAGATCCGGAAGTAAGAGGGACAAGTATTTTTCAAAGAGTTGATGATGACTTTATGATTGAAAGATCAGTTATGGCAACTATTAAGGGTAAGCACTTTGATTTGTATCATTATCATACTTTGTCCTTACCTTGCTTTGTTTATTATGAAGATGGTGCTAACAAGGAAGACAAGATGAAAGGTGCTAAATGGATAAAGAATCTTCCTAAGGCAGCCCCAGATCATTGGCAAGAAGGCCAACACCTTCTAAAAATCAGTCCAAGTGAAAGTAAGGGCAGCAAAGGGGTGGTTTCAAAATGTGGTAAGACACTTAGTTTTATTTCCATACAATTCAGTTTTGACTACATTACTTGGGCTAATGCATGTGAGGAAAAGATTGTGGTTTGGATCTTGAGGAGAAATGACAAAGAACATGGTGGGAGGTTCCAAATACTTATGGTCTCACAAGGTAACACTTGTTGTACCATCTTCTTTTTGTGTGTTGTTTTTCATATTGGTTGGCCCAAAAATTGTATTGTTGATTTCAACATCTTTTGTTGGCCCTACTCTTGGTTTACCACCATACATATAAGGAATGTCATAGCTGGGTTGAATTTTCAAATGGTTAAAGTTTGGTGGAACAATTATGAGTTGTTTTTAGTGACCACATCATTGACATTTTGGAGCCACAGGAAGAATTATGGATATTATAGCAGCTGCACCATCATTCCACTTGTTATCCACATCATGCTCGTTGTCACTAGCAAGAAGGCAACCATAAGTGGTAATTTTCAGATTTTTAAACTTATTCTAATCACTCATGATGAATGTTTGGTTGTTGTTACCTTGATGGATAGTGGGACACACATTTCCCATCATGAGTTGGACAAATTTTTGGGGTTATGGACAACAGTAAGTATGCAGCCTGGAATACTCTCTTGGGTGTTCCAAGCATTCACTCTTGGGAAAAGGAAAGTTCTCCCATCTCAAGGTAATTATTTGAGTACATCTAGTATATGGCACCACTACATGATGAATTTTCGAATAGGCATGATGACTGATTTTTGTGGTGAAATAAGAAAATATTTGGCATGTGTTCTCATACTTTTTGGTATATCTTCCTTGCATAGTTGGTTAATTCAGAAAATGCATGTTCATGTGGTTCATACCTTGAGGATTCATGCCCAAGAGCTTAAAAATCAAGTGAAGAAAAAAGAGAGGAATGTTCTATTCTTTTCTAAGATTGAAAAGGTTTGTTTCAAAGCTGCCATATGTTTATTTAAAGCCCCTAAGGTTGTTGTTCTCAATTATTACAGCCACTTATATTACCCAATTGCTTTCATGTTCATGATTGAAGAGCCCTCTTACACTTTGTGGAACATTATTGATGCATGGGCCAAGCTGGAAATTGTTTGTTCTTGCCAAATTCGTGATTACTTTTCAGATTTCTTGTCAATATTTGGTATGACAGCAGTGGGTTTTCTTGGGAAGCCTTGGGAATTCAAGGAAGAATGGGGCAATCATTGCAAGGTGTTGTTTTTTCATCAGCTCTCTCATTTGATAGGCACATGAGCTCGTTTGTGGAAGTTTAATGGTAGGAATACATTGGCTCATGGATTGAGAACTTGCATATTGCTTGAGGACAAGAAATTTGGGAAGGGAGGACTGTAATGTCCCCTTTTTCAAGCATTAATTAATTAATGCAAGTTGAAATTAAATTGGGGTAAAATCGATTTGCACATGTGGATTTAAAAAAATAAATAAAATAATATTTAATTTGTGCAAGTCGAATTGGTTAGGAGAAAAATGATTTTTTATTTGGAGAAAAAAAGAATTAAATAAAGGCAAGTCGAGTTCCTTGGAATTAATTAATTATTTTTATTTGAACAAATCGACTTTGTTAAGCATAGGTCGATTCCTTTGGGCATCATTTATTAATATTTAATTCTCCCATGCATTCTAATTTTTAAATATTATTTGGGGAAATTAACATTTGCAATGGAGTTGACTTTCAGGCTATTTTTAAATTAAAAGACTCTCTTCTCTAGGAGATGACGCCAAAAAGGAGAAAGTTTTGGAGATTGAGCAAGGAAATTCTATAAAAGGAGATGATGGGCACCCCTTTTCGCATGTTGACGGTTATTATAACTTATCTTCATGCTTGAAGAGGGATGTATGCCCACTAGTGATCAAAAACAAAAGGTGTTCATCAACACCACCCATTGTGAAGTGTGTGTGCCCTTGAGAGCTTGAATTGATAAGTTATTTGCATTTTTATTCCATATATGTGAGTCGCCATTTTTGGAGAGTGCATGAGCTTGTTTGATGAGGGTTTTGAGAGCTTTGTGTGAAGATTTCAATCTGATTTTAGCAGTTGATTATTGTGCATCAAGTCGACTTGTTTGGGTGGTGTTTGTGGTGCAAATTGGTGGTATTTGAAGCAAGTTCAAATCTGATAATTTCTAGCTTGTTTATTTAATTAATATGGCCATGATTTGACCATTTTTATGCTTATTTATGTGGCTGGTAATTACCTTTGCTAAATCGACTTGTGTAGAGGGTTTTAACAATCATTGAAAGGGGTTTTCTAATATTTTATGAGCTGTTGTCATAAACCATTTATTGCAGATTTGAAAATAGCATTTATTGGGCTGGAAAGTGAAGGGAAGAGCTGGAATTAATTTAAATATTTTTCCCTAACCCTAGCGACTTGATTTGCAGATTTGGGGCAGATTTGAGTGGGTTTCAGTGGGTTAAAAATTTTGATTGTTGGTTCATTTGAAAGCTCATAATTTTATCTTCCATCTGCAATTTATTTCATTCAAAAAGAGTCAATATTGAGGGAGATATTAATTTTCAAAAATTTTAGCTATTTTCCAGCATTTTTAATTTATTTTACTACTTCTGGAATTTAATTGGTTAAAGAAGTGCTAATTCGACTAGATAGCCCATCTGAACCCTTACCTTGGCTCACTCCAACCCCATTTGGGTTGTATTGAAGCCGACATTGGGTTAGTTGAGGTGAACCTAGAAGGGTTTCTCTTCTAAGTTTACTTCCATTGCAAGTAGTTTAATAAAATTTAATTAATATCCCAAAAGGGGATATTACAGTTGCTTACAAAAGGGACATTACACAAAGTGTAAAGTTTCAAGAAGACTAGCGGAGGAGAAAACCTAGTTGGTGATAGTTATTGCATGATTTTTGTGTTAATTGTTGTGCATATAAGAGTTTCTTGATCTCGAGTTGGGTGGAGGGTGATTTTAAGCATTTGAGTGGTTATGAGCATTTGAGTTCTAGTGTGTTGATTTTGGTGTTTCTTGTGTATTATTACTCTTCTCTTTGTGACTATTTGAGCATGGTTGTGCATGGTTCATGATATTATGTTTGAGCATGTATGTATTGATCCACATGTAGAATAGATTGAATATGTTCATCTTGGTGTTGACTATCATTTCATGTTAAAACTCCGAGTGGGCTATGACTGTGGTGAACAATGAGTTGGTAAATGGTAAGAAATCTTGTGGATGATTTGATTTGTGAAACTATGCATGGAATTAATTAGTTATTAAATGAGGATAGAAGGTGTTGGTAAACAAATACAAGGAATTGAAGACATATACATGTTACTTTCTCTTGCATGTTGGGATTTACTTGAGACCACGACTTGGGACTATGTTTTGATAGTTGATCAAGGTTAAGTTCTATTTGTCACTATATTCAATGAGTAAAGAGATTGAAATCATTGGGATGAGTATAGTAGTGAGTGAATCAAGAAATTAAGGAATCCTTCTTTTAATGTAAGACTCTAACTCGCAAACTAATAAGTGAAGGTTTTAACATTGTCTCCGACATGCATAATGGAAATATTTTACTTGGTTGAGGGTAATATACTTGTTTTTATGGATCACTGCTAGAATAGAAATAGGTAGGAGGATGAAACAAACCTCAAGGTCAAATTTGGGATCTTAAAACCAATAAGGTAGAAAGATATGTCTTTTGGTCTTCTCGGGGTATATCAGTAGCCTACAAAGTCAAGATATAGCTAGGGCATGAAATTTGGAGACTCAAACAGTGGAACTTAGCCTTAAATTTATCAATATAACATACTAATAGAACTTAGAATGGGATTGTGAAAGAATTTTATAGAACCAATGGTGGAATTTGAAGAAAATCTTGCGAGTCCTCATCTAGGACATGGTAACATAATTGAGACCTAATTTGGAAGAGTAGTTTACAAAGGAAGTATGGCCTAGGGGTGGAGTTGGATCAAGAAAGTTTAGGGACATATAAAAAAGTTAATAAGTTTTGGAAAAGGTATTTTGAGTCTTAAAACTCCAAGCATGTGAATATATTCATGACAAAGTGTAGAAGAAGGGACAAAAGGAACAAGACAACTCAAGAGAAAAATAGGGTTTGAGAGAGAAATACTTGGAGATATCCTCTAAAATTTTGTACACAATTCATTAATGATATAGGGTGTTTAAATATGTATGCATTTCTTATTGGGTACCCTAAATCTTACTAACATTTAAGGTACTATATGTTTTTCTTAAGGGTGGTTTTTGGCAAAGAAAGAGAGAGGTATGTGTTTTGAGTACATTGAGTCCATTTTATGATGGGTCTAACATTTTTAGAGTGTAAATAGGGTACAAGTCATTAAGGAGATCATATAAGGTGAAAAAGGAAAAAAATCTTATTGTTGCAAGAACTAGTGAAGTAAGAGTGAAGAGAAAATTAGGTGAAGGTAAGTATAAAGGAAGTTTCTTGAGATGGAATCAATTAAGAAGTCATTTGACACTGAATGCAAGGTTTAAGGACAAAGTAAGGTGATGGGAAGTCCTTCAAGTGATGTTTGATCAATTTCTTGCATTTATAAGCCAAGTTAGTCATCTTGTGAAGATTGATGATCCTCTTTTTGCAGAGTCTTAACAAGATAGTTTATTGGTTCTTCTTAACATGTTGAGTGAATTAAGAGGTTGTTTAGAATTTCTCTACATCATTTAGTATCATAGTGTGGTGATATTATTATGATTTTTTAGATTTGAATGAATGGTTTTGTGGCTAACAATGTTGTGTGAGTGTGTGAAGTGACAGGTGAAGAGTGAAAAGAAGAGAAGTAAAAAGATAGACAAGAAGATGAGTGAAGAGAAGAGATTGAAACTAGTCATTGACCATGGGTACATGATGCCACAGTGGATGAAGAAGTCTAAGTAAGAGAGAGAGAGAGAGAGAGAGAGAGGAGGATAAGTTAAAGCAAGTGCATGGGAGGATAAGAGAATAAGAACAATAGAGAAGATTGACAAAGATGATGTCGAGAAAGAAGAAATTTAATGGAAGGAAGGAAAGAAAGCAGAGATAGAGGTTTGAGGGTTGTTAGGCCTTAAAAATCAGATGTGGCTGATGATGAAGATGAAGGAGGATCAAAAATATACTTGGTTAAGAGGTTGTTTGAGAGAGAGAGGAAAACAAAAAGAGGAAATAAAGAATAAGTTAGGAGAGAGAGAGAGAGAGAGAGAGAGAGTTGAGGATACAAGAAGAGATACAAGAGTTAAAGAGATGTGGGACATTTGTTAGAGATGATGGAAATATAGAGAGACGTAGGGGAACTAGTTGGAATAGTGGTCAAGAAGAAATCTAAGTGGCCAATAGAGCTACTTGTGAGAAAGAGAAAGAGAGAGCAGTTGAAGGAAGAGATAAGACAAGAAGAGAGGAAGCTAAAACAAGAAGAGAAGAGGATGAGAAAACAAGAAAAATAAGTTTACAAAGAGGTAGTGTATGACGAAGAGAGCGATGAAATGGAGCGGTAGAGTGAAGAAGAGGAAGAGCCCATTGAGGGAGATTTTCAAGAGGCTCAAAGGCATCCAAATTTTAAATTTTATATTGTCTTTAAATGTGTAAATGCAGTACACAAAGAGAAGAATAAAAACAAGAAATGATGCCTTGAATGAAAAGACAGAAAACAAGAGTGAAGAAAATATAGAGGAAGAAGTTTGTGGGAAAGCTAAAGATCATTGTGGCTTAGTGAAGGTTGATAATGCAACAATTAGTGTGATGAAGGGATCATGGAGAGCTCTCACAAGCATGTGGAGCTGGATTAGTGGAGAAGATGAGGTCAAAGTTAAGGTAAATGCTAGAGAAACAATGGAAAATGAAGAAGACAATAAAGATGAAGAAAAAAATGACATGGATGAACAAAAGAAAATGAATGATGAAGAAGAAGACAAAAGTCATGAAGAATCAGATGTAATCAAAGAAGAGCAAAAGAGGCAGATATGATGATTGAAGAGGAGAATGGTGAAGGAGAATCTCATGTAGCAAACCTCATTTATGAAGATCAAATGCAAGATGAAATCCCAACAAGGCATATGAATGAAGACAAAAAGGATGAACTAATTAAAGATGAAGATCGGATCAGAGTGAGGATAAAGAAGCAAAAGAATTGGAAGAAGAAGAAAACAAAGCTATGGAGTTCAATATTTTCTTACCCCTAGAGTATGATGTAGGAGCATCACTCCATACATATAAATAAACCATGAAGACATTAATTTTGGCTTGTAGGTGTTTTCATGAGTCCTAGGAGTCATTAGGAGTCAGTCTATGTAGTTAGTCTTGTTTTGGGCCTTTCAAAATTCAAATGGAGCATTTCCCTCCAATTTGTAAAATTTGAATGTTTGGGCCATTTTGGCTTGTTGTAGTTGTTTTAAAGCATTCTTGAAGCTTGTAAACATAAAAGGGTGTAATGATGCAATATGCGGTGTGTTAAGTCCTCTCTAGGGTCATAAGTCATGAAAAGAGCTAGTCATGCTAAACTTAAGGTATTTTAGGTAAAGGTAACCTCCTAGAGTGGAATCTCATCATAAGTCATCTTTGTAACTGATGTAATGAGTAAGAACTTCAAGTAAGTGGTGATGGAGAGAATATAAGAAGCATAATGTAATTGAAACTATTCATTCTATTTAGATGAGAATCAAAGTTTAAAGTATCAAGAAGAGTAGTGTAGGAGAAAACCTAGTTGGTGATTGTTCTTGCATGATTTTTGTGGTTATTGTTGATGTAAGAGTTTCTTGATCTCGAGTTGGGTGGAAGGTGGTCTTAAGCTTGGTTATGAGCATTTGAGTTCTAGTGAGTTGATTTTGGTGTTTCTTGTGTATTATTAATATTTGTGATTGTTTGAGCATTTTGCATGGTTCAGTGAGCATGGTTTATGATCTTGTGTTTGAGAATGTCCAGTATTGATCCACGTGTAGGGTAGATTGTCAACTTATTCAATGCTTTGAAGATGTTCATCTTGGTGTTAACTATCATTGCATGTTGAAACCCTAAGTGGGTATGTGGTGTGGTGAATAGTGAGTTGGTAAGTGGTAATAAATATTGTGTGTGTAACCATGCATGGAATTCCTTAGTGATTAAATGAGGATTGAGGGTGTTGGTAAACAAATACAAGTAGTTGAAGACATATACCTGTTACTTTCTCTTGCATGTTGGAATTTCCTTGAAACCACGACTTGGGACTATGTTTTGATAGTTGATCAAGGTTAAGTTATAGTTTTCACTATATTTAATGAGTAAATAGCTTGACATCATTGGGATGAGTGTAGTAGTGAGTGAATTAAGAAAATAAGGAAGCCTTCTTTCAATGCAAGACTCTAAGCTCTACAAACTAAGAAGTGAGGGTTTTAACACTTTGTCTCTAATGTGCATAATGGAAAGATTTTACTTGGTTGAGGGTAATATACTTGTTGTTATGGATCACTACTAGAACTTAACTATGTAGGATGATGACATAGACCTCAAGGTCAAACTTGAGATCTTAAAATCAAGGGAGAAAGATATAAGTCTTTTTCTCTTATCGAGATAACTATAGCCTACAATCAAGATATAACTAGGGCATGAAATTTGGAGACTCAAACAATGGAACTTTGCTTTAAATTTATCAATATATCATGCTAATAGCCCATAGAAGGGGATTGTGAAAGAAATTTATAGAACCGAGGGTGGAATTTGAAGAAAATCTTGATAATCCTCATATAGGACATGGTAACATGGTTGCGACCTAATTTGGAAGACTAGTTTGCAAAGGAAGCATGGCCTAGGGGTGGAGTTGGATCAAGAAAATTTAGGGACATCTAAAAAAAGTTAATGGGTGCTAGAAAAGGTCTTGTTTGAGTCTTAAAACCCCAGGACATGTGAATCATGCATGCATGAGTGTAAAAGAAGGGCTTGAAGGAACACAACAACTAGGAAGTATGCTAGAAGTAGGGTTTGAGAGAGAAATACTTAGGGATAGGCTCTAAAATTTTGTGCAAACTTCATTAATGATAGAGGGTATTTGAATATGTATGCACTTCTTAATGGGTACCCCTAAATCCTACTAACCTTGAAGGTACCTAAATACTTGTTTTAAGGGTAGTTTTTGGCAAAAAAAAAAGAGAGAGGTTTGTGTTTTGAGTACATTGAGTCCATTTTATGATGGGTCTAACATTTTTGGAGTGTAAACATGGTAGAAGGCATTAGGAGATCATAGAAGGTGAAAAAGGCAAAAATTGTGTATTGTTGCAAGAACTAGTGAAGTAAGAGTGAAGAGAAAATTAGGTGAAGGTAAGTATAAAGGAAGTTGCTTGAGATGGGACCAATTAAGAAGTCATTTGACATTAAATCTAGGGTTGAGGATAGAGTAAGAGTTATCCCAAATTCTCCCCCAGAAAATTTGGTCAAAATAAGCCCCGCACATAAAGGAAACTTTGAAGTAAACGATTCAAACCCACGAGCTCACTTTCCATAACGACAAACAAGGTCGCATGAAAGCTTGACTCAAGGAGTGTAGGGGAAAATGTGGCTGAATGACATCAATGAAATCAGAGGCCCAAAGGAATAAAATTCGATCCTGCACATGAAGAAATTAAAGAAAATGACTCTTTCGAGTGAATGCGTGCTTCAAATCCAATGAAACATATTGCGGGTGGGCTCTAAAATGAAAAGATGGTTCGGGAAGGAGAAGACAGTGTCAAAGAAACCAGAGGCTCAAAGGAAACAAAATGACGAAGTCTCAAAGAAACGAATTGACAAAGGCTCAAAGTCTTGGGCTCTGCAAATGACTCAAGGCAAGCCCTAAAATGACTAAGTATGGAGGAGATAGCGGACACTGCCAAGTTTCCAAATGGCGCACCTCCAAAGATTAAAATCAAAGGGTAGAGTTAAATAAGCACCAAGCCTCCACATGTTAAGAGCCCCAAAAGTTGCACCGACCATTGAAAATTCTTCGACTCAGCAAAGGGTGCTAAGTGTCTTAACAACACACATTCAAAAGTGGGACCCTAAGTGGAGAATCGAACGAGCGTGGGCTCGCCGCGTGTCCTAGGTCAAAATAAGGAACAAAGTTACGGGTTGAATAGTCAAAGCAGAGACATGCTGGTGGAGAGAGCCAAGTGTCAACACGACGCTCTTTCAAAAGTAAAATTTGGGGCGGGTTTCCAAACGAGCGTCAACCCGCCACGTATCCCCGAGTTCGAAGAGGTGTAGTCGGTCGTTGAAAAGTCCAAAAGCAAGCGGAGGCCTCCACATGTCTCGATCGCGCAACTTCAAAGGTAAAACCTAGGGGCTGTTTTCAAGTGAGCGCTAAGCCGCCACATGCCACATGACTTATGGCCCCACAAACAGAAAGGGTAGGGGAAAATACAAAGGAACTCAGGAATGCCGCCACATGTCTCATGGGCGCAATTTCATATGGGGGTAGGGGAAAAAAATCCGAGTGATGTGGATGTGGTGAGACTCTTAAAATATTACGCACCCACGACCGAAATATTCAAATGGCCATATCTTTTGAATGAGAGCTCATATTTGGGCGGGAGAAGACTTTTTGGAAATGTCTTGACACCCTCTAAGCCATGGAAATATAAAATATCATTTTTATAGGTGTCGATGGGTGAAAATGGGAAAACATCTCCTAGGACATTAATATTGAATATGTTTTCTTCAACTACGAGATCTGATTCGATTGATCCGCCTTTCTTCCTCCTTCAACATGCCGAAAGCAGACATAGGGAACCAAAATCGACAAATTTGGGGCAGATTTGTAGGAGGCATTGATTGATGGTGGTTGAGCCTTCAAAGTAGGATTTGATTTTTCCCTCCTCTCTCTCTTATTCTTTCTATATATTGTAACACTTCTCATTTTGAGAAGGGGAGACATTCTAGGTGTAGGGAAACTCTGTCAAAGTCGTTTCTCGACTCCATTTGAGTTGTAGGCCTTCTCTCGATGCTAGAGAATGTATTTGTGCCTCTGAGCACCACATGTAATAGTTTGTGCACCTTACAGAGCAATAAAACCTTGTTTCGTGGCGTCTTTCAACCCTTAGCATTGTTTTGTTGTTTCTCTGTGCCTCTCTATCTCGTGTTTGCTCCCTGTGCATGTATTTTGCATTTGCGAAGTGCGGGATGTCGTGCTTCAGTGGAGTTTTATGGCGGATACGGATGGGTCTCGTGTCACTTCGTCGACCTCCTCGGTTATTTTTCCTTATTTCATTCTCCCTCAACTGAATATCTCGCACTTCCCTTTCTGGTGTATCACCGCTTAGTGTAGGCTCTTTCACCCTCTCTCTTTCTCTTTGTCCCCTTGGAATGGTTAGATTAGGATTAGTTAGACTCTGTCTACACTGGAGTAGCTTGTGGTAGGTAGATTAGGAGGCAAGAACCGGCTTTCTCCAGAGGGCCATCTCAGGTTTGCAAGTCCCACAGCTTGAGAGATGGTCCCATGTTGTGCAATCACACCGAATGCCCCACTCCACACCGGGCCATTGAGGGTTTGTGATTCGCCCTAACAATAAGGTGATGGGAAGTCCTTCAAATGATGTTTGATCAATTTCTTGCATAAAGTTAGGCATCTTGTGAAGATTGATGATCCTCTTTTTGCAGAGCTTGACAATATAGTTTATTGGTTCTTCTTAACATGTTGAGTGAATTAAGAGGTTGTTAAGAATTGCTTTGCATCAAATTTCAACTCCTATTATTTGTATATTGATTTAGAAAACTCTTAACATGTGATGAAGCAACCACATCAAATTATTGGTAAGTACTTGTTTATTTTATTTTGATATGTATGCACACACACATATCAAAGTAGGCTACTATATAGGTCCATCTAATTTTGGCATGGATTTAGTTAATTTCTATAGTGCTAGTGTATTTGTGTTTATTGTTTATTTGTCCATATTAGCCTTTTATTGACATGTGTTCCTCATGTTCTTTGACTTTCAACACATTCCATTGTGTCATGTGCCACTTTCAACACTTCTGCAACTCTCATCTTTTTTCTTGTTAACTCTTTGTTCTTCAATGTTTGACTCCATCTACTTTCTCTTCTTTCCTTTTTCTCGCTTCCTCCCTAAATTTATCTCTTTCACTATTTTTGTTTGTTGTTTTGGGATTTTTCTAGAACTATAGAGATACAATTATGGTTTGTCACAATTTTACCACTATTAAAAGAACATCTAGCATTTCTTGCTTGTTACATCTATTGGAAGGATAAGAGTTGAGCACTTACATTGCTTTGTACTCAATTTAATTTAAAAAAATCATCATAGCTCAAATAAAAAGGGATTTTCTTGCTCAAAATAGGTTAACTATAGTTGAAACCAAAGAAAACATAAAGTTTAAATGGAAAAAGTAAAGGAAATGAAAAGTCCTTTGATAATCTATAATCTATAATACCAAATGATTTAACTTTGAGTGTACAAATATAACTTATAAAACTACGTTATACTCTAAATATACGAGATGCACTTAAATATACTACAAGTAATAAGATACACATATGTACTACAAGAAAATTTGGTGGTCTCTTCTTCATGAAAGAGAGGTCAAGAATTGAAATCTTAAAGGTGGCAGGTATATGTACTTCATATTTGAAGCATAGTTAGATACCTCCTCTATATTTAGAAATACAAAGTAGTCCCATACACTGTAAGTTATTTGTAAACCTAAAAACAAATTACTTACGCGACATTATAGATCATCAAATAAAAAATATGAAAATAATATAATAAAATAATTAATCAATATAATATAGGTAAAATCCAAAATGAAAACCATAAAATTTCAATATTTTATTGCACGGTGGCCACTTTTTTTAAAAAAATCCTTGACTAAATTTTGTGATTCTAACCGTTTGAATTTCCGTCGGTTAGTCTGGTGGGGTATCCAACGCGTCGCCCGAGGAAAAGCAAAAGTTAAGGATAGTGGCCAGTTAACAGTTGGGAATTGCCGGTCAAATTCCATGGAATGTGGGACCCTTTTCTCCGACACCGATAAAATAGTTATAACTAAATTCAAGACAAAGCAAAGAATCGTTGATTACTGTGCACGCCAACTTTTTTCCATTTCTTCGATATATGCGTTTTGTCTTAAACTTATGAAAATTTACTTTGTTTTTCTCTTTATATTCCACAATGGCCCATGGCTTTTAATTTATGTCGGTATGCCACATTTGTTTATGTAGAGTTGATTTAGTTTAAATTGAATGGTATTAGTATGAATTTATGAAAAATTAAAATTTGAAATCTCTTTTAAAAATATTTTATAAGTTTATTATTTAAATTGTATTTATATAAATATAAGTGTTTTTTTGGAATATACAATTTAGATAGGCATCTCTCACTTCCACTTTTGCCAAATAAGCTCGTTCGTGCCCCTACATTTTTTTCATTTCTAATTGTTAAAAGTTAGCATTGCACCAATATTGTAAAATTACATATAAATAGATTGTGCGTACTTCATTTGCACATTTATTACATATTACATATTTTACCCCCGCTAACATAAGACGCAGTACCATCAATCAACTTCATTTCGAACAACATACATCGAATCCTTAATGCATGTTGTGGATAAATCACGGGATTTGAACTAACTTTGAACATATTTTTGGTATGTGAAGGTGTATTCTTTCCTTTATGCAATTTAAAGTTTTCGACATCTTTCTTCCCATTTTAGCGGCTTGATAAATCAAAGACGTCCCATTGAACACATGGTCTCTAATCCATTTTGTTTTTCTTAAGACTCAAAGACAAAAAATATTTAACTATAAAAACTATACAAGGGTTGTAGCGCAAGATCCGAGGGCAAGAAAGCGAAGAGCAAAATCAAGGAAATAAAACTTGGAAGTCAGATTCTAATTTTAGACACTTTGAATTGTAAAATTTGGTCCAACAACTAATTAGAGAAAAGTGCATGGTCCTAGTAACAATTTTTATTGAAAATGAATTTTTGTGCAATAATTATCTTGTCTTTGGTTGCATGTTCCAAATTCCATTTTTACAATAAGTCTTCTATAATGTTTATGCGCCTAGGACTACCATTTTCATCACTATATACTTACTTTATTATTATTCCATTTATTAATTAAATATTATTACCATATTTTGTGTTGTTCCATTTATTAATTAGGCATTATTAGTGTATTGTACATGTGTTACACATACTAAATTAAATAGAGTTTATTTATTAGAATACATTTTAAAAACTTGCATCCTTTTACTTCTCTTAAGATTATTCTATTCATGATATTCCCTAAATTATATCTTATTTTTCATATATTTTGTGTGTTAATCATTCATGTTTTTTAAAAATATTTTAGATCTATCATTCCAAACCATAGACATTGGCTATAGATTCCTATTTTTGTTGCATGTTTTTATTTAAAAAAATTACTTATGCAATGGATAATATCTCCTTAAGTAAGAGTGATTAAACAATGTAAATGTAATACTTCCATAAAGATGAAGAGCCATATGAAACTTTATAAGTATTGTATAGCTCCCAAAGATAAATGATATATGAAGAAAGTTTGCACTTCACTTTATGCGTATTATATTTAAGTGTAAGTATATTTATCTTTCAAGTGTCATGGTTTAATGTAAATTCACAAATGTTCTATGTTATGATATGTGATTATTAAATACTTTAATTTGGACATTTTTTAGTGTGAGAATGTTAAACATGATTTTTTCCTATAAATAATGGATTAATCTAGCTAGATTAGAACCTTAAAAAGTTTTGAAGGGTTTATGGGGTTCATCGTTAAAAATGGTTATGTTGTTGGTTAAAAATGTAACCCACGTGAAGATAAGATGTTAAGATAGTTACCTAGTCAAAGAGTCATGTAGATGGCTAGAAGAATGGACAACTAAGTTTTTAGAGAAAGACTCATATGTAGTGAGGATCCCCAAAAGAGATACTATCACATCACACAAACAAATATTTTTTTATTCCCTTTGAGGTAGAAATTTGTGTACGGGAAAATGATATAACTATTCAAACTAGACAAATATGCTCGAACAAAATTACATATTGTAGAACATGTATTGGAATCTAATATAAGATGTAGAAACAATCACTATACTTTAAAGCAAGGAGATTGTGCATAATAATGCCACTTCTATTAAAATGAAAGAATGAGTAAAGTATATATGAGTAAAATGCATAGTAAGACTAGAAGAGTGGGATCCTATGATCATAAGGGATGGAACTTTCTTATTGATTTGTCTAGGTTGTGAATGCCGGGTGAAAAGGAGATAAGCTTGTGTGATTAGAAAGGGTTGTGCCACATCATAACTATTTTTCTAGATTGGAAGATGAAAAATTATATGTCAACTACTCAAAGCATTCTAACTCATGAGAGAGATGGAAAAATGATATAAGTTATATGAAACATGAAAATATTTAGGATACATATAAGGAACATGGTCTATTATCATATTACACGAGGCCAAGATGGTGAAGCTTTAGTATATGGAGATTTACAATATATGCTTACAAGAAATTGATTACAACATATGACCATTAGAGAAGATAGCAATTAAAAGAGAGCTTCATATTTTTATCAAGTGATGGTTTAAATTCTTTCTCATGTGGAGGTTAAACTTCAAATATGTATTATTATGCTAACAATGCTTTGAAAAGGTAAAGGCTTGGAGAGTTCCACTTGGTGTGCCACATGGTAGTTATATGTTAATAACTAAATGCAGATTGTAAAATCTCTATGTAAAATTGTGAAGACACGTGGGAAGAAAGACACACTTGTGTGTTGTAGTAACACAAGGTTTTTATGTGTTATAAAACTTTGTAATATCAATATCATTTTAACAATGCAATGAAATGTGTGACATTGTATAATCTATTGGTTCCCAATCTAACACCTTACATACACTTGAAGAGAGAAATGCATGAAATAAGGAGCAAGGAAGAATGATGGATATTGTTAATTTGTCATCCACACCGAGGATGGATCCATATTCCTCTCATGGTATAGTCTATGGAGATGATAGGGAGGCACTTGGATAAGGGTGTGGTTATTCACCTACTACTTTATGGCTCTACTTGAACCAATGTGAGAGGACCCAAGGGGTGGCTTGAATGGAGGAGGGATAAATTATGTTTCAAACCCTCAAACTTGTTATAATCAATCTGAAATCAAATGCAACCACAAAATGTAATTCTCATTCCAAATAATAGTCACACACACATTACAAACACTTGATACATCAAACACAAGCCACTAAATACATATTTAGGGTGATCACAAGCATTATTTTAAAGGAATTTGTTGACAACTTGGAATGAAATGATACTTGAGATGCTAAGCTTCAAAAATCAGGGAAAATCCACTCAAAATATGCACATGATGTTGAGTTTGCAGACATATATCATGTTGAATTTACAATAGATGATGAAATCTGCATGGGTAGGGCAAGGTAGTGTGAAAAGAAAGGTGAATATGATGAAAATGGGGGAATGTGAGTCTAATGGGAGAAAGTAGCTACATCAGCCATCTTGTTACGATATTTCGGTGCTTTTAAACCTAAAACAAAAATTGACCCGTCATAGGTCATTTTCCTTCATGGACACCCAAGTAAAGAAAATAATGCAAATTAATTCTTAAAAATGTAAACATACACATGAGAACAAAGTTTTATGCACTCATCATATCAAATCCCTAAAATCAAAGGAAACCCTAAGATAACAAATGTTCATTTCCAAAACTTGAATATAGGAATTTACAATCGATACAAATAATGTAAGGTAACACTATTTAATGTCATTCCCTTAGTACCCAATAAAACAATCAGTTGCTGAAAATGCTTCCACTGTGTAGTTATTTTATATGATAAAACACAATATTACAACAAAGTTCAATATTTATTCATTTTAGATATATCTACAACAAGGCTTAACACAATTGTACATAACAAAATGGTCCTATGTGTTTTTGCAAAAGGAAAGATGGGAGACATGTATATATGATCTCAAATCATGCTATGATTGTACTGATTGTAACCACCTTAGCATAAACCCCAAATGGAACCACAAGAATCAAATCCTTTGTAGGAACCAAACCCCAAAAAAGAAACTCATACTCCTAGAGCCAAAACCCTCCACTTCAAACCATTGATAAGTGAAGAGAAGCCTTCACCTTTTATACAACAATATATCAATCCTAAAAGAATATCCCATAGATGCTAATCCAAGGATTGTAAGCATGCTAATTGGTGATCTGTGTGCTTAAGGAGAAAATCAATGGAAAACCATATAATCAGGAAGAAGGATGAAGAAAACATTTCCACATGTCCATTCCATATCACTCTGATAAAAAACCTTTAGTTGTGTGAGGGAAATGGAAGAATATTCCCTTCTAGAAGCATCTCATGGTGGGGGGATTAATCATGAAATCTACCATTGTAAATGACATTAAACAATTCTTGCAAATAACGTTTAACAACTAAAACTTATGCAATTGAAAATTTGCAAAATAAATCATCATCCCCTTCAAAATTGATCAATTTGGAAATTTTTCCCCAAGACATTCCCAATGCACTTGGTTTAAGGTGAAATGGGTTCTGAATTGAAAGTTATGGGTAAAAATGTAAATCTAATCATTCGCAAAAAAAACCTATGTTATGTGGATTTCGGGACAATACACCTTTGCTTAGTAGCTCTATGAGTGTTTATTTTGTTCCACAAAGTTGGTTTGATCATCCAAGACTTGTAGGGATTTTACTTGTTTCGTGGGGTATCCTTTGTATAGCAAAATTCTTTCCCGAGACCATATTTCTCTATCCTATGACTTTTGCAACTTTGCGGAACATTATACCTTGATAAACCCATGAAACATCAAATTCTTTATCCCATGGCTTCCATAATTTATCACATTCAAATTTCCTTATTTATTCTTCGCAGATTCCTTACAGAACTTTCTCTTATAATTGTGGCTTCTACCTTGAGTGGACTACACCCTTTGTTTCACAGAAATAACTAATTCCATAGAACACTATAATCACCAAGTTGTGAAGCACTAAGTTTCTTCACTCCTTTATTTCATAGTTTTCTTTTGTAAATTCCTTGATCTCGTGGAACACTAACCTCGACTTTTGTGACTTCTTTTCTTTTCTTCAAAACCCACCAAATACTACATTCTCTTCAATCTCTAGAATACTACTATTCAAAGCCATGAAACACTATTTTTTCGGTGAAGGTGGTGAAGACGGCAGCGAGAACTAAGGGGACCAAATAAAAATTCCATGGGTGTAACCAAGGAACAAAAGAGGACAATAACAATATTAGTTCAACATGTAAATAAACAACTTGCAAGTCAAGGAAAACCGAGGAAATATAAAGACAACCCTGAGGAAGCATTGGGAACTTTGAAAATATGGTGTCAATGATACATCAAGATCAAAATGGGCAACTACATTGGCTCTATCTGGGGAGAGAACTCCCAATGGGTGTCAGAGGCCAACAGAAAACTCATGGAAGTATACCAGGTGCCTATCCATTGGGAAATGGAGTCAAATAGGTAAACACTTGGTTTTTTACATTTTCAGGTCACATGAGTTACAAAAACTTGCTAAAGAAAACAAAAAGGGAACAAAGAAAATACAAAAAAATAAGGGAACAAAATAAATAAAGGAAAGACTATACATTATAAAAGGGAATGATTTGGGATACACCTAATCCAAGAAGTGTTTGAGATGCCTACCATTGATAGGAAACTCAAGTATTTCACCATCCAAATATCTCAAGAAGAAGGTATGCTCTCCAATTCTGACATCTATGGAATAAAAAGAGCTTTAAAATTTCCATGCTTGCCCTTATCTTCATGCATGTTGTCCCATAATAACACCAAGTCCCCAATTTGGAAACTTCTTGTAAAGACCTTCCTGTAAAATATCTTATTCAAATATTTCTTGAACCCTAGTTTTTTTGGGTGAGATTCTCTCATAACCTCATCATGTTCAACAATCTGGTTGATCCTTGTTGCATAAGGATCAACTCCTTCTTCCTCTCTAAGTTGTTGCATGAATTGATACACTGATAAATTCAAATGAAGAGGAAGAACAACTTGGGTGCCATAAAATATCTCAAATGGGCTCTTTCTAATTGACCTTTTGGGTGTGATTCTATCAGCCCATATTGTAAATTTCAATTTCTCACCCCATTTCTTCTTGTTAACCTCCAAGGTCCTCTTAAGTATCTTGAGCAAGTTCTTATTTCTTGATTCACTTTCCCATTTCCTTAGGGGTTATAGTTAGAGGCATAAGTTAGGTTTGTCCCATATTATTTACACATTTCCACAAGAGGTTTAGCTCTAAAACTCATGACATTATCAACAAATATTTTGGTGGGACACCAAACCTACAAATGATGTTGTTTAAAAGGAAGTCCATGACCACTTGGTGAGTAGCCTTTTTAGTGGGGTTACTTCAACCCACTTGGTGAAGTAATTTGTAGCAACCAAAATCCACTTGTGGCCTATACTAGATGCCTCTGTTATTTCACCAATAAAATCCATTCCCATTGTATAAAAGGATCCTCAATCGAAATGGGTCAAAACGCGTCGGGGACCCTAAAGCCTTTATCCTACCTAAGAAACTTTGATAACCTTCACACCTCCTCACAACTTGAGCAACATCACTAAACAAATATGGCCACCAATAACCTACCCTCAAAATATTATGAGAAGTCACTTTAACAACATAATGACCACCACAAACTCCTCCATGAAACTCATTAATCATCCTAGGAGCTTCATCTTTAGTTATACATCTTAACAAGACCCCTTCTAGATTCTTCCAAGCTAAACCAAATTAATTCAAGATGTATTTTTGGGACACCAACTTCAATGTCCTTCTTTGATTCTTGTCTAGGCCAAAAGGACAATTCAAATTCTTCAAGTAATACACAATGTCCTTGTACCAAATGGAAGCACATACCTTTTCATGAGGATCCCCTAAATCAACAACAACATTGTTTACTTCAACAAATTACATGTTTTCCTCTTCCATTAGTCTTGACAAACCAATGCCTCTTACCAACTTGGTGGTTTGAATGTCCATGTCATATTCTTGGAGCTTGTTAACCCATCTACACCTCTTGCTTGAATCTTCCATTTGTGTCAGAATGTATTTGACCATGGTGTGTGGCACATAGGAAAAACCCTTGAGCTCAAGATGTAAGGTCTAAAAATTTTAGTGGCCTTTACCAAATCAAAATCCTAATTTTCCATGATTGTGTACTTCAATTCAGATCCTTGTAAGGCCTTGTTGAAGAATGCAATTGGTTTCTCATGGCCTTCATCATCCTTTTATAATAAAACTGAGGCAATGGTAAATTCATATGTAAAGGAGAAAATTTGAAACTCATTTTTATAATCTGGACTAGCCAACATAGGGGCAGTCTTCAATGCATCTTTCACTCCTTTGAATGCTTACATTGCCTCATCTCCCCACTTGATAATCTAATCTTTCATTGGCATACTTTTGATAGGTAGATTGATCTCAGCAAATTTAGACACAAACCATCTCATAAATTTAATTTGACAAAAGAAAGACTATATACCTTTCTTTAATTAGGGAATGGGTACTTTGTTAATTTCCTCCACACTCTTAGGGTCAATCATAGCTGATTCTTGAGACACAATGTGCCCTAATTTTTTTTTCATTTTGCACACAAAAATGGCACTTCCTAGAATTCAATGAGATACCAAATTCTCTACACCTGATCAAGATATTTTTAGGCCTCAAGGTGCTCTAAGTGATCACCCTTCTTCTTGGAATCCAGAAAATGTAACATTCATTTCTCTTTAGAAAGTAGCTCTTGAATTCATTAGACCAAATGGAATTATGACATAGACATAGTTTCCCAAGGGGGTGGTGAAGGTTATCTTGTATTGCTCAGTTTATTTAACCACCACTTGATTATAACTAGAGAAACCATCCAATGTTGAAAGCATTTCTAACCCTATTACCTTTTGTAAAAGGTTATCCATGTTTGGAAAAGGGTAGTTGTTGGTTGGGAAAATTGACTAAGTATTAGTTAAGGAAAAAGGATTATGAGAAAAGGAATGTATGCATAGAAGAATAGAACAATGTGCAAAGGGTGCATACAAGTAGAAAACCACTCAATGTGTAAGGCTATGTGCATGAAGGTACAAGAGTAAGGACTTAGCCATTTTTTTGTGACAAGGCTAAAAATAGAAAAGAAGAGTTGGAGTGTCACTCAAGTAAAGATTTGGAAATAGAGAAAAGCAAGAAAGGGAGAATAAAGCACATGCAAAGCTAGAGATAACACATGCATGAACCAAGATAAAAATAGGAATTAAAACATGTTATATTTAGGATAATCTATTATTAGAAATGGTTGTAAAATCATGTAGGCTATTTTGTATGCACACATATTGATAGGAAAGTGCATGAAGCAGTTTGTGTGTGTGTGTGTGTGTGCATGCATATGTATATATAGTGCACCTAGAATCAAGAGAGGCTATAGGTGTGAGGGATGTAAGAGAAACCATGTGATTTATTGTTATAATTCTAGGCATGAGTTAGGGTTTAGAGTATCGATGTTTGTGCACATGGTCCAACGCATTGATGTAATGAATGGTTATGTATTCATCTTTCATACTATGTAATTGATTGTGGTTTATAATGGATAATTATGGTTGGATAATGATAGTTGATGTATCTAAAGATGGTGTTTTGATAGTACAATTGACTCTAGTGATTGTTTACATGGATTAATCATTTTCCTTATTATATGTGTTATTGAACCATTGAATTGTCATTATTATCATGATTCTCTATGTATGAATGGATGATTTAACTATGAATATGATGAACATGCATGTTAAAATTATGATAAGCATAATAAAGGAGGGACTGGTTGTTGTGCACGCTTTGAGTGGTGTGCACACTTTGGATGAAGTGCCAGTGCGCCTAACTCTAGTTTGGGTAGATAAAAGACTACATTTTGGTTCCATTGTTGGGACCTCTTTTCAATTTATCTATCAGGATGTTGTATGCAGATGGCGTATCGACTATCTTTGGAGAGTATTGAGGGTTGGATAAAAGATAACCAAGATGCTTTTGCAGAGATATATATCACTAGACCTAATTTTGTGAGTGAAATTGGGTTGAAAATAATTTGTATGACTACTTATATGAGATGTTCTTTAGCTTCTACCAAGTATAGCTATACCGGTGGTTGGTAGCATATGAAAAATAGAGGACTTTGTCTAGGAAAGAGAGCTTGGATGCAAGAAGATTATTAGACACTTTCTTGCACAACTATACTTTAGAGTACATAATTTCTACATATTCTTTCCTAGAGGAAGCATAGTTTTGGTTCTTACGTGAGCCAAGAGGCTCTTATTTACCTGCGATGAGCTTAACTATCAAGATATTGATGGTGAAACTGGGAATGGAGAACTTACCTATGGTGAGCTAAATTCCCACCACACGTAGGGGCATGAGAAAGATTGGGAAGGATGACAACGACCCTAGTAGAGGAAAGGTAGAGATAGGAAAGACGACTCAAGTATAATGAGGCGTGACAAAGGGTAGTTGATGAAGCATTGAGATCGATAAGAATTATGAATATCGTAAGTGACGAGAGCCCCATGGAAGACAAGGAGCCACAATATCATGTACTCATGACATTGGGAAAGTGCGAGTAGAGATCCCATTAGCTTTAATGAGAGTGCATCAGAGGAGAGAATGAGGACCTGTGGGCATGCATCGACCTAGTATGTCTACCTATCCATTATACAAGATGTTCCAGATCTAAAGGTAGTTGTTGAAGAGCACCATAGTGAAGGAGAAAGCATGATATCCTGTTGAGTAAGAGACATGGGTAGACATCTTTTAGTTTTAGCTTAGGAAGTGTGAAAAATTAGAGATAGACACATGGTAGCACAATAGACACCAAAGTGTTTGGGACAAGTATTTTTGGATGTATTTTTACGGGCGCGTCATCTAGATAGAGTGTTGGTGCATGATCGTTGGAAGAAAACCTATAGGTGTTGTTATAATACAAAATGTTGGTGTTCATTTCATTCAAATAAGCTGGAACACAAGGAGTTCATCTACATGGCCTCGTGTCATGGTGGGAGGCCAGGAGGATCGGGACTGCCACCGCATGGAGGGAATCTTGGTGGAGGGTAAGGTTCTATATTTGATCCTTTCTTTGAGATGTATCTTCACTTTCCAGAGTATCAAGGTGTGGAATATGTTGTTGAGCATGTGCATAAGTGTGAATTGTTATGGAGAGCCAAGGGTATAACAACCACTGACATAAAGGCAAGCTAGTTTTCCACCACACTTCAAGGGTGCACACACAATTGGTATAGGAAGTATGATCCATACCAAACTATGATGGATTATGATGCATTACAGTGCATTTTTGGCTGAATTCCACATTCTAGAGTTTGAGCAACAGAGTATTAGTGTGCTCAAGGACATTAAGTAGGGATTATTTAAAAGTGTAAGGGAGTATGATGCATGGTTTAAAAATCTATTGTCCAAACTATCATATGATATCCATCAGATTCAACATGCGTAGTTGTTCATTGGAGGATTGTTGACTCCATTTTGAAGGGATCTATCACATAAAACATATAATGATCCACGTGAGGCTTTAGAAGCGGCTCTACATGATAAATTAGTTGGGAGTGCAGAGATAATCGGAGTGAGCCCTTTTCTTGAGGTACAAATAACATCTATGGTTAAGTAATTAGAGAAACTTTATGTCAATTCAACACATGAGACACGAAGTGGGTTATGGTGCATTGATTATGATGTGGAGGGAACTACAAAGGATATATGTCCGGGTAGGATTGTGTTTGATCTTGTGAGATTTTCCAAAAGAATCATGATGTCCATACTTGTCCCCTCTTACAACATGCAAAAATGTATCCATGTACTGCAAGATCTGTGATGTACATACCCATGATATAAAGGATTTTTGGTTAATAGTAATGCAGATTCATAAGGCATGCGAGATTGGATTGCGATAGGCCATGGTGGTAAGTAGCTCTCATAAATAGGAAGCCGAACCTACTGAATGGTGTAATGATGGAGATGGTGGATTTTGAGGTGGATATAAGAGCAGAGGCCTTGGAGGTAGAAAGGTTCACGCACGGGACTTGTTATAGTTATGGGTCCCAAAACATTACCATCGTGAGTGTCCCCAAAATCAGATCTACACATATTGTGGAAAGAAACATAAGGTTGAGGACTACCCAAATAATTATGAGCATATGTGCAAAAATAAAATGGACAAGGGCATGGGGATGATCAAGGTAAAATGTATGAAGAATGAGCAATGTGCACCAAAGAAGGTGCCTGATCTAGAATCACAGCCTATGTTGGTGACTACTTGCACAAAAAGAAACACGCGTGTAGGAGCCTCTTAGAGAAAAACTACTCATTAGGAGGGAGGATATTATGCATGTTAAGTATCTAGATGTTGCTCATAAGAAGGAGGTATATCAAGAAACCATGCAAGTAATTAGATACTTATAGGGTGAGATTCCATGCTTGAAGGAGAAGGTATGCGTGAGGGAACACATGAAGAACATTGAGCTACCACAAAAGGATGTTGATGATTTGAAGGAGGTTTGTAGGATGATGATGTAAGAAGACATCATCCCACTACTAGGAGAATGGGTGAGCGAGAAGGTACTATTGTCTAACATAACTCCCATAGTTATTTTGACAACTTACATCCCCATTATGGATTTGAAGATCAATGTTGCAAGTTGTGTGCACTAGTTGTTTACTTGGCACATTTTCTTGGTTACAATTCCTCCATACATGCCTTGCACCCTTCCTTTTCTATTCCTCTATCTCTTTCCATTTTACCTTTTGCGTGCACCCCTTATGTGCTCCTACCTTCCTTCCCACACTTTATGGATCCTCCACATGCACCCCTAACTTACCCTCCAAATTGGCTAAGTCCCTCACATGATTCTTCCACATTATTCACGGCCTATATTTCCTTTTCTTTGCGCACTAAGTATTTCCTCCCTGGCTTTCTCCATGCACCCCTTCTTTCTTGGCCGACAACACGGTTCTCATATTGAATGCATGTGCTCGGCTTGCATACTTGTATCCCTCTACAGATATGTATCCCCCTTCTTTTTCCACATGCATTCCCCTTGCACCTTGTCCTCTACACCTTTCACTCTTCTTTCTTTCTCATGCTTTTCTCATATTCTCACGCCAATCACTGTGCCACTTTATCAATCGGACTTGAGTGTGAAACACATAACCTATCAAAGCATGCCAATTGGGTGTCGAATCCTTGTGATGAACCACTGGACAACACATGGTAGAAATTAAAAAACAAATGAGTAGTTGGCTGATCCTTTGGCCAATCAACATGCATCACATGTCATTTCATGTCCAGTTTGCACTGTAACCTTCAGATCATCACAACTTCTATCGTAGATCTTAGATTCATGTGATTTTAGTCTTGTTAGAAAGTTGCTAACATGGGCTACACATTGGAACATTTAAAAAATAGATTTTAGAGGGATTTGGTAGGTGATAAGTAGAGAAACATGTTCTAGACATTAATACACATGTATAGTTGACCTAACCACCCAGATTTGATCTGAGTCACCCTCTTTCCTTCTTCCATAAGAAAAACAGACATGGGGAGGCACATCGACAACATTACGGGAGGATTTGTAGGAAGTTATTGCTTTTGTTGGTGGTTGAAATTTTAAATTTGAGTTTCCCTCTTCTTTCTCCTCTTATTTCATTCTTATTCTATAAATGTAAGAGAAATGCTCATTGTAAAAGGTTGGACCCCTTTAGTTTGCTAAGAGCTCTTCTCCTTAGCATTTTAAGTTATAGGCCTTTAGATCTGGTTTCTACATGTGGATATTGGTCTCATCCACCATTGTAATCAACTGTGCATTTTTTATAAGTAATAGAATCTCTATTTTGTGTCTATTCTCTGCCTTGGCTCATTTCTATTGCATCTCCTTGCCTCTCTTTTGCATTGTTTGTTTGTTGTGCTCTCTAACATCCCTTGCAGGTTCCTTTTCTAATTATGCCTCATGAAAATGAGGGTTTGAGTGTGTTTCAGGTTGTGATATGTCCGTCTATCCTCTTTACACGCATTCTGTTTCATTTTTTTTAAGTCTAACCGTGTTCATCCCCCTCTTTCTAGTGTTATCACCTCATTTACCTTATTTTTCCCTTTTCCATGCACCTCCTTCTAATCTTGGTCACTTGGAATTTTAGAGTAGTGATAGATAAATGCAATTCCCTTCATAGGATTAGTTTTAGTGGTAGAAGAGTTGGCCATCTTTAGAGGTCTGTCTCAAGTGTGCAAGGTACCACAACTGGAGAGACAGTTCCATGTTTCCTCAAAATCCTAGTTCATTCTACGATCTAAGATGGGTGAAATTTTGAGCTCCAACAATTTTTGGCATGCCCGGTGGGATGAGTACTTAAAGCTTAAAATTCATCATTGCTAAGTTCTAGTGTGTGACTTAATGGTTTCAGCTTTGTATGCTTGTTTCAACACATCTAGAGACTCCTAACTCTCAAATCTATTGTTTTTACTTGAGTCTTCGTGCCTTTCATGAGAAGAATACATACAAGACAAAGTGAAGTAGCTGAAGATTCCTTTGATTACCTCCAAATTTATCCAATAATAACACACAACAGAGAAACCATGCACATATCTCCATCTCTAGCGCGTCGTCCATTTTCAACACCACCTCCTAGAGACCTTCCTTATAACCCACTGGAACTCTTAGGCCTATCATCATGGAAACACCATAAGAAAATAAGGGATTTGTTAATTTTATTGGTAGTATTCCTATTTCTCTTAATTCCCAAAATCCTATTCCAACATCTACACTTAAAAGTATCCCTTTCTTCACTGGGGAAAACCATACTACTCTAGCTAACCACATATAGGACATTTCCAATGTTTACAATATCCACCCGATCATTGAACAATATGTGGCTATTAGACTATTAGCCTTTTCTTTCAAAGGGAGAGTTTTGTAAAGGTTCAAGAGTCGACAACGTGGTCTATTCAAAATTGGAATCAGCTAGGGGAATCCCTTTGCAATCATTTTGGAGAAAAGGTAGACAATCTCTCCTTGCTTGAATTGTTGACAAAAATAAAGAGAGCTCCCAATAAGCTCATGGCGGACTTTAACTTCAGATTTTAGAAAACATGGGAGAGGATTTTAGCCTTGGTAAGACCAACTCCAGAAGGTGATTTCCTTTAATTTTTAAGAGCTTTAAATTATGATATTGCTGTTATGATCCAATCCATAGGGGCGCCACACTACATGGGACATATACATTAGCTATTAGGGATGAGAATTGTCTAATTCAGGTAGGAAATTTAGATCCTAGACCACCCATGCCCTTGTTCCCGAAATGACTTAAACACCCCAACCTTCCACCGCCCTATCCCTAAGTAGAGCTCTCAACCCTTTGCGCATCCACATCTTATTCTCCCGTGCATCGAAGGAGGATGAAGAAATGAAAACCCTGATTAGAAACTTGTCCAATAAGGTCATATCTTTAGAAAATCGATGGCGCGCAAGATTTCAAGAATAAATGTAATCAAAGGTATAATCAAAGTCATCATCCCCTTAGAAATCAATATCAAAATTAGTGATATGGGTAGAACCAACAAAATGACAGATGACATGCTAATGGGCACCTCCGTTGAAAACTATTCCTCTTGGCAACCTCTTCCAAAATCCAGTTCAAGTCAAGCACTTTTTATAGTTAAAAACAATATGACACGAGAGTAGAGAGGTGTTTTCCTTGCAACATACCTCATAACCAGTATAGTTGTTCTAATGCCTTGCGTGCGTAGGCTTACATGCTTCAAGCTTCTTTAAAATGTGAGCCTTCTACTGCGTGTATGAACATGAAAATCAAAAAGTGCTAGAATTTATTCCTTAGGCTAATCTTATGGTCTTTGGTCTGAAGAATTATGTGCAATGAACCAAGCTATGGATAGTCCAAAGGGTTGTGTGCACATGTTGCCAATAACAAAAGGTACACGAAGAGAATGTTGGATTGGTGCATAACCTTCAATTTCTTCCAATAAGAGTGATCTTCAAAAGAAGAAGGATGCAAATGAAAATCAGACCAATAGTTCGCGCTCAATTTTCTAGGAATGAGGTTTTGTACAATAATTCAATAAAAGTAGTGCACACCCCCCCTTTGGTAGGTCAAGCCTATATGCAAACAAAATATCTTGTCTCCATGCCTAAACAATCAAGAAAAGAGAATGATGTGCCCAAAATGCATAATTCCATGGGCCTTACTTTCAACATTGTGGACTAGATGAAGAAGACAAATGTAAATGTCACAATATGGGATGCTCTATCCATTCCATCTTAGCATGACCTGTTGCATGAAGCTCTAGTGCAACTTCCACGGGCTGATCCAATTATCTAAAGACCCAAATATGGCATCAATATTTATCAAGCAAAGGAGAAGCAAGTAAGCAAAGTTTTCAAAACCTACCTTTCTATATGTCTTTGATAGTGGGAAAACATCTTGTGCACAATTGTATGATTGATTCAGGGGCTAGTACTTTTGTTATGCCAAAGAAAATTGTTGATGTATTATATCTTGAGTACATGTCAAAACTAAAATTTTCCTCCATGATTTCTATTTCCTTAATGTATATATTAGGAATAAGGTGTTGTTAAGTATAGTTAGTAGTAGCATCCACTAGAAGATAACAGTGTCTTTTGCCAAGATGGTGCCGCCAATAAAGTATAGTACGTAATAATCAAATTAAGATAGGTATGTTGTGGTAAAAAGTAAATATTTGTTGTAAGTGGTCTCAATAATGTTAAAATGTCAAAGTTAGGGTAAATTGATAAGTAAGGTCTACATGATTTAGAATTACAAATATGATATCTCGTAATAATGACAAGGAGTGATGGCATAAATATTTTGTATATTAAATTTGTGTAATATCTATAAATGTGGAACCCGTGTGAGATGTGTTGGCGAGGGAATTTTTGGGGTGGAAAAATTTGTGAATTATTTGCTAACTCTTTGGGAATCTAAGTCCCTCTACTTAACTGGTGCAACTTCTGTATATGCATGCACATGAAAAGGTGAATTTCTGTGGTGGCCTTTCGACCGGGGATCCAACAGGGGCACTCCACTGACCCTGTGACAAAGCTAACAATCTCTTGCTAGGGAATACTTTGTTTGAAGGTGGGAAAGGGAGTGAGAAATGAGATAGGGAAACTAATGTTGCAGGTAGAAAATCATATTCCTGCACACACTAGTTAGAAATTTCAACACATGCATTCATGAGAAGAAACAACTTTGCAAATGGCAACAAGATGAGATAAGATTGCAAACTCAATTTTTTTGAAATCTCCTCATCAAAGAGACTATAAAATCCTTCTTTTTATATTGATGCTTAAATAGAAGTTGTACATAATGAGGGAATGAAAAAAATTTGAGAATGGAGGAAATTAGAAGAAAATGGCTATCTCCTTTGCTTTCTCTAAGTACAATGCACTCGTGAGTTTACAAGATCAATTGCCAGCCCAGTAAAATGGCGTGAAGAAGCCATTAAATCTCCTCCAAGAAATGGTTATAACTTCTTCTTCTTTAGCAAGAAATGGTTACAACTTCTTCAATCCTTCATGTCCATTCAGATTCTTGATTCGCGAAGAAATGCCAATGGCGGGAAAAACCATACTTTTCATAATGCGGTTATTACACTCATTTTGTAACTTTGAAATTGAACTGTTCATCTTATCTTTGAAACTTTAAACCAGAGCCATCCACATGGGAAAATTTACTGGAGTGGGCACGGAGGATGCCTTTTGCATTTTGTGACTTTTGGAGAAATGGCGTTTTGGAACATTTTGGTCTACTCTCCCACTTTTTGATAAGGTCTTAACACGTGGCCTCACTTGATTGGTGAAGGAATCATGGCTCACTTTATGAATTTTATCCCTTTTTACAAAAAGGCTCAAAAACACAAATCATTCCGCCGCCCGCCTTCCTACTTTGACCTTTGATGCAGCTTAGTATTTGACTTTTTCCTTTGTGTTTGGCGGGCTGCGGGTCACTTTTTAACTTTAAGCCCCTTTAATGAAAACAAGGCTCAAAAACAAAAATTTCTCCGCCGACCCACTTCCCCACTTTGACTTTTTTGATGTGGGCTCAACATTTGAATTTTTCTTCTTGGCATGATCGGGGCTGCAGGTCACTTTATGACTTTTAGCCCTTTTTACAAAAAGGCTCAAAACCTCAAAGTTCTCTACCAAACCACTTCCAATTAGATATGTGCACGTACCTGTGGATAATGGAGCCAAAATTTGATGGTGGAGAAAACGCCCATCATTCACGACTATGGAAAAATGCAGAGAAGAAGAAAACTCCACCATTTTCGTGCTTGATTTTCAAATTTCTTTTGCAAACCAAGGAATTGAAAACAATACAAGGTTTGATGATCCATGGCCATAGAAAGATTGAAAATTTCATTCAAATGAGGACAACAATAAAATTTTCACGCATCCAGATAGGAAAATGGAAAATTTATCAAAACATGCAAATTGAAGAGTTTAACAACTTCAAAGCATGAATTTCTCCATCTTTTATGAATTCCAACTTTACTTGAACACTTTTGGAGGGCGTGAGCTCAATTTTTTTGAATTTGAATTAGAAAATGAGGGGGGGATTTTGAGGGTGACAACAACTGGGTCTAGCTTGGGGACATGACATGGACTGAGCATAGTGAAAACATGACATAGGAATCCAAAATCAATCGCTAGACCACCAGTAATTCGTTGACCAGTGCCTTATCCATTGGGCCTTGCAGAGTCATGTATAACTTTGAGAAAGAAATATCAGAAGAAGGAAACACACAAACACACAATGGGAAGGAAACACACAAACACAATAGAAGGGGAAACAAAACCACACAATGGAAAGGGAAACACACCTAACAATCACCTATGGTACAAGGTGGGGACAACCCACTTTCATTGATGATACAATTTCAAGTATTGCCCACTCCAAGGAAATTCCAGTGGCATTCCATCCAAATATGAGAGAAGGAAAGCGTTCTCACTGCAAGCTTCATGAATCTGGAATGGGCCGAGCCATAATGAATCAAAATTTCCATGGTTACCTTTTGGTTCTCTTCTCTTGTCCCATAGCAGGATGAAGTCTCCAACTTTGAATTCTCTTGCCTTGGCCTTCTTATCAAAAATATTCTTTACTTTCAATTGGTTCTCCTTAATACGATCCACCACTTGGAGTCTATTTTCTTCCAGCTTCTCAAGAAAGAGGATCCTCTTGTTAATGGAATCCTTATACTGACCATCTTCTATTGCCTGTAGCAGCTTGAGAGCTGGCATCTCGATTGTGAGAGGAATTTTTGCTTCAAATCCATACAACAGTTGGAATGGTGACATACCTATTACCTTCTTGGGAGTGATCCTATCTACCCACAATGCGTCATATAACCTTTTGTGACAATTCCTTTAATTCTTGTTCACAAGCTTGTAGACAATGGTCATAATGTTCTTGTTGCTTGATTCGGCCTATCCGTTTCCTTGTGGATAGTAGTTAGAAGAATGAGATAGGGATATTCTGTAGCCATAGAAAAACTTGGTCAACTCTCTTGAAGAGAAATAGGTAGTATTATCTACTACAATATTTTGTGGCACTCCGAAATGGACTATGATATTCTCCTTGATGAAGTTGCATATTGTTTCAGTGTTGGCTTGTTTGGTTGGAATGGCTTCCACCCATTTAGTGAAGTAGTCTATTCTTTGTGAGTACATAGGTGTGCCCTACGCTTGAGTGAGGGTTCATAACACCAATGAAGTCCAACCCCCACTATTTAAATGGTTCTTCAATAACCACAAGCCTGAGTGGTAATGCAACGAGTTGTGGTCTTCCAACGAACTTTTGGCATGCTTTGCATTTAGAAACCAAATCTTGAGTGTTTGCAAAGATGGTGGGCCAATAATATTTTCCTTGGAGGATCTTGTGTGAAAAAATTTCACCACATGCTTGGTCATGGTATGCTTTAAGCAACTTTTCTTTTTCTCCTTATCTATGCTACTTTGAGGAAACAACCATCCAGGCCTCTTTTGTAAAGCGCATGATTCCAGATTATAAATTTAGCTACCTTCAGCTTGAGTGTTATCCTTTTCTTATAATCAATATGGGGAGGGAATTATCCATAAGTTAGGTAATAGGCAATATCAACATACCACTCATCAGTAGTGGTGACAAAGAGAACATGTGGGTTGTCTTCTGAACAAGTTGAGCAAGCACAGTTTTCTTCGCCATGTTGAACTTTGAGTGTTTCATCCTCAGCAATCAACTTGCACAAGCCATTTCCCCTTATCAGATTGGAGGGTCAAATCTCCAAGTCATATTCTTGAGTCCTTACAATCCAATTTCCTCTTTTAGCTATAGGATCCTGCTGTGTTAAGATGGACTTGATTGGACTACTGGGGGCCATCACCACCATGTGGGAATTGAGGATGTAAAACCTAAAGTTTTTTACAACCTTGACCACTACATATGCATGCTTCTCCAATTCGATGTATTTTAGCTTGTGCTTCTTCAAAGGAAAACTCATGAAAGCAATAGGTTCTTCCACGCTTTCATCATTTTTCTGAATGAAAATGGCAAAGAGTGTATGTTCTGATGCATAACAATACATGATGAATTCTTTGTTAAAATCTAGAGATACAAGAGTTAGAGCCTTGGCAATGGATTTATTGATTTCTTTGAATGTTGCCTTCCCTTCATTGTTCCATTTGAATTTTTCTTGTGGTTTCATCATGGAAGTGATGTGCTTCATCAACTCAACAAACTTAGGCACAAAACGATGAAGAAAGTTCACCTTTCCGAAGAATGAATGAACTCCTTTCTTGCTTGTGGGTAGGGATAATGCTTGAATGGATCTAATCCTCTCAAGATCAATGTGTGCTCCATGTTTGTTCACAATGTGCCCTAATAACTTGCCTTCTATGACTCCAAAAATGCACTTTTTGGATTTAGTGATATGCCATGTTTCCTACACCTTGCAAGTATCTACTCCAAGTGATAGATATGATCTTCCCTCTTCTTTGAAAATACTATGAGATCATCAAGATATATGAAAATGAAATGCTTTATATCTTTGAAGGCCAAATCCATCACCCTTTGGAATGTAGCTCCTACATTGATTAGGCCAAAAGGCATTTTATTGTAGGCAAAAGTGCCCCAAGGTGTTATAAAGGTTGTCTTGGTGTGGTCCTCCTCTACCACTTTGATTTGATTATATCCTGAGAATCCATCAAGTAATGAAAGTATTTTATATCTAGTGACTACTTACAGGATATGATCCATGATAGGAAGAGGATAATTGTCCTTTAGTGATGCCTGGTTCAGGTTGTGAAAATCTACACATATCCTTATTTCACCATTCTTCTTCTGCATTGGCACAATGTTAGCCACCCACATTGAATGGTGGATGGGAAAGATGATCCTTGCATTAAGCATCTTCATTACCTCCTCCTTGATGGTATCAACAATATTTTGGTTACACGGCCTTTGTTTCTGCTTGAAGGGCTTAACACCCTGCTTCAAAGGAATTAAGTGATGCATTTCCTTTGGCTGGAAGGATTTGAGTTCATCATAATAGTAGGCCAAGACATTTGAGTATTTCTTGAGTAATGCAACAAACCTTATTTTTTCTTCAAGAGAGCAACATTTTCCAATATTGAGCATCCTTGGCTCCTTTGAGTACCAATGTTTTCTTTATCAAAATCAGCTAGGAAGTGAGAAGATTGCTTTTCTTTCTCTTGAATGAATCTGTCATGTTTGTCAAAGAGGTCTTCTAAAGAGACTAGGCCTTTGGGAATTTTTTCCCTTTCAATTTGATTACTCCCTCATCATCAATCCCTTCAATTCCTTCTTTCTCTTCTTTGGGGACTGCTTCTCGGTGTGGGTTTTCACCTCCTTCGAAGAAGAGATTATTGAAATTATCCATTTTCTCTAAAAAGGATAGAATTTAGTTATCATCATTGAAGACTTGCCAATTATTTGCATTATCTGGTACACTAGGCCTGAATACCATTTCAATGGTCACTTTGTCTTTACCAAAAGAAGGATGAGGTGTCACTAGGGAAGTTGACACTGCAAGAGAATCAACCTTTTCATTTTGTTCCCTTGGAATAGCTTCAATGGAAAATGCATCAAAAGATTCAATGCAGTCCCACACTCTATTTCTGTAATGCCGGAGTCTTGGATTCTTCACCTAATATTGTTGGCGAGACCTGCTTTACTACAACCTCTACATCACCTCGGCATCTTAGTTTCTTGATTCCCATGTCCTCTGCTGCACTCATGCCTAATAGTAGTGCTTCATACTCTACAATGTTATTTGTATTATCAAATTACAACTTGTATGAAAATGGGTACAACTCATTGGAAGGAGAGTACAATACTACACCAGCTTCTGAGCCTGCACTGGAATGACTACCATCAAATTCCATTGTCTAAATTTGATCTTCCTCTTCCTCCATGAGAAGTGGCAAGTTCTCCTCTTTTTTTGATGTGAGGAAGTATTTTCCTAGCCCACAATCTTGAAAGAGAATGTTTGCTTTTGGATCATCAGACTTTCATACTGTGAAATTCATCTTTCTTACTGGTAGTAACTTCTTCATCTCACCTTTTACTGGGATAGTTGTAGATGACCAATCCATTTTTATCTCTCCACCCAGGTCTCTACAGAAAATCCTACTCAATAACATACCAAAGGATGTTGGGATGTCTACTACCAAGTATGGTTAGGAGAACCTTCTTGTCTGGAAAATCAGCTAGTGCTACATGTGCATATTTGATTCTTCCTACCAATGGAACTTGTTTGGATTCCATTGAGTAGCAAGTGCCATTTACCCGAGTCAAGGTGATACCTAGAAAATTTACAACTTTGGCCGGCATCATAGTATCTAAGGCTCTGGAATCTATGATACAATTATTTAGTTGGAAGCCTTTAATGAGGAGTGATAGGTAGAAAGGTTCAACCCTGTTGGTTTTGGAGGCACTGAGGGATAACATGTTTTGGGAAGGTGGTGTGGATGGTGTGGGTAGTAAGCCTTTAGAATTAGGACTCAAGGATATAGGGTTACCACCATGAACTGTATTAATGAACTTGTCAAACTGGGCAGGGTGTGTTTGTAGGTATTCTATTTATGAGAGTTGGAATTTGGTTTTGCTTACATGTTCCACAAAGTCAAATGGGGTTATGGTGAGTGAGAAAGAGGTTCTAGAAATGGAAGAAGATTTACATGGTAGAGGATTTGCTACTTTGGGTGTTAAATTATCCTTTTCGGGTGTAGCAATTGGCTTGGAAGGGGGTGAGGGTGTAGCTTTTGATTGAACTTTAGATGTTTTTGCAGGAACAAAATTTAAAGGAGAATTGTTCTTTGCAACTTTTGAGCTGAGAGAAGAATTAGATGACTTACTTGGCATAGTAGCATGATCCCCGAATACTAGTGAGTTTGGTTTTTATTTTTCTGACTCTATAGAAGGTGGTAATGGTGATCCTCGGTGATGATTTTATTTTGTGTGACCTCTGGGGGAGAATATTCTTTATTCTTCTTATCTTTTACCGCAACCATTGCGGATGAATCACATTTCCTAGATTGTGCACAAGTGAAAACAACACATGAGAAACTTGGAGCTTCTTCATCATTCTCATCTTCATCATCAACGTACTCAATTAGGCCATTGTGCATATCCACTTCATCAACCTCAAGATAGTTTTCATAGTCTTCCATATTTTATTCTTTAGTTTCATCAATTTATGCTTCCTCCTCTGACTCTTTGGTGTCATAGATGGCATTGATTGGTGGTGCTTCAAGAGAAAGCCGAAGAGGAAGTGGATCAATCCTTGGCCTATCTGGAGGGTTTGGTTTCCTTGAAGCATTCCGCATTGTGATATGAGATAGTTACTTCTTCAAGGCAACCAAGTCATTTTCCATTTTTTGGAACATCAGATATGTGGTAACAGAGTTTGAATTTTGACCCTTTTACTTTCCATTGGGGCCTTTCACCTTTCCAGAAAGGATTAGATCATCATTGGTTTCTATTGCATAGTCCTGGACTTCCCTCAATGTTATTGGTTGGGATATTTTGAGTAAGAAACCTACTTATGAATGGAAAAGAACTGATATAAAACCTCTTCAAATTATTCTTAGGAGGCACCACATCTTCAGGGATTCTTTTATCACTCTATTATATCTTACTACAAAGTCCCTCATTGACTCAGAGGTTTCTTTCTTCATTTGTACCAATTGGACCAAGAGATCTTGACAATCTTTTGTGTGCTCTTGAACTGTGTTTGAATGCACTTCTTATATCCTCCCAACAGGTGATGGACCTCGGTGGTAACATGTAGAACCATTCAGCAGCTTTCTCTTGAAGTGACTCCACAAAGAGTCGGACTGACACATATTCATCCTCAACACCCAACACACTGCAAGTAGTGATAAATGTTGCTACATGCTCTTTAGGGAGTTGAGAACCATCCTCTGAAATTTGGGAAGTTTTTTCTCAAGCCTCTCGGTAGCTCATGGAGTGGTTGAGCAAGAGCCAATGGACCGATGTTTCCTCCCCATGGTACATTAGGCCTATGGGCCTCACGATCATGTTCACACTCATGCTCATGATCCCCCATTCTATTTCTATTTCTAGCTTCCAACCTTTCTATAACTACGTCTTCGTTGCTGCTCTTTCATCTTCCTCGGCTTGAAGTCTCTCGATTTCTTTGAGTTGAGCTCTTATTTCTTCGTCAGATCTCACCTCTCTTTCTCTAGCTTCTTCTTCGGTCTTCACATCAGTGAAGTCTACAAGGTTCTCGTTGATGTATGAAAATTCACCGTCTAAAGGATTGACAACACTCAAGTTCCCAACATGACTAGTTACTTGAAAAGGAAGCATTTGGATTCTTAGTAGCTCTTGTCTCCTTTAATGTTCCTAAAAATGGGGTCGCTTTGTCCTCCTTGTCTATATTACCAGGTGAATCTTCTATCCACCAGCTTGAAAATCTATGCTCTTCTTTGCAGGTGCTGGAATTTGTCTTTGCCTCTCCAATTCAGTAGCATGTTCTTCTTCAAGGTCCAAAATTCTCATGACAATGAAGTAGTGATTGGCACTTTTTCTATTACGCTAAATAACTTCCCTCAAATTTGAAGCAATGTCTTCTTAGATATGGAAGAGCAATTTGGGTCTTTCAATAGGAGGGTTTCCTAGAATAGCCATGATTTGAATCCATGTGGCTCATATAGCCATTCAAATTCCATAATTTTTCTCTCTTTTCTTTCTTTTTTTTTTGAATTTTGAATTTTCTGACCTTGTGGTCGCATTTAGGTGCAGATGCTGCTAAATCTGCCCCACAGTGGGTGCCAAAAACTGTTGGCAAGGGAATTTATTAGGTGGAAAAATTTGTGAATTCCTTGCCAACGCTCTGGGAATCTAAGTCCCTCTACTTAACCGGTGTAACTCACTGTATATGCATGTGCGTGAAAAGGTGAATTTCTGTGGTGGCCTTTCGACCAAGGATCCAACAGGGGCACTCCATTGACCCTATGGAAAAGCTAGAAATATCTTGCTAGGGAATAATTTATCTAAAGGTGGGAAAGGGAGTGAGAAATGAGATAGGGAAACTAATGTTGTAGGTAGAAAATTAGATTCCTACACGCACTAGTTAGAAATTTCAACACATGCATTCATGAGAAGAAACAACTCTGCAAATGGAAACAAGACAAGATAAGATTGTGAACTCAAAGTTTCTAAAATATCCTCATCAAAGAGGCTACAAAATCCTTCTTTTGTATTGATGCTTAAACAAAAGTTGTACATAATGAGGGAATGGAAGAAATTTGAGAATGGAGGAAATTAGAAGAAAATGGATATCTCCTTTGCTTTCTCTAAGTACAATGCACTCGTGAGTTTACAAGATCAATTGCTAGCCCACTACAGTGGCGTGAAAAAGCCATCAAATATCCTCCAAGAAATGGTCACAACTTTTTCTTCTTTAGCAAGAAACAGTTACAACTTCTTCAATCCTTCATGTCCATTTAGATTCTTGATTCACAAAGAAATACCAATGGTGGAAAAAACAAGACTTTTCATAATGCGGTCATCACACTTATTTTGTAACTTTGAATTTGAACCATTCATCTTGCATTTGAAACTTTAAACCAGAGCTATCCACGTGGGAGAAATTTACTGGAGCGGGTGCGAAGGATGCCTATTACATTTTGTGACTTTTGGAGAAATGGCGTTTTGGAACATTTTGGCCCACTCTCCCACTTTTTGATAAGGTCTTAACATGTGGCCTCACTTGATTGGCGAAGGAATCGGGGTTCACTTTATGAATTTTAACCCTTTTTACAAAAAGGCTCAAAAACACAAATCGCTCCACCGGCCCGCCTTCCTGCTTTGACCTTCGATGCGGGCTTAGTATTTGACTTTTTCCTTTGTGTTTGGCAGGGTCAGTGAGTCAATTTTTAACTTTAAGCCACTTTAATGAAAAAAGGGCTCAAAAACACAAATTTCTCTACTTAAAAGAGGGTTTGAAAACCCACAAGTGAGGATCACGAGGGATGATGTGCACATCAACGGACATGTGAACGGCAGTGTGAAGAGATCTCGGGAGGAGTGAGCATCAACCGAATGTGCATGCAAAGATTCAACAAATGGGCAAAACCTGGTTAAGCCATAAAACTCTCCTCTATCTCATAGATCAAAAGACGTGTACATATAGGAGGTGTTGAGTAACCCCCAGTGCTGCAATCATGACAAATCGAGTAGAGAGGGGGAGTTACATTCCCAAAATAGAAGTGTAACTCCCAATGACACATATGACACACTGACACACACGACGTCTTTGACGCACCGATGCGTAAAAGAATATCATAATGACCCCTAAATGACACATGGACCTAAGATCTCACCTAAGCGAGATGATCACCTGATGATGTGGAAAATAACACACACCAACACCCCCCTTCATTGTAACTTAGGATGAGGTGGCAAGTCAGAAATGAGAAATGGGTCTCGGCACAAAGCCTGATGAGGTACCCATGTATAAGAAAAAGATCCCAAGTAGTGAAGGAAAACCCAATGGGAAAAACATCCACCACAAGAGAACAACACACTCTCTAATCTAAGAAAGATGCCAAATATGGGTCCCGACCATAGACGAGCCTGAAAGGGTACCCATGTATAAAGAGGCAATCTCTCGGAAAGAAGAAGAAGAGAGAAGAAGAGGGAGATGAGAGGAATGCAGAAGATGCCATGGATGGATCTGAACTCTACAACTCTAGGAAGTCTCCCAGAAGAATGTTGATGATGAGATCCTCTGCCTCTAGACTGAAGAAGAGCCACCCACAATGAACTGTGTGCTTGCCCTTAGGAAGGACAAAAATGATGTGCTAGAAGTCCGCCCACTCCACAAAGGAAACTAAAGGCAGCAACACGAAGAACTTTGAGTCTAGTGCACTGAAGTGTGACATAGGTCTAGCGAGTGAGTGCCAAGGAACCAAAGGTAATGCCACATGCGTAGAATTGTCAGAGTATAAAAGAGGAACACCCGTGGAAAGGATGTCCAAGTGATGTGAAGGGAACAAAACATCCTCCACAACAGAAAAGGGATCCACAGCTGAGGGTGGATCAATGAAGGTCTCTGGAAATGTGGAAGTGACATGATTCCCGGAAGGGGCACTCCCAACAACAGAGATGATGAACTCCTTTGAAACACCTGTAGATGGATGAGGGACCTATAGTGCATCACAAGTAGACTCTACAAAAAGATGACTAAGGTCAGGCAGATACTCCCCAATGAGGGGGCTCAACAAACAGAAGAGTGATGTATGATAGGTATGAGTCATCTAATGAAGGTAGAGGAGTGAAAAGGGCCTCACACACTGGAAGTGGAAAGGAGGTGGGTGTGATGACTATATGAGACTGAGAAGGGGACTGCTCAATATCTGATGAGATGTGGGAAGTGTCAACACTCTCTAGAATAGTGAGAGAAAGAGGAGAAGAGTCCTCTGTAGTACTCTCGACATCAGAACTAGATGCACAATCCTTGTCATCAGAAGTAGAACCAAGTGAGTATGTGTCGGTGAAATTGGCATCACACAAAGAAATAGAGAGACAATCGAATCAAAAGTGCGGCAGCAGCAACAACAATGGCGGCGGTATGTGAAGGGTCTCCATATAACGATGGCGAAGAATGCTCAGGACACGGTGAGGTGGATCTGAATCTGCCACGTGAAACCAGAGAGAATGAGAGACATGCATCATCATGTGACCAAAGACATGGTCACAAGTGTCGAGGAAGTCCTCTAGATGACGATGATCAGTGGGTGTAGGAACTGGCCCAAGTAAGAAGGGTAAAAGACCCTCATGGGTGAAGTAACGTTCCATGGAAGCACGCCAAGCTGAATAGGTCTCTCTCCGGTGAGAAGTGGTGGAGGCTGTAAGGCGATCCTACGATGCTCACATCTGGAAAGAGCACTCTCCATGATGAAAAAATGCAAGATGCAAGGTGCACGAAAGCAAGACGTCGGACTCACCGATAATGCGTCTACGTGTGAAAACCCAAGAGTACAAGCAACCCCCCCAGAATGCGGCACTTTATAAAAGTAGTGTGTTTACAAAATTGGCAATGCCATCATGTAAAGTGTGGAAAATCATGCAACTTTGACTAAAGAAGTGCTAAAAAATGAGCAGCGAGTCAAAAGTTATAGCATTAAAATGATTCCTGCAACTGATGGAAAAATACACTAGATGCTGTAAACGCATTAAAAAGTACTCAAAATGAGTGCAAAGGGTATCATGTGGGTACTCGTTGGAAATGACACGAAATTTTAGGTAGATTTTGTTTTGACTACAAGGGGGATTAGCATCCTGCCAACCCCGGACCTCGCCCTTCGTCTTCGACACGCGAATGAAGGACATAATACAAGCCAAAATAGAAGCCCAAAATTAATACAATGCCATGTAAATGTTTTTTGGCCTTAAATCATTAAAAGGTGTTTTTTTAACCTACCAAACAAGACTAAAAGGAAGTGGGGCCCATGCTAGGAATGTCAAGCCATGGTGGAGCTGTTTGAAGACCCCAAACCGCCAAAAATGCCAAAAATGCCAAAAAAGGTGAGCGAGTTAAGGCGAGCTGGAGCAGTTGGGAGGTACTACAGAGTCTGCACAAGGCCATGTGGTGGAAGGCTTGGAGAGTGTTGCAGGTCTACACAAGCTGGAGGAGCCGTTTGAAGACCCCAAACCGCCAAAAAATGCCAAAAACGGCTGAGCAGAGTCAAAAAACGTTTTTCCAATGCTGGAGGCAGTGTGTGGTTAGGGTGCATGTAACCGTGAGTTGGAGTGACCAAAACAACAAGCCAAAAATGTTTTCCAATGAAAAAACGCAGGTTGAAGCGACCAAAACAACAACGGCTGAGAAAGCGAAGTAAAAAAATGTTTTCCAATGCAAAGGAGGGCACGTGGGAGCTGTTGGAGCCTGGGAGCACCGAGCCAAGTTGTAGTTTGATCCCCAACAAACAAACTAGCACTCAAAAAGGGCTGAAGCATCCAGTTTGATCAAGACCATGGAGGGCAGTGAACAACTCAAACCAGGAGAGTGCACAAAGATGTAGGGTCGAGTTCAGAAGTGTGATCGAGCAATGCACTGAATGGAGAGGTAGAAAAATGTCCACAAAGTGCAAGGAGATCGGTAACCAGCAATTAGGATCAATCAGACCATGAAGGAGCACCTTGAACCTACAATTTTCTCTCAACATAGAAAACACCAGCATAAAACCAAACACAAGAACCTCCCTTTTCTTTTTTAAATAATACCCCAAAACACGCATGCAACCCTGGAGATTCGAGTGGTCGAAGACACTAAACCTAAAAACTAGAAACCACGAACAATGACCTCAAACATGATCAAACCCGTGCAAGAGGTATGGCACCCAAATCAATGCAAGAAGAGCACGGTCAGAATTTCCATTACGACACACGCAATGAGAACCTGAATATCACGCCGGAAGTCAGAAAAACACGCACAGAAATGCCAAGGAGTGCACGGATCCACAAGATCCGCTCTGATACCATGAAAGAGGGTTTGAAAACCCGCAAGTGAGGATCACGAGGGATGAAATGCACATCAACGGACATGCAAATGTGGCGTGAAGAGATCTCGGGAGGTGCGAACATCAACCAAATGTGTATGCAAAGATTTGACAAATGGGCGTAACTGGTTAAGCCATAAAACTCTCCTCTATCTCATAGATCAAAATACGTGTACATATAGGAGGTGTTGAGTAACCCCTAGTGTTGTAATCATGATAAATCGAGTAGAGAGGGGGAGTTACATTCCCAGAATAGAAGTGTAACTCCCAATGACACATATGACACATTGACACATCGACGTCTTTGGCCGACGACCGACGCGCCGACGACCGCCACATAAGGGAATCTCATAATGACCCCTAAATGACACATGGACCTCACGATCTCACCTAAGTGAGATGACTCACCTAATGATGTGGAAAATAATAAACACCAACACCGTCGACCCACTTCCCCATTTTGACTTTTTTGATGCGAGCTCAACATTTGACTTTTTCTTCTTGGCATGATCGAGGCTACGGGTCACTTTATGAATTTTAGCCCTTTTTACAAAAAGGCTCAAAACCTCAAAGTTCTCCACGACCCGCTTCTAATTAGATATTTCCATGTACCCATGGATAATGGAGCCAAAATTTGATGGGGAAGAAAATGCCCATCATTCACGACTATGGAAAAATGTAGAGAAGAAGAAAACTCCACCATTTCGCGCTTGATTTTCAAATTTCTTTCGCATGAACCAAGGAATTGAAAACAATACAAGGTTCGACGATCCATGGCCATAGAAAGATTGACAATTTCATTCAAATGAGGACAACAATAAAATTTTCACGTGTCTAGATAGGAAAACAAAAAATTTATCAAAACGTGTAGACTAGAGAGTTTAAACAACTTCAAAGCATGAATTTCTCTTTTCGAATTCCAATTTTACTTGAACACTTCTAGAGGGCGTGAGCTCAAAATTTTCAAATTTGATATATAAAATGAGGGGGAATTTTGAGGGTGAAAACAAGATGATAATGTATATCTTATCTTAAAAGATAAACCTACATGTAAAGGTAAGAGTTTAGGCATGGAATATGATTAGTCGGAAGAGATTTCCTAGAGATAGGGTGGATAAGCCTGAATTTCTATAAATAAAGAGGCCACCCCCTCTCATTTATCATGGAATAAAGTTGTAATAATTATTTTATGAATAAAGGATTCATTGTGAAGGTGTGTTAAGGAAGCCATCAAGATGAGTAATTGTGAAGTTTCTCCCATAACTATTGTTGGAAAACAAGTGGAGTTGGTAACACTTTGAGTAATTTATGGGTGATATTGTAACAATTTTATGTTAATAATATATTTTACAGTTGTATTTCAGATTTATCATCATTCTTTTATGTCATAGTTTCTGGTATTATTGTGTTATGTCTGTTGTTGTGTTTCCATATCACTACCACTAAACCAAAAGTTGTACATTAGTGAAATAATCATATCATGAGGAGTTCTTGGTGAAATATTATCAGAGTGTCGGATTGGTGTTGACATTTTGGTTCCGTTGCCAGGACCATTCATCGTTGGTGGATTTTCTAGAGAGATATTCCCACTTAGTCAGAAACCATTTGGAGGGTAACCTTGTTTTTACTGTGCATAGTAGTTACCATGGTAAAATCAATTTTTACCGTGAATAGTATTTACCATAATAACTTCACTTTTTACTATGAATAGTATTTACCACAGTAACTTCACTTTTTACTCTAAATAGCATTTACTGTAGTAAGTTGAGTTTTACCGTAGTAAATGTAAGTTTACCGTGGTCATTCCTATTTTTTTTTGTAGTAAAGGTGTAAAGTCACTTTCATTACGGAGATTCCAATTATTTGTGGACATATGTCTTGTTGATTGTACTTTGTGGGATGGTATTTCACTATGGTTACTTTTGAAAATGGGAAAGAGTCCTTTTTTAGCCCAATCAAATGAAGATGCTCCCTCTTTCATTCAAGAATTTAAACGATCTTGCATTTGTAATGGCCTCATACGAAGGGAACAATGGACTGAATTTTTCCTACCTTTTTGGATGGTTCAACCCTTAGGTGGTTTGAAACACTAGGTGATAATGTTAAAAACTCATGGGATTTATTAACTCGAAAGTTTTCTTGAAGAATTTGGTGAACAACAAAAATATGCAAATCTCATGATCGAGATCACAAAGCTAGCCCAAGGAGAGAAGGAGAGATAAGAGATTATCATACTTGTGTTCTAGAGCTAAGGAGGAAGCTCGATGCCCAAATCCAGAAGGAAGTATTAGTAGATGGGTTGATGAATGATGTGGATAATCTCCTTTGTAAGCACTTCATTCTTAGGATGAAGCCAGAGATCAGAAAATGAGTGAAGTATGACCACCCAATGACCCTCGAACAAGAAAAGGAGATTGCAAGAAGGAAAGAATAAATCATGGAAGAGGAGCCCAAAGAAATTGTTACTAAGATGGAGCCTACACCAACACCTTTGGTCCAAAAGCCACAACCACTCTCGGTGAGCACAAATCTTCCCCCTAGTACATCTACTGAGTATGAAAATCTCCTTAGGAAGATGGGCCAATTAAATATTAATCTTCTTCAAGGAAAGGAATTTATTTTCCAGGAGGAGATAGAGGTCCAAAAAGAAATATATATGAAGTTGTATGTTATGGTTGTTATAAAAAGGTTCATTATAAGTATAATTGTCCAGATAGAGCTTCTACATCTAGTAGAAGAGATAATGATAAAGGAAAAGCACCTGTGAATTCTTTTGATGTAGTAGATAAGAGCATAAATAATGAATCGATGTTTTTGTAACAAAAAGAAAGAATGAAAAAGATAACCAAGATGGAAATGATTCTAAGAAGATGAAAGGAGAGACTAGTAAGAAACATAAGAGAATAAATTTGGGTGTGTAAGATTTTTTTATTTCATAAGGGCAAGGACCATACTCCATCTTAGAAGATCTATCTAAAAGGCCTGCAAATATTACATATGGTCAACTTCTTGCTATGTCTTCTGAGAAGAGGCGAGAGCTGCGAAGTGGACTCAATGATCAATGAAGGAAGGAGGTTGATGTCCCTATTTTGGAAGCAAAGGTGAATCCATATGCTCCAAAAGCTGAGGTATTATAGAATGGTATTTAATTCATGATCTTAGTAGATGGAGGTGTTATAGTTAATGTAATGACCAAATCAGTAATAAATATGTCGTGTTTAAAATTGACGCCCTCAACAATTATGTTAAGGTCATTAAATAAGAGAAAAACTAAACCAGAAGGTGTTGTTTCAGATGTGGCAATATCAATCATGGGTGTTGTATGTGTGGTAGACTTATAGGTGATGAAGAATGGTATTGTTGCATACCTAATGTTGTTAGGAAGGCCATGGCTAAGGAGAGTTCATGCAAGAAACTACTAGAATGAAGGATTCATGACACTTGGACATGGTAGAGAGAGGGTGAAGATAAACATGATCCCTCAACATCATAAGGCAGAACCTGTAGATTCAAGTGATGAAACTGATGATTGGACATCCTTTGATTACTCTAGTACTAGTGAAGTGGACATAGAAGATGAAGAAAGTGAGGTTGATGTGTCGGTCATGGATATCCTTCTAGTCACACCGACTCATGAATCCATAAAATTATCTGAAGAAGAAATTGATGATCATCTCCAACAAATAAAAATTGGTGATGTTGTGATGGAAACTGAGAAGGAATCCTACCTCCAACTCTTTAGAAGGTACATGCACTTATTCACTTTTGATTACAAGGAACTCCACCAAGTAAGTTGGTGTTGAGTAGACAAGAGTATACTACTAAGGAGAAGGCGCACAAAATACTCACATGCGGGAGTAAAGTACAGTCAAAGGTGTAGAAGGATAGGGAAGGACACATACACAAAAGACAAGGGAAGATTTGGGACTTAGCCATTTTCACATGTATGAGCTATTTTTGGAGATAGCGTGCAGAACACACAAACCAGATAAATACTTGCATGACATGTATAGGATATTTAGGGAAGAGTGGCTACTAAGAGCTTTGTATGGGTTTGGGCTAATAATAGAATTGCTACTACTAGTTAACCAGAAGAGATCTATTGTTAGCGCACTTGCATGTGTGTCTATTATTGTAAAGGTGCATGGCTATTTTCAGCATGCAACCTATTTTAGGAATTATGTAAGAGGTGAAGGGCAAGTCCCCACCCTTATAAATATGTAGTGATCTGCATAGAATAGGAGGACTATGTGAGGACTGAACATAAGTTATTATGAAGTTATGCTACCAGATCTGATGCACGCATGAGCTTATGTGATCTCGAAAATAATCGATTATTACGACTGATCTCGGACCCTTATAGGCTTTAATTATTTACCGATGATTTACTCCTTTTAAGTAATCAATTTAAAAATAATGCAAGACAATAACGACAATTGCATTACGCATTGATTACGGAGTTCGGCAATTGCCTACGCCTCTCGGGTTCGTGGTCGAACCGCTCCACTAGTCAAAACTTGTAAGTTACCATAGTACTTTCACAAGAAAACCTAATGGAATTTTACTTGCCTACCAAGACACCAGTTCTTGGATGACAAGGGTGAAAAATAGCACCCGACTTCCACCTTCCCGCGCACAATCTCCTTCACCTGTGATCGGCCTTCCCGACGCAAATAATGCGAAGCTAGCACTCCGGTCGACAATCCAGGATTTACAAGTACTTGGTGTGGCGCTATGGGCCTATTGGGTAGTTTACATTTCACTCCCAATCACAAATATTCCATCTAATATTGCCTAAAGTAATAGGCCAATAGACAATACTTGTCGACACATCCCGCAAATAAGCTTAACAAATAATAAGCTCGGGATCGGTGTCTCCGTTCCACCGGTGTATAATGTGTCACCAGTGTGTCCACAACAAGCTTAACAAATAATAAGCTCGTGTTGTGTATTTACAATGTGTGTCCATTACTATGAACTTGGTACCCTATTTATACATTTTTAGGGCCCCAAAATAATGGAATAAAATATTATCTAAGGCTATTATAAGCCTCATCCCGTAAAATGAATGGGATCAAATATTCCAAAAATCCGGTTTTGCATGTTTAATGGGATTAATTCCCATTTGAGCCGCATGTTTAATAATAGGATAAAATCCCATGTAGGGCGGCATTTGATTATTTAATGGGATTAAATCCCATAGGAAGCGCTTAAGGAGGGAGCAATATTGTTTAAGGCTTTAAATAGCCTTTCCACGCGCATATAGTGGTCAAAGACCACCTTAGGATATAAACCGCCTTCTTCCACGTGGGACAGTCCACGCATGGGCCTAGCCCCCTTACCACCGCTTCACCACCCACGTGGTCAGCAAATATGCATGTTTTAATACTAATGTTTTAACATTAATATATACATGTGGCTTTTGTATATATGGCGCCATTTGGAACGTGAACTTACCAATATAATATTATTTCGACCCATACAATGGTGGAATAGAAATAATCCTGTAGTCCACTTGTCGTCTCCTGATAGGCAAATTGAGCGAATTCGACGAGTGTTGGCAAGCCACGTGTCACAGTGCGATTGGTCCAAATTTTGACCAGTTGACCAGAGTTGACTTTCTCGCTATCTGAACTTTGACCGAACATATCTAGAGCTCCCGATGTCCGTTTGTCACGTTCTCACAGTCGTTGGAAAGCTCTCGAGATGATCTTCTACACTGAAACCATTTAGAGATGTTTAGGGAACTTTTAGAAATGATCCCCTGATCATTATGGTACTATTTATTGTAAGAAGATTTTGTGTATTTACCTTTGTGTTTAATATAATGGATGTATTGGTTGATTCAAGGTGTAAATCATGACTATAATTGGTTCTTGCATGGTTGAATTCATTATGGTTACTATGTAAAGGCGCATGGCTATTTTTCAGCATGTGACCTATTTTGGGAATTATGTAAGTGGTGAATGGAAATTCCCCTCCTTATAAATATGTAGTGATATGTGTAGAATAGGATTATGTGAGGACTTGACATAAGTTATTGTTAAATTATGTTACTAGATCGATGCACACATGAGCTTATGGTACTATTTATTGTAAGAAGCTTGCTTGTTTATTGTGTTTAATATAATGGAGTGTATTAGATGATTAAGAGTGTTAATCATGAGTATAAATGGTTCTTGCATGGTTGAATTCATTATAATTACTATTTAAATCCGTTACCCTTAGATCTAGATCTAGAATATGCTATGTAGAATGTTATGTTATTTATGGATCTGAATGCATTAAGTCTTCATCATGTTAAAATTCTATATAAGTAACCCTAAAGAGGGGCCTGGTACCTTTGTGCGCTTCATGTGAGCACTCGCCTAGGTTGAGTGATGTGCCATGCACAGGTTATTATTAGTAAATTCTAGACCGCTGCATCATTGGTTCTATTGTTGGGACCTCTTTTTAGTTGTTTTTAGGATGGTTCGTGATGAAGACATACCGGTTGACTCTAGCAAGTGTTGAGGAGTGGATACATGATCTAGAAGAAGAGTACGCATGGAGGTTTAACACCGAGATCGAGTTTAATGCATGTGCATGACTGTAAAATAATATGTATGATAGTTTGTATGAGAGATTCTTTGCTATATTTATGATAGAACTATACGAGTGGCTGAATGCTTATGTCTCTAAAAGGGATTGGAGGTATCACACACTTGATTGGATGCGGAATAATTTCAGGACCTTTATGATGTTGATCGATTTGGACACGAGTTGTGGATACTTGGTTTCGTGGTGTTCGAATAGTTATATTTGGAGTACTCAATTTCAGATTATTCTTGCTCGAGGTAGAGGAATTCCATTTTTTACGATATCCCAGGGAACTTACTTGCAAGGCATTCCATTGGTGATCAAAATATTGATGGTGACCCTGAACTTTGAAAGAAAAACAATGGCTAACTAAACCCCACCATGCATAGGGTCAAGAGTAGGTTTGGTGATAGATGAAAGACCTAGCGACAAAAAGGCAAAGAGAAGAAAGGTAACTTATGTATAATGAGGTGCATGAGAGGGAAATAGAGAAGTAATGGGATGTTGCAGAACAAATGGCATTGAGGAGAGAGATGGCTTGTGAAGGATTTAGAGCTCACATAGAAGGTGTGGAGCCAGAGCATCAAGAACTACCCCATTTGGGAAATCATGACAAGGAACCCCCCTTGACCTCACATGGAAGCATGCCAACAAAGACAACCTAGGCCATGAGCACGCATTTGAATCTACCTGGAAACCTAGCCCTTACGCTTGGTTTTCCAATATAAATACGAATAATAGTCGAAAGCTAATTTAGGTAGTGGGAGAGTAGGATTAAGTCACATAAAAAGTACATCGATGATAGGGAAAACATCTTCATTGTTGTTTGGAGGTACTTTTTTAGGTTCATCATATACACATAATTTAAGCGCGCAGATTTTTGGACTCACTTCTGGGAATGGTAACACTTCACGAGAATGTAGGGGTTCGGGCCAAGATCTTATTATTGGGACACAAGGAAGTACATCCACTAGTCCACTTCCAATTACAAGTGGAGGATCAAGAGGTATAGGTGGTTCTAGTTCTTGTGGATTTGGTAGTTCTGAGGACAGGAAACATAGGAGGTTTTGGATAAGGTGGGAAAGGTCCGCACCAACCCCAAAATATTTACATGGAGATGTGTCTTCGACTGCCAAAATATAGGGGCATAGAATATGTTGCTGAATATGTGCACATGTGTGAAATACTATTGCATGGAAAAGGTATCATGAATCCCAAGCATAGGGAAAGTGAATTTACAACTACGTTACACGGATGCACACACGGCTGGTACAAAAAGTTTGACCTCTGATAAGACTTGCGTGAGACTATGCATCATTAAAAGATGCTTTCCTTGAAGAGTTTCACATCCCTGAGTTCAAGCAGAAGAGTATAAATGAGCTCAAGGATATTAAACAAGGCACTACTAAGAGTGTTAGGGTATGATGCCCATTTCAAAACACTTTTATCTAAGCTTTCTTATGATATTCACACAAGCCAACATGCACAATGGTTCGTTGGAGGTTTGATTACACATTTTAGAAGGGTGCTATCACATAAGACATACATTGATCTATGTGAAGCACTTGAAGCAAATTTACGCACTGAGGTAGTCAAGTATAGACACTAGGGTGAGCCCATTTTTGGAAGCATAGATTATAGCTATGGTAAAGTAGTTGGAGAAGCTATAAGAAAATTTAGCACATGAGATGCGCACGGGATTTGGTGTACAGATTGTGAAGTGGAAGGTCACACCAATGATAGTTTTCCCCGCAGATCAATGCGTTCATTATTGTTAGACTTTGAGATATGTCATTTAAACCATGATGCTAGCCACTACCCATTATTGTAACGTGTAATAAGGAAGAATGTCTCTTGCTACTGTAAAATTTGTAGGTCCACGACTCATGATATGTAATATTTTTATATGATTGGTCATATCCATGATGCAATAGATATTGGTGTGTGATAGACATGAGTACCAGATAACTCTAAAGGAAATGATGAGCATCAGGATCAGGATCAAAATCAAGTGCGCTATGATCAAAATGAAGGCTGTTTTGAAGGATTCATGGAAGAGGTCGAGAATACCATGGTGGATTCATAGGATAGGGTTGTGATGGTGGAAGAGGTGAGTTTCCTCATGGAACATGTTATACATGTGGATCTCCTAACCATTATAGGCATAGATGTCCTCATAATATTACTTGTTCCTTCTATAGAAAGAATCATAGCTATGAGGAATGCTTGGACTTATATGAGCTTCCTAGTCATTAGTATAAACAAGAAAACAAAGGCATCAGGATGGTTAGGATACAACCTATTGTGAAAAATTAGTGGATGCCCAAGTTGGAACTGGAATATGAGATATTTCCTGTAAAGATCACTACTCGTGTAGAAGCGGCACACACCAAATAAGTATTGTAGCAGAAACCTATCATCACTAAGGAGGAGGTTCTATATGCATGATACCTAGATCCTATCCATCGAAGGAGGTGTATCGGAAACCATAGAGGTACTCGAAATCTTCAGTGGTGAAATATAGTGTTTAAAGGAGAAATCACGAGAAGATAGAGAAAAAGAAAGCAACAGAGAGGGTCCAAATTGATATAGATGACTTGAAGGAAGTGTGAAAAATGTTGCGCCAGGAGAATATCATTCCATTGTTAGGGAATTGGCTAAAGGGAAACACTCGTGCACAAGTATTGAGACTAGATGACAGATCATGCATGCAAATCTTCCCCCTCATAGCTTAGACTATGACAAGGAAATCACTCTGAATTTTGTTGTGGATGAATGGATTTTGAGTAATATATTGATTGATACAGTGTAGAAGTCAATGTTCTTAATTTAGATGCATGGGTACAGATGGGGAGACCTCCATTACAGCCACATTCAAATGTATTGTTCATGGCTAACCGAACTAAGGCCACTCCCATCAAAGTTTTAAAAGATGCATCCATTACTATACAAGGGGCCAAGTTCATAGGGGACTTTGAGGTTTTGGCACTTGTAGAAGTAGACAACTTCCCAGCTCTATGTGGGTGCCCTTAGTGTTATGCAAATAATGATGATCTTTGGTATAAAAAGGGTTATATCATTTTTGAAAACAAGGTGGAAAGAGTTATTATCCCTTTAACGGATGGAAAATTTGTGCCCTATGTTGATCCTTTACATGAGGAAGATTTGAATAAGATTTATGTACATGCCATCCGAGATGCGTAGAAGTGCTTGAGCCATCTAAAGAAGGAATCCTTTAGTGGGAAGATGCACAGTCTATTAGCGATACTAAAATTATTTCTTGTGATAATTGGGCTCATAGTACTTATGAGTTGGTAGGTGCGAAGTAAGAAGCACATTTTCATGGAACAAAAAACCTCGTTGTATCGGGAGAGTAAGTAATAACTCGAGTACACTCGATACTTTGGAGAAGAAGATTCTATGGTATTTCTAAGAGCCATGGAGGAAAAATGGATAGAGCAGTTGGAGAAATGGAATATGCTAGCATATACCCTACGCTGAGAGCAACGCGTTGGTGGGTGGTTCACAGAGATAATCTTGTAGGATGGAATGAAATTAGGATTTCTTTTTCTACTCAGTTTTCCAAGAACAATGCACCTACTCAAATCTGCACTTATCATGGCAATCAACCTATTTAGCACCACATTCAACAGTGTGAGAGACTATGGACAAAGAGGCAGGAAGCTTTACCACCTTAACTCTAGGTGTAAAATTTATATTTCACTTTACAAGGTTGCGCACATGCTTGGTATGTATATGCGGAACTCCATAGAGAGACTAGAAATTGGTAGGATTTGATTGCAGGAATGATCCAAACTTTTGACTACTTCTCTACTAAGCCTCCAGTGGAAGAGGCATTAAGGGTTCTCAAGAGGTTTAACTATGGGAGATAGTGCAAAGGTAGAAGAACTCATTCAAGAGTTATTTGATGGAAATGACTCAGGAGCATGTTTTTCTAAAGAAATAGAGACAAATGCCACACTACTTAAGCACGCTTGCTTTGAGAAATAAAAAGGAAATATGGTCTACTTAGTGGATGATGAGGAAGTGGAAAATATGGATGTAGATCATTCAACAAGTAGGCGTGAAATTTTGGATAGTGCGAGATAAGACCACGCACACCTATCATGAACCTATAAAAACAAATAAAGTGAATATTGGATCAAATATTGAGCCTAAGGAGGCCATAATTGGGGACTATTGGTTTGACTCTGAAGTGGAAAAAATCATTGAGTTACTATGAGATTATTAGGACTTATTTCCTAGGGGATACCATGAACTCAAAGGTGTGCATGAATCATTAGGAGAAATGAAAATAAAGCTTAAGGAAGGTGCACGCACCCAGTTAGGAAGAGACCCTACAAAATGAACCCCAATTTGTGTGAAAAGGTCAAAGAAGAAATTGACAAAATGTTGAAGTCTAGAATCATTAAGCCCTTAGACGAATCAAAATGGGTTAGCCCAATGGTGATTAGTATAAAGAAATATGGTCAGATTAGGATCTGTGTGGACTACAGGGAGCTGAATGCTACATGTGTGAATGATCCTTTTCCTATGCCATTCACAAAGGAAATATTAGAAGGCGTTGCAGGGCGCAAAATTTATTCATTTAGATGGATTCTCTAGGTATCATCAGGTTAGGATTACACATGAGGATCAGGAAAAGACTACTTTTACTACTGAATGGGGAATTTTTGCCTATACTGTGATGCCTTTTGGTCTAAATAAAGCACCTTATGTATTTTCGAGCATAGTTATCTAAGCATTTAAAGATTTTATTCACAACTTCATGCAGGTTTATTTAGATGACTGGACATTATATGGACTTGTTAAGGATCATTGTGACAATTTACGCCTAGTATTTGAAATATGTTGCTAGTTAAGCATCTCTTTGAACATCAATAAATTTGTATTTGTTACACCATTTGGAACACTATTAGGGCACATCATCTATAAGGAAGGTTTGTCAGTTGATCCAGCTAAGATTGTAGTCATCATCGGCTTGGAAGAGCCTACCAGTCAAAGCGAGGTGCATGGATTCTTAGGTCACACTAGGTATTATAGAAAATTTATAAAAGGGTATGCTAAGGTTGTCGCACCCTTGAAAGAGTTACTAAAAGGAAAATGAGAGTTCTAATGGGGAGAACCGCAACAACACACATTTGAGACATTGAAAGAGAAACTTACAACAACACCTATTTTGTGCTTTCCCTCATGGGAGAACCCATTTCATGTACAAGTGGACACCTCGGCATGACCATTGGCACAATGTTGGCTCATCCTGGAGAAGGTATTATAGATCATCCTATATGTTTTGCTAGTAGAAAGTTGACTCGTGAGACCGAATTACACAACTACGAGATCACGAAGCTTTTCAAAGTGATCTATGCGCTACATAAATTGAGACAAAGACTTGCTAGCAACACCATTTGTATTCTATACCGATCACATGACATTGACGTATTTGGTAAACAATCCCATTTTACAGGAGCACATATGCCGATGGGTACTCTTATTCAAAGTATTTGATTTCACAATTGTGGTAAAACTAGGTAAAATTAATTCTAGACTCGATCATCTATCTAGAATACAGTTGGGAGAAGAAGTGTTGGAAATTGAAGATATCATGCCTAATGCACAATTATATAGGTTACAATGCATGCCATCAGAATTAGAGGACATTTTTGTCTTTCTATGTACAGGTATGGTGCCGAAGGAATGAAATCCTTAGAGAAGAAACAACTTACCATTTGCGTTGCACCGTTTATGTTGATTAGTAGTGACCTTTATAAGTTAGGATGAGATGAATTATTACACCGATGTGTGTCCTGGAACATGAGCACACATATATCATAGAGGAGGCTCATGGTGGTAATGCAAGTGGGCACTATGTAGGTGACGCCACTGTGCATAAGATTCTACTATCTAGATTATGGTGGGATACTCTCTATAAAGATTGTAAGGCATATTGCAAGGCTTGTGATCACTGTCAATGCTTTGGAAAAATAGGACAAAGAGATGAAACATCTTTACAACCTATTCCTAGTGTAGAATCATTTGAGAAATGTGTTAGAATTTGAGGATTCTAATAAATACGGATTTAATCAACTTACATATTATATAATGTTACGATAAATATTTAAATAAACATTACATCATAACATAAGTAAATAAAGACATACTTATAGGAAATAAATAACTCAAGTGACACAATATTTATAGAGGAAAACCCCAATAGGGTAAAAACCACTTTGAAAATAACCTTTACTTTAGAGAACTTATTTTACATCCAAGAAGATCACCTCCTCCTTTAAACCCCCATTTACGAAGGGTAAAACCAAATCACTTGATTTGCACATCTTTGATATATTTCCCGAATATATAAAATGAGGACCTAAAGTCCTTTTTATATAAGGTGATTGGGTATGTCTCGACCCACCTTTTCAACCTAAAATGGTTGACACATACACCTAGGTTTATAATATTTAATATTAAAAATATAATCATTTCATGATATCAAATATTTAACCTAAAGTATATACCTAGGTTAGCATATTTAATAATAGAAATATAAATATTTCATATTATTAAATATTAACCTATATATTAGTGATGGACTCATATACATTAAGGGTTGGCCAGACCACTTAATCATTATGTTCCAACACTCCCCCTTAATGTTAAGTGGGATAACATAACATATGCCAATAGATTACCTTTCTGTGGTACACTACATGATTTACAATCCTTAAACCATAAAGGTTTTAGGCTAGCATATCGGTTGAATAAATTATAACACCTTCATCATACTCAATTTACCTTTTAGTACAAAAGGATTTAGAATCCCAAAGATCATCCCATGATCAGTGGCTAAGTATGATTTGTGAGTTTTACATGTTCTCATAGGTTCTCATAAAATGTTATTGAACCCAAGCATATAGGAGCATTTTACAACCAAGGACCTCCTTAACAATATGATTGTACTAGATGTTTACTAGTAAACTCAATAAGCACTAAAGAGTTTATTGAAGACCGCATTTAAGATCTTTCTACACTTCTTTCTAAAAAAGAAGTCGATGAGGTATACATGCCCAAAGGTATTTTTACACTTGCTCGAAGGTCTTTTTTAACACTTGCCGAAGGTCTTTTACAAATACCTAAAGGTCTTTTTGAAAAAACCAAGTTCCATTAGGAGGTGACATTTTCATGCACACTCCCCTCAATGGCAACTCGACAATCAAATCTTTTCATGAAAGTGACAAAACTTTGCAGCATGAAGGACTTTGTGAATATGTCAAAGCAACCTACTCTTCAAGAAACACGAACTATAGATTTATCTCATCACTTAGCACCTTCCGACGAGTGAAGTGTATATGTATCTCAATGTGTTTCATCCTCGATGTTGAACTAGATTCTTAATTAAGAGTAGTACAACTCGACCACCACATAGAAGAGGAATACTTCCTTTAGCTTCCATGTGTATCTCTACCTAATAGCATTCTGATCGGATGACTTCTTTACTTCTTCCATTGTACTTCTCGCCTCAGTAGAAGAAATGGATATTGTTGATTACATTTATTTTTCCAAGTAATGGTTCCTGCACCAAAAACTTGAACACATATCCAGTATATTTTATAACACAACATTAGTATGGTTAGAATCACAAAATCCATATAAGATAGCATTTTAATTCTTAGTATAATGTAACCCATAATTGATTGTTCCTTTAATATATCTAAAAATTCTTTTTTGCAAGATTCGAATGATCTATAAAAAAGGTTCCCGCATAAACTTTGATGTGATTCTTAATGTATAGGAAATATCGATCTAGTTATAGTTAAATAAATCAAACTATCAATTAAAAATGTATATAAAATAGGATCAACCTTTTTCATATGCATAATTATGATCAATATTTATTCCAACTTCCATTGAAGTAGAAAATGGTTTACAATCAATCATAATAAATTTTGCAATAAAATGGTTACATATTGTGTTTTGAAAAATATGATAGAATGAAATCTTTGTCATACAAATAACATGATGTGAGAGACGTAACTCATTCATTTCAAAGTATCGCTTTGATTTCACTTTAATCCTATGAATTAAATAAGAATTGTCACCAATCATAAACAAATAAATCCTTTCCTTTTCGTATGTGATTTTCGGGAAGGTAAATATTTGAATCCTTTCACTTGTGCACACATCAATCTCCAAACAAACATTAATTCCATATAATTTACAAAATGTAAATGAAAGTAAGAATCATATCATATTACATCTACTCCCAGAAAAAGTTAGGGATTTAAAATTGAAAAACCCTAAAATTTTTACTGAGAGTTTAATTGCACAAATGTAGTGCCAAAATAAATTGGAAAAAAATAAGGGGACTAGATACTTTTAAATACCCTTTCGGGTTGGTTGAAAAAACCCGTACAAATTAAATAAATAAAATACAAAACATTTGATCTTAATTTACCTCGCTCTATTACCATGTTAGAATTTGAGGATTCTAATAAATATAGATTTAATCAACTTACATATTATATAATGTTACAATAAATATTTAAATAAACATTACATCATAACATAAGTAAATAAAGAAATACTTACAAGAAATAAATAACATAAGTGACACAATATTTATAGTGGAAAACCCCAATAGGGTAAAAACCACTTTAAAAATAACCTTTTACTTCAGAGAACTTATTTTACATCCAATAAGATCACCTCCTCCTTTAAAACCCTATTTACCAAGGGTAAAACCAAATCACTTGATTTGCACACCTTTGATATATTTCCCGAATATATAAAATGAGGACCTAAAGTCCTTTTTATATAAGGTGATTGGGTATGTCTCCGACCCACATTTTCAACCTAAAATGGTTGACACATACACCTAGGTTTATAATATTTAATATTAGAAATATAATCATTTCATGATATTAAATATTTAACCTAAAGTATATACCCAAGTTAGCATATTTAATAATAGAAATATAAATATTTCCTATTATTAAATATTAACCTATATATTAGTGATGGACTCATATATATTAAGGGTTGGCTAGACCACTTAATCATTATGTTATAACAAAATGGGCTATAGATTTTGTGGGTCCTATTTCACTAGCCGCATGTAGGATTGGATCACGCTATATCATCACTGCACATGCATTATCTGACAAGGTGGGTAGAAGCAACACCTACAAAGGATTGTACAACAACTACTGATAGTTAGGTTTATATGGGAAAATATTATTACAAGGTATAGATACCCGTTGAGTTTGACTAAAGTGATAGGGGAACACATTTTCTAAATGAGACAATTAGAATTCTATTGGATGAATTCATGATTGTACACCATAAGACTACACCATATCATCCTTAAGCAAATGGGACTGCTGAGGCTTTCAACAAGATTTTGAGCCAAACATTGACAAAAATTTGTGATGTTGGAAGGAAGGATTGGGATAATAAATTTTCTACAGTTCTTTGGGCATATAAAACAACATACAAGCGGTTAAACAAGGCCATACCCTTTCAATTGGTGTTTGTCGTAGAAGAAGTCCTTCCTATGGAATTCTTGCTACCTTCTTTGTGTATCATGTGTGCACTCGAGGTCTAGCTGATGAGCAAGCATTAGAAGAATGAATTGAAAAGTTAATTAATTTGGATGAGCAACGAGAAATAATACATTCGAGTCAGAAGCAAGAAAAATCCAGGCATAAAGCATGGTATGACAGGCACATGAGGGATAAAAAGCTTGAGATAGGAAAAATGGTGCTTTTTTATGATTCTAAGTTTTTGCACCATCCAAGAAAACTCAAATTACATTGGTTATGACCATATGTTATCACTTACATACTTGAAACAAGAGCTTTTCAGTTAGAAACACTTGATGGAATACGGTTACCCAGTTACTTCGATGGGAGTAGGTTGAAGCCCTACTATAAATAAGTCTTCTTGGTGTTTGTAATAAGGCAGTGTTTCCATTTAGGTTAGGTTTTCAATTATGTATTCCCTTAATGTATTTCCTTATTTTTCGCTATGCTTTGTTAATTTAGTTGGTGTTTTGTGCAATAAGCGTGTTTGTGCGCCATAATTTAATTACAATTTATAGTATTTTTTTTATGCGTAGAGGACCGCTCATACCATTTGTGTGGGGTGGTTATTGAAAAATGGGTACACATAAAGGAACAAATTGCTACATGTTTTATTCAAGTTTGGACAGTTGGTGGAAAGAAGATTGCTTCCAAATAAGGACCATAGATGGAGATAAATAAAGAAACAATACAACATGAGGTAAGCAATAACCATGAAGAATTCCGGAAAAGGTGCGGTGGTCGGTACTAAGGTGCATGGAAGTGTGCTAGAGAGAAGTCTATAGCTAGAAGGTAGGAAGGCACTAGAAGGTTATAGCTAAGGTATGAAGATGTACCGCATGGAAATTGTGAAAATCGTCAATTAATGAGAGGATTATTGGTAGGTGAAGGAGCAATAAATGCGCTAACTTTTGGAAAATATATATAAGGATGGGATGCGATTTCATTTTTACCATTGTTATTTCAAAAAATTGAATGAGCAAAGTGTAAAATGAGTTGATAGATTCGTGTTGAGGTGCGAGAGAGTGTGATACCGGGACGTGGAGAGTAGATTTGTACGTAGGAGAAGCTTAAGTCCCCATTGGTGAAGGGTTTGAGTGAAGTAGAGAGTTGTGAAAGAGTGAGGGAACATGATTTCAACTAGGGCATGCAGATTCAAAATAGGGTTTGGACTTGTTCATTACAAAAGATAGAAAGCAAACATATGTACACTTCCAAAGGACATAAAGTTGCGATCTATAGATGGTACCAAAGAAAGCACTGCCGTAGGCACCAAGGAAAGACGAAAGTGAAATAAGAGGTTGAAATTTCTCCGAGAGTAATTTCTCGGAGATGCAATACCCAAAAAGTGTGATAGTGGGACAATAATGGGATTCTCATGTCTATAAGTGGAAGATAAGTGATTATAATCACCGCACATCGGATAATAAAAAGGAATTAGATGTGTTGTTGAGTATGAAGATAAACAAGCGCACAATAGAGAGGACATACTAGTGTATGATGACACCTTTGGAGAGAAGTTGTTACAGCAGATTTGAGCCTACCAGTTGTACGAGCTCCCATATATTAGAAAATATGAACCTTTGTACTAATGGTTGATGAGCAGAGTACATGAAGACTTTTTCTATTTTGCTAGACAAAGGGTAAGGATTAGAGCCACATTGATTTCATCATAACATGATTAAAGGGCACAAGAGTGGATATGGATAGTGACTTGATAGATAAAGAAGCAATCCTAGAGACACGGAAGGAGTTAGGGTATACCAAAGGTCCACGCAGAATGGATATTGACAAATCAAAAGAAGTACCCAGTGGTATAAGTAGTTGCACATCTAGTGACCAAATTGAATGATCAAGAGAGATGGTCACAGGTGAATACAATGTGGCTACACATTGCAAGGAGAATGTCACAGGGAATAATTTACAACATATCAAGCTACATTGTAGAGACTATCATCAAGGAAGCATGCACAAGTGATAAAATTAGTTTCAGGATATCCTATTGTCCCTTGTATTTATGGAGATCGAGTGCTCGATGGGCAAAGAGAAAGATCTCGGGAGTATAAATAAAGTCCCTTGTAGAAAGATTTGACAGTACTTGTGTGAAGGGTCAATGAGTGGGCCATTCAAGTAGAGGGCGGAGATGTGGTATGATCAGCTCTGTGTGACATTTGAAGAGGAGTGGCACATCCCAAGGAGTTACCTTCGGTGGTGGGAAAGGTAGTTCGATTTGTGGTGTACCAACACTTATGAATCACATAATTTACAATGAAGGATGTGACTTGGAGCCCCAGTGCAATTTTTGTATGCCTTCATAACACGCTACTTCCAGGCATCAGTCCACCATTTTATTGATGTGTACCACCTGAAGTTTATTGCAGACAAGGTAGATTGTGACTACCACACGTTGAGGAAGACATATGTATATCTAAGTCAAACTACCTATATTGAGAGGATAATTTCAAACATGATAAACATGAAGCCTGTGATTTTGGTGATTAGAGACAGTGGAGTTGCGCTTATATACCTTCAACTTAAGCCTAAGTTGGAGGGTAAAAAGTATGTAGAAAATGAGTTCACGCTCTCAGGACTGCCTAAGGGTAAGCATACAATGGAGAACGTGCTAGCTCCAAAGCCCACAAAAATAGTAGAGGTAGACGATGAGGAGGAAGAACATGAGGATAGTGGTGGCTTGGATCATAGGGGACAGAGGCAACCCATAGATAGGGTAGAAGCTAAGCATGCTAAGTACTCCACCATAGAACAAGAAGAAGGAGATGAATAATTGGAAGTAGGAGAAGAATCTGAAGAATGCTACATTAATAGGGTGTTCGGATGAACAAGAACTCAAGGTGCTACTCCACAATTGATACGAAGATCACCACGACTCTCTCCATAGAAGGAGACAATTGAGAAGAGAAGGAGAAAATTGAAGCTGAATAAGGAGATAGAGAAATATGAAGAGAGCACGCCTCGATCTCCTATACAACCAAAGGATGTAGAAGAGTCCAATGATGAAGAAATGAAGGTTGAATAAGAAGGAGAAAAGAATCTAGGAGAAACAAAGCAAGATACTACTCAAGACATAAAGGATCCAACTCCCAACCTTGGTGCTCAATTTCCTAAGGGGCCAAGATCAAGGAGGGAAAGTGGAGAGTATGTTGTGTCAGTCACGGGTTATGAAGAGGACACACGTAAAATTGTTCACGCTCGATTCCAGAATACAATGGGTCTCAAGGACTTATATGGATGGAAGTTGATGGACCTGACATGAAAACCACATGTGCGAGGAAACATTTGTCATGGTCCATGCAAACTCACATGGACAAGCCTAATTTTTATGTGTGTGAAGAGTCCTATGTGTCAAGGAGAATGAGAAAGGCACCACATAACAAACATATAACCATCAAACCCACATTTATGTCTGATGAATAGGTGAGTAATGCCTCAATGAAGGTATCTATAGAGGTGGTGCGTAGGAATGTGGATAAAGCTGTCACCATTAAAGCGCTAAGAAAAGATATTAAAGAACTAAGGGAAGACATCAAAGACAAAGATGCAGAAATAGCATGCTTGAAAGGGGAGAAGGAAATGGAGCAAAAGAAGAATGGGGTTCTCATCAACATGGCAGAGGAGATTGGCGATCATGTCCTGAAAGTAAGACCGCACTTGGAGTCTAAGGTACCTGAAAGGTTCCCTTTGGCTATGCACTATGTGCGTACATTAGTGGATTTGGTACTTGAGGATGGAACAATTTACATGTGAGCACCAAATGACCCTGAGAAAGAGGCAGAGAGAGAAAAGAATTCAGTGGTAAGGAAGATTTCATCCTATGAAGCATTACTCCAAACCTTGTAGGAGGAGCTAAAGAAAGTAGACCAGGCACTAAACATATGTGCAGCTCCAAAGGTAGTAATAAGGATCAGGACAATAATAGAAGAAAATGAATTCTGAAGGCAATGAAAGATGAGACATTGGGACACGCAGAAATATTGGCGCTAGTCAAGCAAAAGCGTGAGGCCCTTGCAGCAACATAGGACCCCCATAAGGAAAAATTGGATGAGATTGGAAAACATATAGCGCTAGAAGATGGATCTGTTAGAAGGAAGAATGTCTGCTATGTCCAACATTGTTTTGGTGTTACAAAATGAGAAGGGAGAAATTTCCAAGATGAGTTGGAATATATTGTAGCAGACATTCTAGAGAAGACAAAATCATGCTTTATATGAATGACATACTTTGGAAGCTAAGATAAAAGAAGAATATCTAGAATTAATTCTTCTAGTTGAGACAGAGGATGTTGTAGAGTGAGATTTCATTCTTTGTACAGAAATTATTTCATTTCTTTCCATTCCTTATTCTTTATTATTCAAGAGCAGCCATTATCGGGGCAATAATGCAGTTTAGTGTGGGGTAATGTTGAGCGGACAAGAGTATGATACTAAGGAGAAGGCACACAAAAGTTTTGTGTGTAGGAGTAAAGCATAGTCAAAGGTGTAGAATGATACAAAAGGACATACACACAAAAGACAACGGCATATTCGGGACTTAGCCGTCTTCACATGTACGAGCTATTTTTGGAGATAGTGTGCAGAGCACACAAACCAGATAAAGACTTGCATGACACGCATAGGCTATTTTAGGAAGAGTGGCTACTAAGTTCTTTACATGGGTTCAGGCTAATAATAGAATTTCTACTGCCAGTTAACTAGAAGAGATCTATTGTTAGCGCACTTGCATGTGTGTTTATTATTGTAAAGGCGCATGGCTATTTTCAGCATGTGACCTATTTTGGGAATTATGTAAGCGATGAAGGGAAATTCCCCACCCTTATAAATATGTAGTGATATGTGTATAATAGGACTATGTGAGGACCTGGACATAAGTTATTGTTAAGTTATGCTACTAGATCTGATGCGCACACGAGCTTATGGTACTATTTATTGTAATAAGCTTCTATGTATTTATTGTGTTTAATATAATGGAGTGTATTAGATTATTAAGGGTGTTAATCATGAGTATAAATGGTTCTTGCATGGTTGAATTCATTATGATTACTATTTAAATCTGTTACCCTTAGATCTAGATATAGAATATGCTATGTAGAATGTTATGTTATTTATGGATCTGAATGCATTAAGTCTTCATCATGCTAACATCCTATACAAACAACCCTAAAGAGGGTCTCGGTACCTTTGTGTGCTTTGGGTGAGCACTTAGTCTAGGTTGAGTGATGTGCCAATGCGCTTGGGTTATTACTAGTAAATTCTAGTTTGCATCAGTTAGGTGGAACATTCTATTGAGTTGGTAGATGGTGCTTGAGCCAATCAAGCAAATGCCATATAGAATGAATACTAGTTTTTCCAAGACTCGTAAAAGAATAAATAGATAAGTTACTTGATACAAGATTCATATTTGTTGTGGAGAATTTAGAATGGGTTTCTCCCATTATGATCTCAATAAAAACTAATGGGAAGCTATGCATTTGTTTTGATTATAGGAAGCTCAACAAGGTAACAAATAAATATCATTACCCTCTTCCATTCTCATATCTAGATCTTGGATGAATTAGTTGGCCAAGAGTGCTATAGTTTTGCAGATGGCTATAGTGGATACAACCAAGTTCGTATAGTAGAGAAAGATCAGTTGAAGACTATGTTCACCACTCCTTGGGGAACATTTTCTTATAGAGTTATGCCATTTGGGTTGTGTAATGCTCCAACAACATTCCAACGCTTGATGAATAGGGTGTTTGAACCCTACATTGGAAGCTTCATCAGAGTATTCTTGGATGATTTTTACATCTATGGGAGTAAAATGGACCACATGCACCAGATGGAGACAAAATTTCAAAGGTTAGATTAAGCAAAGCCTCACTAAACCATACAAAGTGTGTCTTTGGATGTTATAAAGGTGTTTTGTTAGGGCATGTTGTATCTAGAGATGGTATTGGTACCGATCCTGATAAAGTTTCAAAATCAAAGAGTTACCATTTCCTATGAATAGAAGTAAGTTGAGATCATTTTTAGGCCATATGGGTTACTATAGAAGGTTCTGGTCAAGAATTTCTCAAAGATTGCATAGCCACTAACCTATCTTAAAGAAGGATGTTACTTATGAACTAGGAAATAAGGTGCATGAAGATTTTAAAAACTAAAGGAAGCTTTGGTGTCTTCATACTTTTAAAGAATCTAGACTGGAGCAAGACATTCATTGGTATACTAATTCTTTAGATATAGCACTAGGAGTACTATGAGCCAAACGGATGAAAATGGGAATGATCATCCAATTTATTTTGGGAGCAAAAAAATGAGTAGTCTTTGAGGTAAATCATATCAGAATCGAAAAATAGGATCTAGCTATCATTTTTGTTGTAAGTTTAGAAATTACTTGCTAGGGTAGAAATTTATAGTTGTAATAGATCATCCGACTCTAAAATATTATGAATAAGCATAACCCATCAAGAAGGATAATTTTTCTACAAGAATTTGAATTTGATATTATAGAGACTAGGAAAGAAGCATATCAATGCATATGCACTCTCTCGAGCTTATGATGGTTTAGGTTCATCTTGTGATGATGATGATGATTTCCCAGATGTAGAATTGTTTTTCTTTGACATAATCCCTAGTGAATACATAGATATTTGGAATTATCTGAATGATTTTAAGTTTCCTGATGACGCTAATGCAAAAACTAAGAGGAAGATTACTCAAGCCAGGTGTCTATATTCTATTTTACATGGATTATTATTTTGGATAGGGCTTGATGGAAGGCATAAGAGGGAAGTTGGATGTGATCAAGGGAAGGAGCTAATAGAAGAATTCCACAATGGTACATATGGAGGACACTTCTCTCGACAACTCACAACAAGAAATATCTTGGATGCAGGTTATCACTGGCCAACTCTTTTTAGAGATTGTTATAATTATTGTAAAACATGTGATATTTGTCAAATACATGGGAACTATAACACTTCATCAACTCCATTATGTCCTATTCGTCCACTTGGTTCCTTTGAAAAGTGGGGAATAGATATTTTAGGTCTAATTCCAACTACCCCATGCCAAAATAAGTATATTGTAGTTGCCACAGATTATTTAACCAAGTGGGTTGAAGCTAGGCCCTTAAAAATAACTTCCATGGATGAAGTGGAAAGGTTCATGTATGAATACATTATCACCATGTTTGGTTGTCCATTATAAATTGTAACAAATCAAGGAAGCCACTTCATTAATGAGGTGGTAGAAGCCCTAGTAAATAATTTTTCTATTAAGCATAGGAAGGCAACAACTTACAATCCAAGTATAAATGGACAGTGGAGCGAACAAATTATGTATTGTGTCAAATACTAGCAAAATATGTGGATTTACAGGTACATAAGTGGGATAAAAGGATTCATGCAACATTATGGGCATATAGGGCAACATTAAAGTGAGCAACATGATACCTCCCATTTCAGTTGGCATATGGCATTGATCTAGTTCTTCCTATTGAGTTTGATATTTCCACTATGAGAGTTATGAAAAATGAAAGGATGCATGAAAGTGATTCGGTAAAGGAAAGGATGGTACATCTTCATTTTCTAGAGGAAATGAGGGAAATAATGAAGGATACAAGATATAAGAATAAAATGAAGCAGATGGAGTACTTTGATCAAAAGATCCTCTAATCTCTATTTCAGTGAATGACTTGGTCCTAGTATATGATTCTTGATACAAAAAGAGGAGGCATAGAAAAATTCTTCCCAAATGGATGGGGCCCTACAGAATAGTAGTTGTGCATGAAAATGGTACATATCAACTGGAGGAATTGGATGGTACTCCCATTATGAAATGGGTCAACCACGACAAGTTAAAGATTTTCTAGGCACCAGCTTTAGAATGTCCATAATAGTCTACTCTGAGGACGGAGTAGAAGCTAGGGAGGGGGAAGATGTCGACACTAAAATTTTCCTCCATGATTTTTATTTCCTTAATGTATATATTAGGAATAAGGTGTTGTTAAGTATAGTTAGTAGTAGCATCCACTAGAAGATAATGACATTTCCAGTACAATGCCGCCAATAAAGTATAGTACGGTAACAGTCAAAGTACAATAGGAATGTTGTGGTAAAAATTAAATATTTGTCGTAAGTGGTCTCGAGTAATGTTAAAATGTCAAAGTTAGGGTAAATGGATAAGTAGGGTCTACATGATTTAGAATTAGAAATATTATATTTGTAATAATGACAAGGAGTGATGTCATAAATATTTTGTATATTAAATTTGTGTAATATCTATAAAGGTGGAACCCATGTGAGATGATAAGGTATATCTTATCTTAAAAGATAAGCCTACATGTAAAGGTAAGAGTTTAGGCATGGAATATGATTAGCCAGAAGAGATTTCCTAGAGATAGGGTGGATAAGCCTAAATTTCTATAAATAGAGAGGCCACCCCATCTCATTTATCATGGAATAAATTTGTAATAATTATTTTATGAATAAAGGATTCATTGTGAAGGTGTGTTAAGGAAGCCATCAAAATGAGTAATTTTGAAGTTTCTTCCATAACTATTGTTGGAAAATAAGTGGAGTTGGTAACACTTGGAGTAATTCATGGGTGAGATTGTAACAATTTCATGTTAATAATATATTTTACAGTTATATTTCAGATTTTTCATCATTATTTTATGTCATAGTCCATGGTATTCTTGTGTTATGTTTGCTATTGTGTTTCCATATCACTACCACCAAACCAAAATTTGTGCAATACTGAAATAATCATAGTACGAGGAGTTCTTGGTGAAATATTATCAGAGTTTCGGATTGGTGTTGACATACACCCCCATGTCCAAAGGAATCTTACAACTTGATGGCTCAACTTTCACTACTCTAGTATTCATCAAGGGTCTTGAGTTAACCATCCATGCATGTCCAAGTCTAACAATAACTCAAGATACATCAATCATTGACCTAACTCCTTTGTTTTCCCTTTGCATATCAAGAGATTTTATTGCCAAAGTAGGTGGTTACTTGTATTCTAATTGGTCTCATATGTTACTAAGAACAAGGTATGGTACCTGGTTTACCATACAAGTTGAGCCTCGTATTTTCATATCATGTTGAGTCATATGACCCATACCCTCTCCAAGCCAATTTTCTAATTCAAGAATGCCAAGAACTATTTTTTAGTTTCAGGGGAGAAACCTATTTCCCCTCCTATATTTGATTTATTGTTAGATGAGTGGGTAGAGAGGTACTAAATTTTTTATCCTCATGTAGAAGATCTTGAAGCATTTGAAACTTGTCTTGGTACCTATTGTATCCTTGAAGAGGAAGTTGTCCTTCCGCATGTACTCAAACAAAATGAAGAAATTTATGGTCTATGGAAATTGTACTTTGATGGCACCAGAAGTAGAAATGGCATAGGCATAGGTGTTGTTCACATTTCTCCCAAGGATGAGAAATTATTTTTCACACACAAGCTATAGTGCATGCTCCAACAACATAGCAGAATATGAAGCATTGATGCATGGTCTTCTCATTTCTGAAAAGAAAAAGGTCAAGGCACTACAGTTTTTAAGGACACTGAGTTGGTTATCCACCATGTCACTCATAAGTGAAAAACAAATAATAAGCTTCTCAAATCTTATAAAAACATATTTTGGGAAATCCTATAGGGATTTGATGCTTTGAATCTTTAGGTGGTGCTAAGAAAAATGAACAAAGAAATAGATGAGAAGGCCATGTTTGGCTCACAATTCTCACTTGTTAATGATTTCTTATGGGGTAGCATGCAATACATCAAGATGGTAATCAGGCCATCTATTATAGATAATGAAACCAACTAGAAAGTGTTTGACAGTGACGTGCAGATTGTCTAGTTCATTCAGAATGAAGCTAAGTTTTCTTCAATCATGAAAGCTCACTTGCATGACAACTATGGTCACCAAGTATTCCAGCTAAAGAAAAGAAAGTTGCCTAAAGGGTTGGCCACCTTAGAGACAATGTTCAACCCTGACGATGAGTTCAAGGGAAAAGAAAATAATATGCGTGTAGTGCAATAAGACCGCACTCCATTCACTATTGTGCGTGGTAAAGAGTTCTTGTTTGACAAAGATTGCGTGCATGATAAAAAATAGGCCTTGATTTTTCTATGTCATAAATATGACATCTTCTCATGATAGTATAAAGACCTCAAAGGATTTGATCCAAGTGTTTTTCAACACTCCATTGTCCTTGATCTTAGTATCAAACCCATCGACAAAAATAGAGGCCCATCAACTCGAAGACAAAGCCCTTCATAAGGAAATAATTGTCTAAATTCATTGAGGTGAAGATAATATTTCCCATCAAGTACTCTACTTAGGTTGTGAATATTGTTGCAATACACAAAAAGAATGGTGCAATTATACTTTGCGTCGATTTCATAGATTTGAATAAGGAATCATTGAAGGATCACTATCCTTTACCTTCCATGGAGCATATTATACAAACGGTAGCTAATGCGGAGAGGTTTTCTATATTGGATAGGTATTCTAGTTTCAACTAGATTATGGTTAAGGAAGAGGATCAATTCAAAAAAACATTTACAACCAAATGGGGAACATATGCATATCAAAATATGCCCTTTGGTTTTTCAAATGTAGGCGTAACATTCTAGAGAGCCATGGAAATTTCCTTCAAAGGATATATAAATGAGTTCATCCTAGTTTACTTGGATGATATAATTGTCTTCTCAAAGTAGAGCGTGGATCACATGACAACATGCTCTATAAAGATGGTTAGAGGCAACGTGTGCTCTGTAAGTAGATTGTTGAGAATGTATAGTATGAGCTTGAGACTTCATTGTTTGTAGATGAAGTTCTCCCGTATGATGAACCCGAGAAAAATTATGATTATAGTGCGTGCACCTAGATGAAGGACATGATCACATTCCTTTCCACTAGTGCCTACCATCCTTGTTTGAACAAAGCAAAGATAAGACGTCTAAGGCTACAATTTATTCCATATGTGTTGATTGATGGAATTATCTTCAAGAGAAACATTGATGGTGTGTTATTGAGATGTATTGACAATAGTGTGCAAGTTGAAAAAGTGTTAGTATAATTTAATGATGGATTCTCTGGTGGACATTTCTCTACCAAAGTAATAGTGATGAAGATCATCAAAGAAGGATAATCATCAAAGAAAGATACTTTTGGGCTACCATGTTTGCAGATGATCACAAGTGGGTCATGAAATGCAAAGAATGTGATTTCTTTACGGGAATGAAGAAATTAACAACACTTCCCCTTTGACCATTCCAAACAAAACAACCTTTTGCGTAATGGGGTCTTGACTTCATAGGTATGATAAATCCTCCTTCGAGTGTTGGCCATAAATGGGTCTTGACAGCTATGAATTACTTCACTAGAAGGATAGAATCTAAAACGCTCAAGGAATCAACCGAGTAAATCATCTTTAACTTCCTTGAAGCTATTGTAACAAGGTTTGGTGTTTCTTAGACCATCATCTCTGATAATGAAAAATCCTTCCTTGGTACTAATTTTTTTGATTGGGCGCTTAGACTTGGAATCTACTTGAAGAGTTCTTCTAACTATTACCCCCAAGGTAATGGCTTGGGTGAGTCTACAAGATAGAACTTGATCAGAATCATGAAATAGAAAATGAATATCAAATGTGCTCTGAGAAGATAGAATCATGATAAAAAAGGCAATAGGTACTTCACCTTACAGGATTTTTTATGGAAAGGAAGATAGAATTCCTTTATCTATTGATTTTCCTTCATTAGAGATTACCAAACAACTAGAATTTGAGGGCACAGACCAAAGATAAATCAGAATGGTAGAGCTAGTTGAACTTGAATAAGCGAGAAAATATTCCATGATCAAATTGGAACAACATAAACAATCAACAAAGAGATGGTTTGACAAAAGGGCTATGCCTCAATCTTTCAAATTTGGTGATCTAGTCTTAAATTGGGATGTTGACAAAGCTAAACTAGGAACCATTCAAAGTGTGAGGCACTTTGGAGTGGCCCATACACTATCGGGTTCTTGCAAGGAGGATAACTCTATGTCTCATCTTGATGGAGGCATGCTTCCAATCCCGATTAATGGGATTTATTTGAAGAAATTTCATTGAGTCTTCTGCATCATTATATATATTAGAGTAGTTTCAATTCCTCTAAGTGTGTTACATGCACATTGTTGTATTTGTACATAGTTATTTATTCTCACGCACTATTTTTTTGCTTCCAGGATGTTATTTTGGTTCAAGGGTCTTCCAATAATTTTCAATAGTTTTGAAAGCGGCTCAATACATAGTTCGGATAGTGCTTTAAGTGATTTGGGGGTAGTTCTTAAATCACATATCTAAATTTTATTCCAGGAAAACTCCATGCCCAATGGATACTTCAAGGCTATCAATGTCCTTCATCCAACAGGAAGATGGCCCCAAAAGTCACCAAACTATTGTCTAAAATAACCCCCTAGTTATTTTGACAACTTACATCCCCATTTTGGCTCTGAAGATCAATGTTGTAGGTTGTGCCCACTCTGGTTGTTTACTTGGCACATTTTTCTTGGTTGTAGTTCCTCTACACACACCACACACCCTTCCTTTTCCATTCCTCTATCTCCTTCCATTTTCCCTTTTGTGCGCACCCCTTCGTGCTCCCACCTTCCTTCCTACAGTTCATGGATTCTCCATGCACACCCCCGACTTGCCCTCTAAATTGGCTAAGTCCCTTGCATTCATATTCTGCATTCTTCCTAGAATATATTTCCTTCACTTTGTGTGTTACGCGCTTCCTCCCTAGCTTGCTCTGTGTGCCCCTTCTTTCTTGCTGACCACATGCTTCTCATATTGAACTTCCGTGCCCTGCTTGCATACTTGTATCATTCTATAGATATGTACCCCCCTTATTTTTCGTGTATGTTCCCCTCACACCTTTTCCTCTGTACCTTTTATGCTTATTTCTTTTTCTCTCTTTACACATTCTTCCGTGCCAATCACTTGTGCCATGTCATCACTGTTAGACTTGAGTTTGCAACACATAACCTATCAAAGTGCACAAACTATGTGCCTAATCCTTGTGACAAAACATTACATGATACGTGGTAAAAACAAAAAAATGAACATTTGGCTGATCCTTCATCCAATCAACGTGTGCCATGTGTCATTGCATGTCTAGTCTTGCATTGTAACCTTCAGATCATCATAACTTTTCTTTGTAGAGCTCGAGACCCATGCACTTTTAGTCTTGTTGGAAATTTCTCGACATAGACTACACATTGGACCATTTAAAATAAAATTTTGATGGGATTTGGTAGGTGAGAAGTAGGGAAATGCATTCCATCCATTAATGCACAGGTCTAGTCAACCCAACCACCCATATTTGATCCAATTTTCCCTCCTTCCTTCTTCCACAAGAAAAACAGACATGGGGAGGCACATTTGACAACATTTTAGGTGGATTTATAGGCAATTATTGCTTGTTTTTGGTGGTTGAACTTTCAAATTCAAGTTTTCCTCTTCTTTCTCGTAATATTCTTTCCTTCTTCTATAAATGTAAGAGAAATGCTCATTATAAAAGGTTAGACCCCTTTAGTTTGCTAAGAGCTCTGCTCCTTAGCATTTTAAGTTGCAGGCCTTTAGATCTATTTTATACATGTGGATATCGGCCTCATCCACCATTGTAATCGACTATGCATTTTCTTGAAGTAATAAAAGCTATGTTTTGTGGCTATTATCTACCTTAGCTTGTTTCTATTGCATCTCATTGCCTCTCTTTTGCATTTTTTGTTTGTTGTGCTCTCTCACATCCTTTATAAGTTCCTTTTCTAATTATGCCCCATGAAAATGAGTGTGTGGGTGTGTTTTAGGTTGTGATACACGTGTCTATCCTCTCTATGTGCATTCTCCTTCATTTTTTCTTAAGTCTAACTGTGTTCATCCCCCTCTTTCTGGTGTTATCACCTCCTTTAGCTTAGTTTTCCCTTTTCCATGCATCTCCTTCTAACCCTGGTCCCTTGGAATTTTAGAGTAGTGATAGATAGATGCATTTCCCTTCATAGGAGTAGTTTTAGTAGTAGAAATAGGTAGAGGAACTGACCTTCTCCAGAGGTATGTCTAAAGCGTGCAAGGTCCCATAACTTGGAGACAGTCTCATGTTTCCTCTAAAGCCCAATTCATTTACGATATGGGACAGCTACAATTTTGAGCTCTAACATGTGTACCGCGCACGGGAATGAAGCACGAGTGTCGATTCTCTAAGTAAAATTTCCACCATAGAACCATGAGTATGATATGGAAATCACACTAGATGTAGTGATTGACGGATGGCTAGTGTGTAATATTTGGATTGAAACAAACATGAAGGTGAATGTTGTAACCTTAGATGCATGAAACCAAAATGGGAAGGCCACCATTACAGTCATCTTCTAATGTGTTGTATATGAAAAATAAAACAAGGGCTACGCCTATTGGGGTATTGAAGGATGCAACAATCACTATGCAAGGGGACAAGTTTACAGGAGATTTTGAAGTATTGGAGCTTGCTAAAGTAGAAAAATTTCCAGATTTGTTTGGGTGTCCTTGGTGTTATGGGAATAATGCGTAACTATGCTTTAAAAAACATACACCGATTTTGAGAACAAGGAAGAGTGCGTGCATGGTCATATATTTGGATGATGTGAAGGTTGTACCTATATTGAGCCTATGAGTGAAGATGAGATGAATAGGATCTATTCACATACGGTGTGTGACCCTAAGAATGTGGAACCATTTAAGGAAGGCGTACTTGGTGGGAAGATATGTAGTATATCAATGGAACTACTAGTGTTTCTTGTGATAATTGGGTCCATGAGATGTTCAAAATAATCGAGACATGAATTTAAAGGAAGTGTCACTCATATGATCGGCCACACATGATTAGCATGTTTGGGAAAAATCAGTTACCTAGGTATAATGGGGAGGAGAATCTGAATCTTTCTTGCATGCTAAGGAGGAATAGTGGAAGAATGAGGGAGATAGGAGGAATATGTTGGTGTATACCTTATGCGTAACAACTTTGTGCTCTTTGGGAAACATACATAGATAACCTTTTTGGTGGCGTGAAGTAAGGAAACCTTTATAACAAGGTTCCCTTAGAGTATTACCCATTCTCTTATCCATGAGAATGATGGAAAGAATCCGTCTTTGGTACACATCCACAAATGTGAGATACTATGGGAAAAAGCTCAGGAGGATTTACCACCATCTCTTTAGGTACACAAGTTCTATTCTACGTGGTGTGGATGCACTTGTGTGTGGTATGTCCATGTTGAGCTCAAGAAAGAAAGCGTAAGTTGGCGTGACTTGAATGAAGATATGACACATAATTATTATTATTTTTCTAATAATCCACTAGTACATGAGGCCTTACAGATAATAAAGAAAATCACATTGGGAGAACACGAATGTAGAAGAAATCATTGCTCGATTTTGGGAGAACTTGGGACTATGAAATGTGAAGACATAATAGACACGAAGAAATCCATCTAGGGTGTGCATGGAAAACAAGGGAAAAAGGGAAAATGGTATATCTTATCTATGTTGAAGAAGTAGAGAACCTAGATATCGAGATAAAAATAAGGTGTGCACGAGGTAATGAACTCCAACGATGAAAAAGAATGTACATACCATGTTCATATGAAGACCAAGAAGGTTAATATTGGGATTAAGGATGCTTCTAAGGAAGCTATCATTGGAGATTACTGGTAAGAACAAGAGGTATGAAAGATAATCAAGATATTACTCGAATTCCAAGATTTGTTTCCAAGAGGTTACCATGAGTTGAAGGATTTTCATCCCTCATTACCATGAGTTGAAGGTGCATGTCTAGTTCAAAAATGTCCTTAGGATGAACCCAAACTTGCGTGTAAAGGTGAAAGAAGAGATTGAGAAAATGCTCAAGTTTGTAATTATTGAACTAATTGAGGAATTTGTGAGGGTTAGCCCCATGGTGATAAGCATTAAAAAGGATGGCTAGATCAAGATATGTGTTGATTATAGAGAACTTAACACCTCATATGTCATAAATCCTTTTCCTATGCCATTCATAGAGGAAATCCTTGAAGGATTTCATTGAGCACGAAATTTATTCATTTACTGATGGATTTTTAGGGTATCACTAGATGTGTATTACACACGAGAATCAGGAAAAGACCACCTTTGCCAATGAATGGGGATTTTTTTCATATAATGTGATGCCTTTTGGATTTAAGAATGCGGCATCGTTGTTCTTGCACATAGTTGTGTAGGAATTTCAGGATTTCATTCATATTTTTTTGTAGGTTTATCTAGATGACTGGATGGTTTATGGGCTAGTAAACTACTACTGTGATAATCTCAAGATCATGTTTGAGAGGTGCAAGTAGTTAAGCATATCCCTCAACATTAAGAAGTGTATCTTTGTTACACCCTTTGGAACATTATTTGGGCACATTATTTGCAAGGATGGATTTTTGGTAGATCTAGATAAGATAGCATGTAATATTAGGACTTAAAGAACCTACCAATAAAAGTGAAGTGAATGATTTCTTGGGGCATACGGGATATTACAGAAAGTTTATCAAGGTTTATGCCAAGATTGCCACGCTTCGGAAGGGTTTTTCAAAGCTAAAGGGAAGTTTTATTGGGGTGACATGAAACAACAAGTGTTTGAAACATTGAAGGAGAATCTTACCACTGCATCAATTTTATGCTTTCCTTCCTCAAACAAACCTTTCCATATACATGGTTATTCCTCGGTATGGAAATTAGTGTAGTCCTAGTGTAACTAGGAGAGGGTAATGTGGATCATCTATATAATTTGCAAGTAGGAAATTGACACCAACATAGCAGAACTACACAACCACATAGCACGAGGCATTGTCTCCATGATTTATGTGATTCATAAGTTTCGACAATACTTATTGGCCACACCGTTTATTTTCTATACATATCATATGACATTGAAATACTTGGTCAAAAAAGGTTTTTTTGCAAAGGTACATCTGTCTGTGGATACTCCTTTTCCAAGGATTTGATTTTACAATTGTAGTAAGTCTAGGAAAGAGCAACTTGGGACCTGATCACCCATCAAGGATCAATTCTGGAGAAGATGCACAAAACATTGAAGAAAATATGCATGATGTAAAACTATTTAGGTTAAACTATGTGCTAGTAGATTTAGAAGACAACAATATTTTTACATACTAGACTGGTGTCGAAAGGAATGAATATGTTGGAAAAAAGTAACTTTCTATATGTGCAACACCATATTAGCTTATTAGAGGAAACTTGTACAAAATGGGAAGAGATGAGATCTTATGCCGATGTGTGCTTGAACATGAGCATGAAGCCATTATGGAGGAAGCTCATGGAGGGATAACATGAGGTCATTATGGAGGAGATGCCTGCTGTGTGTGCAAGATTCTTTTAAGCGGAGTCTACGGTGGGAAACATTGTACAAATATACTAAGGATTTTGTGAAAGCATGTGATCATTTCTAGAGGATTGGAAAGCCTAGAAATAGAGATGAACTACCTTTGAGACCCATAAAAACAAGGAAAATTTTGAGAAATGGAAAATTGAATTTGTAGGACCTATTGCACCACTTGCGCATAGGATTGGGGTGTGATATATCATCACATGCATAAATTATCTAACAAGGTGGGTAGAGGTTGTACCTACAAAGGATTTCATGGAAGCTACAACAACAACATTCCTTTGGGAAAACATAATTAGCATGTATAGATGCCCTTTAAGCTTTACAAGTGATAAATGAACTCATTTATTGAATGATATAATCAAAATCTTATTAGTAGATTTTATGGTGGCACACCATAAGATCACTCCTTATCACACTCAATAAAATGACACTATTGAAGCTTTCAATAAGATCTTAAGAAAAATATTAACAAAGATATATGATGTTGGAGGAAAATATCGGGATGATAAGGTATCAACCATTCTTTAGGCATATATAAAAACCTAAAAGTAGTTAAGAAAGGCCACACCCTTCCAATTGGTGTTTGGCACAAAGGTTGTACTACTTGTGGAATTTATGTTACCATTCTTGTGTATTATGTATTCAAGAGGATTATATGATGAAAAGGTTGCGGATGAGCATATTGACAAGTTGATGCAATTATATGAGAAGCACGCCATTGTGCGTTGGATCTAGAAGATAGAAAAGACAAGATAGAAGGCTTTGCATGATAGGCACATCAAGAACAAGCCTTTTACAGTTAGAAAGATGGTCCTTCTCTATGAATTAGAGTTTTCATTACGTCTAGGAAAGTTGAATGTTCATTGGATATGACCATTTTTAGTGACCATGATACTTGACTCAGGTGCATGTCAATTAAAAGTGCTAGATAACACCATGTTGCCCATTACTTCAATGGGAGTAGGCTCAAGCCCTACTATAAATAATCTTCCTTTATGTTTTTAATAAGGAAGTATTGCCACTTAGTTTAGATTTCCTTTTCATTTTTTTTTCATTTTCTTATTTTTTTGTAATAAGAGTGTTCACACGTAGGATATGATTACTACTTATTGAGTTAATGTGAAGAGGACCATGCATACCTTTAGTGTGGGGTGGAAGTAGGTGTGATTATGTGAACATGAAATATTGGATGTTGGTACTTTCCTTGGATTTTTTGAGAAGTGCGTGTGATAATATAAAAGGTGTTTGGTTGATGTGGATTGAGAACGCATGAAGAAAAAAGGAAGATGTTGTAGGCACTTCAATGATAATTTCTTGGATTAGGAAGCCATGCGAGAAAAGAAATTTCAAAATGTAACATGAGGGAGGTAGTAGGGATGAACTACTTGGTATATGGCACAAAGGAAGATGTGTTGTGATGCATGGAAGTGTGTGCAAGGATGAATGCAGCCTAGGAAGTAGTGGCATGCCGAAGGTTATGAATACCACATGTATATGAAAGAAAGAAAAAGCGTAGAAAATAAAAAAGCACATTTAATTAATTAAAATCGGTGGTAGGTGAGGAGCAATTAATGTGGATTTTTTTAGAAAAGTATAAAAGGGTCATGGGTAAATTCATTCTTACCTTGCATATTGAAGAGATTTGAGCCATTTGAGAGCATTTAAAAGTGATTAAGTTTGAAGAGCTTGTGCGGATGAGATTTGAGATGAACCAGAGCAAGTTTTTACATGGCTTGAGCTATAGCTCCTTCAGAGGAAGTGTGTGCATGAAAGGAAGACGTGGGTGTAAGTAATAAAAGTTAGAAAGATTATTTCTAGATCTAGTGTTTTATCACAAAACTCTAGTTTACGAATAAGGGAACAAGGAATTGACAACGAACTAGAGCAAAAAGAATAGAAAGGATTTTAGAGGACAATTGAATAATTTAACCCTCACAGAGAAGTAAGGGACATCGAGTAAGTGGTTCTAAGCACCTAGAGTACGTATTATTTGAAAAAGAGTTTTAAGTTTGAATTAGAAAAATGAAGAAAGCATCCATAGTGTCACCCAAGGGAAAAGGAAAGGGAAAAAAAAAATATCATAGTAGATGATGCACCTGAAGAATGAAGGTGGAGAAGTGTGCCAAGTATGCCTTCAATAAATTTATTCATATTGCGAGATACTATTACAACAAAGCGCCCCGACTGGAGGAAAAGGATAAACATGAGTATCTTATAACACTACATTACTTAGAGGATTTGGTAAGAGGAAATCATGTCTCTAGATCATTAGAATAAGAGTCGGTTACTTAAATAAGAGAATAATAAAAGAGCAATAGTGTGAAATATAGTGGATTATGATGTACTAGTCACCACCATTAAGGATGCGATGAAAAAGATAGGATGGAAATTTAATAATTGTCAATACCTTGATCCCATCCTCGGGGCATACACCACTCGAGAGGAGAATGAGGTTAAATAGGTGTAAGAAACCAAGAAGGATAATAAGGTTGTACGTGAAGAGAGAATGGCTAAAATTACGAAGAAGTGGGATGAGATAAAGACTCTTAAAAAGGCCTTGGAGACGAGGATGAAGGGACTTGGTTCTCTAGTTATATTAAAGATGGATGCCTTGAAGGGGATTGCATTAGGCCTTGTTGAGATTATCGGGGATCGAAGGAGAAGGGTGAAGGAGCGACCCTCGAGTAGTGCTGAATTTTTTTATTGGTACCGGATGTAGCTACTAAGGAAATGTTAGAGTGGGAGAAGTGAAGAGCATAAAAATGTAGAGTTCCCTAAACTACTTCATCCATCCTAGGAATAAAATAAAATGTGCGCCTAGGGTAAGTGCACCAATCTATGGGGCCAAAAGGGGGTCTTAAGTGGATTTTTTTATGAAAAATAAAAATCTTCAACTTGTACGAGTTATTTGAAATAGTTACACTCAAAAGTGGAAGATGTTGTAAGAACATCAATCATAGCATTTTGAGTCTAGTTTCTAAGCTACTAATTTTTTAAAAACTATTAATTTTAAGTGGGTCAAATAACTAAAATACCAACATGTGCTCCTATTTTTTTTAAAAACGTAGTAGACAATCTTTCGTGCCCCCCACCATTTTTTAACACTATTTAGTATTTTTGAGAACCCTTTGGTAGAAAGATATCTAGGAGCATCTAGTTTGTGTTAGAATTTGTTTTAGATTCTTTTAGCGAGTATTTTTTTAATGATTTTTCTAATACAAAAATTTAAAATTTTGAAAAATAATGCAGCTTCGACCATGCCCCCCTAACTACCTCAAAAATATCGAAAATTAGTTTTTTTAATATGTATAGAATTAGTCCTAGTTTCTGCCTAATTTTTTTAATTAAATTTGATGAGCCAAAAAAAAGATACACAATGAAAGATAGACATGTTTAAACTTCAAAAAATAGCTATAAAAAGGCATAGTTAGAAAATAAATAATATGGAAACCTTATATTAGTCAGAAAATTTGAAAAAATATATTTTTAGAAAGAAGAAAGTTTTCTCTACGTTGTAGTCATATTTTTATTAAATGAATCAATCATTTTAATTTTATTTATCATAGTGGAATAGGAATTTTAACATTTTTCTATAAAAACACGTTGTTTGTTGTGTTTGTGTAGGTCCATGCCTTAGGCTTGGGGATACACACGGATCAAGCCTAGAGGCATGCCTTGAAAAAAGGAAAAACACAAAATTCGTACACGTTATAAATGTTTAAGTATAAGTTTTTCATTTCTTATTATTTATGTTTTATTATTTCTTATACTTTAAATTTATTTTAGTAAATATAAAATATTAGGGTCACTCTACACCTTATGAAACTAGTCTCACAACTCCACAAGTCACGGTTTAGGATATAGTTTTTAATAGTATAATTTGGTCGAAGACATAGGTAATTTTTAGAATTTTAGCATTCAACCTAAAGCTTTTAGCATTTAAACTCTATAATCAAAACCCTAAACCCTAAACCTTGATCCCTTAACCCTAAACCCTAATCCCTAAACCTTAAACCTTAAACATTTGACCCTTACCCGTGAGCCATAAACCCTAAACCATAGGCCTTAATCCCTAAACCCTAATCCCTAAGCCCTAAACCCTAAACCATGAGCCCTAAATGCTAAACCCTAAACCTTAAAAACTAAATCCTAAATGCTAAACCTTGATCCCTAAACCCTAAACCCTAAACACTAAATCCTAAACCCTAAAACCTAAGCCCTAAACCCTAAAACCTAAACCTTAAACCTTAAACCCTAAAACCCGAGCCTTGACCTAAACCCTAAACCTTCAACCCTTAATCATGAGCCCTAAACCCTAAAACAAAAATAATAAAATCTAAACCCTAAACATTAAATCCCAAACCCTAAACCCTTAACCCTAAACCCTAAACCCTAAACCTTAAACCCTTAGCCCTAAACCCTAAACCCTAAATCCAGATCCCCAAGATCTAAAACCTAAACCCTAAACCCGTAGCTCTGAACCTTGAACCCTGAGCCATAAAACTTGAACCATGAACCCTAAACCCTAATCCCTAAACCCTAAACCATATACCCTAAGCCCTAAAACACCGAGCCCTAAACCATAAACCCTAAACCTTAAGCCCTACATGCTAAATCCTAAACCGTAAACACTAAATCCTCAACCTTGAACACCGAACCTTAAACCCTTAACCCTAAGCCTTAAACACTTAACCCTGAGCCCTAAACCCTAACCATAAACCCTAAACCATAATTCCTAAACCATAAATCCTAAACCCCAAACCTAGACCCTAAATCTTAAACCATTAACCTTAAACCTTGAAATTTGAACCCTAAACCTTAAACCTAAACCTCGAACCCTATGAGCTCCCTAAACCCTAAACCGAAGACCTAAATCTCGAACCCCCTCAACCTCAAAAAACCTAAACCCTAAACCCAAAACACTAAATCTTAAACCCTAAACCCTCAACCTCAATGAGCCTTAAACCCTAAAAACCCTAAAACATTCCCTAAACCCTAAACCCTAAACCCTTAACCTTGAGCCATAAAACCTAAACTCTAAACCCTAAACCGTGAACCCTAAACCCTAAACTCTAAAACCTAAACCTTGAGCCCTAAACCCTAAATCATAAACCCTGACCCAAAGGAAATTCCTAATAAGACCATTTAGTGTTTTTCAGTGTGTAGGAAATAGTGTCTAAGGTGATCGATCAACTCATTTAGTTTTGATGAGAGACTACTTCCTCTGAAGGCCTAAAAGGTCATTTTGGCCATTCTATAGCTAATTGAACACCCTTTGGAAGTTTTTAGAGAAAATATAAATCATCTCGAGAGTGATTTCAGAGATAATTGAAGATGTCTAAGTAAATTTAGGAAATTTTAGGAAATAAAATCTCATCCGAAGTGATTTGTTTAAGACCAGTTTTGGTGCAGGGAATGAAAGCTAAACGGTAAAAGTTGACTTCTCTGGATGATTCTAGGAGTTCTAGAAAGAATTAGGATCAAGGATGATTTTAGTGGTGAATATTCGTAATATGGAAAAAATTTCATTTTAGGAAAATTTGAAAAGGTGATTTTTTCGAAGTGGGTCGGTGTCCTGTTCACCTAAAATATACAGTATTTTTTTTTTTGTGGTCAGCTTCACCTTCATTTGAAAACATCTCCTATAAAAACCTAGGTGATTCATTGGGTAGTATACCACAAGTAGCTTACCAAATTACCAATACTATGAAGTTTGAACTTACATACTCTTAAGCACCAGAGATTGTTGTTAGCCTGTTAGGGTTAGTTGTTAACGTGCGACAGGGATATAGTTGACGCGTGACAAAGAGGTATAGTAGACACATTACAAGGAGATATTACGGATGATGTGCAACAAATGGGTAAGTAGTTGACACATGATAGAGAGATTTGACACGTGACATTGTAAGTAGTTAACGTGTGACAGGGATGAGTTGACGTGATAGTGGCGAGAGCGACGCACGACAAAGATAGTTGACGCCTTGGTGACGCTCGAAAGTTTCAATTGATGCCCTGTTGACACTCGACATGGATTATTGATGCACTTTTAACGTGTGAAAAGGGTTAGTTGTTGATGCGCAACAGGAGTCACTACTTGGTTCTTTTGCTGACGCATGACTCTATTCAAAATAATGGAAGGTGCTAGTCCTAAGAATGTGAAGACCCTAAAAGTAACTAAGAAATCTCAGAAATCATTGTTCAAGTTTTTTGGAAACTCTACGGATACAGATATTGAAAATACCAACAACCATAAAGATGCCACTAGAAAGAATCAAAATACTGACTGTGTGGAAGGTATTATTGAGGTGGACATGCATTCTGCATAGTATCAAACAAATGACACCTACGATAATATGCCAGATCTTGAAGATATTCTTCCTATTGGGGTGCAACCAGAAGTGCATCAAGATATCACACATACAAATACTCAGAAAAATGGAACACAGAAATCAAATTCAAATTCTGGTTCATGAAAGAGGAAACTAGGTGATTGTGATATTGCTCAAAATTCTACTCAAAAAAGTAAAACATTGAAAATGAACAAGAATATGTGGACCATTGGCAGGTCATACAAGTTTGATTGGGCAAAGCCTAAATTTCTGTTTATCGAACCTGTACAATCATCTAATTCTGAAGAGATCCCATCTAAATGTACATGTACAATATGTACGTGGAAATTGGGAAAGCAACAAAAATGCAAATGAAGCTAGACATTATAGAAAAACATTGTGGAAAACAATATTTGGTATGTGAGGGTGGATGTCTAGAAAATCAAAACACACAGTGGAAAACTAAAAAAAAATGCATGCATGTTAGATACGTCAGTGGAATATGAGGCAGAGTAGAAAAACTTAGACATCTCTTGGAAAAGGGAGGAATGATCACATCACATATTGGTAAGATGAATCAAACAAATCTACATGCAAAACTCATACAATTCTCTACTCTATTTCACATACTAAAAAAGGAAGACCGATTTCAGATTTCCTCGATTTCAAATTTTTGTATCAATATAATGGAATGTTGAACGTACCTCAGTCTCATTGGTCTAAAAGTAGTGGATGGGAAATGGAAAAATTCCTTTCGATGATAGAGAAGGAAGATTTGAAAGAGAATGTAAAAAAATCAAATTTTATCTCTCTTTCAATTGATGAAGTGACAACAGTCGACGACACTGCATGGGTATGTATCCACATCTATACTTTAGAAAGCTATATAAGGACACCTCATCTGTTGGGTGTTATGAAAATGGTTGAAAAATGCAATGCCGAAAACCTACATAAAATAGTTGTTTCTCATTTGAAAGATATTGCTGGAATGACTGATTATGAAATTTCTACGAAGTTGGTATGCATTGGAGTAGATGGTGCATCTGTCATGTAGGGTCACTGAATAGGGTTGTGTGTTAGATTACAAACAACAGTGGCCCCATATATGCTACTAATTCATTGTATGGCTCACAGAATGAATTTAGCGTATAAAATGGTAAGCAACCACAAAAATGTTGCTAAATTAGAAGACCTTATAAGAGAACTTCATGTCTATATGGCAAGTAGCCCAAAGTGATTTCTTGAGTTCCAGAAATTTGCAATTGGAATTACAGATGGCAAAAATTCTGAAAGATGTTGAGACTATATGGATCTCTTTGTATGAACATGCATGTAAAGTTCATGAGGATTATCCTTCATTGGTTGGTTTCATGCACAAATACCGTCATGAAGTTGATAGGCGAGGGACTTGCTGTTCCGTTTAATTGATTTGGAGACATTGATTACATTGGTTTGTATTCTTCCAATGTTGAAGGAGATCAATACAATGATGAAGCATGCATAGGGGAGATTAATCTATATTGTGGATTTTATACGGATGAGAAAAATGGTATGTCAAAGTCTTGATATCTTGTACTGTTCCCAAGATAGTTTTGATACACCTATTTTTGAGAATTGGAAAGCTTTATTAGATCTTTAAAATCCCAAGTACTTATTTGAGATTTAATATCCACAATCACCTCTACATCACTGTTAATGGGAGGGACATACCACTACACATTTTACAAAAATGTCAAGATATTACAAGATCGGAACAAGAAGATGTTCCCGTGACACGTAATCTCTTTGAGTATGTTATAGTTGAAACAAGAATAAATCTTTAAAAAAATCAAAATCCTTATCATCGAAATTAGAGACCGTTATGAATCCTAATTTTTGGAATACTGAAGGTGGTCATGCTGACTTTGTAAGAAAGCATTTCCATAAATCCATGGGTACAATAATGGAACATTTCACAAAGACTTCAAATTTCAAGGGTATGGAAATCAAAGGTATATTGAATGCTGATTTATTAAAATTTCAATCAACAAATTTTGCAACAACAATGAGGAACCAATATAAAAATTTAGACGAACCTTCTGAAAGTGGTGCTATTACAAGGCTGTGGCAAGGAATCTATCAAATTTATATCTTACAAGAAGATATCAGTGAATATTTTAGATTATATGAGTTATGCCAAATAATGATTTTGGTGTCTATGGAGGACGAAAGGGTTTTCAGTGCACTATCATTTATAAAATCAAAACTGAGAAATAGGTTGGATAAAAATATGGAAAGTTGCATGAGGTGTTATGTTTCTCGGTACTCCATGGAAACCTTTCCTTTTGATAGAGAAATTGTGCATTAGAATTCCCTTTGCAAAAGAAGAGGTGTGAATAATACAACTACAAGTACAACTGTTCCCAACGTTGAGAGTGGAATTGGTGCATCGTCACACTCTACAGAAGAGAACATTGAGTTTGAAGAAGCTATTGATAATGGATTGTTTCAACTTTAAATAGGTATCTTCTTCACCTTAATCTTATTGTTTGTCACTTTAAATTTTTTTCAGCTCTTGTTATCATTAAAGATGCTACAGGTCTATATATTTACATTTATTTAAATACAATCTTTTTCTTTTTTTTGAAAACGTGGGTTGACATCCATCCGAGGAAGCTGGTACTTCTCGAGACTGACAATGTCAGGAAACTCACCCATCTATCTACTAATCCATTTCTCGTGTTGAGTTTTCTTAAAACAAAGATCTAGCACATTACCAGTGATGATTTCACAGCAATCTAAAACACTAGAGGTAATTTAAACCCTATCATATCATCTTTCTTGATTTCTTACAATTATGTTTAATTTATTTTTTATATTTGTAAAATTATTTGATATATTTTTTAAACTTTGTGTTATAAAATGACACAATTGAATTTTACAAAGGAAGATATTTCCATACTATACAATTCATAATCCACGATCCATTATACAATTCGTCATCCATGATCGTGCTAGAAGCTAAATCTACGTCCACATAAAATTCATCATCATCCATATATATCATATCATCATCATATCATTATCATAATCCTGACACTACAATTATTATTAAAACAATTATTTATCTATTTTAAATTTAAAGAAATGTCTCTGTCCTAACACATTCCATTTTTTAAAACAATTCATGATCATATCATTACAAGTATATCCATTCTAATGTCATCTATATCCATTTTAACACATTCCATTTATTTATCATCTATATCCATTCTAATATCATCATGATCATATCATTACAAGTATAGAGAAGAAGAATTATCTTAAAACAAGTTTAAATGTCTAGAGAAGAAGAATTATCGTGCTTGAAGCTAAATCTACGTCCACATAAAATTCATCATCATCCATATATATCATATCATTATCATAATCCTGATACTACAATTATTATTAAAACAATTATTTATCTATTTTAAATTTAAAGAAATGTCTTTGTCCTAACACATTCCATTTTTTAAAAACAATTATCCATTATCATCATTCATCATCTATATCCATTCTAATATTATCATGATCATATCATTACAAGTATAGAGAAGAAGAATTATTGTGCTTGAAGCTAAATCTACGTCCACATACAATTCATGATAATCCAAGTAAACAAGAAACATCCGTCATCATGATTCATCCCTATCTAATGCAATCACCATTAAGAGTAAACCAAAAAGCATAAACTCCATATATAATCTAAAAATTCTATTCACAATATATTAAAAAATTAAAGATTATATAGTATTTCAAATTTTAAAAGGCTATCAAATCTAGATAATAAAATTCAAATACCATGACCACAACATTCAATGTTTCAAATTTTCAAATATAGACTCAATATTTCAAGTTTCCACACTCAATAATAAAAAATTTCAACCCTCTTTTTCTGTATCCAATTCAATTCATGTGCTCCTTTCCCCAATGGTTTCTTTGCATGTGGATTTACTCCTTTCCCCAACAGCAAAAATAACCCCAGAACTTATGAGATCATCCACAACACTGTCTAGATTTTTAAAAATTCTTTCATCTTGCTTTGTCGCATCTCCATGAGACAACAAATTTGGATCAGTTGCTACCTTAGCTTTGAATAATATTTCAGGGTCGAATCTGTGCTCTTTAATTATCCGCTTTAGTGTATTGTTTTGTTTGTTAACCAAAACAATATTTTCCTTCAAATTCTTTGCTACGGATAAACTGTTCTTCACGTTGTTTCCAAGTGAACTTGGAAAACCTTTTCTTGACTCTTCAAATTTTCATATTTCAACTGCACAAAAAAAGTAATGTCAATTCAACATATTACTAAAATAAGAAATTTTCAAATTAACAAAAAATATTGTTTGAAAGTGATAATACTTACAACCGCTCTATCTCTCTCGGCATTTGCAATCGCTACCAGATCCTTGTCCTTAGACCATTTGTTAAAATATGCCTAGGCCTCAACACTAATATTTTCCAATTTTTTAATGTCTTATCCAAAATGTCATCTTTATAGTTGTTGTTATACGTGATAGTCCCACTTCTTACTTGGGTAAGTAAGGAATCCATCTTCGCAGGTTGATTCTGGACTGCAGCGTATAAACTATCCCTTTGCCAATAATTTTCAAAATGACTAATAATCTCATTGATAAGTACTTTATCCCTTCTCTCCCATTCTATGAGCTGAGTGATATGTGGTAGAATAAACTCACTGACATGGGATTGACAATCATAACCAATTAAGTTCTCCAAAGGAAAAGGTAGCAATTGTTCACCATCTGTATCTGATGAAGATGATCTTGCGTTGGAGAGGTATGGGGGATTTCAGCTGATCAACTGCTACTTGTTTCTACCTTTGGGTGGCCTGATCCTGTTTGTGATAAAATTAATCAAGATTCAGACAAATAAATTTAAATCGAAATGTAATTCAATATGGTAAAGTATGTTGAAATTGAAGTATACCTGCTGGCCTTGAATCATCTCACAGGTATTGAAAAAACCAGTTGGGTCATTGCTATCAATGCCCAAATAATCTTCATCTAAATTTATATTATTCAAAATTGATATGCCCATTGCACTGGGAAAGCCACCAAGTGAGAGGGTTGGAATTTGAAAGGAGGCAATGTTAAGTGTCCCGTTAAAAGATGAGTAATTGGCATGCGTTTACCAATGTTCTTTTTCCCTATTCCTCTGGTTAGCATTTTAAATATTATTGGTTGAGGGGGGGTTGGTGCCACTTTTTTAATAGAAGGACTGCAATGTGCTGAAAATTTCAAGGAAAAACATGAAAAACTAGAAAACAATCCAAAAACTACGAAATTAAACGAAGTAGTATTCAAAATTTGTACCTTGTTGTCGAGGGGTAGTTTGTCGCGGTGCTAAGGGTGGCCATGTAGGAGTAGTAATTGGTGGTTGTTGAGAAGATATGAATGCATGCGAAGCATCGAGTGAGTTGGGAAGATGGTTGAGTTTTGAAACACGCGCATGGTCCAAAGTCCCTGCAATGTCATCAACATTGAATTGTATGTCAATTCAATTGGTTAAAATTTAAATTGGAAAATAAAAATACAAATTTGGAATTTGTAAATAATATATGAGAGGGTATTACTTCTCGGCATTTAATGAGTTCGACTATTGAGGTTAGGAGACGAGTGAGATTCCATTTCAGATTGGGAATCTCCGAAGCCTCAAGCATGTTGTTGGCCTCTTCCTCTTGATAACACCTTTTTTTGGGGAAGGGCTTCAATAAATCTTCTCTACAAACCATAAATTGTTAATAATTGTGCAGTGTAATGTCGAAATACAAGATTAATAGTTTATGCATGTTGTTCTTTTATGCCTGTTGTTCTTCAAATGGAATTGACAACTTCATCAACTCCTCATTAGTGCAAGTAGGAATTAGTGTCTTTCAAATTTAAAAGAGCCTCGTAATAAAGGCCAAGGAGATAGTTTGTGGAAAAAATGACAGTTTTCTAAAAGCTTTTCATTTGTTATGTCAGTTATTATTTTTTTATAGATAGGTGCACCAATCAATTTTTTTGTTTTGAGATAGTGGCAACTATGTATGCAATGGCCTAGTTTGGTATATCTATTTGTCGCCCTGCAAAACTATTCTGGATTGAAAAAAGGAAATCATTACAACAAGAAAGTGGTTTGCAATTGCTTGTGTATCCACACCATGCCTGGATTTATTGACATGAGCTGCAAATGCCAAAAACAATGGGAATTAATATAACATTAAATTGTATCACAATAAAAAATAGAATAAAAAATGATGAATGAAAACAAATTATACTTACAACTAACATGGAAACCGAACATTGATTTGAGATATTTCTTGTCATCTTCCATGAGTTTTGCCTTCATTGTAACAAAGGGTAAATTTCTGAATGGAAGGCCCGTAAACCAATGGATGTCAATTGCATCGATACCGAATTGAAAAAATTGGCCGTCATTCAGAGTAACATAAAAAAGGCTGTCCTGTATTGTAGGACGAGAGAAGGTAGTTAAAAATATCTGGGTCTGTTTCGAAATGGGGCATCTCAACGAGCCCACTAAACTCACACACATTGATCAAATATTTATATTTGGAAGACACCTTTAAAACAATATGGATGTGGGGGCACAAAGGATTCCTATAGATGATCTTACCCATGGATAGACTAGATTTTTTCTTGATTTTTGTCTTGAGCTTGCGGTTGGGAAGCACTTGAAGTTACCATTGTAGTTGTGCTTGCATCTTTGACAATGATGGATTCCTGTATACAAAAAAATCGAGAGCTGAAAAGTGTAAATGAGAAAATGACCGACGGGAGGGTATTTATAGGCCAAATAAAGTGGTAAGAAGACTTATTGATGCACGTCAATGACCCCTATTGATGCACGTGAATAAGCGTCGTTAACACACATCAATAGAAGTCATTAACTCACGTCAATAAGTATTTAACCTGCATCAATAGGGGCCATTAACGCACGTCAACAAGGTTCATTGATGCACATCAATAGGGGCCATTGATGCGTCAACAAATTGTGTTAACGCGCGTCAACGGCCTCTATTGACGTGCGTCAATGAACCTTGTTGACATGCGTCAATGAGGGCCATTGACGTCGTGTTGACATGCATCAATAGAGAGTCATTGACATCATGTTGATGCACGTCAATGGTGCATTAGTGCCTGAAACTCTATGGTTTCTCTGGCTAAAAAAACCTAACGAAAATTTGGTTGGGATACTGTCAAATTCACCTTTCATGAAACGGGTTCCAGGGATATTCGCTAGGTATTTTCCACCTACAATTTACTAGAGGTGTCTTAAAATGAACCCTAATTAGGATGAAAAAATAGGAATTGGAAGGATATTATAATAATATATAAGGTGGAATAATCAACATTGATTCAAGGCGTAAATATTTCTTTTGGTACTACAAAACTCTTTAGCTGCCCCTCTAAGTTCAAAATGAAATAGGACCTGAATTTTGAGTTGCAGGTAGAATTATATTTTTATAATAGTTTAATTTATTGTAAAATGTGATTTTAAATTTTTCAGTGAAGTATGGAGGTAAATAAAATGTAACTCATACTCAAATTTCATTCAAGGATTCATCCCCTATCCAAAGGAGGAAACCCATTTCCATGAGGAACAACTTGAGAAAAAAGGTGTCCATGTACCATAAGCATGCTTACACCCAGGTTTCATCTTGGTCAATAAATTGAATTGTGAAGGATTCATCATATTTAAAGGTGAAATTTGGAGCTCAAGGAGTGACTTTATGATCATCATATCCTGAATCTGTCATTGTACCCAAATCTCTCTAAAGAACAAGATAAAATGAGCTAGTCATGCCATCGAGGTATCCATGACCATCATATGTGAAGTATTAAGGAATCATCTATCTCCATGAGATACATATGAGAAAATAAACGTATGATAATCTTGAATTTGATTCCATGAAAGGATGATTTTAGAGCCAGAAAAGGTGAAGGGATGATCTTTATATGGAGCACCTTGTTTCTAAGAATGAGTAATCATCTAAGTTCACTTGATGCAATTCACTTGATGCAATTCATAAAAACTCATTCAACACCTAGTAATGTGATCAAAAACTCATTCAACACCTCAGTTTTGTGATAGGACAAAAATCCCATTGGTGCAATCCTCTATCTATAAAGTGAGGATAGCATTTTAGTAAGAAGTAGATAAGCATCATAGATTTGATTCGTGCTCACTAAAGTGAGTTATGGACCAAATTGCAAAATTGGTACCAATTAAAGAAGTTGTAGGGCCAAAATCCAATCAAGAAGGTAAAAAAACCTACAAAACGACTATATGTTTTCCAAAACAAAGACCGACTACAATATATGGCCCGAAAGGTTTAGGTCATTGTTGAAATTTTGAAAATGAGTAAGTACTGACCATATTTGATTTTGAAAAACTATCTTCTAGATTATAATCACAAAGCTACAGGACCGGTTCCATCAGTGCAGAGTAACCCTAACTTCTTATATTTACTAAAATATATTTAAAGTATAAAAATAATAAAAGTATAAAGAAATAATAAAATAAATATTATACTTAACAAACATGTGAGCTTTATAACACATATGCATTTTAGGTTTGTGAATTCTTGAGCCTAAGAAGACATAAAATGGTTGCATTTTTCTCATTTTCACTTTCTTATCCAATTTTTAGCCCCCCAACTTGGTGGACTTACCCCCTAGGTAGGTGCAACATTCTTTCATTGGGTATATGCCCACTATTATTTAATTTTCACATTCTTTATTCTTCCATTCTTGAGAAGCATTTTTGAATCAATATTGCTAAGGACAAACAATATACCTAGTGTGGGGTAATGTTGGCTGGGAAAATTGATTATCATTTAAGGAAAAAGGCTTACGTGCAAAGAAACACACATACAAGAAAAGAACAATATGTAAAGGGTGTGAGTAGTAGAAAAGTAATTCAATAGGTGAGGTTGTGCGCATGAAGGTACAAGAGTAAGGAATTATCTAGTTTTCCATGATAAGTCCAAAAATACAAAAGTAGAGTTGGGGTGCCACTCAAGTAAAGATTTAGAAATAGAGAAGAACATGAATAATTAGCAGCTAAGAAAGGGAGAAGAAATCACATGTAGAGCTAGAGAGAGCACACGCACGAACCAAGATAAAAATAAAAATTAAAGAATGTTATATTTAAGATAATCTATTATAAACAAGGGTTGTAAAATCATGCATGATATTTTGTATGCACACCTATTGATATGAAATCGCATGAAGTAGTGAAGGGAAATTCCCCAACCTATATATATAGGTAGTGCGTTTATAATCAAGAGAGGCTAGAAGTGTGAGGGATCTAGAGAGAAGCTGTGTGATAAAATGTAATAAGTATATGTATGAGTTAGGGTTTGGAGTATTGATGGTTGTGTGCATGGTCCAATGCAGTGATGTAATGAATGGTTATGTATTCAAATTTCATACTACGTGATAAATTGTGGTTTATAATGGATAATTATGGTTGGATAATGATAGTTGATAATTATAAAGGTGGTGGTTTAATACTACAATCAACCCTAGTGATTGTTTACATGGATTAATCATTTTCCCTATTATATGTGTTGCTAAACCACTGAATTTTCATTATTATCATGATCATATATGTATGAATGAATGATTTAACTATGAATATTGTAGCCTTATATTTTACCAAAACATCCCAAGGCACGCGACACATAACTCGGCCCTTAATCGAATGCTCACCCGAAGTGCGCGAAGGGTACCGTGTCCTTCTTTTTGTGGACACTTTGTCAAGAAGTTAGCATGATCATACAAATATTCCAGATTCATAATATCCTTTCAAGAATAAATCATAACATAATCTAGATCTAGATCTTAATCATATGTGAGATTAACTCATACCAAAATCAAGATAAGCTTTACCATGCATGAAATAGTAACATATGGGTCAACAATCAATATCTAGCCACAAAGATCCATTATATTAATTGATATAAAACACAAAAGCTTCATACATACATAAAATAGTCACCATAAGTCATGCCCACCCATAAACCAACAACATAACTCTTCAAAACATGGATCATGATGATGATACCTAAACTGTGCAAATCAATACATATATATAGGGGTGGGGACTTGCCCTTCATTGCCCATGCATCCTCAAAATAGGTTGCATTCTAAGAATAGCCATGCACCCTTACATGATAAATACAATATCAAACAATCTCTCTAATAATAAATCATCTAATAATAAAACTGTATCTAATCGATATTATTAATAGCTCCAAAACTAAGCATGTCGATTGATCTTCCACTTGTCCAAAAATTTGTTGCATGCTTTCCAAGTCTTCATACTAAACATGCTCTACACTCCATGTCTATATTTAGCCTTACACTGAAAACAAATAAGTCTTGAATTCTCACCTTTCCGCATGCCCCTTGTTCCACTATTCTTTCGCGCGCACCTACATGACCTGTGTCTGAACGCCTAATCCTTATGTGCCTTCAATACTAAGGCTATATTTCATTAGCCCAACATTACCCCACACTAATTTCATTTCGTCCCTAGAAATGGGTAATCCTGATTCATCTCTCCATGAATAAATAATAAATAATGAAAGAATATTTGCACAAAAATAATGAAGGAATACTTTGGCACCCTACACTTTTGTAGATAGAATTAATTCTAGATATTCTGCTTTGATCTCTGCTTCTAAGCCATTTCAATTGTTGAGCACTTTATTTGTTTTGTCTGGAATGTCTACAAGTATTGCTTCCATTTCATCAAGAGTCATGTTTTCACCTTCATTATGCAAAGTACTCTAAGAACATTATCTAGGATTGATACCATCCCATCCATGACATCCATCCAGACGCTATCAATTTTCCAATGTCCTTAATCTTATCCTTGTGAGGGTCCTAGGATGCTACAAGCGCATCACACTTCTATGATATCAAATTGAGCCTCTCCACACGCCCCAAGTGTCTCATTCGAATTGCTTTGAGGACCTTATCTTCCTTGGCCATATATTTTTATTTATTATTACATTAGGGCCACACACATATTCAAGGAAAAATAGTCCTTCTTTAGTTCATCCTTCAAGGTCTGCAGTATAGATTCATAACTTGTAATTTTGCGTGTGATAGTTGCATTGGCCTTTTCTACCTATGCAAAGCATCATTCTTTGGTTTTGGCATGTGTACGAGTCCCTCATCCAATACCATATGGAAAAATGTGCATAAATAATGTAAATCAGATGGAAACTTCTATGTGAATTTATCTTCCAAATCCGTCCTCTTTCTCAAAATATCGTCACCAATTTATTCTGCCATACTGAGTACCAAATGCACCGTCACCTCAACTTTCTCCTTTTCCTCTATTAAGAACTTGATCTCAGTATATTTTTCCTTATTATCATCCAAAAATAACCAAATAGTTTCTGATTTGTCTATGTTTCTACATGCAACTTGTTCGAATACCTTTGTTAATGCATTGCTCACTTGTTCATCTAACATCACAATGGGCTCTATAGTCACATGGTGTGAATGTGGCACTTTATTCATTCTCCTTGATATACATGATTCTTCACACACATCAAATTTAGGATTGTCCATGTGAGTCTACATTTCCCATGATAATTTTTTTCATGTGTGAGTTGTCGCCATTTCCAAATCCATTAACTCCCAGCCGTAAAGGTCCTTGGGTTCCAAAGTGCTTTGGAACCTCACATGTATGATCTTGGTTGGGTCATTAATATACCCAAATGCTTGTGTCTCATATTTTTCTTCCTCCTTATCTTTCCCGAGATAAATTCCATTTAGGGATGTGTGTGCCTGAATCCAACACATGTCCTTCACCTGCCTATGTAGTATGAGGTGTGCCTGATGGCTTGCCCTTATCTGTATCTTCCTCTATATCCATGATGCCACTATATATCTCCCTCTCCTTCAAATCCTCTGTATCAATTTTTAATTCTTATTCCTAAGGATCTTCTACATCCTCAGTGTGTATGAAGTTTTGGTGTGTTGTCCTCCAATTTCTCACCTTCATCATCCTTCCTGGGGATATATTTGCACCTTTTATTTTTTTCGGTTCTATTTTAATAGAGAGAAGTCCTAGGTGACCTCATAAGGGGTTGTGATATCCCTGCACCTTGAGTCCTTATTTTCCTCAGCACTCTTCTATATTGCTACTCCTCTATATTGCTACTCCTCAACTCCTTGTTCTATGTCTATCTCCACAACATTGGTTACCACTACTTCCTCTTTCTCAGGGGGTATGCTCACTCTCTCTTTTCTCACCTACAATCAGTTGTTTCCTTCTATTCTCTAAGACATTGTTGTCTTCTTTCTCTTGTTCCTCCTCTTATTCTTCTTCAAGGGGAAAAGTGTCCTCTTCATCTTGTAGAGTGCCCACTATATGTTTCCCTTGGGTGGCCTAGGGAGCTTGAATTCATTTTCAACATACTTCCCATTTTCAACTTGGGCCTTAGATATATATATACAAGAGTTTCCCTAGACTTCCCAATTTCCAAGCTCATAGCTTTAATGTTAATATCATCTAAAATCAATTTCTCAATGTATGCAGACTTACTTGGGTAAACGTAAGTTTTCCTGAGTGTATGGTAGTCGCAATCTACCTTGTCTGCATTGAACAAAAGCCTTCACACGTTGGAGAACCTATACACTAATGCCTAAAAGTAGCGTGTAGTGAAAATGTAGGGAGCTTACACCAAGGGCTCCACTTTCCATCCTTCAAACCAAAACACATTATGCAAAAGTGCTAGTATACTACAAATTGTACCTATTTTCCCAATACCAAAGGAATATCCTTAGGTATTCTCCATTCCTCTCAAATGTAGCATGTAGGTGCTCATACCATAATTATTCTCTCTTCTTAAAGGGTCCACTCATGGATCCATCACATGTATACTTAGAAAATATCTCTGTAAGATATTTCTTCTCCTTAGGGTATTGCCATATTTTATCCTTTGGCCCATCGGGCACTCCAATTTCTAAAAATACAAGAGATAGAAGGATCACACCAAAAATTATTTTCTCACCTTGGTGTGCCTCCTCAATAATGGTTCAACAATGAAACTAGCCAAATTGTAAACTACCCTTCTGTCATCTTCTTTGCTATGTGCAACCATGCCTTGTTCACCTGCGACCAACGCTCTTTATTATTTAACTTAGTTAGAGGTGTACTACTTCTTGAATAATTGGATACATCTACAACTTAGAGATATCCATCATGCACCCTCCCTTCATATATCTAAGCCCTTTCTTTATTACTTCTATCACCTCGTTGTCAGTGAGGTCACTGTTAAGTTTTTTACCTGAGCACCTTAAACATGTTAGTCTCCCAATCAGGGGCATGGTAATCCTCATTCATCGCCCAACAAAAAAGAAAAAGTCTTCATGGACTTTTCTCATCACCCATTGATAGAGCTTCTCTGGTTTTCCAAAATAAGGGAGCTCATACTATTACAAAACTCCCACCTTGGTTAACATCTTTTCACCTGCATCATTATAAACTACCATATCATTTTTTGTTCTCATGGATGTCTTTACTACTAGAAACTTATTTAATTCATCTTTGTTATCTTTAGTTATATGGTTATAATCACTTACTTTTCAGTGATGAATATGTGATTCCTAGTCACGACCCATAAAAACCCCTTCTAGATATTGCATCTCTGAAAAATGGATTTTGAGGGTGTCTTCTACCTAGACCTCGACTTCCTTCTTCTTCCTTCCCTTTGTGACCACTCCAAGTTCTCGCTTAGGTGCCATAGAAACAATAATGGCATGTTTTTGCGGTTAATTCAAGCTCTGAAACTCAAACCCATGTGCCTTAGATCGAATCTGCGTGCCCTATCTCAAACTCAATCCCTAATGACTAATTTATCATTCTTGCATACCTTTTATTCACTCAAACACTTAGATCTAATGGAGCACTAATCAATCCTATGCATAACTTCGACAAATCCATCTGGTTCATCTCGGTATCACCACTCTTTGCATGTCACAACTCACTCCTTATCTCACTCTTCAACTCACTCAAATTATCTCAATTGCAAAGGTAAAAATGATTTCACAACACTACCTTATATATATTTTGAAAAAAAAATGCATTTATTTCTCTCCACCTACCACCATACTTAGCATTAAATTGGTGTTTTTTTTTTTCCATGATGATTTTTCCGTGCGATAGTTATAACCTTCTGGCATGCCTAATACTCCTCGGCCATAGACCTTCTTTCATGTGCCTTCATCATGCGCTAAAGTACCTATCCATTGCACCTTTCACTAATTAGTTTCCAATACCGTAGCCTACCTCATGTTACACTATTTTTCCATTCATCCATACGTGGTCTTCATCCATGAGAAATATTTTTGTATCCACACCTTTACTTCAAGAACTGCATGCAAAATATCTCTCTATCCATTCCCTCTTCCGAGAAAAATTCAAACTCGATCCATTTATCCTTTATACACTCCACACACACTAAAAGTATGTGCAATTCTCTTGTGCATGAATTCAATATATATTAATCAACTTCTAAGCACGCAAATGTGCTTATTAAAAAAACACTAAACTAAATTGACAAAGCATATCAACGATGAAGAAAACACATATAAAGGAAATACATTAAGGAAATATAACCTAATAGCAATATTTCCTCATTAAAAACACCAAGAAGACTTATTTATCGTAGGTATTTAGCCTACTCCTATTGAAATAACTGAGAAACGGTGTCCCATCCGGTGCATATAACTGGCAAGTGCCTAAATCAAGTATGTAAGTCAAAATATATGGTCCCAAACAATGCACTTTAAGATTTCAGAGTGGCATAGTAACTTGGATTAATAATGAAGAACCATCTATCCAACTTCAATATTTTTATCCTTAATATGCCTATCATGCCATGCCTTTTGCCTGGCCTTTTCTATCTTCTAACTCCATCGTGCTATATCACTCATTTCATCCAACTACATCAGTTTATCAATACGCTCTTCAATTGCCTTCTCATATGCCAAACCTCCTATGTGTGTAATACATGCAGAGAGGATAACATGAATTCCACAAGAAAAATAGCCTCTGTGCCAAAAACCAACTAAAAGGGTGTGGCTTTGTTCAATATTTTATAAGTTGTTATGTATGCCCAAAGTACAATAGAGACTTTATCATCCCATTCCTTCCTTCAAACATCACAAATCTTAGTCAATGTATGTCCAAATATCTTGTTGAAATCCTCACAGTTCCATTCACATGTGGGTGATAGGGTGTGTTTTATGGTGTGCCACCATAAATTCTACCAATAGTATCTTGATGGTATCATTAAGAAAATTAGTACCCCTATCACTTGTCAAAATAAATGGGCATCCATACTTGCTGATAATTTTTCCCACATAAACCTTGTTTTCATAGATGTCATGCAATCCTTTATAGGCACCGCTTCTTCCCACCTTATAAGATAATCTCTACAAGTTATAAAATAGTGTGATCTAGTCTTGTGCATGGGTGGAGAAATAGGGCCCATAAAGACAATTTCCCACTTTTCACACTCACAATATGCCTCAAAGGAATTTCATCTCTATGCCTAGGCTTTCCAAGGAGCTGAAAATGGTCACATTCCTTATAATGTTCTTTATGATCCTTATACAATGTTTCCCACCACAAACCTACCAATAAAATCTTGTGCACGGTGGCATATCCTATATAATGTCCACCTGCAATACCGTCATGAGATTCCTCCATAATAACTTCACACTCATGCTCAAGCACACAACGATGCGAAGCTTCATCCTGACCCAATTTGTATAAGTCTCCACTAATCAACATGTAAGGTGCGTCTGGATGGGAAGTTGCATCTTCTCTATACTCTTCATCCCTTCAGGCGCCACACTAATAAAAAAAAAGAGAACAATATATTTTAAGTTAGAGGACACACAGTTCAATCTAAATAATTGTGCATCTAACATTATATCCTTAATACTCTGCAAATTCTCACCTGAATTAATCCTTGATAAATTATCTAGTCCAAAATTTCTCTTTCATGGCTTAACCACCATCGTAAAATAAAATTCTTGAAACAATATAATCGAAGACGCATATGCACCTCTGCAAAATGGTCTTATTCACTAAGTACTTAAGTGTCATGTGATCTATATAGAATATAAACAATGTAGCTAGTAAGTACTATCTAAACTTATGCAATGTGTAAATCATGGACAAGGCCTCACACTCTGTAGTGGTATAATTTTGTTTAGCTAAAGTTAACTTCCTTCTTGCAAAAAAAATAGGATGATCAATAATACCCTCCGAGGCTAGGCTAATACATGCTAATGACCATATCAGAAGCATCCACATGCACATGAAAAGGTTTGGTCCATGAAGGAAAGCACAAAATAGGTGTTGTAGTAAGTCTTTCCTTTAATGTCTCAAACGCATGTTGTTGCACTTCACCCCAATGGAACTTGCCTTTACTCTTCAATAATTCTTCTAAGGGCACAAAAATATTAGCATAACCTTTGATAAACTTCCTATAATATCATGTGTGCCCCAAGAATCCACACACCTCACTCTGGTTAGTAGGTTCCTCTAAGCCCAAAATAATAGTAAACCTTAGCAGGATCCACTAACAAGCCTTCTTTATAGATAATGTGCCCCAACAAAGTCCCAAAAGGTGTAGCAAAAATGCACTTCTTAATGTTTAAGGAGATGCTCAATTGTTAACACCTCTCAAACATAATTCTTAAGTTATCACAATGATATTTCACTAGCCCATAAACTATCCAATCATCCAAGTAAACCTGCAAGAACTTATGAATAAAGTCCTGGAATGTTTGCACACCAATGCATGAAAAGACTACTTGTGTGTTCTTCAATCCAAAGGGCATAGCGTGTATGAAAAACTTCCCCACATAGTGGTAAAAATTTTCTTGTCTTGATCCTCTTTAGGTATCCTCACCTGATGATATATAAAATCCATAAGTGGAGTAAATCTTGTGCCCTACAACACCTTCCATAATCTCCTCTATAAAAGATGTAGAAAAGGGATCTATTACACATGCAACATTTAACTCCCTATAATCCACACAAATTCTTATCTGCCATATTTCTTTATAGTTATCACCATAGGGATAACCCACTGACTCCTCAATGGGCTCAATGATTCCAGAATTCAACATCTTATCAATTTCTTCCTTCACCTTGACATGTAGATTAGGATTCATTCACTAAGGCCTCTTCCTAACCAAGCACGATTCTCCTTTAACTTGATATTAATTTTTCCCAATGAGTGATGTACCATTTTTCACTCATGATATCCTTAGGGAAATAAATCCTGGAATTCACACAATAACTCAATTATTTTAGCAACCTCAGAGTTAGACCAATAATCACTAATGATGGCCTCCTTAGGTTTGGCGTCTATCCCAATGTTGACCTTATTCATTTTCATAGGCTCATGGTATGCATGCACCTTTTCATCTCACTATCTAAGACCTCATGCATACCCTCATTGTGGTCAACATATAGATTCTTCACTTCTTCATCATCAATTACATAGACCATCTTACCTTTTTTTTTATTTTCTAGAAGGCGCACCAAGTTGTTCTGCATCTATCTCTTTTTCTTCAAAACACACCTACAGTTCTTACTCTCTATTAGTTCTTGAATAAGTTCCTTATCCTTTGCACTATCTCCCAAAGTTAAGTGCTTCATAACTGTAATGCCTCATTCACTGGAGGTTTAGTGGAAAAATAGTCAAAGGTCTAAATCATACATGTAGTCAATTCTTGCCAATTTCTTGTTTCTCTATTCAACTCTGCATAAACATACCATGCATGCATGTAACCTCACAAGGTGTAGTAGAACTTGTGCACCCAAAATGAAGGTGGTAAGGCCTCGACCCCTCTATCTAGAGTCTCTCACATTATTGAACATGGTGTTGAACATCCTTCCCATGAAATTCACATGTCTTGGTAGGCGCATTGCTCCGAAGAAATCTAAAAAATAAGGTAATTCTCACTTCTCATCACTCTAAAAGACCCGCTCTGTGACCCATCCACTAGCACATGTCTATCCACACAAGTTATATAGCATATTCCTTATTTCAACTTGATCTATCCACTAAACTTCCATAATGTGTAAAAACACTTCAGATTCCCTCACTAGTGTACCTTGGTACCTGGTTACTTCCCAAATGCCTAACACAACAACACGTGACTCATGCACGTAACTACACTTGTCATCTCACGGCCAACCATTTCATAAGTCCCATGTGCCTAGTTATCACATGCAACACTTGTAGTATCACTCATAGATTGTGCATCATCCCACTGAATAACTCCTTCCTTTGATGGCTCAAGTACTTTAGGATCTCTAATGGTGCACACATAAATTTTGTTCAAATCCTCTTCACTCAAAGGTTTTACATAAGGTACATCTTTCCCATCTATTAAAAATGCTAACTCTTCCTTGTTCTCAAAACTAATGTATCCTTTATCAAGCGTAGATTAACTTTATTCACATAACATTAAGGGCACCCAAGTAATGTTGGAAGGTTGTCTACCTCTGCACAAAGCGCTAATACCTCAAAGTCTCTAGTAAACTTGGCCCCTTGTATAGTAATAATAACATCCTTCAAAACCCCAATGGGTGTGGCTTTAGTTTAGTTTTCCATAAAAAACACATTAGAGGATGGCTGCAATGGTGGCCTCCCCATCTGATTCGATGCATCCAAAGTGAGTACTTTCACTTTTTTGTTTGTATCAATCAAAATATTACTCAAAATCCATCCATCAACAACCGCATTCAGAGTGATCTTTTTCATAATCCAAACTATGAGGAGGTAAGTTGGCATGTAAAATATGTCTCTCGAACTCAACTCTAGTGCGTGACATCTTCCCCCTTGACCATTCCCCTAATAAACGAATGATGTTCTCTTGTCGTGGCATCTTACAAACCTCCTTCAAATCATCAACACCTTTCCGAGGAAAGCTCAGTTGATTTGGCTTGCTCCAACTTCCACGAGTGCTCCTTCAAGCATTGTATCTCACCTTGTAAGTTTCTAATAACTTCTATGGTTTCTTGATGAAATTCCTTCTGATGAGTAGGATCTAGATACTTTGTATGTAATACCTCCTCCTTTGTAATAATAGGCTTCGATTTGGAACTTCCCTTACACGCGTAGCCTCAGCGCATGTAGTGACTAACATAGGTACCATCTCAGGATCAAAGTGCTAACTTTGGCATCCAATGATCTTCCACAACGCATTGTATTCTAGCCATTCCCCCGCCCTTGTCTTACTTATTCTTTTTACTCGATGTTCATAAAATTCTGGCCATTCTTCATAATTGGTTCTTTCTGCAAAAAAAAAGAAAAAGAATATTTTAGGGCATTCATGCCTGTAATGATAAGTGGATCCACATGTATAACATGTTCCTTGTAGAAATTTACTTCTTCCACTACCACGACCTCGGCCTCTGAATCCTCCACGATATCATCTACCTCTACATCAACCTCCATTAGAGAACCCTTCATTGTAATTTTCATCATGATGCTCACCTTATTCATTAAAATTATTTGCAACACTAGTTTATCATACACTAGTATCAATGACATCATGAATCTACCCAATCAACATGCAATTCTCGGTATCATACATGGTAGACCTGTAAATCTTGTAATAACATGACACATTCTTCCTTATCATGCGTTATAAGTGGGAAGCTACATGAATCATGGTCCAAGTGACATATCTCATAGTCCAACAACATGACACACACCGATTTACGTGGAAAACTATCCTTAGTATGTCCTTATACTTCACAATTTGTGCAAAAATTCCACTATGCATCATCTCATGAGCTGAATTAGCTAAAAATGTATCCAATTGTTTAGCCATAGACACAATCTAATCTTCCAAAAATGGGCTAAATTCATTTTCTACACTCCTAACTACCTCGGTGCATAGAGAAACTTCCAAAGCTTGCGTGGGTCTGTAAATGTCTTATATGAGAGTGACCTCTCCTGAAAGGCATTACCAAACCTCCAATGAACCATCAGGCATGCATGCTTGACTTGGGTGAATATCACAAGATAAATTCAACAATAAAGTTTTAAAATGAGCATCATACTACCTCACACTCTTATGCATGCCGTACTTGATGTCCTTCAATGTGCTGATGCTCTTCTACTCAAGCTCAGGTATGTGGAACTCTGCAAGAAGGCATCACGTAACATTTTATAGTCTACACAAGTCTGGTTTAGATCATATTTCATGTACCAATTATGTATGCGACCTTGCAAAGTAGTTAGAAACTGGGTTTCCTTACACTCTAGAGCTATAATCCCCTTGGTGTGCCATAGTATTTCACACATATGTACATGCTCAGCTGCATATTCAATTCCTCTATATTTTGGGAGACAAAGAGACATATCCAAATAGACTTTCTAGGGTTAGAATGGACCGTGCCCACTAGATCCATAAGTTGTATTACCTCCACCTCCAAAACCACCAGATCCACAAGATCCTAAGCCACCTGATCCTCCGATCCTCCTTGTAGTAGGAAATGGACCAGAGGATGTGCTACCTTATGTTCCAATAGTTTTATTAAAATGAAATACCATGGTCTATGAAATTGTGTTGCTTCCAAATGTGATACCAACGCTCTAGGTGCCCACATTTATGTGATGATGATGTGACAAAAATATACCTCCAACCAGACCTCCAAATAACACGGATAGACATAATGATTGCACCACCATAGATGAATAAACTACCTGATTAACTCCTCAACTTAACTACAAATTAAATATTTTTGATGTTACTCTACTAACTACACTAGTTTGCTTATTAATGATTATTGTAGAAATTGTGAAACCAAGTGCAAGGGCTATGTTGTAAGGAGGGATCAAATGCATGCCCACGGTCCTTTTAGTCTCCATTGGTGCACTCTCATCTAAGGTCAAAGAGGGTTCTCTACCATGCTTTCCCAAATGGGGGAGTTCTAAATGCTCCAACTCTAAGTCCTTATTGTGAGCTCCAAAACCTTCACGAGCCATCTCTCTCCAAAATTCCATTTGTTCTACAACTTCATGCTACTTCTCAAATCCCTCTTTTACACCTCATTAAACTTAAGTCCCCTTTCTTCTCTCTTCCTTTCTCGCCACCAAGTCTGTCATCTTTCACTACACCTTCTCTTGCCCCTGTGTGTGGTGGAGTTTAGCTATCCATAGGACAGTGTTCCAAATACATGGTCACAATCAAGATCTTAAGCGCTAAGTAGATATCATGGCAAATAAGAACCTCTAGGTTCACACAAAGAACTTGAACTCATCAACCTTTGGAAAGAAATAAATAATACTGCATACTCAAAATATATCTATTCGGGACACCACTCCACCAATGATCTACAGTGTGTGTCCAAGTCGATCAACATCATGCAAAGAATTGAATTTTTCTTGTATCCAAAAGAGTATTTGAAACCTCCAATTCCTCTTCAATGCAAAAGAAACCAGCCACTCATACAACTCTATGGGAAAATAGGAAAAAAATGTCTCATAGGGCTTGTGAACATATTCTATTCCACCCACGCATGTGCATTAAATTTAGGTCTAGTGTTAAATATATTAGCATACTCTTCCTCTAGATTGTCTAACCACTCTTCAATACTAGCCAAAGTCAACTGGTACGTCTTCATCATGCAACATCCTAGAAAACAACTAAAAAGAGGTCTCGAAAACATAACCAAAATGTAGTCTTATATTTTACCCAAACATCCCAAGGCACACTGGCACATCACTCAGCTAGAACTGAGCGCTCACTCGAAGCGCAAAAGGGTACCAAGTCCCTCTTTTTATGGCTGCTTTGTCAAGAAGTTAACATGATCATACAAATATTCCAAAATCATTATATCCTTTCAAGAATAAAGCATAACATAATCTAGATCTAGATCTTAATCATATGCTAGATTAACTCATACCAGAATCAAGATCAACTTTACCATGCATGAACTAGTAACAGATGGATCAACAATCAATATCCAGCCAAAAATATCCATTATATTAATTTTTTTAAAACACATAGGCTTCATACATACATAACATACTCACCATAATTCATGCACGTCCATAAACGAACATTATAAATCTTCAAAACATGGATCATGATGATGATACCTAAACCATACAAATCAATACATATATAGGGGTGGGGACTTTCCCTTCACCGCCTATGCATCCTCAAAATAGGATGCATGCTAAGAATAGCCATGCACCCTTACATGATAAATACAAAAGCATGCAAACTCACTAATAATAGATCATCTAATAATACAACTTCATTCTAATCCTATTAATAGCTCCAAAACTAGTCATGTCGATTGATTTTCCACTTCTCTAAAATAGTCTTTGCATGCTTTCCAAGGCTTCATACTAAACGTGCTCTGCACTCCATGTCGATATTTATCCTTACAATAAAAACAAATAAGTATTCATTTATTTCCTTTCCGCACACACCTGTTCCATTATTTGTCCACGCGCACCTACGCGCCATGTGTCCACACGCTTAATCCTTATGTGCCTTCAATACTTAGGCTATATTTCATTAGTCCAACAAATATGATGAACATGCATTCTAACATTTTGATAAGTATAACAAAGGAGTGACATAGTGGTTGCACGCATTGTAGGTGAGCATTAAGATTCCTTTGGATAAAGTGTTAGCAGGCCTAGCTCTCATTTGAGTAAATAAAATACTATAATAGTTTCATATGAATGAAATCTTAATTAAATTTCTAAAGTCAACACACAATCTAATGTCCCCATTTTTCTTTCTTACTAGAACCATATTAGAAACCCATGAAGAGTATATTGTAGGTTGAATGATGCCTCCATCCTTGAGTCTCTTAAGCTCATCTTGCATTTTAGTTGCAAGGATGGGGTTTATTGGCCTTTTTCTTCATAAAAGGCTTGGCACTCCAAAGGTATCACATACTAAAAAAATCCTTCCTCTAGGCCTTTAATTCAAGTATAAGAGCTTATTAAACAATCTTGATATTTTTAATAGTTTGGTATAGGCCTATTTTTCATTTTCATCTAAATTAATTCCCAACCAAACTTTCCTTGGATTTTCACAAGTTCCAAGATTGCACTAAACAACATTATTTCAACTCAAATTCAAGAGTCTATATGACATCATCTAAAACTCGATACAATGTCATCATTACATCTCTAGGAGAATCAACTACAGGTTATGTCATTTTGTGATTTTTTCATGACACATATCACACTTCTAAAGAACTAGAAGGAACTCCTAAACTCATTGCACCTTTGAAATAAATGAATATATTTCATACTAACATGCTAAAAACTCCATTTGTAATGATTTCAGTCCTTTTATCTCTTTCTAAATGTATAGCTCTTTATCTTCTAGCTATCACAAACATGTACCAAGTGTTAGGAAGGTTTGTGTATGTTAAAAATCTCTCCTTATTCCATTCTAAATCTTTGACACATTCTTCACCTCACCATTTTCTCAACACACCTTCTTTAGAGCTCATATGCTCTGTAATAGGTGCAAAGTCCTCAAAAACAAGTCTTCAAATCGGTGCAAAGGACATACTTCCGGATCATGTTAATGAATACATTTAGGATGAGAGACACTTTAATATGTATGAACATCACAATATACTTGGATGTTCAGAGTAGAATACTTTCATTTCAACTTATCTTCTCAACTAGGTGTGCACAATCATGAAATTTTGAAAAAAATTTATCAAGATTGATTCATCACCACTAATATATTAAATTCCAAATATTCTTAATGATTTAAGGATGTTTTTATTTATCTTTAGTTCACCTTCAAGGACTTGGAGGACCTCAACCATCTTCATTCTCTCTATGTAACATTGTTTGTGGATGTGGTCTTAAAGGGATTGTAAACACGTGGAAAAATAGTCTTCAAAAAATAAAAAGTTCATTCACTTAACCATCTAATCATGAATCCTATGACACATTTTTGGAAATCAAACATCCTTTTTAACTCATCATGTCCATATATTACATCAATTTAATGTATACATCTTAGATATGCATGCATCTTTAATATCGCTCATACTAAGTTTTGAGATACCAATCCAAAATTAACCTTCATGGAAACCAATGCATGGAAAACTTCACATGGGACTTATAATCCATCCAAAAAAATTAATTTGCATAGATTGTGTGGATATAACCACACTTGCACTTATGTTTCTTAGACCTACTTTTCTCGTCCTAAAGAGGCGTTTACACCATTGGAACTTAGAAACTAAATCACCATACCATATCAAGTCATGAGCTTTAACATGTCACATTGGACCTCTAAAACTTTCCATGTTCATATATCACCTTCATAACATGCATTAACATTAGAGTTCTCTCAATCAAACATGACTAGTTTTTCCTTGTTAGGCCTTAAGTGGTAGGTCATCTTAGTTTACTGTTTCACCACAATTATGCAAAGAACCCGCCTAAAACACTTCATGATCGTCAAGGAAACTTCCCATACTTGCTTACATGTTATGATTTTCATCTTGAATCTTGCTATGCATGACTATACCATCAAATATTCAGAAAATAATGATTTTAATGTACCTTACATGTTGTCCTGAGCAAACAAATACCACCAAACTGAGCTATAAGGAGTCCTCTACATGCCCAAATCATAAAATTAGCTTCCAAAACTCATTTCATGACCAAAATAATCAGTTATACATCACTTTCAAAGGAGGGTTTTAGGAGGGTTTGGAGCTACCTACCTTCTTAAGGATCACTCATAAAGCTTAGAGCACCATTCTAACTCATCCCACTTGTAAAATTCTCTAGAATCTATGTTCCAACATTGGTGAAAAGCCTAGGTCACCATGTAAATGTTTAACGTGCCAATGAATACTTCAAAGTCAACCCTTGAGCTATAAATGAACATTTTGTGAGCTTGATAGGACTCAAACTCATTTTTCTTATTTCTCCCTTTGAGTTTTGACTTGAAAATTTGTCCATAATGTCATGTTGACCTCCTTCACATGTCCCAAATCTCATTTATCTTTACACATACCTAAAATTCATCATTCACCTTGATTTTCACATGCTCTCCTAGCTTGTCCTCAAGAATATGCCTTCAAAAGACCTCAATCATGCCTCCAACAACTGAATCTTGACTTGTGGCACCTTACACTTCATTTCTACACTATCACAACACTCTCATCATGTTTTTATTTCCTATTTCAGCTTTCTTAGCTCCATACTCCATGTCATGCTTATAATAGGTCTTTGAATTAGGCGTATTTGAACTTGTTTCACCTCATGTTTCATGAACCTATCTTAACACACCCTATTCATGTTATTCATGCCTTTATTATGCTTCTCTATTTGTTTCATGTCTTCAATCCACCATACCAGGCCATTATGTTGACTAGGCCTAAGGATTAGGCCTACTAGACCAAGCTAATCTCACTCATGCTACTCATACACCCTTTTGTATACTATTTTGACTTTATCTCCTCATCTTACACCTGATTAAACATCTTGTACATCATCCTAACATGCTATCACATATTATTCCTCTACTAGTCACTAGCTACTCAAGAAGCCAACTCTCAATAAGGTGATCTCAATCATGACACCCTAAACTCATGCCATGCCTTGTCTCGTCATGTAAAAACCACGAAAAAATTCCTCTTGTAATCCTTCATCCTCCTTTTTCATTAATGATCTTGTTTACATTAATGACAACCAAGAAATCACGTGGCAACAATCTCCCACTTTTTCATTGATGGAAAATCTCTTGGTTACTCTCCCCTTTTTACATTAATGAAAAATTGATGTCTGTAGCTCATGGTATTCTTCTTCATCAACTTATTTGGACCCCTTCTTGGTTGGAAACATCAACCAAACTCATCATTCAAGCTCATAAACTTGTCTCTTATTTCTCGACTCTATTTTCATCTTCATCGTGCATTAAGCACTGTAGCTCCCCTATACATATGTATATTCACATGCCGACAATCACTCTAAGCATAAGCCATCACCAAAACATCATTAATGCTTTTAGAACATAAAATTCTTAAATGAGGATCTACTCTAGCTCTCTCTATTTCATGGAGTGTTCCAATATATATAACTTACCATATGAGAGCTCCAACAACCGATTCATTACCCTATTCTAGTGCAATATATCCATATACCAAGTCTGCTACATACTTGGCTTCTCTTCCCAAGGTAATGGGATCTATATCCCCCTTAATCTTATGCATTCATAACAAATCATCATGAACCCTTAGGTATAAGATGTGACAATACTTTCTTGACCTTACAATTCTATCAGAAGCACCATGAGTACGCTCAGAGAGACCTACCATAGATTTTGAAGTACTGTACAATTTTATTAGACCATAGTAAAGTTCAAATCATTGTTCTTAGACCATTTCATCCTTACAAATCACCTTACATGCCACATTTTTGTCTAGGGAAACAATAGAGCTCTTGACGCCAAATAGTCCTCAAATTTTATTTTCAATAACTCTTACAATTCTTTAGCAATCTTGGATTACTCTCACACATGTAACTGAGAATTTGCACTTATTTATGCATTGGATAATCACTAAGTGACTCACCTCTTGTCTTCATAGACATGGAAACAAACATTACCCTACTTCTAATAAGAATCCAACACTTTTGAAAATGTCATCTCTTCCATTCAACTTGAACTTTCCTTGGAATGATGAATACCTCTTAAAGAACTTGAAACCATTTTCAATTGATGAAAAGTAATCAATTTACTCATTTGGTGTACTTGTCTCACACCTCTATGAAACTCTCTTTTAGGGTATAATGATCAGATAGAGAGCACTATATTTTTAGAATTCTCAAGATGATAATAAACTCCTATAATCTTTCCCATGTTTGCAACACTTTCAAGACTACATACCTAATGAAACAAAAGCAACACCAACCTAGACTTCAACAACCCAAAATTACATAATGAATCCACTTTTATAGGATTGTTATCACTTTTAAACCTTTCTAACATACCTTTAACTCTGACACAACCCTGATTTTAACTGTGACAAACTTATGGATTTGACAATAAAACTAGACTAGGAAATTTGATCTCAAGACCTCACTATGAACTCCTAAGACTCAAAAACCATTCTTTGACCCTTTTACTTGACTTGAATCAGTATTTATAAAACATTATTTCCATATTTTCTTCAAACTCGGATCGAGAACACACATGAGTTCTTCATAGGTTGATATGAGATAATGAGTGACATACACATACCTCATGATGACTGCTTGAAATCTCATGCACATGCTTAAATGAATTTAGGACACTTTGAATGACATCATACTTCATTCTTGCATATAGGGCTTGAAAACCAATCACTTTGGTGACTCGAGATTATGTTTATCTTTCATAGAGCTTTGATCGTATGTTTTCTTCGTTCATTAGACTAGATGGACTTTGTTGGATTACTGATTATAGATACCTCTTTGAGCTGGATTCAAACTTGTTCACTAATCCCTTAAGAGAATCATTGATATACTTCTACATTTGACATATTTTTCATCTTACTTCACACCCGATTAGTAACAACTTAACACTTGCTCCTTGAACAATTATTTTGACCATGGACACTTTCCTTTTCAAGAAAACCACAACCTTTGTATGCTCATTACAAGTACACATGCAATCATCATGGCTAGGAAACTCACTTAAAACTGAAATAAACCTATTGCAGACCTTGAAAAACATTTATCTTTTCTTTCATGATTCAATACTTTAATATTAGAATAAATGCCATCACATATCATTATGACAAGCTTGAATGGAGCTAGATGAACTGGTTGAGAACATAATTGAAAATGTATACAAGGACATGAAGACACTTTTCTTTGCTTGGATGATCAATCATGACCCTCAAATACCTTACACAGATCATACATGCATATAGACCTTAATACATGAGCTAGAAAGTCATACCTTTTAAACTAATCACACATTTTCAACATTGTGGAGACCTTGATCAACACCTATTAATGGTAATAAATCTTCAATAGCACACCATGCTTCCTTCAGATGAGAACTTCCTTCTAGAAGCATAGATAAGACACATACTTCCTATTGGATCATTAAAAAAATATAAAGTCATCAAAAGAGCTTAATGACTCTATCCTCTTTCTCTCTTCCTTTGAGATCTTCTCATTCATTTTTCATATCCTTTTAGGTGTGATAATTTCATTTCATATGCCTTAATATTCTGATTGAATGCATGACAAACATACATGATGCATTTCATTTAATTTTCACTCTTAGTTAGGGCTATAAGTCCTTTATGAATTACATTAGATTGTCATCTTCTTTCTCGCTTTATCAACCATTTTTGATATCATGCTTGAACCGGGATCTCCTATGACTCAAGCTTTTCGACTTCTTCTTCTATCTACCATCTCCACATATTGTCTTCTTATCATTATTTTCCTCTTCAGTCCTAGAATTATCTTTCTTGAATTTTTTTCATGCTCCACAACATTCTTTTCTATAAATATCTAGGACATGATTGAATTATACTCACTCTTAGGATTTTTCTTCACTTTCAATGCCTATAACCTTTCATTTTGAATACTTGAAACTTGTTGTACCTAGGAGATTCATTTAGATGGTAATGTCCTAAAAAATTTCCTTGTTCACGAAAGTTGTAACACACAACACCTTTTTTGTTTCTAGACGATGTGAACTAAAATTCCAACCAAATTTAGTAGCATTATCACCCTGAAACTTCCTAGAAAAATGTCCAACATTTCTAAAATTATGGCATACTATCTTACTCATACCTCTTGACTCTTGAGTCTTATTCTCTCCAAAATTGATTGGATGGTTCATATAGGTAGTACTTGGCAGGGTGTCCCTTTTCATGACAATTGAAATATGTGATATTCCTTGATATCTCATCTCTATTATCTCTCCATGGATGGTAATATTTGACAAGATTGATACACTACATAGCTCTATGTATAAAATTGTGACAAGAAAATCAATAGCCATTAAACATTATTTCATACCTCGATGCATTAGGTTGCCTAATAGGGGTATACCTTGAATTTGTCTCCTTTTCCTTATTCAGGTTTGATTGATTACTTGGACCAGACTTTCCATCTTCATACTTCTCCATATTCTCTCCTTTAAAACATAGGCTTGTATTTTCACCTACTACTCTCTCACTCTCCAAGATTCCATCAAGAACTTCAGAGATCTTCTCCAACTTTCCATACATCTTCAACCTATTGTTTACTTTTTATAGGTCAACTTTAAAGGATCTCAATTCTGATTCATATCTAATGCAAGTATCTTCTTTGTCCTTAAGGGATTTTATCACTCTATCAACTTGATATTCCATCTCTGTATTGAATTTGAGGCATTCTTCCTCTTTGGCTTTGAGAGATGTTGAGATCAACTCTAATTGTGCTTCAAGTTATTTGAATCCATATTCATGTTCTCTATCTTTATTTCTTGGCCTTTTCTCAAGAATACTAATTTTATCTTCATATTATTTCATCCTTATTTGGTGCTTCAATTCCTCAAGGCCACTAATCAATTCTACTTTAAGTTTTACTTCAGCACCATCCTCATCAAAAATTTCATCTTCACTAAGATACTTATATTTTGAGTGTGTCTAGTGATTATTTCTATGGCCATGCTTGTATTTCAATAGGATATCCTTCAAGCTATTAAGATTGCTCCAATAGGATTGTAGTCTCTATTTATTTCTCAAAACCCTAGACGTGTTGGCCCCTTACTCAGAGAGATCTCGAGCGCTCATGCAAAACGCACAAAGATACCAAGTCCCTCTTTCTATAATAGCTTTGTCAAGATGTTATCATGATCATTCATACATTCCATAACCATAAGCAATTAAAGGCAAGGCATAACAAGAATCAACTCACAACCATAGTGCATAATGAATCAAACAAGAATCAAGATCAGATTCACCATACAATAGTCATGAGAAGTAACATCAACAATAAATATCCATCCAAAAAGATCCATTATATTACTTCATCACAAACCAGTAGTTGAATACATACAAATAACACTGTCATAAGCTATGCACACTCATAAACTAGAAAAATAACTCTAACACATATAGTCTGATGATCATGATGCCAAAATCATGCAAATGAATATATATATATATATATAGGGGTGGGGACTTGCCCTTCATTTCCCATGCATTCTCAAAATAACTTGCATGCTCAAAATAACCATGCACTACTATAAAAGAAACTAAAGAAGCACACAAGATTCACCTAATAATAGATTACATATAATTAACTCTAGATCTTATCCTGTTATTAGCTCAAACTCGCATGAATCTTCGGCCTTCCTCTTGTTTCCAAAATAGCTTGGCGTATCCTTATGGTCTTCTTGTTCTTATCCAATGCGTGCTCTGCACTCAATCCTATTATTATCCCATAACATGCAAAATGACTAAGTCCCAAACTCTAAATTTCCTCGGCATGCCCTTCTTTCGTTGAAATTTTGTGCACACCTATGCGCCTTCTTTTCGCTTGCTCTCTTCTTAAGCTCCTCTCCATAATTAGGAAATAATTTATGCATCAACATTACCCCACACTAGCTTTATTACCACCCCCGACAATGGGTAATCATGCCTTATCCCTCCAAGAATAAAGAATAATGAATAAAATAATGATTGTACACAATGAATGAAAATATACCAAAAATAATTTGGGCGCTCTATTCCTCTAAAGGCAGTAATAACTAAGGTGTTCATTCTTGATGTCTACCTCTAACTCATTCCAGCCACCGAGTGCCTTCTTTGTCTTTTTAGGAATGTCCCCAAGCACTCCATCCATCTCATCCAAGGTCACCCTCTTTTCTAGCACCCTAAGAAAATTCACCAAACTGGAAACCATTCCATCCATTACATCCATTCATCTTGCTATCAACTTTCCAAGTTCTTTTATATTCTCCTTGTGAGGATCTCAAGTTGTTGTGAGTGCATCGTGCTTATATTCTAATAACATCATCCTCTCTTCGCATCTCAAGGTTTCATTATTATTTGTAGTAAGGAATTTATTCTCCTCAATAAAATTCCTTTTCTTAATGATCAAATCTGGGTCTACACATAAATTTAGCACCGAGTTTTCCTTATTCATCTCATCCTTCAATTTCTAGAGTAGAGAGTCATACCCAACTATTCTATGCGCTATTGTAGTCTTTGCTCTCTCCTTCTTAGCTTCTTCATGCTCCTTAGCATATTTATGCTCCCCAACTTCTTCTTAATCAACAAGTGCACACAATCTTGTAAGAAGTGTAAGGATGACTAATAGGTCTACTTGGTCTCTTCATCAATATCTAGATGCGCATTGATAATATCCTTCACAACTCTACCAAAAAATCTAGAATATCCTTCCAATTTTCTTTATCCTTCTTCTTCCCCTCATTTAGTTGTTCCACTTGTTCCTTTAGGATCTTATTCTCCTCCATCAACTTTCTTAGTGTGGTAGATTTATATATATTCTGTACGCTACTTTAGCTTTCCAGCTTATTGCAAGGCATTACTTACTGATTCATCAAGTAAAATCTATTGGCCTAACGGTCCAATGTGCACTCTGGGATTTTTATTCATTTTCCTATTAATTCACGCATCCTCCTTCACATCAAACTTAGGCTCATTAATATGTGTTTGCATACTCCAAGATAACTACTTTCTAGTGTGCAAGTTGGCCACTTCAGGGTCCATTAGCTCCCATCCATAAAGCTCCTCAAGCTCTAAAGTGCTTTGGAAACCTGCACAAATGATCTTTGTAGGATCATCAATATATCCAAAAGTAGGAGTCTTATACATCTCTCCATCCTTATTCCTCCCAAAACAACGACCCTTTATAATGCACACTCAAATCATCAAGTATCGGTCCTTCCCCGTAAGTACACGGAAGGATCATTGGATGGTTCACCCTTATCATTTTTTCTTTCCCTATCCTCATTGCGCCACTCACTACTTTGCACTCTTCAAACACTTATATATCATTCTACATTTCTTCATCTACAAGAGGATCCTCTATGTCCACAGTAATAACAGGAGTCTCCTTAATGATATGTGTGTTGTCATCTGACTTTTCCTCCTCACTATCCTTAGTGGGAATATATGTGCACCTCTTCTTTTCTTAGTATTTCTTCATGGGGAGTTTTCAAGGTGATCCCCTGGGTGGATGTAAGGGCCCCATGCCTATGCCTTGTGGTATTTGTCCATTTGAAAACCCTCCTAAATTTTTCATCCTTAGTGCCCTCACCTTTCTCTATCTCCACAACGCTCATTTCCATTCTCACTTCTCCACTTTCTTCTTGTCTCGGATGTGTTGCATCACATGTTATCTTTTCCCCCATAGTTGGCTACCCCCTTATGCCATGATCTAGGCCACCATTTTCTTCCTTTAGTTCTTCTCCTCTTCTTCATTTGTGTGGGGAGGATTGGGCTCCTCATCCCTGTAATGTTACCATTGCATGATTTCCTTTGGGTAGATTCAGGATCTGAACTCATTCTCAATGTATTTACCTTTTTCCAATTTGGGCTTAAGGTAGATGTATACCTTAGCCGCACCAAGGTTCCCAACTGCCAAGATCATTGAATTGATACTTATATCATCTAAGATCAAATTTTCTATATAAGTAGACATACTTGGAGGTATATGTATGTCTTTTGGAGCATATGAAATCATTGTAGTCTACCTTATATGCATCAAAATCCAATTTGTGCACATTTGAAAACCTATGCATTGAAGCCTAGAAGTAACGCACGGTAAAGGCATATGGGAGCTTGCACCAAGGGCTCCACTTTCCATCCTTCATTCCAAACCTCCTATACAAAAATGTTGATAGACCGTGAACTAGGCTTTCTTATCCAATACCGAAGGAAGGTCCTTGGGTATTCTCCATTCATACTCAAAGGATTCACACAAGCACTTATACCAGAGTTCTAGCCTTTTCTTGTAAGGTCCACTCATAGATCCATCACATGTGTATTTTACAAATCTATCTACAAGGGAATTTTTCTCCTTGGGATATTGCCAAATACTCTCCTTTGGCCCATTAGGCACCCCAATTTCCACAAACACAATAGATAATAAAATAGCACCAAAAATTATCTTGTCTCCATGGTGCGCTTCTTCAATAATAGTCTTAGCAATGAAAGAAGACAAGTTGTATACCACTCCCTTAATCATTTTTTAGCAATATGGAGCCATCTTTTATTTACCTAGCTCCAACGCTCCTAGTTATTCAACTTGGTGAGGAGGTGCACGACTTTTCTGGATCACATGGTACTTTTATAACTTGACAATATCCATCATGCACCCTCCTTCTTATAAACCAATGCAGCAGAAGTTGCTTCTACACCCTCTTCATCCTTAAGATCGTTGTCAATCTCAGTGCTCAAGATCCTTAACCCTGTCAACCTTCTAATCAAGGGTGTGGTAAGTCACATTCACCACCTTGAAAAATAGAAAAATTTCTCATGGACTCGAGACATCAACCATTAATACAACTTCTCTAGTTTTCCAAAATATGGTAGCTCATACAACTGCATGACTCCAACATTCACCAACAACTTTTGTCCTACATTATCATAAATAACCATGTCATTCTCTATCCACAAATTTTTTTACCACTAATTGTTTGTCCAAATCATCCTTGTTATCCTTAGTGTGATGATTGTAGTCACTTACTTTTGGTTTGCTTGATAATAAACTCCCAATCCAATCCCATTATGACACCTTCTAGGTACTACATTTCTGAAAATCTACTTTTGGGGGTATCCTCCATCTCTACTTCCACTTCTTTTTGCTTCCTTCCCCTTGTGGTTTCTCCAAGTGCTTGTTTTGGTCCCATTACGATGGTAAAAATGTGTTATTACACTAGATTTGAACTATCTATAACTTCAAATTCATGTGCCCTAGCTTCTCCTCGAACCCTAACTTCACATATATTTTCTCCTCTACATGCCTTTGCTATGCTCAAACACCCTCTCTGATGGAGCTCCAACAAATGCCATGCACAAATATATTTGGTTCGATGTCTATAATATCTCTTTTACACATTTTCCCATGCAACTCGTTCTTCATCTCACTCCTAAACTCGCTTGAACACTTCACAATGCATGGTAACAATAATATCACAAGCACAACTTTTATAAATTTTGTGAATTTCCCCACATTTACTTCTCTTCATCTACCACCGTACTCAGAATTAAATGGTATTTCTTTCCTTTTTCACACTTCACAAATGAATTTTCCATGCTGATTTTTCCACACCCCAATTATAACCTTATGGCACGCCCACTACTTCTCAGACCACAAACCTCCTCTTGTGCCTTCATGTGCTGAAATATAAAATCTTTGTGCCTAAAACCAAGTAGTTTCCCATATTATTTCCTACCTCATGTTACATTGTATGTCCATCCATCTATGTGTGGTCTTCATTTATGAGAAATCTTTCCTTAACACCTTTAAATCGGGAACTTATAACCTTTTTCGTATGTACACCAATTTGTAACTTAATACTTTCAATACTTATTCTTTCTGATCCACCCCACAATAAAAGTATGCAAAATCCTCTATGCATGAATTCAATAGATAATAATCAATGTCTAGCACACAAACACAATTATTACAACAAAACACTGAACTAAATTGACAAAGCATAACAATGATGAAAGGAAACACATATAAAGAAAATGCATTAAAGGGAAATCAAATCTAAGTGGAACCACTACATTATTACAAAAACAAAAGAATTATTTATAGTAGGGCTTCAGCCTACTCTCATTGAAGTAACCAAGAAACCGAGTTCCATCCAACACCTTAGAATTAACAAGTTCATGAATCAAGTATATATGTTTCCACATACAGTCCCAACCAATGCACCTTCAATTTCCCATGGCGGCGGAAAAACTTGGAGTCATAAAGAATAACCATCTGGACAACCTTAAACTTCTTATTCTTAATATTCCTATCATGTCATACCTTCTACCTAGCCTTTTCTATCTTTTGGCTCCAACGTGCGATGGTGTGTTGCTCATCCAAATGCATCAGTTTGTATATATGCTCTTCAAGTGTGTGTTCATCATCCATTCCTCTTGCACATGCTATATGTAGGGAAGGTAGCATAAATTCCATTGGTAAAACAGCCTCCACACTAAACACAACTTGAAAGGGTGTGGCTTTGTTCAATATTTTGTAATTTTTCTTATATGCCCAAAGTACAATAGAGACTTTATCATCCCAATATTTCCTTCCAACATCACAGATCTTTGTCAATGTATGTCCCAATATCTTGTTAAAATCCTCAATAGTCCCATTATCTTGTGGGTGATAGGGTGTTGTCTTATGATGTGCCACCATAAACTTAGCCAATAATATTTTGATAGTCTCATTCAAAAAGTGTGTGCCCCTATCACTTGTTAAGCTCAATGGACATCCATACTTGCTAATAATGTTCTCCCATAAGAACCTTGTTGTTGTAGTTTCTATGAAAGCCTTCATAGGAACTACTTCTACCCACCTGGTTAGATAATTTATACATGTAATAATATAGCGTGATCCAGTCATATACGCAGGTGGGGAAATAGGACCCACAAAGTCTATTTCCCATTTCTAAAAAGGTTCTACACTCGCTATTGGTCTCAACAACATTTCATCCCTATGCCTAGGCTTCCCAAGGTGCTAATAATGATCACATGCTCTATCATACTCTTTACAATTCTTATATAGTGTTTCCCACCAAAGGCTAGACAACAACATCTTGCATGTGGTAACATTTCCTACATAATGTCCTCCTGCAATCCCACCATGGGCTTCATCCATTATAGCTTCACGCTCATGTTCAAGTACACACTGCAAAATCTCATCATGTCCTAACTTGTATAAATCCCCAATAATCAACATGTAAGGTGTGACACGTATGACAAGTTATTTCTTCTCTAAGCTCTTCATCCCTTCAGGTGCCACACACATGCAAGACATAAAAGCACAACAATATCTTATAAATTAGAGGGCATGCAGTTTAATCTGAATAGCTAGGAGTCTTACATTATGTCCTTAATGCTCTCTACATCATCTCCTGAGTTAATTCTTGATAAATGATCCGGTCTAGAATTTCTCTTTCCCTAGCTTTACCACCATGGTAAAGTCAAATTTCTAAATCAAGATAATCCACGACAGTATATGCGCCCGCAAACTAGAATTATTAACCAAGTAATTAAGTGCCATGTGATCTGTATAAAATATAAAGGGATTTTTCAGCAAGTATTGTCTAAAATTGTGCATCATGTAAATCATGGACAAGGCTTCACACTCTATAGTTGTATAATTATGCTCATTTGGGGTAAACTTCTTGGATGCGAATTAGATAGGATGATAAAAAATCCTATCACTAGGATGCGCTAACACTATGCCAATGGTCATGCCAGAGGCATCAACATGTACATGAAATGGTTTATCCCAAGAAGGAAAGTGCAGAATGTGTGCAAAAGTAAATCTTTCCTTCAATGTCTTAAACACTAGATGTTACACCTCATCCCAATGGAACTTTCCTTTATGTTTCAACAATTCTTTCAAGGATGTGGAAATCTTAGCGTATCCATTAATGAACTTCCGTAATACCTTATGTGTACCCTAGAAACCCACGCACCTTGCTCTGATTGGTAGGATCCTCCAAACCCAACATAACCACAACTTTAGCAGATCTACCAATAAACCTTCTTTACATATAATATGTCCCAACAAAGTCCCAAAGATACACTTCTTAATTTTGAGAGAGATGCTCAAATGTTGGTACCTCTCAAACATAAGTCTCAATTTTTCACAGTAATATTTTACCAACACATATATAGTCCAATAATCCAAATAAACCTATAAAAACTTATGTATAAATTCCTCAAATGCTTCTACAACAATGCACGAAAAGCCTGCAGACATATTCTTCAACCCAAAGGGCATACCGATATATGTAAAACTTCCCCACTCAATGGTGAAAGTATTATTTTCTTTGGTCTTCTTTAGCAATTTTCACCTGATGATAACCAAAAAATCCATCTATAAATGAGTATATCTCGTACCCTATAATGCCCTCCAAGATCTCCTCAGTAAAAGGTGTGGGAAAAGGTTCTATGATAGCAAAAACATTCAACTCTCTGTAGTCCACATGCCAAATCCTTATCCTACCATCGATTTTTTTTCTTATCACCATGGGGATAACCCACTCTGACTCCTCAATGGGCTCAATGATTCAAGATTTCAACATCTTATCAATATATTCCTTAATCTTGATGCACATATTAGGATTCATCATGTAAGGCCTCTTCCTAACTAGGCACACACCTTCCTTTAACTTGATCCTCATCTCACCTAAAGAGTGATGTACTCCCTTCAAATCATGATAGTCTTACGGAAATAAGTCCTGGAAGTCACACAATAACTCAATAATATTTGCCACCTCTTGTTCAAACCAATATTCACTAATAATGGCCTCTTTAGGTTGTTCTTCTTCCCAATGTTGACCTTCTTTGTTTTCATGAGTTCATGATATGCGTGTGCCTTCTCATCAACACTATCTAAGACCTCGCACATACCTATAGTGTGATCAAAATCCAAATTCTCTACTTCCTCATCATCAATCATGTAAACCAACTTACCCTTCTCTTTTTCCATCCAGGTGTGGCCAGGATGCTCCTCATTTGTCTCTTATTCTTTGAAGTGCTCCTCCAAATCTAGCTCTCCTAACATATTTAACAATATTTCCACAACCTTTGCACTATCCCCCATCTTAAGGAGCTTCAAAATCTATAGTGCTTCATTCATTGGAGGCTTATTAGAAAAATAGTCAAAGGTATGAATCATACTCAAGGTCATCTCTGCGCCAAATAATTGTTAATCTTGTTAGATCTACATGAACATACCATGCATGCGCGTAGCCACTTAGGGTGGTGTAGAACTCATGTACCCAGAGTGATGGTGGAAAGGCCTCCTACCCCTTTTTCTAGAGTCTCTCACACTTCTGAACGTGATGCAAAGCAAAATCCTTCCCATGGAATTTACATATCTAAGAAGGTACATTGTTCCTTAGAAACCTAGTAGAAAAGGTGATTCTCACCTCTTGCCATTCCAATAGGTTATCTCTGTGCATAGTCCACTAACGTGTTATTATCATGCGCATGGTATAAATCAACATATTTATTATTTCACCCTCATCCTTCCACTAGGCTTCCATGGAAAATATATTTACATCAGGGTTTCCTTCACCAGTGTACCGAGGTACCTGGTTATGACTCAAGCGTTGAACAACATGTGGCCTAATCACACGATTAATTGTATTCTTTATCTCACACCCGACCATTTCATATGTTCCATGCACCCAATTTTCATAGGAAACACTAGTTGTATCACTCATAGAATGAGCATCATCCCACTATATAACACCTTCTTTAGATGGCTCAAGTAATTCAAGATCTCTAATTGTGTGTGCATATATCATATTCATATCCTCTTCACTCAAGGTTTCTACATAAGGTGTAGCTTTCCCATCTGTCAAAGGAATAATTATGCACTCTTCTTTGTTCTTAAAACTGATATAACCTTTATTAAAGTGGATATCGAATTATTTGCATAACACCAAGGGCACCCAAGAAATGCTAGAAAACTATGTGCTTTTGTAAGCTCCAAGACCTCAAAGTCCCCAGTGAACTTGGCCCCTTATATAGTAATAGTGGCATCCTTCAATACTCCAATGGGCATGGCTCTAGTCCTATTTACCATATACAACACATTCAAAGAGGGTTATAATGGTGGTCTCCCCATCTGATTCCATGCATCCAAAGTGAGTACATTTACTTCTACACTTGTATCAATTAGTATGTTACTCAATAGCCACCCATCAACAACTACATTCAAATTGATCACTTTATTAAATTCAAGACTGTGAAGGGGTAAGTACAGATGCAATATATGTCTCTCGCGCTCAAATCCAATCTGCAGTATCTTCTCCCTCATCCATTCCCCTAACAATGAAATGATATTCTCCTGACACAACATCTTACAAACCTACTTCAATTCACCAACATCTTTATGAGGAATCTTAACTACATTCTCTTGCTCCATCTTCCGTGACTTCTCCTTCAAGCACTATATCTCACCCTGTAAGTTTCAAATAACCTCCATAGTCTCTTGGGTTACCTCTTTCGGTGGGTAGGATCTAGATATTTCACATTTATCACATCTTGCTTTGTATTAATAGGTTTTTGTTTGGGATCTCACGAGTGCATGTAGCCTCAATGTGTGTAGTCACTAACACAGGAAACATCTTAGGATCAGGTGCAATCTTAGGCATCTACTGGTCTTCTACGATGCACTACACTTTAATCATCCCCATGCCCTTATCATTCTTCTTATAGTTCTTACTCATATGCTCATATAACTTAGGACATTCTTCAACCTTACATTACTTCCCGCACCATGAGAGAAAACTACTTTCTGAGGGAATTCACACATATAATGATCAGGGGATACACATGTAAAATAGATTCCACGAGGGAAGTCACTTCTTCCTCCATAATGACCACAACCTTTGTATTCTCCATGGTAACCTTTACCTCTACCACCTCCATCAGAGTGCCCTTCATGAAGTTTTCCTTCCTTCTTATTTGAATTACTCACGATGCTAGTCTGACATAGGCCCATTTCAATAGCTTCATGAATTTGATCAATCAATCTACAATTTTCTATATCATGAGTGTGGGACTTACAAATATTACAATAACAGAGATACATTTTTCTAAATCACACGCTGTAACAATGGGCACCTAATTGAATCATGATTGAAGTGATAGATCTCACAATCTAGCAATATATCATGCATCGATTTACGAGGAATATTTCCTTAGTATGTCTTTCAACCTCACAATTTGTACCTCATATCCCACTATGCGTTTTATGAGCTGAATTGGTTGATAGTTTCTCCAACTATTTTTCCATAGATGTAATCTATGCCTCCAAGAATGGGATAACTCCATTTTCAATGCTCCTAACTCCTCAAAGCATGTAGAGTTACCTCCAAATCCTCATGCAGATCTGTAAACATCTTATGAGAGAGTTCCCTTTGAAAGGTGTGATCAAACCACCAAAAACCATTATGCATGGTGGATAGGGTGAATATCATAAGACAACTTTGATAGAAAATTTTTAAAGTGTGCATCATACTCCCTTATGCTCTTAGCCATGTGCCATTTTACCTCCTTTAAGACTGATGTTTTTCTATTCAAACTCAAGTATATGAAACTTAGCCAAGAAAGCATCACACAACGCATTATAATCTACAATAGTCTAGTTTGGATCATACTTCATATACCAACTATGTGCATGCCCTTGCAAAGTAGTAGAAAAATAGCTTTCCTTACACTTAGGAGTTTTGATTCCCTTAGCACACCATTTTATCTCACACATGTTCATATGTTCCATCGCATCCTCAAGGCCTCTTGTACTCTGGTAGGTGAATAGAAATCTCGTAATATAATTGTTGTGGTTAGTGCAAACTATGCCCACCGGATACAGAACATATATTACCTCTCGGTATTTCCTCCACATGCAGAGCCATCGATTCACAGATCCCGAGCTTCAACAACCTCTTGATCCACCTCCCGTATTGGGCATCAAACCATAGGATGAGATACTATGTTTTCCAATTTTTGTACTAAATTAAACTCCCATAGTCTACGAAGTTTTGCTACTTCCAAACGTATTACCAATTTTTCGCATGACCATTCTCTGTCTTGAAAATGTGCCGAGAAAATATACCACCAATAAGACCACCAAATAAAGAAGACATCTATGCAAACATAGATGAATTTTTTGTCGATGAAATTCTATACTAAATGGAAAATGAAATCTACCTATTGCTACTCTATCACCAACACTAGGTTATTTCTCAAAAAAAATTAAGAATTGGAACACCAAGTGTAAGGTTAAGGTCAGGTGGGCCAAGAGGAATTAGATGCACACCTACAATTTGAAGTGAAGGGGATTCTCTTCCTGCTTGACTAAATGAGAGAGTTCGGATGCTCGGGTTCCATGTCCTCTATGTGAACCTTAAATCCTTTATGCATCACCTATCTCCATAACTCCATAGACTCCTTGTCACTGATGCTTCTTCACTAATTCCCTCTCCCTCAATTCATTATACTCAAGTCATCTTTCCTCTATTTCCTTTTCTACCTTAAGGTCCACCATCTTTCACAACACCTGATCCTGCTCCCATGCATAGTGGGGTTTAGCTAGCCATAGGTTGTTCTTCCAAATCCAGAGTCACCAATAAGATCTTAATTACTAAAGGGATAACGTGCAAATAAGATCCTCTAGGTTCATGCAAGAACTGAAACTCAACAACCTCTGGACATGAATAAGTAGAAATAACATACTCCAATGTGTAATTGTGTAAAACACCACTCCACCAATGATCTATAATGTGTGTCCAAGTCACATCAACATCATATAGAGTTTGGTAATCTTCTTGTGTCCAAACAATTGTCCTATACCCAGTTCCACTTTGATACATATGCTACCACCACCAATATAACTCTTTAGGAAAAAATAAAAAGAATGTCTCATAGATTTCATGATACGATGTTCTTCAACCCATGCATGAGCATTGAAATCAGGTCCAATATTATATCTGTGAGAAAACTAGTCTTCTAAGTCCACAACCCAACTCTCAATGTTGTCCAAAGTCAATCGATATGTCTTCATCATGCAACATCCTTGCAATAGATTGAAAATAAGTCTTTCAAGCTATTAATCTTGCTCCAATATGATTGTAGTCACCATTTCTTTCTCAAAACCTAGACGCGTTGGCCCATAACTCGATAATCTAAGTGCTCACCCAAAGCGAACAAAGGTACCAGGTCCCTCTTTTTATATTAGCTTTTTCAAGATGTTAGCATGATCATGTATACATTCCATAACCATAAGTAATTAAAATAAAGGCATGGAAACACTACAAAATGAGGTTTAAAATATCAAGAAAGAGATACAACAACTAAACAAGAAAAAGGGGAAAAGAAAGATAAATGATGATACAGATTTTGGCACTAATTAGACTGAAGAGACTTACAAAAAATTGAATGTTCTGGATATTATACTGGGAAGAAATAAGGATAGACATAACCACACCATGGCCATCTTCAAAGAAATCAGTGAGTTTCTTGAACAACATGTCAAAAGCATCACATTGTTGAGTGGAGTCCCTGAGGATATTTGGGGCACTGAAAAGGAGAGAAATCAGGTCATATCGCAACTGAACATTAATGACCCAACACATGTCACCACTCTGGCACTATTCACCTCCCTACAGATGATCAAATCAAGGATTGAAAGGGCCTCGAAGAAATAATACCTTCTGGGTAGACTAGAGGAGTTCAAGTTGTTGTTTTATTTCTGTTAGTTTGTTGTTTTTTGTTGTTTAGTTACAGTTATGTCCCTATTTTGCTTTATATTAGTAGCTTATTTTTTGAATACTATTGAACTTATCATAATATCTAGATTCAGATCCTATTTTTGTGTTTTTTTTATTGATTTGGTTGTTGATTCTTTGTTTTAATAGGGTATAGTCCCTTCAAAACTATTTGCCTTTAATAAAAAAATTAAAGGCAAGGCATAACAAGAATCATCTCACAACCATAGTGCATAACGAATCAAACAAGAATCAAGATCAGATTCACAATAAAATAGTCATGAGAAGCAAATAAACAATCAATATCAATCTAGAAAGATCCATTATATTACTTCATCACCAACTAGTAGTTGAATACATACAAATAACCCTGTCATAAGCTATGTGCACTTATAAACCAACAACATAAATCTAACACATACATTCTGATGATCATGATGCAAAAACCATATAAATCAATACATATATATATATAGTGGGTAGGGACTTGACCCCACCCATGCATTCTCAAAATAGACTGCATGCTCCAAATAGCCATGCACCGCTACAAAAGTAACTAAAGAAGCATGCAAACTTCGCCTAATAATAGATTACCTATAATTAACTCTAGATTTTTTCTTATTATTAGCTTGAAATCTGCATCACTCTTCATCTTTCTCTTGTTCTCAAAATATCTTGGCATATCCTTCAAGTCTTCTTGTTTTTATCCAATGCGTGTTCTACACTCAATCCTATTCTTAGCCCGTAATATGGAAAATGGCTAAGTCCCAAACTTTGAATTTCCTCGGTGCACCCTTATTCCGCTAGAATTCCACATGCACCTACACCCCCTTTCTATGTGCCCTCTTCTTAAGAACCTCTCCATACTTAGGAAATAATTTTTCTAGTCAACAAGGACCTTGTTATGATACCAATTTTTGGAAACACAAGCACCTTTGGGAGGGGAGGGGTGAATCAATGCTTCTTAAAAACTTAAAATACATTTGATATATCTACAAGTTATTCAATATTAAACAACCTTTTACCATGAGGAAACAATGATACTCAAACAAAATCAAATATCAAACAAGCACACATGAAGATAGAGGTTAATGTGGGAAACCCTTAAAGGGATAAAAACCACTAAAATCAATGCACTATTAGGACAATTTTCCTATAAAAGATTACAAGGATTTCAATTTTTTGAGCACCCACTCAACTTGAAGCACCACTCCCATAATTTATCCAAGCACCCACTTGACATTTTGAAAGCTTCTACTTCCATGTAAGAAACAACTCCCTCAATTTAGTCAAACACCCACTTGACCTCTTACAAGCTCCTACTTGCATGGAAGCTCCAACTCCCTATTTTGCTAATAATCAACTTATTATTTTGAAAAAATTTGATCACTTTCATCTAGTTTTCTGATACAACAAATTTTGATCTCTTATTCATCTCCTATTCTCTCTCTTTCACACCTCTTTCATCACCTATTTTGTCATCACTTCATATTGCTTCTATTATTGTCTCTAAAGCCTCTTTCACATATACATTAAATGATTTATTTAGTATGAACTCATATTCCTCCTCCCTTATTTCATTCTTCTGATTATCTCATACATCACCTAATTCAGTCTTCAAGACCTTCTTTTACATACACAAGGATAAACACATTTTTCACCTCTCTCACATCATCTCATTCTCCTTACAATATATCATCTAAAAAGATAATATTTTATACACAATTATATTAAAAATTATATGAGGATTATTTACTCTTACACCTCTTACACTTCATATTTTGAAATTTCACCTTATTGTCTCTTTGAACTCAAATTCAAGAGTATATATGACATCATCTAAAAATGATACAATGTCATCATTACATCCGCAAGAGATTCGCATGAGTTTGTCCTTTTTTATTTTGTAATGACACATCTCACAATTTTAAGGAACTAGAAGGATATCTTGACCTCATAACACCTCTTAAATAAATGATTATATTCCTATGGACATACTGAAAACTCCATTTGTGATAGTTTCGGATCCTTTTTGTCTCTTTCTAAATGTACACTTCTTTGTCTTCTAGCTATCACAAGCATGTACCAAGTATTAAATTTTTTTTTATGTGACAAAGGTATACTTATTTCCTTATAAATCTTTGACATACTCTTCACCTCACCATTTTCTCAACAAACCTCCATTAAAGCTCATATACTCTACTAGGTGCAAAGTCCTCAAAAATATAGTCTTAAAATCAAGTGCAAAGGACACACTTCCAGCTCATGTCAAGAAATACATTAATAAGGAGAGACACTTCAATATGTCTAGAACATCACAATCTAATTTGATTTTTCAGGTCAAAGAAGAAGACTTTCATTTCAACTTATCTTCTCAACTAGGTGTGCATAGTCATGGCATCTTCAAAAACTAGTCTCAAGATTGCTTCATCACCACCAATGTATGAACTTTAAAATATTATTAATTATTATAGGATGTTGTTAATGATCTTTAGTTCACCTTCAAGGACTTAGAAAAAATCAACCATCTTCATTCTCTCCATGTAATATTGTTTAGGACAAGGTCTCAAAGGGATTGAAAACATAGAAAAATAGTCTTCACTGATTGAGAAAGTTCACTCACTTAACCATCTGATCATGACTCCTATGACACCTTTCTAGAAAGCACACATCCTTGTACAATTCATCATTTCCATATATTGCATTTCCAATCAACCCAACTAGATAATGGATGGAAGGCAGTGACGGCTGGTTGGCAGCAGCTTAGACTGGGATTGGGATTGGAGTGATTCATGACATCGTGTACAAACATTGCAAACACGTCGGGTGAGGGGTGAACGTAGCCCCCTATCTAGATATGGAACCGACCTAACCCCTTGAAATTTATTGTGATCGGGAGATAGATAGGTACCATATATATATCCGAGAAATAGAGAGAGGGGGATCGATCATGTTAGAATAGGAATAGATAGGGCATGCGATCGATCATGTTGGATGGAATAGATAGGGCGATCATATCATGTTACGTATAGAATAGATAGACCTCGATGGATGCCCATATAGATATAGAGTCAATATATATAGCCATCATGGGGGAATCGTCTATCCCCTCTAATTATATCCGAGTTTAGAATCTCTAACTCTAGTCGTACTTCGATATTAAGCCAAGCATTATAAGGGAGTTCAAGTGCCACGTAGGGATGGGTTATTCGAGTTTATGATAGATAGATGAGAACTCTAAGGGGGCTAGATAGAAACTATGAAAAGTTGGTTCGAGGCCTATATATGGTGTTTCTAACTTATAGATATAGTGATCACATATAGATATAGATTTCTAGAATAGAATAGATAGTTCGGGGTAAGGGGCACCTCTCTCTATATAGGGGATGGGATGAATCATATACATTCTATCCAAAGGAGTGATACAACCAGTCATGTCTATGCATCTCATCTTGTGCTCCCAGATAGAGAGGGGGCCTATCTATACTCCCTAATTCTATAGAATTCGATAAATCCCATATACATATAGAGAGAGGGCATAAGGGGCCCCATTTAAAGGTATACATCTTAGATATGCATGCATCTTTAAGACTACTCATCTTTGTGTTTTGAGACACCAAATACCAATCTTAGATTGGAAGGATTAAACCACTCTAAACTTCACCCTCATGGAAACCAATGCATGGGACAATTTATATGGGACTTGTACTCCATCCAAAAAATTTCATTTGTATAGATTGTGTAGAGAAAACCACACTTGCACTTATATTTTTAGACCTACTTGATTGTCCTAATGAAGCAATTTACACCATTGAAAATTAGACACTAAATCACCTTACTAGATCAATTCATGAGCTTTAACATGTCACATTGGACCTCTAACAACTATTTATGTTCATATATCACCTCCATAGCATGCATTAAAATTAGAGTCCTCTCAATCAAACATGACTAGTTTTTCCTTGTTAGGCCTTAAGCAAAAGTAGCTCATCTTAGTTTACCGGTTATAACACAATTAAGTAAAGAACCTACCTCAAAAAATTCATGATCATCAAGGAAACTTCCCATACTTGCTTCCACATTAGGATTTTCATCTTGAATCTTGTTATGCATGATTGTACCATAAATGTTTATAAAATAATGATTTTTATGTACCTTTCTAGCTGTTCTACGGAGCAATAAAATACCACAAAATTGAGATATAAGGAGTTCTCTACATGCCCAAAGCATAAAATTAGCTTCAACAACTCATTTCAGGACCAAAACAAACAGTTCTTATCTATCACTTTCAAAGGAGGGTTTGGAGCTATTTTCCTTCTTATGGATCGTTCATAAAGCTTAGAGCACCATTATAACTCATTCCACTCGAAAAAATCTTTAGACTCTATACCTCAACATTGGTGAAAATCTTAGGTCACCGTGTAGATATTTAACATGCCAATGAGTAATTCAAAGCTAACCTCGAGATGGAAATGACCATTTTGTGAGTTTGATAGAATCAAACTTATTTTTCTTGTTTCTCCCTTTGAGTTTTAACTTAAAAATTTGTCCAAAATTTGGTGTCAAACTCCTTCACATGTCCAAGTTCTCATTTAGCTCTACATCTACATGAAATTCATCATTCACCTTGATTTAGACATGCTCTCCCATCTTATTCTCAAGAATATACCTTCAAAAGACCTCAATCATGCCTCGATAGCTTAATATTTACCTCTAGAACCTTCCACATCATTTCAACACTATCACAAAACTCTCATCATGTTTTTACTACCTTGTTTGAGCGTGTTTAGATCATACTTCATGCCATGCTTTCACTAGGTCTCTAAATTAGGCCTAGTTTGACTTATTTCACCTCATGTTTCATGAACCTGTCCTAATTTCATCATAAACATGTCTTAACACACCCTCTTCATGATACACATGCCTTGACCATGCTTCTTTATCTATTTCACGGCTTCAATCCACCATACTAAGCAATCATGTTGATTAGGCCTAAGGATTAGGCACATTGGACTAAGATAATCACACTCATGCCACTCATACACCCTTATGGTGGTTGTATCTCCTCATCACACACCTACTTAATCATATAGTACATCATCTTGACATGATATCACATCACCATTATGCCTCTACTAGTCACTAGCTACTCAAGAAGCCCAGTCTCAATCATGACACCTTGAACTCATGTCATGCCTTGTCTTTTCATGTCACAACCACTAAAAACTTCCTCTTATACTCCTTCATCCTCATTTTTCATTAATGATCCTTTTACATCAATTTCAACCAAGCACTCACATTCCAATAGGTTCACATAGTTGTATGCGAGTGAGTCATTAAATTTGAAGTATCATTAAGAAATTCATGTAGAAACCTATTATCGGTACCTGCATCATTTATCCATACTCCTCACATTCATACTCAAAACATAAAACTATCCCATAAACCATTTCCTCACCCCGTTAAAATCACTATTTACCCTCAATAAAATCTATTTCACTCACCCTAAACCACACAAACCGCCTAAAACCCATCCTATCCCATTTTAACCCTATCCATCAAACCTCATAACATCTTCAAACCCTTCCTAACCATATTCAATTTCCCCTACCCAAATTAACCATTTTGGGAGTGGTTGGAACTACTTATAAGGGCATTTCCCCACTTTTCCCACCGCCAACAATTTTAACCAATCATCGATGATTATTTAAGAAACATCAAACCTCTTGAATAATTTCTTGAGATGTTTTTAGAGAATATTTGACTCATTAGAAAAATATATGACATCATCACATATATTTTGACATCTCCTTCATCCCTATTATACCATGGAATCTTCACAAATCCTATAAGATCCCCAACACCGATTCTTAGAATTCTTCATCAAAGGTAAGATTTTGTCATTTTTTTGTATTTAATTTGTTAACGCATCATTTTAAAGATTGAATCAATTTGTAAATCATCTATTATGCACCTTATTTGCATCTTATTTGGAAATCATCCTTTTCCAAAGTAATCATCGATGATTACCTCAAATCACCAACAATATCTATCTTCTTATCACTTTAATAAAAATTCTCATATTTTCAATCAATATATCAATTTATTTTTTGTCTAATCTGTTTGTTTTCAAGTTGTCTTTCTCTATGAATAATTGTACCAAGTTAGGTATATCCAATTACAAGCATATACGACCTTCCTATTGTTTCACAACCACTAGTGTGGGAAAAATTTGACATCGCATACGAACTCATTCTTTGTACCATATCCTTCACACCAAACATTGAATACATCGAAGATAAAATTAAATTCATACACAAATAACATGACATGACCGAACAATCGTGGTTCTATCACTTCTTGGATTTCAAACTTTCGTAGCCCTCACTTGGGCCACCTATCACATGAAGTAGGATCTCTCTATCCCTTTGGATTTTTAATCATCCTCTTATTGTCAATTATTTTCATATCATTATCACTTGATTGTAAAATGATTTGACAACCTTCAAGGAATCCCTTTAGTTCCTAGGATTAACCTTTGCCAAGCAACTCATCATATCCTTATCTAATATCTATCTTGTCTAGTTATATTTCTATGTGTAGGTTTCTCTCATTCGATGGAAGCAGAGTCATGCTCTGTATTACATCCAAATATCTTAACATTGCATTCTTGATGTAGGTATCATTAAACTATGTTGTATTTCAAGTCTTTGGTGTTATTTTACATAATTAACAAAACAAAATTCACCATTAACATTATGACATGCCTGACGGGTCCTTAGTCCCCTTTTTTATCATATTTAATATCTTTCTATTCTCTTTCTTGTTGAATCATCTAACTTTTCAGCTTGGATTTTTTTACTATCTCTTCTTGAAAAATGCACATAAAAATAAGAAAAATAAAAAATGAATAAAAATACGGGTACACTTATTTTCTTTCATTTTATTCCAATATCACATTCTTTGTGAGCTTTGTCTTCATTCAAATCAACCTTTCCTTTTGGATCTTAAAACAAACCTTAATTTTGCTTGCTCATATAGTCTAATCAGAGGTTAAATGATTGCATTCAAAAAATTTCCCTCACACATGACCAAACCACATAAAAATAAAAATGCATCTAAACAATCCCTTCTAGGCCTACTCTATGAATTTCATCACCAAGGGGGAAGTCGACTCAATTTTCTAGCCAAGTATAAATAACTAGTAGGTAGTATATTAGCTAAGCACCTAACACCCTTATTGATGTGGGACCATGAAGTGAGGGGCATGCCCCAATTTTTAGGGCCGAGATATTAAATAAATATAACTAATGTTTGCACTATATTATAAACAACATTATAAATATGAAATAAAGTAAAGAACATTATAACACAGTGACACTGGAATTTAAAGTGGAAACCCCAAAATGGGTAAAAACCACGAGAAAAATAATCCACTATAGAGAAACTTTTACAACACCAATCCAATAACTCCTTCCTCACTTCTACTCCATGTTTTTACCCAGAATCCATTGATTCACGTGATTATATCAAATATGACCTATAGCCATATTTAAATAACCCAAAGGGTTATAACCTTATTAAGTGATGGGGCACACCTCCCGATTTAATTAGTTGATTAAATAATTTAACCAACCCCTAATATAAAGTTTATATTTAAATAATATGAATATAGTTTATTCTATATTATTTAAATATAAACTATATATTATGATGCACTTAATATTATAGTTCTAACACTCCCATTAATTAATTGGGATTTATATTCCAATATTACATGTTTGTACAACAGATTTACAAATCCATAAACCCTAAAGGTTTAGGCTAGCACATGTATTTTTGAAGGAATTATAACACCTTCATCATGCTCAACTTACCTTTTGGTACAAAAGGATTTGGAATCCATAAATCAGACATATGATTTAGGCTAAGCATGATTTGTGAGACTAAATCTCACCATTTCTCATGGAAATATTCTTATACCGCATCTTTAGGATCCTTTTATAACACAAGGTTATCCTTTACAAACAAATGCACACTAGACTATATTTTCCCATAAACTCTATCAGTTTACTTTAGATCATACAAGATCTTTTACAATGTTTTTAGACCAGAGTAGAAGTATAAAGGATAAGGATTCAATCAACCTGCCGATTTGTTAGAGGCGGCATTTCCATGAATAATCCCTCTCAATGGAAAATATGAAAGGCCAAGCATTGTAGAGAAATTGCAGAACTTCGCAACACACAATGGCTTCATGAACAAGTCTCAACTTGATCTTGTCGAGCAAGGTACTAGAGATCTATATCACCGTTGAGATCCTTCCTATGAATAAAGTGCATATGTATCTTGATATGATTTGTTATTTAATGCTGAAATGGATTCTTAGCGAGAGCAATACAACTTTGGCTATCACACAAAAGATAAGTAATTCCTTTAACTTCCATGTGCATCTCTTCCAACAGCCTTTTCAGCCATATGGCTTCTTTTGTTGCTTCCATTGCACTTCTATATTTTGCCTCAATAGAAGAAATGGAAACTGTCGGCTACTTTTTACTACTCCAAGTAATGACACTTGCACCAAACTTGAATATATATCCAGTTGTAGATTTACGATCTATCACATCACCAACATGGTCAGAATCACAATATCCATGTAAATATGCATTGTTAGATGAAATATAATGTAAACCATAATTAATAGTGCCCTTTACATAACAAAAATTCTTTTTGCTAACTTCCAGTGATCCTGATAAGGTTCTTGCATAAACCTTGAAGTAATCCCTACTGCATAAGCAATATCAAGTCTAGTAATAGTTAGATAAATCAAACTACCTACAAGTTTCGTATAAAGTAGGATTAACTTTTTCACATGCAGTTTAGGATCAAGTTTACATCCTACTTCTATAAGAATATAAATTGGTTTACAATCAAGAATATTAAATATTTTAAGAAAATTAGTTGCATATTGTGATTGAGATACTACAATAGATTTTTTATGTTGAAATATAACCATGCCTAAAAAATGACGCAAAAATCCTAAATTTGTAATATCAAAATATTGCATTAACTTTCCTTTAATTTTCATAATTAAAGTGTTAGAATTACTAGTGATAAGTAGATCATTAACATATAATACAATGAGAATAATAGAATTTTCTTCAATTTTAACAAATAAATCATTATCAGATGCACAGTTAGAAAAACCAATCTCATTGAAAAAATTATTAATTTTAGAATACCAAGCTCTATGAGCTTGTTTTAAACCATACAAAAAAAATTCAATTTACAAACATACATTTATTTTTCTGGTTCTTCAAAGCCTTTAGTTAGGTCATATAAATTTATTCAAGTATGGTTCTTCAAAGCCTTATGGATTTCCCAACCATACTGAACAACTAAGGCAATCAAAATCCTTACTGTGCTCATTTTTACAATTGGTGCAAATGTTTCAATGTAGTCGATATCCGGTTTTTTGAGTAAACCCTCGAGCTACAAGTCTGGATTTGAATTTATCTATACTATCATTTGCTTTATATTTGATTTTGTATAGCCATCTAGATCCGACTATACTTCATTTTTTAGGAGGAGGGACTAATTCCCATGTTTGATTTTTAATTAAAGTAGTGTACTCATATTTCATAGCATCTAACCATCTTTTGTCAGAAGAAGCTTCTTCAAAATATTGGGGTTCAGGTTCATACAAGGTCATCAAAGCATGATATGTATGATGACTCCTGGTCATTTTCTGAAGGTTTCTGAATTAGAGTCTTGAATAATAGACTCAGCCCATCTAGGTCTTTTAGTAGAAAAGAAATAGGAGCAATATCATTTCCAACTATAGGTTCAACACTAGTTTCTTCATTACCTACATTATTTTCACAATTTTCAAATTCAAATTCATTTCCATTTTCATTTTCATTAGAAACATCATAAATAATAGAAGATGAAGAAGCATAAGAACAAAAAGGTTTTTCCAAGATTTTAACATTCCTATTTTCTATAACTTCTCTTTTTGATGGATCAAAGATCCTAAGACCTTTAGTTTTTATACTATATCCTAAAAAGATACAAGGAAAGGAGGTCTGATCAAGCTTCTTCCATTTTGATTTCGGAATAAAGAGAGAAGTTGGGCTACCAAAGATTCTTAAATGAGATATACTAGGTTTTTGGTTTGACCACTTTTCCAAAGGAGTTGAATTTACCAAGGCTTTAGTGGGAACTCTGTTCAAGATATGAACAACAATGTTCATAGCTTCTGCCCAAAGGAACTTAGGAACTTGAGCAAAATGCATCATGGTCCTAGCCAGTTCCTGAATAGTGCGGTTTTTCCTTTTCACAATCCCATTATATTGAGGGGAATATGGAGTAATTAATTCCCTTTGAATGCCACATTCAACACAAAATGAGTCAGAATATTTACTTACATATTCTCCCCATTGTCAGTTCTAAGCCTCTTAATTTTATACTTAGAATATTTTTCAACTAAAGCTTTAAATTCTTTAAATTTTGACAAGACATCTGATTTCTTTTTAATGAAATACGACCAAATCATATGAGAGAAATCATCAATGAAAGTGATAGCATATAGAGAACCATTAAGAGAAGGAACTTCTAGAGGTCCTCTAACATCACTATGGACAAGCTCTAAAGGTTCAGAAGAGTTATCATCATGATGACTATGAAAAGGATTAGCAGATTGCTTACCACATAAGCATCCTTCACAAGTTTCATGATTTTGGGAAATAGGTGGTAGACCAGTTACTAGGTTTAGTCAAGACATGTCGTACATGCTCCTAAAATTTACATGACCTAGCCTCTCATGCCACAAATGCAAGTCACTTCTTTGAGTTTTCAAACAAGAAGTAGAAGGAAAAGAAAAAAACATACAATCCATCTCTTTGAATGCCTTCAACTATAGTAACATTATGTTCATTTTTAATAAACCATTTATCTTTTAACAATGTAACACTATAGTTATTTTGAGTTAGTTGAGAACATGAAAGAAAATTCATTTTTAGTTTAGGTACTAACAACACATTGTTAATAAAACTATTTGATACTTTTTCTTTTCCCTGACCATGAACATCGAGAATGGAATGATCACCTAAGTAGATCTGATCATTACATTCACTAAGTTCATATAGGATATCAGATATAAAAGTCATATGCCTAGAAGCACCACTGTCTAATATCCATTCATTTTCTTTTGCAGTGAAAAAAGCAGCATACAAAGCAATTACATTTGATTTTTGGTTATTTTTCTGATTCTTTTTTTTTATTTTGATTTTTATTTTGGTCTTGAACAAATTTGTTACCCTTTTGAAATTTAGGATTTGTTTTATTTTTAAATTTTCAATCCTCTTTCTTATGTCCAAATTTACCACAATGATGACATTTTCCATCAAATCTAACTCTTATATTTCTAGGTTTCTTATCCTTGCTAGGAGGTTTAAAAGTTTGCTTTGTGTTTTTGTTGAATCTAGAGGTTTTACCTTTTGATTTCTGAGTGAGAAGTGCATGTGTGGCATTCTCCTTAGAATCAAAATTTGACATTACTTGTTCTTCCTGTATAAGAAGAGAACTAAGGGTTTGCAAATATGGAATGTCTTGTTTTGTTTGATATTTAGAATTCAAAATTGAAATGAAATTTCTAAATTTTTCATGAATATTTAATTGGATAATAAAATAGAGAAATTTATCATGAATCAAATCATTGCCACATGAATTGAAAAAAGCGTGATGTCGAACTCTATAGAATGGTCACTTTTTTTCAAAAGGTACAGTCGTAACAGATCTCCTACACATGGCTCCATATTGCAAAGTGGTTGGACGTGTGGTCGTGCCAGTCTCTCCCCTGCCTTGCTTAGTCATTTGGGTCCTAGAGAGGGCGGGCCAAAGATCGGGCCGAACATCGACATCAACCCCTCTGAAAAACCCTCTCCTCCGATTGTGTCGGTTTTCCTAGATGATAAAGATGGCCTTCCCACTCAGATTTCGCTCTTGGAAGAAAGAGATGTTTTCACAAAATTCCTGTGCAGTGCCTATTCACAATGGCATCCGGAATTGGTGTGAGAAACAATGGGGTTACGGTCACGTGTCCATTCCCTACCTAACGAGTTTTTCTTGGTGATTTTCAGAAGTGGTGCTCTAAGAGACTTCACCTTGGAAAGAAAATATCAACTTCTGTCTGATTGTGGTATTCATCTCTGAAAATGGTGTGCCCATTTCGATCTAGCAATGGATAGACTCGGAGATCTCTCCTATCTAGATTAGGCTTTACTCTTTACCCAATGAATATTAGAGTCCCAATACCCTTAAAAAATTTGTTCAAGCCTAGGCAAGGTTTCTCGCATAGACCCTATCACTTTGGAGGGTACTCTGTCTTCGTTCGGCTGGGTTTGCATCCTTCTCGATCCATCTTGTCCCCTTTAGGACTCCATCAAGATCTTCTCCTCCAATGGTATGTGGACTCAAAAAGTAGAATATGAGTCGATCTCCAAGGCCTGCTTCTGGTGTAAACAACATGGGCATTTTCAGCATGCCTGCCCACACCTCCTTGCCTCAAGTTCAGCCCCTATCCCTCGGTGGGCCATCCCAACATTTCATCTCGCCCCTTCCCTCACGCTCCCCCCTCCCTCCGGTCCCGGTGTTCTGGGCTCATCTCCTGGTTCAGCCTTTGCTCTAGCTCCAACCGCCCTTTCACCGAACACTTTCTCCTTGGTTAGAGAAATGGCCTCGGTGGTGAAAGAATCTTCATGTATTCTCTCCTGTTCCATGAAGGCATTGCCTCGGGTCATGGTCGTGACTCCAACTCTCTGAAACAATGGGTCGGTGATCGGGACCGGTTCATCTCTAAAGGCCACCCCGAAGAGGCACCCTTACCTTTGAGTCTCAAGTTGATTCAGCTTCAACGGCGAGTCATGAATTCATCCCCTCCGAAGGGGCTCTTCTCCCCACCCCCCCTTTGCTCAGGGTGGACTGTGGCCCCAAAATCCCAGTGGGTAGACCTTCTAGGGCCACCCTCTCCTCGAAAGAGATTGCAGCAGGTAAGCAGTTGCAGCTTAAGTCTTATTTCCTACCTTCCAGTAGAAGAGGCCAGTCCTCTTCGAAGAAATCATGAAGATTCTGTCGTGGAATGTTCGGGGCCTGCATGCCCCGAAAAAATAGTGCCTGCTAAAGCGCTACGTCAAGAAATTTCTTTTGATATTTACATGATCCAAGAAACCAAAATGACAAGCGAGGCCTGTCTCACAGGTTGGTTCTGCTCCTAGAAAGGGTGGGAAGGATCCTTCGTGTCTTCTTTGGGTGCTTCAAGAGGTCTTGGCCTCCTTTGGAAATCAAGTTCCTACCTTTCTTCCATAATTTCCTTCGATGCTGGTTTCCAGTGGGCTGAAGTCAAAATTAGACACATGGAGATTTCCTTCCTACTCTGCAATGTTTATGGTCCCTCCTCTCCAATTAGTAAACGTGAGCTCTGGGACAAGTTGTCTGAGGTTCTAAGCTCATCCTCTATGAAGGTAATCCTTGCGGGTGACTTCAACGCCTCCCTCTCCGAGAAAGACAAGCGAGGTGGGCTTCAATGGTAATCGCGTGCCCAAGCAAACTTCATCAACTTCGTGGCATGGCACCTTCTTTTCGATGTCAAACCCAACTCGGATGGTTTTCCAGGATAATCGTCATGCCGGATTCGGAAACATGGCTGTCAGACTTAATCGGTTCTTGGTGTCTGAAGACTGGCTCCAACATAATTTTCTTCTGTCCATCTCGGTCCTCCCTCTTTCGAGTTCGAGATCATTTCCTATTGCTCTAAACATTCTGTTTGACATGCTTTTGCCGCGCCACTCCCCATTTAAGTTTGAATCCATGTGGATGCAAGACACCTCTCTTAGGGATCTGGTCAAGTCCTGGTGGAGCTCTTTTTTGGTCAAAGGCACCAAGATGTATATCCTCTCTTGAAAACTCTCTCTGCTTAAATGCAAGTTGCAGGAATGGAACATCTCCACCTTCAAGAACATTTTTCGTGAAAAGGAACGTGTTGAAATGGAACTCAAGTCCCGAATGAATAGGTTCTCCTCAATGGTATGGATCAGATAGCTATTCCAGAGAAAAATCCCTCCTCAAAGATTTTGGTACTCTTTTACTCAAAGAAGAATCCTTCTAGCGTCAAAAATCGAGGAGAATTGGCTGAAGGATGGGGATAAAAACACCAAATTTTTCCATGCCTCGTTAAATTAAGAAGGAATCTCAACTACATTTCCTCCCGAAGCATGATGATAACTCGATGGTTGGCACTCATCTCATCAAAATAGAAGCCATCTCTTACTACCAAAAGTTGCTCAACGAGGAGTTGTGCTCCTCCATGAATGAAAAAAATCCCCTACTGGCACAGATTCAACCAGTGATCTCAGTGGAGGAAAACATCAAGGCTCTCTCCCCTTTCTCACGTGAGGATATCTGGTGTATTGCCTTCTCTATGGATAGGGAAAAGGTGTCGGGTCCCGATGGCTTCCTAGTGGCCTTTGATCAAGACTCTTCAAATGCTGTCAGGGAAGATGTTTAGCTCAGCAATGAGGAGTCGCGGCGCTCTGGGAAAATTCTCTGTAACATCAACCACACCTTCATTTTCCATTTTCCCAAATCCTCCCCTGCAAATAAGCTCGACGAATTCCATCCCATTTCCTCTCGCAATGTCACCTACAAAATCATTTCCAAATCCCTCTCCTCGAATCTCGAGTCCCTTCCTCAACAAGCCGATTACCCTCAGAACAAAGCGGCTTCATCCCTGGAAGGTCCATCTCGGAAGGCATCATCATTTCCCATGAGCTCATGCACTCCCTTCATTAGTCTTCTCACCGGGTATGCTCATCAAGCTAGACTTCAGTAAGGCTTATGATAGAATTAACTGGCGCTTCTTGCTCTGCTCCCTCCAAAGAATGGGCTTCTCGATCCACTTCTGCAATTGGATTTTTAATTACATTTCTTCGGCTCACTTTTCCATGCTCGTCAATGGGTCGGCTGAAGGTTTCTTCAGCAGTAGCAGGGGGGTTTGGCAAGGGGACCCTTTATCCTCCTTCCTCTTCTTCTGGTCGCGGAAGCTCTGAGCCGGTCCATCAAAACCTGCCTCACCTCGGGCTCGCTTACGAGTCGTGTATCACCTCCTCTCTGCCTCTTGTCTCTCATCTACAATTCACGGATGATACCTTCCTCTTCGGCACAACCACCATGCAGGAAGCCGTATCCTTGGACAACATTCTGTCCTCCTACTCCGCGGCCGCAGCTAGGTAATCAACTTTAGAAAATCCATCATTTTCTTTTTCAACATCCCACCCCGTCTTCAACGCCACCGAGGGATGTTCTCGGATTTGAAATTGGTGTCCTCCCTCAGAAATATTTGGGCATCCCCCTCTTCCTTGGCAAAGGCAGACCCTCTCTGTGGGATGACTTGGTGAACTCGGTCTCCTGGCGGCTTCAATCCTGGAAAGGAAAGTGGCTTTCCTTCACCGGGCGTGTTCTCCTCATCAAATCGGTCCTCAGCGCCATGCCCATTTATATGCTATCAGTCTTGTCCTTTCCAAAATTAGTTGTGTGTAAGTTGGAAAAGCTGTTCAGAACCTTCCTTTGGTAGGGTACTAGTGAAGATCGTAAATTCCATCTGGTTAAATGGGATTCCCTAAAAATAGAAAGAGTTCGGTGGCTTGGGCATCATGGACCTAACACTTCAGAACCAGGCTATGGGCACCAAATTGGTTTGGAATTTCCTTACCAACCCTACAAATCTTGTCAATCAAGTCCTCTCTCACAAGTACCTTTGGTGAGCATCCTGACCGTTTACTTTCATGCGTTGACCTTCCCAAAGGGTCCCATATCTGGAACTTTTGCAGTAAGGTTGCTCGCTCATCACCAATTCGGTCTCGTGGTTCATCAATAATGGCGCCTCCGCCAACTTTTGGGAGGATTTCTAGAGTGGCCAAATGCCACTTAATCTGAACCCCTCTCTCAACAGGATCATGCATCTTTCGAAGCTCTCCTGGAGAGACACGATGTCCTGTTACGGTTTCTTGAATCCCGATGGCTCTCCCACTTGGGTTTGGAAGGATGTCACCTTGCTAGGGGCCTCCAAAGTGAAGCTTTGGCCTTTCTTCAAGCTCTTTCTTCTAAGCGCGTGTTCCACTTAGACTTGGAGGATAGTCTTATTTGGCTTGTGTCTCCTTCAAGAAGATACTCGGCCAAAGATGGCTACTCCCATCTCACCTCCCTCAACAGGGTTCTATGTCCTGGTTCTCAAATGTGCTAGAACTCTGTTCTTCTTCCTAAAGTGGCACACTTCGAGTGGTTGGTCTTTCAAGGGAAAATCCTCACTCAGCTCCGTAGATTCTTTTTGGGGCTATGCTTTGGTCCATCCAAATGTGTGCTATGCAACACTCCTGGGAGAAGGACACAAACCATCTCCTCCTCTTTTTCCCATTTTCCCACTTGGGGTGGTCATGGCTCCTCAATAAGCTCAATCTCGCATGGGTCCAAGGAAAAAGCATCAAAGACAACCTCTTGAGCTGGCCTACTAAGGGAAAACAAAGCTCCCTTAGCTCTATCTAGTTCATCACTCCCTTCTTCCTTGTTTGGCATCTTTGGTGGGAACGTAATCTTCACCTCTTCTGGGATTAGCCTTTTGATATACAAAGTTTCCTAAACAAGCTCGATATTGCTATCTCTGAGAATGTGAGCCTCCAAAGTGCAAACAATCCAGCCTTCTCTTCCAGAGACGCTGTCATCAAAGGTAAACCGTCTACATGGAAATTAGGCCCATGCATCAACTACATCCTGTTCTGGCTCAGCAAAGTATGCACATGGCACATATCTCACTCATTTTGTGAGGTGAATTCCACTACCGATCACCTTGCCAATCATGCCATTGACAGTCCTTCATCTGTGAAAATCTCTAGCGAATCATCTACATGGCTTGGATTGGATGATCTTATCTCTTAGGCAGGTGAAGAATTCACATCTGCTGCAGGGTCTTTTCAACTTCCTCCTATATCTTTTGGTCCGCTTCTTGTTCTTCCAAGCTTCCATCTTCACCTTACAATGTCTTTCGTCGGGTTCCCCTTCATCTCTCTTCACTGGTCTAAACTGCAAGTAGCTTCGATGGATGCAATTGACCGATATAGGCTCTCCCATGTCTTCCAATACAATTCATACTTGGAAGTGGAGGCCATTGAGCACATTCTTGGAGATGTTTATCACTCCCCTTCCCGTCGGCCCCGCACCTACCCAGACATTGTTGTTGCTTTCATCTCCTTCTGCCTTCTGCTCCACCCTATTCATGCGGAGGTGTAACTCGTCGCTAAAGATCTTATTTACGTTGGGCATCGCATCGGCCTCCGTGATGAACTAGACGATTTTGTAATGTCGACCCGTTGCTTTGGATCGAGGAAGTTGATGAGTGGGCGATCGGTGCACGCCGCGAGGATTCAATGGCTTAGCGGGTAGTACTGTGACTTGCTCCATCCGGCGTAAAGCATGGACATTTTGTTCAACCATGAATGTTTGGATCGTAACCTATTGCCTGTGGTGGATATCAATGTTGTCCAATTTCTTGTTTGCTCAGCCATTGATCATCTCAATGAGCTTCGTGACAAGGCCTCGGTGGATTTTATGTTCCTTCTACGCGTCACCTCCTCTCGCTAAGGCACTTCTGATACGGAGCCTCTCCAGTGCTCAACATCTTGTTCTTTGCTCCGATGTTGGTCTATTTTCCTCCTCTTCGGTTCATCTCCTCCCTCCGGGTTCCCCCTTCCCCTGAATCACTCCCCTTCTTCCCTCCTTTCTCTCATTCTTTCTTCTTTTCCTATCTTCTTCTTCTAGTTTCTCATTCTCTTTTTTCTGGTGGATTCCCTCCACCCCCGGTTCATAGCTTCATCAAAAGCATTTACTAATAAAAAATAAATTAATGCCACATCCATCTAACCGGGACTTAATATTTTTTTATTTTTGCTAAATAATTAATTACTTTTTCATCCCCTTCATGGGAGTTTCATAAGCTCTAAAACCAATTTAATAATTTTTGATAAACGCGTACCTTCATGCATCCACTCTAATTGTGTCCAAGTTTCACTAGGACTTTATAGATTTCAATATAAAGAAAAATGTTATCTTGTATGCTCCGTAAGATAATAGACATCACCTCTTGTACTTTCTGTTGATATGTGGTGACATTATCAGCAGTTTCATGTCTTCTAGTAGGAGTTCTCTCAATTCCATTTACAATCGCCCATTTCATGAGCCATGAATTCTAATTTCAATGAATCTTCCAAATGTTGTAGTTGTTTCCATTCAACATTTGAGATTTATCAATTGAAAATTGATTAGACCCCATTTTTGCATAAAATATAGATAAAGAAATGATTAACAAACAAGGATTAAAATAAGAGTTTTATAGAAATTCCCCCTGTTGTATTTTCGATTACGAGGATTAAAATATGATTTTTATAGAAATTCCCCCTTTTTTATTTTATAGAAATTCCCCTTTTTATTTCCTTGAATCCCTAAAAAACTATATGAAACTATATACAAGTTTTTCAAAGACTTTGGTGTCCCCAGATTTCAACTTAAAATCTGGGACTACCCATTTTAAAAATCATTCTTTTAAAATAATGGGTCTTTTTGTGTTTTTATTGCCAGAAGAAGTCTATATTACGTTAAGATATTCCTAGTGAATCATATGAGCCAATTTTGACAAATACCCAGATGCCCAAACTCATTTTATCCCTCTTCCAAGTTTTGTTTGTAGGAAATTTTTATTTAATTATTTATTGAATAAAAATGCCCTATTTGAAGTAAATTGTGCTCCGGTTGAATCTGTTGAAGTTTTGCACACTAGTATTCACTCATCTCAATAGGGTTTTCACCAGGAATGAATTCATGGCATTGTCTGCAACTTCTGGCAATGTTTTCACTTTTATTTATTTCTTTTGTGTTTTTCTTCGATTTTCTCCCAGTTTCTCTATGAAATTCCCCTAGGTTTGTTCCTTGTCTAGTATAGTCTGTTTAATTACCTGAAGCATCTAGAGATCATCTACTGATGCATTGCAAGAAGGAATCAGCCTCAAAATGCAAGCTTTTGACCAAAAAAGATGAAGTCATGCACAAAAATCCTCTCCTAGGCAAGTCACATTTTTGGAATTAATGAGTGTAAGTTGCAATGGAATTTTTGGTAGTGGTAGGCGGTAGGAATTTCTTACCTACCTTGCAAGGTAATTTTTCCCATGAATTCAAAGTCACTTAAGTTGTGATGGGAAAATTAGAGCGGTAGAAAGGTAGGAATTTCTTACATGCCTTGCAGGGTAAAAATTCCCATTATAAAATAAAGAAAAATCACTTAAAGCACCGATGGGAATTTTCTGCCTACTTGACAGGCTAACTTTTCCCACTAAATATATTTATTCACCCATGCAAGTCACACTTTATCAAAGGAGGTTAGTTTTAATGCAAGTCACACTTTTTGGAAGAAAGACTTTAAGCCGCCAAAGTGAGAATTTTGGTAATGACAGCAAGCAAGAATTTCTTACCTGCCTTGCAGGGTAAAATTTTTCATTATGAAAGTCAAATCACTTAAGTGGAAGAGGGGATTTTTGGAGCTGCAATGCATGGTGGAAATTCCCATCAAGTTGACTTCTTATTTTTAGCAATTACCCTTGCTAAAAAATGCGACCCACCTTGGGTGAATAACAATGCATTTAATAATATTTATTAATGGTTTATTCACCCAATTTTGGTGCCATAAATAGAAGGAAAGTCAATGCAAGTGGAAGAGCTAAGGAGAAGTCAAGGATGCATGCTAAAAATAAATAAAATAAATTTATTTGAAAGTAACCAACAACATGCATAATTGGGCGCCCAATTTGAGTGAATAAACATGATTGATTATTGATTAAATTGTCATAAATATGAAGACAATTATTAAAAATAGAATTTTGAGGGTTATATACACATGGACTGCCATAATAAAGAAGCAATTAATTCTTTTTGCAAATGATTGTAGCCAGACATGTTTTGACACCAAAAGAAGGATTTTGCATTAAAGTTCATTTTCCACCGCCATGAAGCTTCAAGGTTTGGCGCCTAGGGTTGGAATGGCTTGATTCTTTCTATGATAATTATCTGCATGTTGGTATAAGTGCTCTGGTGAATTAAATAATATTTTTTTCTTGCTTTACATGCAAAAAAAGCCTCAAATTTTAGGGTAGCAGACTTTATATGCAGATTTTGGTGATAAAAATCAAGTATTTGTGCTATGGACTCCATCTTTATCTAAATAAAATTGCAAGTATTCATCATAGGTACTCAAATCAATGTTAGATACATTGAATATATATTTTGAATCTGAAGAATTTGTCAGATCTGCACAAATGGATCTGATTGCAAGGGATTCCAGCAGAATTAAAGAAAAAGAGCTCAGACAAAGATTGTTCCAACCATGTTGAAGCATGATGAAAGAGAAAGATCAGAAGAATCATGCATAGCTTCCAAATTTTTGAAGTCAATGATATAGACATAGGCCTTGAACATATCACCGATTTAATTGACTGATCCATATCTCATCATTGAAAAGGCTTCCAAAAAGAAAAATTCATCCTCTTGTTTCTAATGCAGCCCGTGTGGAAGTCGGTGCATGGAAAATTCCTTCCATGATCTTGTGCATGTGCTCCCAATCTTCCAGTTGAAACCTTCATTGAATTTAATTTACATGTCTTTGAAGAATAATTGCAAAATATTTAAGGATAGAAGGGAAGACAGGTCAAAGGCAATACCCGCAAGTAAATCACAGTCAAGCATAGCTACTAGATCCAGTTTGGTGAGAATCAAAGGAAAAAGATTCAACCGCATGCAAAATATGGAAGAAGAACAAGACTAAGAGGGTTGCAAACTTTCTTCTTATTTCTTTTCCTCTTTCTTTTATTTTTCTCGACAAATTAATTGAGCAATAAATTAAATTATAAAAACTTAAGTGATTGGTTTAAAAGTCATTACTTGAAGAAGTCAATTACTTGGAAATAGGTGGCAGACATGCAAAATAGAAGGTTCTATTTTTCAGTTATAAATCATGCAAAGAGGAATTCCAGGAGGTAGATTTTCAGTTGTTTCCATTTTCATAGCTTCTACATGTGGGAATTCATTTAAAGCTTCTTATTTGTAATTGCCCTTTATACACTATAAATAGAGGAAGAACCTATGGGTTAAAGGATTAGAATTTGTAATCAGCATTCTTGTGTTCTAGACTTTGAGCTGAAACCCTTGATAGATTTTGTAAGTAGAGGAATAGAGAGGATATTTCCAGAGAACTTTGTGTCAACGGTACATTTCTCTCGTATTTATTTCTATATCTATTCATAAATTTTTGTTATTTTTGATCTAAATCTAAAAGTTTCCTTTGCTTTGAATTCTGTGTTTAATGATCTATTTGTTTTAATCTATGTGCATGTGATCAACTCTATAAACTATTGATTGGGTTGCACATCCTCTCTCATTTCCCCCGTTTCCTATTATTTTCCTCTTCTGCAGATTTTTTCCTTTCTTTTACAGTTGCTTACTTGTTGCAAAATTGTCTAGCTATGGTTCATGAGCTACATAGTTAAAGTAATACCAACAAATAGATATTAGGACATATAACTGACAAAATCTTACACGGGAGCCTCACCGGTAAATGAGGGAGATTTATCTCATGACTACCTAGGTTTTCAGCTGTGCAGAAAATCTAGCCAACAGATTACAATCCTTACCTTAGTTTCAAGGTCGGTAATTCTTGAAGTATAATTCTTTCCACGTAGTTGAAAATCCACAATACCTTTTCACCTATGCAATAATCATCTAACCAACTATGCGGAACGGGAAGGGGGATTAAATAATATTTCAAATATTTCAACTACCTTCCCAACTGTTATGTCCTTAGGTTACATTAGGATTATATTTAATAAATTAATCTTGCTCTGGTACCATGTCGGGCTGAGATATTAAATAAATATAACAACCAATGTTTACACATATATTATAAACAACTTTATAAACATGAAATAAATTAAATAACATTATAACACTGACATGAAATTTAATGTGGAAAACCCTAAATGGGTAAAAACCACGAAGAATAATCCACTATAGAGAAACTTTTACAACACCAGTCTAGTAACTCCTTCCTCACTTCTACTCCATGTTTTTACCCAAAATCCATTGATTCACATGATTATATCGAATATGACCTATAACCATATTTAAGTAACCCAAAGGGTTATAACCTTATTAAGTGATGAGACATACCTCCCTATTTTAATTAGTTGATTAAATAATTAAACCAACCCCTAATATAAAGTTTATATTTAAATAATATGAATATAGTTTATTCTATATTATTTAAATATAAACTATATGTTATGATTCACTTAGTAGTATAGTTATAACACCAATACCACACCTGTACCAACACCAACACAAACTTGGGTCCCACATACCTTTGGGTATATTGAGGAATCCAACCTTAACTCACCTAAAACCAACCTTAGCTAGCATTTTCCCTGGTTCCCTTTCAGTCATTTTTCATTTCACACTTTTCTTAAGTTAATCAAGATAATCCAAAAATTCCTTGTGTTTGCGTGGTTCTTTTAAAATAAAAATATTTTTCTTTTCTTTATAGTTTATTTCATGGTTCGACTAGATAGCAATATCGCATTTAAAACATCTAAAACATGAAAGACCCAATTCACCAATCTTTAGAATCAATCCAGTCTTGTACTCAAAACATCCCAAACATGACATATCCATTACAATCACGCTTAGAAATAGACCAGAACCTCCGCATTCTTCCGAGACTCAATCTGCAACATCGAGAATCTCCTTGTCTTGAAACTCCTTAATTCTTCTAGAGTCATGACCCAATATTTGTAGAACTCTTAGACTCCAATCTGATTTCCCTTTATAACTACATTTCTACCAAAGGTGTTCGTATCAGTTATCCCCCAATCCAAAATATTTTCCATCTTCTACAATCAAAACTTGTGACTACTCCAAACTTTACGACCTTGACTATTAACCTGTTATTGAGAAAATATCTCTTTACCCCTCTATTAGTGATATATGGATCTCAAAACCTACTTCATTTGCTCATGTCACTAGTTTCAAAATCAATGCCATATCATCACAAAACATGGATAGCCAACAAGAACCTTCATCATCGGCTTCCTCATCCAGCTCATGCAAGATACACAAACTCATACTATTACCTCCCCACCCACATATATTCATTCAAATTTTTCCGCTCCTTCTCCTCCCGTAATCTCAATGGGTGTCCCTCTCTCTAAAAATCCTTTGATCATGTCTCAACCTATTTCATCATAACAACCTACATATATTGGTAATTGGTATTGTCATTAATGTCAAAAGGAGAAAGGAACATCAAGGTTGATTAGTAGAGTTATTCATTGATTTCATGTGTTGTCTTGAGATTGCTTGGTTTAATTATCATTAATGAGGTGGAATTGTGTCCCGAGTAGGCATTTTGGCTTATACAAGTTATGTAGTGTTGTGATGATGTCATGAAGCTTATTCAATTCTCTTGTATTTGGGAAAGAGTGGGAAAGTCACGAGGTGTTCAACATGGAACATGCAAGCATGTTTTACATGCCTAGTTAGGAGGCCTAGTAAGTAGGATGGTGTGTCATGGTGGTTGTCGGAGTATGTATGAGCTGGTTATGCATTTTGAGAGCATGGAAAGAATAATGATTAAGTGTAGACACACTCACAAGTGTCTAAGAGTGTTTTTATATGGTTTGTTCATGTTTTCTAAGTCTACACCTAGACCTATTCATGATCCTAGGTGGAAAATTGAGGTGATAAAACAGATTTCTTAGTTAAGTATGTAAATATGAGCATGGGAAAAGGTGTAACAGGTTTCTCTAGAGGTGTGGGAAAATTTTCAGGTCCTCATTTTCAAGTTTGAGCATGAAAAGTGGTTTTTTCCTCTACCAAGCTCTTAGAAAGTGAGAAACCCAGCTTGAGAAGGAATTTCTTGTGCTCATTAGCACGTGTGAAATATACATGGTGGCCCAAGCTATTCATGGTATTTTGGGAAGGTTCCTAGATCAATTTTCATGGCATTATTTTTTGGATTAAGAGGTAGATCTTTATGAACAATCGTTAAGAAGGTAAGGTGGTTCTAAACCCTCCTTAAACCCTAGTTGATAGCGATGGAGAAGAACTTTCTCTAAGTAACCTAGAATGGATTGGTTGACCAAGTATGATTATTGGATGTTGTATAAAGACTTCTATGTATTTCTATAGGTGGTATTTAGGTGTCATGACAACGAATGGACCCCACAATAAATTATAAGTCTCGAATAAGTTGATATAGATCTCATGCTTTACATTAGACCAAATGAATAAATTAATTTTTGAGGAAGTATGGAATCATTATTCATGTTTTTGGTAGTTTCAAAAAAAAATTTAGTCCTCACACGGTGTGTGGATGTCATTCTTGCAAGACTGGTTTTGGGGGCGAGTTTTGGAGGTTATGTTGTAGAGATGTTATTAGGCCTCTAAAACCTGAATGATGGTGATACAAGAATTTATTGATGAACCTGAGGTCATAATATTTATATTCATACTGAATTCATGTATGGTTGAGGTCTTTTATGTGTTTAAGATTCATGTTTGAAGACTATTTTTGTAGGTCACAAACCTAGTGAGGACATTTTGCCTAATGGTGGTTTCATTACATGAGATGATGGTTCTAAGTTGAAGAATATTTTAAGAGGCATGGAGTGAAATTATACAAAATGTATAAGAGTTTCATGATTTTTTTTAAGGCCATGTGGGCCAAGGAGACTCAAGTTTGGTGAAGGAGGTGTTTGAGTACATTAAACCTATTTGTCTTCTAATGAAGGATTTGCGCCTTTTTATGCTATTTCTAACCTAAGTGGTATATTATATGATGTATTCATGATGTATTCATGGTGTATTCATGTTGTCATATATATATCCTATAAATTTTGACCTATATATGTATAATGATTAAGTCATGTATATATGCATGTTCTTAAAACCTATTTGTGTTGGTAGAGTGAGCACGAGAAAGTGTGAGTAAGAGGGCAATTTAAAGAGGTGTATACGGTCTTTGTGACCATCAAGAGAAGGAAGAGATGTTGGTATGAAAATATAATATGGGGAGAGATATGGTGTTCAAGTTTAGATGGCCTAATAATCTAGATGAAGAATTTCTTCAACGAAGAATCCTAGAGGGAAGCTTTGAAGAAGATTGAAGGAAGGAGAGCTAGGCAACTATCATCATCATTTTTGTGGAAAAAATCTTTAGGAGACAAAAAAAATTAGGTGGATGAGTTGGTGATTAGTCATCTAGGGGGTTGATTCCTCCATGTATGGTTGGTATTGTACTAAACTTAGGGTTTGGTGCTCATTGTGGGTTGGTGCCTCACTAAACTTAGGGGTTGGTCCTTCTTGTTGGGTTTTTTCTCAAACAAAATTTGATTCATTGTTATAATAAATATTTTTTTCATTGGTTTTTCTCCCCTATAAGTGTTTCCCACTTAAATTTGGTATACTTTTGTTCTTATGTTCTCATGGTGCATGCTCATGTGTTTGATTAATCATTGTTTAATATATATGTTGATGAATGATTGATGAATGCTAAAGTGTAAGTGAATAAAAGTTTTAATACACACTGATTCACCCCCCCCCTCTCAGTGGTTGTGCTTCCAATAATTGGTATCATATCTCGGGCCCTCGAATCAAGCCTAACAAGCTTGAGGTGATCTCTTGAAGCACATATATGGAAAGTCGGAAAAGTGGTTCCTCAGCTAGCAAAGCTCCCTTGTTAAATGGAAAAATTATGATTTTTGGAGCATCAAGATGAAGACTCATATAATTTCCTTGGGATGTGATATTTGGTAGTTAGTTGTAGATGGGTACACTATTCCTCAAAATCCTCCAACTGATGCAACAAGTAAGAAGGCAAGTAATGATAATTCTAAAGCAATGAATGTCATTTTGTGTGGATTGGCATAGTCATAATTTTTCAAGGTTATGCAATGTGTTATAAAGCTAAGGCTATGTGGGATAAGATACAATTCATTTATGAAGGTGACACTAAGGTGAAGTTGGTAAATCTCCAAACCTATAAGAGTCAATTTGAAAGTTTAAAGATGAAGGAAAAAGAAACCATTGTTGCATATCTTCTCACATTAGATGTAGTCTATACTATAAAAGCATTAGGAGAAGAAGTGAAAGAATAATTAGTGGTACATAAGGTGTTGAGATATCTCACTCCTAAATTTGATCCTAAAATCTTAGATCTAGAGGAAGCCAATGATCTAAGTACACTGTAGATGGATGAACTCCATGGTATTGTTGTCAATTGGATCGTGCACCCACTAGATCATTAAATTGATATAGTTTAACATGGGAACATCCCCAAGGTGTGGGACCTTGGCTCCTTGGGATGAACCTCTAGAATAGGTTGGCTTCTTACTAAACTATATGCATTTGATAAAAGATGAAGTTGCAGAACTTACGTTAACTAAAAATAAATTAGATACAACTATTCAATTATTTTCTGAGAAAAGGGGAAGAAGGATAACTGAAAGTAAAATGTGGTGATGCACCAATAGTTAAGGAACAAAATGATCAGCTTATATGAGCACAAAATATTCAATAGAAAGATAATAACATGCAAAACTTCCTATCTTAACCTCTTAACATAAGTATTTTGCATGAAGGTTAGAAACTTAAATAATAATAGAAGGGATTCACATGTGATTCCACAACTATCACAAATAAGATTTGTTTGTCACAACATACAACTTGCCAAGAGAATAACTAACTTCATATGAAGGTAAAATGGATCATATAAGTACTAGGAAATAAAGATTCACAAGTACAATAATCAACCATCAATATACACAACACATGCAAGTGAAAGAAGGTGAAATATCAATTCTGCACATAATATCAAGGCCGATCCACGTGTACAAGTTATCAAAATGGTAGATTATCCTTACACTATAAATCAAAAATTCCTTTAATTCATTTTACATCCTGGTATATATAGCTAAAGAGGTTGAGAAATATCATATGTTCCTCTTAACTGATTACATTCTAAAAATATGATGCATTCAAAACTATGAAAAAGTCCTTGAAAATAGCCAGATAATTGTGTAAATTTGACCAGGTCAAACCTACAAATTGAAACAATGGAATATGGCTAGAGGAATGTGCAAAATTGGTAGTGTTCTAAGGGGGAAATAAGTTGGATCTTGTGCCACCCTTTGTTTATATGCCCCGATGTTTTTTTGTATTAGTTTCTTGGGTATGCTCCCAATTTGTTTATGTTGATAATCAAGAAATCGTTTGATGATTTATTGCACTTCCTTTTCATCGGACCCACATGCATAGCGATTCAATATTTCAACATGAGTCGGATGCATGACTCATTTTTGTAGGTAGTTTCTTGACTCTATCCATGATCTTCTAAAGTTGGCCCAAAAACCCTTGATATAACATTAACATGTCAACACACTAGATATCAAAGATCTCGGATACTCATGTAACCTCCTCAACCAAGCTCTTGAATTAAACAATAGTTTCATCTTTTGGGAGTGTGTTAAGATCATTGCCACGGGATTTGTAATGTATTTTAACAAACATGTTGATGATATCATCAATGTCATCAATTTCTTTGTTCATTACGTCAACCAATTTTTGGGTTGTTGTCTTGAGCATTAGAATACGGAATTCGACGGCCTTAAAATATTCAAAGAGCTTAGAAGGGTCATTAATGACCTCATAGCTAAGGAGAAGATCAGGATTCATCTTTTGTAAATCTTTCCATATTTCCAAATTAAGTTCCCAATTATCACATTCATCTCCCAAAATAGTTCACATTTTGGTTATAGTATCTTTCTCTATTTTAAGATCATCATGCATAGCCATGACATATCTGATCACTTTTTCTCCTTCTTAGATCAGAGGATCTATCCAAGCCCTAACTACTCACCATTTTTTACCACTTTTCTCCACTATGGAGAAGGAATTAGTATCAAAGCTTGTTGAAATTACAAGGGTAGTAGCATAATTGGGTTACATAATCTTGTGAAGGACAACCATTAGTTGCTCCATTTTATTTTTAGCCCATCTTTGGTAACCTTATCTTTATCAAATTTCTCTAGAATGTTTCCAATGGAAATCTAAACATCTACTCAAAGCACCTTCATGCATATCCTTTCCTAAAGAGATCTGGTAATCTTTTGTTGTGATGTATTATTTGGATTTATCTGCAATAGGTGTTGTAATTTCAACAAACTTCTCCCCTGATTGATCAACAAAAAGATGAGAAATGGTCTTCACCTTCTTTGAATTGTGTCGGGAGTTAGATATAGAGTGTTGAGATCAAATTCATCAGTAATGGATACCTTTTTTTTCTTCTTTGGGGTTTTCATGCTTATCTAGGAAGGAGTGGAAGAAGAGATCATTTTCAAGAGGATGAAAGGGCACAAAAACTATAGGGTTATAAATAATGGGTGATGAAGGGATAGTTTCCACAATGGTAATGAGTGACAATGAAGTAGTAAGTAGTGGAGGAGGAATGGAAAAGATGGTTGTAGGTATGGATGAAATGGGAAGAGTTATAAGAGGTGAAATTGGAAGATAAAGATGGGAAGGGAGTCTTAAAGGAGAATTCAACACAATACTATCTCTAGATGAAAGAGAAGGAAGGGAAGAAAATACTTGGGCCATGGAAGGAGAGGAGGTGGACAAGATGAGAAAAGAGGAAGTGGAAGGAGAAGGAATAAAGACTATGAGTGGAGGAAGCATGAAAGGTGGAGGAGGAGAAGGAACTGAAAATGGGGAAGAAGGAAGAGGAGGTGAGAGAGGAGGTTGTGGCACTTTGGTGGTATAAGATGGAGAAATAATCAAATCAATTACTTCTACGGAAGGAGTATAAGAAGAATATCTTGCACCCTTACTTACAAATTTGATCCTACGAGGCTTGGGAGTGGGCCTTTATTCTTTAGTAATAGTAGGGTGGCCCACCACTGGTTGTACTTGAGTTGTGATAGTAGTAGTGTACTCTAAATATTTGGGTGGAATTCTAATGAAATTAGCCACTTTGGTGGGTGTGGTTGAAGATGCTCATCGCACACTCCTTTAAGATTGTGTGTTCTTCAAGTGACCAATTGATTGAGGGAAGTGGTTATGCCTTTATGTTCATCGAGTATGGGTAGGGTTCAAGACCTCCTCATCATCGTGGATGCCTTCAGAACATCTACGATACCGTATTTCACCACTTATTCAAGATTTAATTTACAATAATCCTTTTCTCTTATGGCCACCTCATCTCTGCAATCAATCCATATATCCTCTAATTGAGGTATGTGAACACTGGCTAGCCCAATTCCATTGATGAGACCCTAGAAATAAAATATAATTCATGGGTGGAAGGTCTTGATTATTATCTGTTGTACTTCTCCTTTTACATTTTTGGCCTTGTAGGATGACACACATACATATCAGCCCAATGTGATAGGAAATTATCCCTTTCCTTATGTTTGATTTGTTGATACTTATGGAGATGAAGTATCTATTAGACCAATTCCATCAAGACCCATTTGTAAGTATGGAACTATTATCCCAAATTTTTCCCCAACATGATTTGGTCAAACATGACCCTGTGCAAGAAGAAATTGAAGAAACAACTCTATCGAGTGAATCCATGCTTCAAATCCAGCAGAAAAGTTACAGGTGGGCTCGGAAATGGAATAGCAGGGTCGGGGAGAAGAAACAATGTCAAAGAACTAGAGGCTCAAAGGAAAATAAATGGCGAAGGCTCGAAGTCTTTGGGCTCTGCAAATGACTCAGAATGAGCCTAAAATTGGCTAAGTATGGAGGAGACAACGGAAGTTGCCAAGTGTCCAAACGACGCACCTCCAAAGATTAAATCCAAAGGGGCAGACCCAAATGAGTGCCAAGCTTCCATGCGTCTAGAGCCCCAAAAATTTGCACCGGCCGTTGAAAAGTCTTCGACTCAGCAAAGGGTGCCAAGTGTCTTAACGATGCACATTCAAAAGTGGGATCCAGGCCAGGAGACTCAAACTTGTGCCAACCCTCCACGTAGAAAATGGTCAACAAGAGGTCAAGGAGAGCGGACCCAAAATTACTAAGTATAGAATATAGGTGGAAGGCACCACGTGTCTTAACGATGCTCCCTCAAGGGTAAAATCTTGAGCGGGTTTTCAAATGAGCGCGGGCCTTCCATGTGTCTCAGAGTCCAAAAGGGATAGAGTTGGGTTGAATAGTCAAAGCATTGAGACAAGCTGCGGAAGAAGCCACATGTCAGCCCGGTGTAACTTCAAAAGAAAAATACAAAGGCTGCCCTCAGACATGTGCCAGCCCTCCACGTATCCAGTTTCAAAAGGGGGCCTGTTTTGGTAGCTGGTTCCCGCCATTTTGTACGGACCTAATTCAAATTTCAAAAGGGCATATATTTTGACTCAGTGCTCAAAATACAACAAATTTGGCACCATTGGAAAGAGCTCGATCTCGTCTATGCCATGGAGATCTAAAAATTTAATTTTGGAGAGGTTAGGTGGGGAGAAAATGAAGAAATGTCTTCGTGCCATTAATACATGATCTATTTTCCCAACAACTAGATTGGATTCGATATGATCCATCGTTCTTCCTCCTTGAAGCACCGAACAAGTAATTGATGTAGACATGACAATTTTGGGGTGGAATTGTAGGCATTGAATGCTTCTTGTTGGTGGTTGTGTTTCAAATTCAGGTTTTCCCTCCTTTTTCCTTCTTCCTCCATGGATTCATCTATAAATGTAAGAGCAAGGCTCATTTATTATGTTGGACACTCTGGATCCTTATGCATGTTGCTAAGGACTCCATATTTTCGTATTTTGAGTTGCAGACCTCCATGTTTGGCTCTTGCAAGTGGATATCAACCTCCTTATCATTGTAATAGTTATGTGCATTTTTGGAAGTAATAGAAGCATCGTTTGTGACTATTCTTTGTCCTAACGTGTTTGCATTCCTTCTTCTTGCCTCTTCTCTTGCATTGTGTATTGTTGTGCTATTTCAAGTCCCCTACAGTTCTATACTTGGTTGTGTTCCACGAGAATGATCTGGTGAATGCGTATTTCACTATGCTACTCATGCCTAGCCTCCTTTCATGCATTCCCTATCATTCTCACTGTAACAGATAGTTTTCACCCCTATTTTCTAGTGCTATCACCTTTTAGTGTAGTTTACTTCATGTTATCCTTCTTTCCCTATTCCCTTGGCATTCTTAGCTTAGTTTCCCATTTTAGCACTAGGAGTAGTAGTAGAAATAGAAATAAATAGAGGAACCGTCCTTCTCCAGAGATCTGTCCCAATCTCGTAAGGTCCCACAACTTGGGGATGGTTCCATTGTGGTCTCATACACCTCGATACTACGGATCTCGAGACGCGGGTTTTCATTTGAGCAACCAACAAGAACCTTGGTATCTTGTAAGGAGCACCTAAAAATTCCCCTACCCTAAGGTATGTGAAGGCTGGGAACTACAAGAAGATACATCCCAAAATTATGCCTACATTCCAATTATTGTCTATGACCTAAAATTTATATAGGTCTCTGTCAAATATACACATAAGATTAAAGAATAAGGCATCATTCACTCTTCTAAAGTGTTTTGTCCCTTCCTTCATCATCAATTGGGGATTAAATTCATATATTTTCACTTGGTTCCTTGAATCAACATATGTCATCCCTAGGTAGTTTCTCATCCCGCTTCAACATATACGAGATAGGAATTCATGTAGAAGTTCCTTATGGTCTAAATTTCTATCAATTAAGAGTCTAAGGCATCACTAATATGCTCATCCCATTGGCTAAGGGTAGTATTTTTATGGATAGTGGAGATGTATAAATACATCCATTCTTGAAAATACCTTGAAGAGGGAAGGCCCACAACTCTGCTCAATAAGGTAATTAGGTCATTGACTTCTTGGGTGAAGTCCGAACATGGCACTATCTTTGGAAACTCAAGGTTACTATTGGCTTAGGATTTATAAGGTAACTCATGTTATGAATCTTAATTTAAGTTTCAAAATCACCTTTCCAATACTCTAGAGTTGTTTTTGGAGAGATTTATACATAACCTTTGACATCAGGGAGCTTGAACAAATCCTCGAGGTAGTCAATATCCAATCTGATCACTATTGTTCCATCTTGAATCGTATTGTGTAGCTGCCATGTATAAAAATTATGAGAATTACATAGAAGGTGGGAAGGTAGCTTCTAGGGATATACCACTATCGTAAATTATTTTAACCCAAGTGGACTTGGATGGAGCTTTGATTTTATCCCAAAACTCGGGTAGGTCAATATGTGAGATCGGTATCTCCAATGTTTTCAAAGTCTAATGTGATGCTTGAATGGGAACCACCCCTTGGAAACTATATTTCATTTTTCCCTTGCCTTTTGATGAAGACTCCATCATTTTCTTGAAAATTCTATTAAAATCCCTTGGAAAAACCTTAAACTAGTGGCGGAAGGTTTGGGTCATAAAAAGAAACTGTCAACCCCTTAAATATAAAGGGTGGAACTTAGACCTTGCAAAGTAACCTCTGACTCCCAAAATAGTCTTTATGGAACTCAAGACTTGTAATGCAATTGTGAACCTCTGAATTGGTCTTGGTGGAACTCAATTCCTATGATACAACTTCGACTCTGAAATAGACTTAATTCCTATGGAACTTGATCCTTGCAAAACAATATCCGATCTTGAAATAGACTTAATGGAGCTTGAGGTTTGTTTTTCTCTTGTGAACTTCCGCTTTGTAATTCATGGTGGAGAAATCCTTTGTTATTTTGAGAAAACTTAGATAAATATGAAACTTGTTTTCAACTAAGCCAAAATCAAGCAAATAAAGGGTACACAAGGATACAAAATAAAATAATAAAGAAAAACCATGGTTATGTCATTCCAAAAACAAAACTAAACAAGAAAACCCTAAATGTCTCAAAAATGTGGAAAACGTGCCTCAAACAATGACAAAAATATTACAAAACCCATTAGAACACAAGATCTTACCAATAAATTTCATGGGTTAAAGGATAAATCATGAAAATCACCTCGAGATATCAAGATAAAGTACAATCGGAAGTTGAAAGGTCATCTGCAAGTCAAAGCGTAAAAAAAAGGTGGAAATGATGAGGAAATTTGACTATAAATAGAAAATGACACATTAATTACACATTGGTGACATGTGTGAGTGGGTGACATTAATGTGTTGACCGATCATCGTGGGTTGACCGCTTCTTTGCAAGTTGGTCAAGTTTCGGGTTTCAAGTTTCAAATTACAATTTATATTTAAATTGCCAACAAGAATCCAAAACCATAAATGAGTTGATTTATTTATTTTTTGGGGATCAGGTTTCATTTTTCAATTTACAAATTGAAACCTGAAACCTAAAATGCATTGAGGAGTTGGGTTTCAGGGATCAGGTTTCACATTACAATTTACATGCAAACTATAATTTGAAACCCGAAAATTGAAATACACTAATTTATTTGTGTTTGGGTTTGAGTTTCAACAAAAATTTTACATCTAAATTACAAATTGCTTCCTGAAACCTAAAATACAAAATGCAAAGAAAAGTTTTGATATTTAGGCATTTTCAAGAATTTTAAAAAAAAATGGTTTTTAGTTAAAAGGAATTTTTAGCAAGGAGATAGTGAAAATAAAAGGCAAATTGGACAAGGTGACTTGAAAATTCAACATTTTTTGCGACCTCTAGGGAATGCTTTCCTACTAAGAAAAAGTATAATATCCTTGATTAATTCCATTGGGCATAGGAGTCATAAAAAAACCTCAAACTAAATAGAACTGGATGCCTTCCAAAAGAAAACAAAACAAGACAAGAAAACAAGACAATGTGTAAAAGCACTTAGAGGAAGGGAAACTAAACTACTATTGTACAAGGTCAAGATACCTCAATAGTAAGATTTAAGGTGCATCCCATTAACTAAGATGGGTAGTGCCTCTTCATTGAGTCTAGATAGATGAAATGAATTTTCTTCCTTGCAATTGGTGATCACATATGACCCATTCCAAAGGGCATCGAACTTTGTATGCCTCCCTAGCTTGGCTCTATCTACATCTCATTTGAGAACAATATCACCCTCTTGAAAAGATTTGTTAGTTGCCTTCCTATAAAAAAATCTTTGTTTGAGCTTGATACAGCTCAAGGGTCCTCATTTCTTGATTCCTTATTGCTTCTAGCTCCATTAGCTCAAGTAAATATCACCGTCATAGGATCATTCTCTATTGTTTCTAGATAATATGAAAATTCCAGAGCTAGTAATTGAAAGGAACGATAACCAGATCATACCAAGCTAAGAACACAGATGCTAATTAAACACCATGATCAAGTGCTACAAATAGGTGTGCCACGATCCAAGAACAATAACCAAAGCAACAAGGCAAGGACACAAACTCTAGAGTGTCACGATCCAAGAAAAGCCAAGGTAACAAGGCAAGGACATGAAACCCAAAGAAGCAAGATCAACACCACACCCTCCCATACTACTGAATGGGTGGAGTGACGCTACAAATCTATATGAGTTGTCAAAACAACTACTTGAATACTAAAAAAATAACACTGGGCTCCACCAAAATAGCTCCCCCACAAGAGATACTATCAACATGCCAAAAGTGTCGAAAATATAGATATAAAATCTCTCAACAAACAAGAGAGATACACTACACCTGCTAAAGAAAAATGCTCAAAATAAAAAGCATCACAATGCATAAGGTATAGAAAGTGGAGCAAGAGGCCGAATCGTGGAGGATCCATTCCTGTAGAGTCCTCTCAATGAATTCCTATGTCATCTCCACCAGTGATTAGATATCCACCCCAAATCAACACGGATGGATGAAGAAGATGCTGTATATGACTTGGTGCAAAATGCACAATGGGTGCATGCAAAATAACATCAGAATGTGTGTCAAGTTGATCATGTCTGACAACTGAAATCTCATGTTTCTCAAGCTTGAGTGAAGGTGCAAAACTCATGTGTTTCTCATGATCCTCAGAAAGAGTCGAGCAAACAAAAAAAGGAGCTCTATCAATGTGTGATCCCAATGAAGTATCTGCTTGAAAACCAATGTCATGATGAGAATTCCACTTAACATGTGGAATAGAGGAAACAATACCCTGTGAATGTCTGCCAATGACTCCACTAGTGAGACCCATAGAATGGAGCATGCGAGAACTGAATGTAGTGGTATGCTTCTTAAAAAAGCCATGCAGTTGAAAGAAAGTAGGATACACAACATGTGGTACTGTAATAGGCACAGATGTGGAAGAGCAAGCAGGAACAAGCCTCACAAGTTTAGAAGCATCAAAATCGGGTTCGGAGCTCAAAGACCTGGAAAATCAATGTGAGTGGATTCAGGAGCAATAGCTGCAAGTGGACAAGGAGCATGGATATGATTTGTACACAATATGATGGTGATGTTGTAGGCTAACAAGTTTGTTCTGCAGGAGTGTATTATTGTATCCTTATCGTGAATGAGTGATTGTAGAAGAGAATTTCACTTCTTGAGTGATCTATTTTCTTCCACAAATTTTACAATATCCTCTTGAAGTCCACATACTTCAGAGAAAAGCATATCATTCTCAGAATCCATGATAGGTACAAACTGTAACTCCCAAAAATTTAGGATGTCGGGCTCAACTGAAATTGCGTCCATAATTGATTACAACACTCCTCCATATATGGCACTTTATAATTATAGTGTAAGTCTCAATAAATAAATCCAATGGAAATAGCATGAAAAAACAAGCACTTTTGCAAAAATAGCACTCAAAACCGAGTTACCGATCAAAAGTTACAAGCTTTTTAATATTTTGCTCTGTTATTTATTTTAGGTGCCACTAAAACAAAGTAAAATGTTGTTGCCTTCACCACACAAATAAAATTAAAGGGGCTGAAGTTAAGCACCTACTAGTAGGAATCACAAGTTTTAAGCCCTCATATGACCATACCATATGACCAAGGGCTAAGGATTTTAATAGGCAACAAAAAATCCACAAAAATGACTATCTGCAGAAACGGTCGAGTTTACAGTCGATCTTAGGGTTTTCACGCCTTCTGGATCCAATGGAAGCCTCTGTTTTCCATAAAAATGTACACAACAACAAAATACGACCAAATCCCAAATATATGAATACACAAATAATTTATTTGCAAAATAAAACTTTAACAATCCTCTAATACCATGAAAGGAACGATAACCTGGATCGTATCAAGCCAAGAACACAGATAATTAAACACCACGATCAAGTGCTGCAAAGGGCTAAGGCAAGGACACAAACTCCGAGTTTCACGATCCAAGAAAATCCAAGGTAACAAGGCAAGGACACGAAACCCAAAGAAGCAAGATCAACACCACACCTATTGTTTCTAGATAATATGAAAATTCAGTGGTAACTCCAAAGATAAAGGAGTTTTTCTTCCCTCCCATATACTAGCATGAATGGGGAATTTCCAATAGCTCTTTTTGGGGTGATTCTATAGGCCTAGAGGGAGGTCTTGAGTTGAGTATGCCATGTTCTCTAGTTATTTTCCATAGTCCTCTTGATGATCCTTATTAATTTTTGTTACTAGACTCATCCAATCCATTACCTTGAGGGTAATAATTTGACAAATTCCACACATAAACATTGTGCTTAACATCCCATTCACTCGATCTATGTACCCATGAAGGATTTGGAATTATCGGAGATGATGGTGAAGGGTACACCAAAAATTATCATAATTCCTTCAAGGAATTCCAAAATGGATTTCTAAATTTCTTCTTTTAATGCCACCACTTCCATCTATCTAGTGAAATAATCAGTAGCAGTTAACACCCATTTATGACCGGTGTTAGATGAAGGATTTATCTTACCAATAAAATCCAAGCCCCATTACACAAAAGGTCAAGTATGAATGAACAGGGGGTGGAGGGTAAGAGTGGCCAAATTCTACTTACATGTGAATAGTTCACATTCCTTATAATTCCTCACCCACTTATGGGAGTCCTTAAACAAGTTGGGTCAATAATGACTGACCCTCATGATTTTGGTCACTTTGTGGTTCTTACCGAATAATGGCCTCTGATAGATCATTATGTAATTCATCAATTAATTATGTTAACTTGACAAGGGTAGATACACCTTATAAGAACTCTATTTAAGTCTCTTTAGAAAAGCACATCATCAATAATGACGTAAGGAATGGATTGAAGCCTGATGCTTCTTCACCTATCTTGGCTAACCTTGAATTATCAAAGCATTTTGTCCTATATTTAAATTTGAATGGAAGAGATATGGGTGCTATCATAACTATATATTTTGAGAAAAATAATGAGAAACCCATTGCTTATTTCAGTCAAACTCTAAAAGATGAGAAATCAGGTGTTATTGATGAAATCAAGTATTTTAGCAAAAACAATGTCTTAACAAGTGTTATTGATGAAATTTTAATACCCCCTTTTTCAAATAAGTCATAAATATTCCTATTACTTCTCACTTGTTATGCATTCATAATGAGTCAGGTAGGGGCCACTATGTATTTAATGCATTATTTGTTTTGTCTAACACTAATTGGTTTTGTGGAATTCTTTAATTTGTCATCTATCATCATATATATATACTAATGACGAGTTGTCAATAATGGAGATCAAGTTCTACTTCTCGATATCTTTGTTTGGATTTCAAGCTCGCATCTTGATATTCTTGATTTTCCCATTTTGGAAATGATTGTTGAAGGTGGTAATAGTCAAAGATGATATCTGAAAGTGATTGCAGTTTGCTTTAAGTTGATTAATGGATTGTTTCTTGCCACTTATCTTTTTTCATTTTGAATGTATGGTTTATATATCGAATGTGGATTTCAGAAGTAATAAGGTTGAAACTTTGAAGTTAAAGTAATATATCCTATCTTTGGATTCCCTATTGCTATGGTTAAAGTACTTTATGATAATGATATGTTGGGCTTAGCTCAAGAGGCATTCAAAAGGTGATATAAGGTAATTGGAAATTTAGCATATCAAATAGGGTTCATTTTAAGAGACCTCTTAGAAATCAGAGGTGGAAAATACCTAGTGAATATCCTCGGAACCGGTTTCACGGGAAGGCAAATTTTTTGGGGGTCCGACAACAAAATTTTCACCTGATTTTTAAGTGGTGTGACAGAAGGCTACAGATGCATGATAGGATATTCACTATCATGCATCAACAAGGTTGTTGACATGCTACAACAACCTTGTTGATGCATGACAAGAAATCTTTTGTCACGCATCTGCAGCCTCTGCCCTCTAGTCGCGCAACAACAAAATCTCTATGTTGTGCGTCAACAAACTCTCTATCACGCGTCTACTTCCTCCGCACTCCTATCGTGCATCAACAAACTCTTTGTCATGTATCTCGCACCCTCTGCCCTCTGTCACACATCCGTATCCTTCACCCTCATGTTGTGTGTTTCTGTACTTGATAATACATATGCCCCCATGTGGTATGAGTGAGCTAGTAGTGTTCTACCTAGCGAATAATATAGGATTATATAGGGGATAGTTTCAAGGGTAGCGAAGCTAACCCCTAAAAAAATTAAACTATAATTTTTAGGCGAACAGGTCATTGACCCGTGCTAGAAAATTCACCTTTTCAAATTTTTCAAAAATGGAATATTTGCCATATTATGAATATTCGCCACTAAAATTATCCCCGATATCAAATGATTTTCATTTGAACCATATTATAAACCTATATTTGAAGCATCAATTTTCAAGGTGGTAAGGTGGTGGACGTATAGTGGTGGTGAGTAAATGAGAATTCAATGAAACCCGTATGGGCATTAAACTATGGGTTGTTTTGGATTTTGAGTCATTTATTTAGTTTTGCATTGGAAAGAAATCGAGTTGTGTATTTACGGTTCCGTGTGAGTAAAGATAGTTGGTTATGTGTTTGAATCTTTGGTATAAAAAAACGTGATAGTTTTCAATAGGTATGAGGTATATTTAGGCAGCTTTTTTTTCTTGCTCAAGTTGGTCTATGTGGACACGTGATTTATTTCCCAATCAGTATTTGATTTTTTTTCATGTGAATTTTTAAACTCGCTCAAGTTGTTATCCTTCATACCCATTTGGCATTTTCCAAGCATTTTACATACAGTGAAATGAATATCATGTGCATGTTAAAATGGTGACTTTCTCGAATTCTTTTTGGTTTTAAAAACATGTATTCATTCTTTCAGGGATATTGTCATTTAATGGGTGGCATGTGTTCATTTAAGGTCCACTTGATCAGTTTTAAATACAGTCAAAGTTGGGTTTTGTGGAAGCTTTTCAAATAAATATTTTGTGACTTGTACTTCTTTTTAGGTTGAAACAAGAGATGCATGTTTGATGAAAATGGAATAATATCTTTTTTTTAGGGATTTATTTTTTCATTGATTAAGTTTCGTAAATGAATACTAACTGTATATTGAAGTTTGGTCATTTGTGGTTTCGATTTGGCTATTTGATATAATCTTAGAGCTTCTACAATCTATGATAAAGGAGACCATGTCGATGCATGCATTTTTTAATATATCCAATTCATCATTTTTAAGGGAGAAATAATGAAGATTTGGGTCTAAAACTTTTATAGTCATATTCCTGCATTCAAGCTTTTGAGGTAGTTATAAGTTGAACAAAATGAAATAATTTTGGACAAGTTGGTTGATGGTTGTGCCTGCACATTTTGAAGGATTTTTTTTTTTAAATATTCATATTCAAAGCTAGAAGTCATATCAGTCATTTGATTTTACATTAAAAAGAAGCAATAATATCCTACAGATGGTTATTTCTTGACTTTTTAAAATGATTATGAGGAAGTGGAAAATCATGGGATTGAAGTAAACTATTTTGTAGAAGTACATATATGTTTTCTTTCATTTCAGAGCTAAATTTTCTCATATGGATGACTTGCACCTGTTACTTTAATTGGTACTTGAGATGAATATGTTTTTGGAAAAGTAATGTTTCTACATGCTAAATTATTGGTATTTATCTCTCTTTTTCATTATTGCAATCATGTATGGATGGGATGGTTAGGGAGGTTCTATAATATTTGGGTCTCATCACTCATGTGGGCATGATTTTTTTGAGGTCAGCCATAGTGGCAAAGAGGCTCACTTAGGGGTGGCCAAAGGGGAGCTAGTACGCTTTGAGGTAGTAGGCCCTTTATGATACATGGTCCTACCTGAGTTTCTGTATATTTTGATGCAAACGAACCATGTCTCCAAGAATTATTACAAGTCATGAATCATATCCATGTAATCAACCTTCTTATAATATCAATAGCCCTCTTTTATGTAATATTGAACATGCTCATGTTGATCATAATCCGTCCTCCTCAAACCACTCTTCTCAATATGCTCCATCCTATTTACCTCCCCACAATGTATTACCCATCACTAGCTCACCATTATTACTTATGCAGAATCAAGTTGTTCATTCACATGACTCACTACTACCTTCTAAGCGTATTAGGTCCTCTTGTGCAATACCTAAGGTGATGAGTGCAGAAAAGAGAGTTAAGTTGGAGGTGGAGGAAGATTCATGGATTATTACTCGCACTATTCTACTGGTTGAACCATATAAATACGTTGAAATCACCATAGAAGCAAGAACACCCTTGTTGGATTTGACTAGAGAGGATTTATTATGATATTTTGGGATTGATGAGCTTGATAGACATATTAATCATTTGTGGATACTTTATATTTTTGGATTATGATTGGTAAACTTATGATGACAGTTTATTATATCTTATATGCATATGAGTGGATGAATTTTGAGTTTAATTGTTGTTTTGATGATGATGATGTGTTTTCTTTAAAAAGGAATGGAATGCTTTATGGTTGTGTTTAACATTTATTTAATGTATTGAGTATTTGGTGGGCCCTTGTTTTAGTGACTCATGCCTCATTTAAATGTCTAAATGTCATGTGTTTTAAAGTTACCCGAGTCCTTTGATTATAATCAATACATTATTATAAAGTGTCACCTAAGACATAAGTAATGACTTATTATAAAGTTATAACTTATTTACTTGGAAATTCTTCAAATAATATCAATCAGTTATAACTGATTTTGTACAAGAAGATATTATAAAAGGACTTGGAAGATACAATTTCAAGGGATGAGAAATCAGTATTGCAAATTTTTATGAAGATTATTTCATTCTAAATTATTTCTATGTAGTTTTCTTCTAAAGTGATAGTATAGGTGTTTTGATGACATTTTTTGAGGTTTGAGTATGAAAATCAAATGTAGAAGGTATATCGCATTTAATATCATTTTTATGATTATCTTATTCGTTATTCTACATTTATCTAACTGATTACAGATATTTATCTGTCATATTTGAAAGTGAGACCTTGATGATATCTTCATTTGAGTCTTGAAAAAAATGAAAATTTTGTAACCATGTTGGCCTTGATTTGAATCATAACACTTGTTAAGACGTTTTTGGCGGTCATTGTACTCTTTCATAAATGAAAAAATATGTTTCTCTTCATCATGTTTATCTTTATTTTTATCTTATCATTTGTGTAAATATGTTTATATGTTAATATTGTTTGTGTTCTTTCTTTTTATTTGTTGTTGTGTTTTCATCTTCAAGATCATCATATCATTTTGACAAATAAATGGCAAGAAAGATATTATAAATATATCACTTATATATTTCAAATTTTCAAGAGGTTACCTAATTAATAGGTTTCACTCTGTCGGATAAAGTTGATAACAATTTTCATGTGAAAAAATCAATTTGATTTATAAGTTATTATATTTTATATGATATCATAAATTTTATGAAAGATATCTTCATCACCTAATTGAATTTTACATCATATTGTTGTGTCTTTTGGTGTGTTTTATTGTTTCTTTGTTAGAGTATGTATATCCCCTTTCTTTGCCAAGAAATAGAAGTTTCCCAGATCTTAGGTTGAATCATTATTGAACCTATGTTAAACTACCCATGCTTAAGCCAATTCTTAAGTACAATTATGATTAAACTAGTCTGATTTCATCTTGACCTTTTGCATTAGGTGAAAGGGTTGATTAGTTTTCGGTCTAATTTCTATCGACAAAAATTTGGCGACTCTACTAGGGAACCATTTATATTTCTTATTTCTAAGTGGATTTCCTCTAACTATCCACTTTTTCTTCTTTTCTGAATTTTGTCGTAGAGTAGATTTATTCTAGCTATCTACTCTTTGATTTATTCAAATGACCATTAGAGGTTTTGCACCTCTTGATCAAGTTGGTTTACTCATTGGAAATACTCAATTGGATATCAATTCTAACATTCAAACTTGTTGTTTGGGATTATGCAACCATTGTTATACGGTTTGTACAAGCCAATTGAGGTTATTAATGACAAAGAGGATAAAGCCCTTAAATTTCAAAGGCTCGTAATATCTAGTATCCAAACCCAATGTGACATTATAAAGAGAAATAAAGAAGTTAAGGATGAAGGGAACCAAATTTAAAATATGAAGTCTAATTTTTACCTTTGGATATTATGAATGATATGAAGCTTCTTAAAAAAACTTTAGAATTGTATTGTCTTATTCTAATTTCTTTACAATGGTTGTTGAAGGTGAGAGAGAATGAAGAAAAATGGAGAAGAAAGAGAAAGGGTACGTAATCCTAATCGTAAGTGAAACAGGATTCATGGTTTTGAACGTAATAGGGATAACATTACTAATGATGAAGCATCAAACCATGAAAAGGACAACCTCAACCCTTGGATTAAAGTAAATCTAATTGATATTGGGAGAAACCCTCCCAAATTACCATCCTTAAAAGGCATTCAATTACCTAAGTTTTCTAGTGAGTATGGTTCATCTTGGGAAGATCACCTTGACTCTTTCAAATTGATATGTGCAACCATAGGGGTAACTAATGAGAGGGATTATTTAAGAATCTTCTCACAAACACTTGAAGGTAGAGCCTATAAATCCTTTATTATTTTTCCTTCAAAATCCCTTACTAGATGGTCGGATGTAGAAGATTGGTTAGAAGACTATTTTGGAAAAGATAAGGATGAGTTTGAACTTGTGAATGAGCTTTCTAACATGACTATGGACCCTGGTGAGACTATTTACCATTTCACTATCCATTTCACCAAGCTAAGACAAAAGATACCTTCAAAAGTAAGACCTCCAAAGAACCTAGCAAGACTATATTATTGTAATGTTTTACCTTCAAAATATAGGCTCATGTTAGAAGATAAATAGATCTATGATTTTGAAGAGACTCTAATATTTTTAAAGAGACTCGACATTTTGTTTGTGGTGCGAAAAGAAGTTGAAGAAAATTGGTTTTAAGGATAGATCATCATCTAACTCTTCTGTTGAAAATATATAAATTTTGAATGTTATTCAGAATTTGGGTAATGAGTTGGTCATCGTTAAAATATAATTAAATGATCAACCATCATCTTTGAAAAACACAACTACATGGTCAAGTAAGGTAAATAACTAACATGGGAAAGTCAAAATTGAACGTAAAGAGATGTATTATGGAGTTTGTGAGCTAGACCATGACCTTGATACATGTAAAGTTGTTGAGAAGGTTAGAAAGTTTATCAAAGGTAAGAATATTTTAGAAATGTGTATTTTTGTTGATTCTGATGTAAATGCAGTTCAAACTCGGTCAAAGGACTATGCTAAAAATGATGGTTAAAAAGTCAAAATGGTTGATGATTCTAAGGAAAGATAGAAATTTGATCACTATGATAAAACAAAATCTCATGACAATTCAAGTAAACCTATTTCAGATGATTTCCTATCTAGTTTAAACAATGCTCAATATCATCCCTATAAAGGTAAAACATTTATGAAATATTCTATATTTCCTTCAGGTATGATATTGTGGCTGACATGAAAAATCTAGGAGTAATTTGAATATGTTTGAGAGTCTTGGTTTACAGGTCAATTCAAAAAATTGGAAGTTGCTCATAAGGACATATCGAACCTAAACCATTAGTGGTTGTCCAAGAAGATGAATCTAATAGTGAGGCAGATAATGATGAATATCAAGTGATGAATCACTCTAATTCTGCACATGATTATATTCCACCTTTTTATGTGATGGTTAAAAAAATAAAAAAATCATTCGTATTTATATCTTAGATACAATTGTATCAAAGAACATCATGCCTAATTCTATTATAGATCAATTAGGTATCTCTTATGAACATGATAATAGAAAGCTAACTAGTTTTGACTCTCGTCAAACTAGATGTTGTGGTAAATTCAAGGACATAGTTATTAAGATAGCACAAGATGAAAGAGTGAGATTTATTAGAAATGTGCATATTTTAGACATACCTACTAACTATGTTATGTTTCTTGGAAGAGATTGGTCACATGCTACAAGTGCTTTTGTTGAGAAATGCATTACTTGGGCACCGATTATAAATGTTATAGAATTAATTCACGAGAGAAGAATGGTCTGGTACACCAATTGAAGGGATCTCATCATCAATTGATTTTGTAGAAAATGGTATGGGAACTTATGGTTTAAATACTTTAGATATCAATGCTTTTGATGATGAAGATTATCAACATGGGGTAAGTGCACCAATATAGGGGGCAAAAGGGGGTCTTAAGTGGATGCTTTTTTTTGAAAAATAAAAATCTTCAACTTGTATGAGTTATTTGAAATAGTTACACTCAAAATTGGAAGATGTTGTAAGAACATGAATCATAACATTTTGAGTCTAGTTTCTAAGCTACTATTTTTAAAAACGGTTAAGTTTAAGTGGGTCAAATAACTAAAATACCAACAAGTGCTCCTGTTTTTGTTAAAAAACATAGTAGACAGTCTTTCATGCCCCCACCATTTTTTGAGCACTATTTAGTATTTTTGAAAACCCTTTGGTAGAAAGATAGCTAGGAGCATCTAGTTTGTGCTAGAATTTTTTTAGATTTTTTTAGCGAGTATTTTTTATAATTTTTCTAGTACATAAATTTTAAATTTTGAATAAAATAAAGCTCGACCATGCCCCTAACTACCTCAAAAATATCAAAAATTAGTTTTTTTAATATGTATAGAATTAGTCCTAGTTTGTGCCTAAATTTTTTTATTCAATTTCGATGAGTTGAAAAAAGATACACGACAAAAGATAAGCATTTACAATCACTAAAAATAGAGGTATAAAATACATAGTTTGAAATAAATATAAATGGAAACCTTAGAATAGTTAGAAAAATATAAAAATTACATATTTAGAAAGAGGATAGTTTTCTTGACGTTGTAGGCAAATTTTTAAGAAAGATAGAGAACATTTTTGTAGGATTTAGCATGGTGGAAGGTGAGTTTTTGCATATTTTTTCAAAAACACGCAGGTTGTGTTGTTGCAAGTCCAAGGTGTAAGTTTGGGAAACCAAGGAAATTCCAAGCTTGTAAATTCTTGGTTTGGGGGCATAATAAACGAAACACGTACATGTTCCGTAGAGTATAGGAATTATATGTGCTTTTGGCATGCTTCTATTTACAAAAATAAATGTTTACAAATTTATTTTAGTAAATATAAGAAATTATGGTCACTCTGCACCTTATGGAACTAGTCTCACATCTCTACTAGTCACGGTTTAGGAGATAGTTTTTTATAATCTAATATGGTCAGTACATAGGTAATTTTCAGGATTTTAACATTCAACCTAAAGCTTTTAGCATTTAAATTCTACAATCAATGTCTTTTTTGGCAATGAATATAGTCATTGTTTAGGTTTTGGGGTCTTTTGTATTGTTTCCTAAATCTTCCTAAATTACCTTCAACATTTCCAAGATTGCCTAAAATTACCTTTGGATAATTAAGATATTTCCTAAACTCTTCCGGAGGGTATTTTAATAGCTCTAGAATGACCAAAATAACTAGCATGGAAATTGAAAAATTTGAAGCATGACAACTAAACCCTTAATTAAAAATAAGACTTCTAAGTCACTTTGTGCATCCTTCCTCGGGTGATGCGGGATCATGTTGTTAATAATCAAATTTGGCTTTCTTAGGTGATTATGGGTATCTTGGGTCCTCTTGAGATGGTCATTGCTTGTACTAGTCCATTTGGACTCAACGGGAAAAAATAGGGAGTTTCCCTCCAAATGTATAATTTGAATATTTGAACTAGCTCTAGGTATGTTATAGGCTTACATATTAAGTGACACAATCCTCTCATACCGAGATATCAGATTTGGAGGTTAGAGACTATTTTCTAAACCTTTTTCACGTGTAAATATCTTGTTTTGGATTGTCTTCTTATCTATAATGGTGTTCAAGGCTTTATGGAACCCTCACAATGTCTAAGGAATGGAAAATAGATAAAAAAAAAAAAAGACTTACACCATATTTTACCATGTTTTAGATGTTTGGTAGTATGTAGCATGAACATAATGATTCAATGGAATCCTTGAGTCTATTTCAGGAATTGATCACAAGGACTTAGTGTTTCAAAAGTAAAAAAAAGGTAATAAGCCATCTAAAGGAGGATTTCTTAAATTGAATTTGCATGAACACGATTCTAGCTATGTGTGTGCCCATTATTCAAGGCCTAGAGTAAAACATTCATCGTAAAATTTAATAATTATGCCTTGTAGATTCCTTGATAAGTGTGGAGGAAGGTAATAAGAAGACCAACGAGTTTCAAATAGCCTAGTACGAGGTTGGAATAAGAATAAAAGCAAGGGAACATGCAAATACGGTCTAATGATGTTAATGCCTAGTTTGAGGGCTAGGAAAGATGTACTTTTAGAAAAATAGTGTTTATTCCATTTTTTTGAAGTTGGTGGAGCCTCTAACAAGTGGGAGGAAGGATTAAGGACATTAAGGAATCATAAAATCAAGGCATAAGGACAAAGTATTAAGTGGTTAGTAGGTAAAGGGAGCAATGTATAATCATGCTTATTTCTTATGACTGTCAAGACCAACTTTCATAAATAGTTGTCTTAGGAAATAAAATCATAAGTAAGTTGTATCTATCATTGAGGGAGTGGTGTTATAATATTTGGAATCCGAATATGGGAAAATCCTTATAAAAATTTAATCAAGAAGACCTATTTCTTGTCTCTGCAGAGTTCCATAAAGAATCCTAGAGAGAGTAAGGCTTTGTATTAAAATCCTTAAGTGAAAAAGAGGAAGAGTTGAGTTATTTTCATTAGTGATTAGGATAGGGGTAAGCACGGTGAGATGAGTGAAAATAAGATTTTTGAACAGCCATAAATATTCTAAGTTTTGGGTGTGTGAATATAGGAGTCTTTGGAAGAGCTCGACGCTATAATAGTATTAAAGTGCCCCAACTAGGACTTAGTTGTTTTGTGGATAAGGGATATTTTGGAGATAGTGTGTGGAGCACACATAGAGTTGAAGACTTGTGCTCCATGCAATGGTATTTTTGGTAACAATCGGCGAGATAAGTGCTATGCATAGTTTAAGCTAATAATAGGATTTCTGCTTGGAGTTAACTATAGGACATCTATTGTTAGAACACTTGCATGTTGTGCATACTACTATAAAGGTGCATGGATATTATCATCATGTGACCTATTTTGAGAAATGCATAGGTGGTGAAAGGTAAGTCCCCACCCCTATAAATATAAATTGACTTGTGTAGTTTAGAGGTGGTGAATTATTGTAGAGTTATGTTGTTGGTTTTGATGCGCACATGACTCATGGAGATATTTTACAATGTAAAAGCTTCTGTGTTTTACAGTATTAATGTAATGGAGTATATTGGTTGGATGATGGTATTAGACATAACTGAATCTAGTTCTTGTATGGTTAATCTTATCATAGTTATTGTTTAGTTCATTTATCATGATTCTCTAATATCTAGATTTGGATTTTACACTGTGGAATGTTTATTTCTACTTATGAATCTGAAAATGTATAACATCATCACACTAACATCATGTAAAAGAAACTCTAAAGAGGTACCAGTACCTTTGTGGGCTTTGCGTGAGCACTCGGCTCGGTGCGAGTGATGTGCCAATACATCCTGGGTTATTCACAGTAAATTCTAGGCTACATCATTAGTTTCGTTATAGGGACCTCTTTTTCAGTTATTTTCAGGATGTTATATGATGAAGGCGTACCGATTGACCCTATTGATTGTTGAGGAGTGGATAGTAGATCTGGAAGAAGAATATGCTCAAAGATTCAACACTGGATCTGAGTTTGACACGTGCATGTGGGTGGAGCAAAACTTGTATGACTGTTTATATAAGAGTTTCTTTGCTATCTTTCGATAGAGATATACGAGTGGCTGGTTGCTTATGCATCTAAAAGGAATTGAAGGTTTCACACACTTTCTTGGACGTGGGAAGAATTTCACACCCTCTATGATGTTGATCGATTTGGACGTGTGTTGTGGATACTTGGTTTTGTGGTCTTACGAATATATATATATATATATATATATATATATACATATATTGGAGTACTCAATTTCCACGTATTCTTTCCCGAAGGTAGCTGAGAGTTCATTTTTACGTTATCCCAGGGGAACCTATCTGCAAGGCATTCCACTAGTGATTAAGATCTTATTAGTAACCCTGAATTTGGAAGAGAATCCGATGGCTAGCTAAACCCCACCACATGCGGGGCGGGGAAAATTTGGTGAAGGATGACGAACCTAGCAGCGAGAAAGGCAAAAGAGAAAAAGGTGGCTTAAATAAAAAGAGGCGTGTGAGAGGGAGTTAGGGAAGAAACTCGAGATTGCGAGAACATAGAGCATTGAAGAGAGATATGGCCCGTGAAGGATTCGAAACTCACGTAGAGGGCATGGAGCCAGAGCATCTGGAACTCCCCCATTTGGGAAAGCATGACAAGGAACCCTCACCGACATCTTATAAGAGCACGCCGGCATAGACGAAATGGGTTGTGGGAGAGCATCTAAATCTACCTGGCAATCTATCCCTTGCACTTGGTTTTCTAGTTTCTAGTACAACCAATTAGAAAGCTAGTTTGGGTAGTAGAATAACATGAGTGAATCAAATAACAAGTACATCTATGGTTGTGAAGACGTATTCCTTGTCATTTATAGGTACCTTTTAAGGCACTTTGTCGGCATAGAGGCGAGGAGCGTTAAATTTTAGACTCACCTCTAAGAGTAGTACCACCTCGTAGAGGTATGCGAGTTCATCTTAGTACCGTTATTGGGACACATGGCATTACATCCTCTAGTTCACTTCCGGCTATAGGTGGAAGATCAAGGGGCATAGGTGGCTCTGGTTGGATTTGGAGGCGAGAGGTAACACGGGGAGTTTTGGATCTGGTGGGCATGGTCCTCACCAATCCAAAAATATTTATATGGAAATGTCACTTCATCTTTTAGAGTATAGGGGAATAGAAGATGTTGCTGAGCATGTGCACATGTGTGAGATATTATGGTGTAAAAGGGATCATGTCTTCGAGAGCAAGGAAATTTAGTTCACAACTACATTACAAGGACGCTCACATAGTTGGTATAGGAAGTTTGAACCTAATCAAGACTTGCGTAGATTATAAAACATTACGGGATGCTTTCCTTAAGGAGTTTTATATCCTTGAGTTTGAGTAGAAGAGTATAAGTGCACTCAAGGATATTAAGCAGGGCACTACTAAGAGTGTTTGGGAATATGATTCCCATTTCAAAACACTTTTGTCTAAAATTTCGTATGATATCCATGCAATCTAGCATACATAGTGGTTTTTGGAGGTTTGATCACACCTTTTAGGAGGGCGCTATCACATAAGACATATACAGATCCGTGTGAAGTGCTTGAAGCATTGTTACATGATAAGGAAATTAGAAGTATAGACACTGGAGTGAGCCCATTCCTGGAAGCTCAGATTGTAGCTATGGCAAAGCAGTTGGAGAAACTATCGGCTAATTCAACACACAAGATGTGCACTGGGATTTGGTGTACAGATTGTGAAGTAAAGGGGCACACTAAGGATAGTTGTCCCCACATGTTAGTGTGTTCATGGTTGCTAGATTGCAAGATATGTCATTTAAATCATGATGTAAGTCGATGCCCACTGTTATAATGCATGATAAGAAAGAATGTATCTTGCTATTATTAGATTTTTTGGTCCACAACTCTCAATATCAAGGATTGTAGGTTGATTGATCATATCCATGATGCCATCGATATTGGTGTACGAAAAATAGGAGTATTAGATAATTCTAAAGGTAAAAGTGAGCACCATGATCGTGATCACACTCAAGGGCGCTACAATCATAATGAAGGGTGCTTTGAAGGAGGTCATGGCAGAGGTTGAGGATACCAAGGTGGATTCAAGGGAAAAGGTCGTGGTGGTGGACGAGGTGAGTTTCCTCATGGAACATGTTATACGTGTGGATCTCCTAACCACTACAGGCGCGAATGCCCTCAGAATATTACTTGTTCTTTTTGTGGAAAGAATCATAACTATGAGGAGTTCCCAGACTTATATGAGCATCTTAGCAAGCAACATAAACAAGAAGAACAAGGGCACATGGATGGTTAGAATACAACGCACAATGGAAAATCAATGGATGCCAAAGTTGGCACTGGAACTTGAGGTAGTACTTATGAAGATTACTTCACGTGTTGAAGTTGCATGCACCAAAGAAATGTTGTAATAGAAACCTACCATTACTAAGGAGGATGTTTTACATTCAAGATACCTAGATCCTACACATACGAAGGAGGTTTATCAGGAGACCGTGGAGGTACTCAGAAATTTGCGGGGGTGAAATATAGTGTTTAAAGGAACAGTCATGGAAGTTGGAACAAAAGAAGGCAATAGATACGGTCCAATCAAATGTTGATGATTTGAAAGAGGTATGCAAGATGTTGTACCGGGAGAATATTATTCCATTACTAGGGAAGATGGTGCACAAAATTTATTTCACTTTGCGAGGCTGAGCACGCGTTTGGTACGTTTATGTGGAGATGTATAGGGAGACTGGAAATTGGAAATACTTGACTATAGGAATGATCCAGACTTTTGACTACTTCTCCACTAAACCTTCGATGAAAGAGGCATTACAGGTTATGGAGCGCTTGACTATGGGAGATAGTGTAAAGGTTGAAGAACTCATTCAGGATTTATTTGGTGAGGCAGACCTAGGAGCATGTTTTGATGAAGTAGATGAGACCAATGCTGAACTACTTAAGCACACTTGTCTTGAGAAGGAGAAAGGAAATATGGTCTACATAGTGGATGATGAAGAAGTAGAAAATTTGGACATTGATCATTCAGAAGGTACGTGTGAGGTTTTAGACAGTGCGGATAAGAAGGCACATGCCTATCATGAACCTATGAAGACCAAGAAAGTGAACATTGGCATGGATGTTGAACCTAAGGAGGCCATTATTGGAGATTATTGGTCTGATTTTGAAGTGGCTAAGATAATTGAGTTACTACATGATTTCCAGGACTTATTTCCTAGAGGCTACCATGAGTTAAAAGGAGTGCATGAATCTTTGGGTGAGATGAAGATTAAGCTAAAGGAAGGTGCGCACCTAGTTAGGAAGAGACCTTATAGGATGAACCCTAACCTATGTGTAAAATTTAAAGAAGAAATTGACAAGATGTTGACATCTGGCATCATTAAGCCCTAGAAGAATCAGATTGGGTTAGCCCCATGGTAATCAGTATAAAGAAATATGGTCGGATTAGGATTTTTGTGGACTACGGGGAGTTGAACACTTTGCATGTGTGATTGATAATTTTCCTACATCTTTCGAGGAAATATTAGAAGGAATTATAGGGCATGAAATTTACACTTTTACAGATGGATTCTTTGGGTATTATCAGGTACAAATTGCTAAATAAGATCATGAGAAAATAACATTCACAACTGAATGGAGAATCTTTGCATATACGATGATGCCCTTTGGTTTGAAGAAGGTGTCTACTGTATTTTCATGCATTGTGGTTCAAGCATTCTAGGATTTTATTTACAAATTCTTGTAGGTTTACCTCGATGATTAGACAATATATGGGCTTGATCATTGTGAAAACTTGATATTAATTTTTGAGAGGTGCAGACAGTTAAGCATCTCTTTAAACATCAAGAAGTGTGTATTTGCTACATGCTTTGGAACTTTACTAGGGCATATCATCTGTAAGGAGGGTTTGTTAGTAGATCCAAGAAAGGTTACAACTATCGTAGGCCTAGAGGAGCCTACCACTCAAAGTGAGGTGCACATATTCTTGGGCCACACAGGATATTATAGAAAATTTATCAAGGGATATGCTCAAATTGCCACGCCCTTAGAGGAGTTACTAAAAGTAAAAGGGAAATTCTATTGAGGAGAACCGCAATAGCGTGCATTTGAAGTGTTGAAGTAGAGGCTTACTACGACATTTATCATGCACTTTCCCTCATGGAACCAACCTTTTCATGTACATGTGGACACCTCTAGCATGGCCATTGGTGCAGTGTTAGCTCAACTGGAGAAGGTATTATAGATCATCCTATTTGTTTTGCTAGTAGAAATTTGACTCTTGCATAATAGAACTATATAACTATAGAGCATGAGGCCTTTTCAATGATCCACATGCGCTGCATAAGTTTAGACAAGTACTTGCTAGCAACACTTTTTGTGTTTTATACATATCACATGGCATTGAAATACTTGGTAAATAAGCTGTTTTACAAGGGCGCATAAGTTGATGGGTGTTATTATTCCAGGAGTTTGACTTTACAGTCGTGGTAAAAATAGGCAAAAGTAATTTTGGCCCAAACCAATTATCAAGAATTAAATTAGGAGAGGATGCACGAGATAATTGAAGATACAATGATAGATGCACAATTGTATAAGTTAAGCGCACGCCTTGAGTGGAGGATATTTTTGTCTTTTTACACACACATATGATGCCAAAAGGAATGAAAGCCTTGGAAAATAAACAACTTGTAATTCATGTCATACTTTCATTTTGATCAGTGGTAACTTATAGAAACTAGGCTGAGATGAGGTATTGCGCGGTGTGTATTGGAGCATGAGTGTATGGATATCATGGAAGAGGCTCATGGCGGTACTACTGAGTTGGCACTATACAGGTGATGTCATCGCATGCAATATTATACTCATCGGTTTATGGTGGGAGACCTTGTACAAGGATTACAAAAATAATGATAAGGCATGTGATCATTGTCGACGCCTTACAAAACCTAGGTAAAGAGATGAAATGCCTTTGAGGCCTATTACTAGTGCAAAACCATTTGAAAAATGGGCAATAGACTTTATGGGTCCTATTTCCCCATCCGCATGTAGAACTGGATTGTGCTACATCATCACTTGTACATATTATCTTATAAGGTGGGCATAAGTAGACCTACAAAGGATTCTACAATAGATACAACAACAAGGTTCTTATAGGATAATATTCTTACTCGGTATGGATTTCTGTTGAGTCAAACAAGTGATAGGGGCACACACTTCTTGAATGAGACAATCAAGATATTATTAGATGAATTTATGGTCATGCACTACAAGACTACACCTTATCACCCTCAAGCAAATGGGACTATTGAGGCCTTCAACAAGATATTGAGCCATACCTTGACAAAAATCTATGATTTTGGAAGGAAAGATTGGGATGATAAATTTTATGTTGTACTTTGGGCATATAGAACAACCTACAAAAGGTTGAATAAGGCCACACCCTTTCAGTTGGTGTTTGGTGCAGAAGTAATTCTTCCAATGGAATTCATGTTACCTTCTTTGTGTATTGCACGCATGAGAATTCTAGCAGATGATCAAGCATTGGAAGAAATAATTGACAAGTTAATACAATTGGATGAGAGGCGTGCCATAGCACATTGGAGTCAGAAGTAGGAAAAGGTCAAGACAAAAGGCATGGCATGATAGACACATCAAGGAAAAGAAGCTTGAGGTTGGGTAGATGGTACTTCTTTATGATTCAAAGTTTATGCGCCACCAGGAAATATTAAGGTACATTGGTTAGGACCGTATGTTATCACTCACATACTTGAATTATGCACTTGCTAGTTAGAGGTGCTTGATGGAACATGGTTACCCGGTTACTTCAACGGGAGTATGTTGAATCCCTACTATAAATAAGCCTTATTGGTGTTTGTAATAAGGTAGTATTATAATTTATATTTTATTTCCTTTCTTGTATTTCCTAATTTTTCGCTATGCTTTGTCAATTTAGTTCGGTGGTTTGTGTAATAAGTGCATTTGTGCACGTGAAGTTGATCACACTCTAAAGTGTTTATATGCATAGAGGACTACACATATCCTTAGTGTGGGGTGGATAAAGAAGGTATGAAAACAAAATAAAATCATGGGTAACTACAAGAGGAGAAGAAGGAGCAAGGTTTTAAAATTCATGAGAACTTATGAAGAATTGCTAAAAAAATTAAGACCATGCGTAAGGCATTGGGCACTCAGTATAATTCAAGGGAGGTTGTAGCATTGGAAACTATGTATCTTGGGTAATATTGGATAAACTACTTCGGATTAAGGAATCACGGGTAGAGGAGATCTGTGACAGATAAGTAGTGGCGCGCTAGGAAATTATGACTGAGGTGAAAGAGTTTGAGGCATGCAACACACTCAAGAGAAATTAATGTCATGTATGGTGGTAGATGGAGCAATTAATGAAGGTAATTTTTGAAACTTGGTTTAAATTTGGCATTCTCAAATTTATTTTCTACCTTATGAACTTAGGAAAAAGATTGCTAAGTGCGAAGAAGAGCTAGAGACAGAGTATTCTATGGATTGAGTAAACATGTTGCGTTGTGAAGCATGGTGTTGAGTACCCAAGCGCATGGAAGAGAGATTTAAGGAGTGGTGTGTGCGCGTGATGGAAGGGAGACTAGGGTTTTCATTTCGTAGCTAGGTTTTTATGCATTTGCAAAATCAAAAGGGGTGATGGCACCACAAAAATCTCCAGTAGTAGAGAAGGAGGTTGATGATATGACAGAGGAGTGGTTGGTGGAAATGCTATATCCAGAAGGAGTCATTGAAGGGTGGACATGGACAACAAATATTACTTAGTGTAGGGTTGTAGAGATTAACCACTACATTGTAAAATGTATGAAGGACATCATGGTAGCGATCTATAGAAAGACTAAGCGGCAATTGGTGGATGGTAATAGGGTTTTGGATGCCTCAGTGAAGAAACTACTTGAGAGTGTGGGCGTAATGTAGATCTTGAAGTTTCCTTTGGAAATCTCGAAAAATTGTACCAAAGTGGCTAATGTTGCAGGTCCGTGAAGATTATTTCTATTTCACGGGAAGGAGAATGAGGATAACTACTAAATTGATTGGAAAAGTTATTGGGTTGTGCGACACGGGTTTAGAAATTGTTGGAGACTTAATAGATGACAAGGGCATTGATGCCACAACATCCCTATACAAGTATAAGAAGGGGGCTTGAGCTTTCAAGGTCACTAATATCCTAGACATGGCCACAAGAGTAGCATCATAGTTAGCAAGGAGTAAAATAGGGGCCACTGAGTGATGGAACGAGGTAAACATGCGTTGGTTGCATATAGCACACAAAATGGCCAACAAAACATACTACAATATCATCGGTTATTGCAGAGAGCTTGGTGAGCAGGCGCACATCCAAGAAAAAAAAGTGAGAAGATAACTTGGGGTGCAATTTTGTTATTAATTGTGTTCAGTGAAGTTGGGGTACCAGACGGTCCTAGGGAAAACATATGGGAGTTTTCATTGGAGAAAAAGTCCCTAGCCAAAATATATGCCAAGTACACGTTGCATGGGTTCTGTTTCAACACATACAAAGAGCACTTGGACAAGTGGTTCCAGAGACTGCGTAGGGAATTTGAGGGAGAATGGCGTATTCTGCATGAGATGCCAAATGTTTTGGACGAAGAAGCTGAATTCGTAGTTTACCAACATTTTAGCTTGGGGCACTTCCACATGAAGTTGGGGAGAAGAGCCCATGGTGTAAGTTTCCCTTTGCATTTACCACAAGATATTTTAAGGAATCTATAAATAGATTTCATGACGCGTGTTAGCTCCATTTCAACATCGAAAAAGTGGACGTAGACATTCACATTCTACGCAAAACATATATATGGCTAGGTAAGGAGGCCTATGTAGAAACCATGGAGTCTGATAATGTTGACATCACACCAGAGAGTTTGGTTGTAGGGAAGATTGAACCAGCGCATGTCTACATTTACCTAAGGCTAAGGTTCAAGGATGGAAAAGTGGTGAAGGGCGCGAGATATGGCTCTTCTAGGACCTCCTAAGAAGAAGCAAACAATGGGGACTTCAAGGAATGTTGCATCTGCACCCCCTGCTCCAGAAGACCAGTACATACAAGACTAAAAATGTCCTAGAACAAGAGGAACCTGAAGACAACGTCAAACTTGTGCACACTAGAAGGATTCTGAGGAAGAGGCGTGCTTCAAGAGACACTGGTGTTGGAACTTTGCAGCTAGTAAGGAAATCACCACGCGTGACTCCTATAAAGGATGAAGAGAAGGAGAGGAGAAAACATAAGAAATATATTCCTATACAAGATAGTGAGGGGGAATCTCCATAGCCAAGCATGCAAGAAGTAGAGGAAACTCCAAGAATGAGTGGAGATAGAGTTGAGGCCACCCCAGTGTGGAAATATAGGATGATGAAGATATGGGCGAGCGCATAGTCTATGAGACTATAGACCCCAGTGTGAGTATTTGCAAAGATATCTCTGGTGAAGGAGAAAGCAGTGTTGGTGGGGATACAAAAGTCCTCATGCACCCCACACAAGAAGAAGGGAAAGATGAGGAGGATGTCAACCAAGTGGTTGAAGATGTTGTCCCATGGGATGCAGGCATAGCCACATAGAAAGAAGAGGGCACACTAGCGCACGAGGATGTTGGCGAGCATGCAGGTGTGCATGAAGAAGAAGAAGTAGTAGGTACTCAAGACTTGGGTTATCTAAATGACCTTTCAAGAACTATTTGAACCCATTTCCAGAGTACACTACCGAAAAAACAATTATATGGCTGGGATTAGATGGACCCTGAAATGGCCAATACATGCACTCACAAGCAACTATCTTGGGGCATGCAAATTCACATGGATGAGCCTGATTTTGATGTCTATGAGGAGGCATGCACTTCAAAGAAGATGAGGAAGGCACCTCATACGTGCCATATGAACATTAAGCCAACCCAATTTTTAGATGAGCAGGTAAGCAACACTTTGATTAAGGTGTCCACAAAAGTAGCGCACATTGAAATATGGATAAGGTGGCAACAATCTAGGTGCTACTAGAGGATAAAAAGGACAAGGACACAGAAATAAAGTGCCTTACTCAAGAACATGATAATGTAGTCGTGGAGGCCTAAAATGTAAAGACAATGGGGAGCAAATTGCAGATGAGATTCTACTATAGAGGCTTGAGTTTCAGGAGAAGGTGCCTTAGGACTTCAAGTCTGAGTTGCACTATCTGTACACAACAATTCACCTACTTTTGGATGAGGGACCAATGTGCCTCCCAAGAAAAAGGATGTAGGGGAAGAAGCAACAAGAGCAAGGGCCACTATTGATAGAAAAATTTCAATATATGAGGTGTTGCTCCAAACATTGAAGGATGAGCTGAAGAGAGATGATCAAGCTCTTAGTTTATGTGTGGTGCAGATGCCATAATAAGGACCAGAAATTTAGTGGAGGATAATGAAGTTTTGAAGGAGATGAAGGATGAAACACTTGGGTGCGCAAAAAGGTTGGCACTAGTAAAACAAAAGTACGAGGCCCTCACAATAGCCTAAGATCCACACAAGGAAAGGATTAACGAGATTGGAAAGCTCATAGTGCGAGAAGATGGACCTTATGGAGGGAATGTTGTCAGGTATGGCCAATGTTGTCTGGGTACTACAGAATGAGAAAGAAAAGATCACTCAGGATGAATTGGATGACATAGCCACTGATATTCTAGAGAAAATGAGGAACGTGTTGAGTGACTGAGCTCAGACCTTGGAGGCTGAGCTAAAAAATGAATATCCAAAATTAATCCTTCCAGTTGAAGAAGAGGGTGTTGTAGAATAAATTTCATTATTTTGTACAGAGTTTGGTTCATTCTTTCATTACCTAATCTTTATTATTGAAGACATATGAAGGAATTCACATTGTCGGGACAACAATGTACTCTAGTGTGGGGTAATGTTAAACAACCAGAAATATTTTAAGTATTGGGTGCATGAATATAGGGTGTTATAAGCACGTGACACTATAATAGTATTAAAGCAACCCTTGACTTAGGACTTAGCTATTTTGTGGATAAGGGCTATTTTTGAGATAGCATGCAGAGCACACATAGAGATGAATACTTGTGCTCCATGCAATGGTATTTTGGGAACAAGTGGCAGATAAGTGCCATGCATAGTTTAAGCTAATAATAGGAGTTCTACTTGAAGTTAACTATATGAAATATATTGTTAGAACACTTGCATGTTGTGCATATTTTTGTAAAGGCCTATAGCTATTATCAACATGTGACCTATTTCAAGAAGTGCATAGGTTGTGAAGGGAAAGTCCCCACCCCTATAAATATGTATTGACTTGCATATTTTAGAGGTGGTGAATTATTGTAGAGTTGTGTTATTGGTTTTGACGTGCACATGACTCATGGAGATACTTTACAATGTAAGAATCTTTTGTGTTTTACAGTATTAATGTAATGGATTATATTGGTTGGATGATGGTATTAAACATAACTAAATCTAGTTATTTTATGGTTAATCTTATCATAGTTATTGTTTAGTTCATTTATCATGATTCTCTAAGATCTAGATCTAGATTTTGCACTTTGGAATGTTTATGTCTACTTATGAATCTGAACATGTTTAAACATCATCACACTAACATCTTATACAAACAACTCTAAAGAGGGACTTGATACCTTTGTGTGCTTCAGGTGAGCACTCAGCTTAGGCTAAGTGATGTGTCAGTACACCTGGGTTATTCACAATAAATTCTAGGCTACATCAAGATTGATTAAAAGTCAATTTGAAGGTGAAAAACAAAGTTGACAAGATTGTTAGAGCTTGAGCAAACAAGGATTCTTAAAAAGCCAAAAGTTGAAAATCTAGCAAGATGATGGATAAATGAGTAATGGAGCATTAAGGTGTGTTTGAGTAAGGTGTATGGGTGTGTTGAAAGGTTGATGTAAGGATAAAACAAGTGGTAATCCATCAAACCCTTAATTTTTCTTTCAGACCCTAATTATACCTACTTGAAACAAGGGAAAAGGAGAAAGTTGAATTGGGGAAGTTGTATTTTGAGTTGAAGTTATATAAAGAGGATTGCAAGGTACTCTGTATCATCTAGCCAACCTATCATAAGTTCAAAATTTACCCTAGCTCAAAGGAAATTCATAATAAGATCATTCAATGTGTTTTAGTGTGTAGGGAATAGTGTCTAGAAGGTGATTAATCAACTCATTTAGTTTTGATGAGAGACTACTTCCTCTCAAGGCCTAAAAATACTATTTTGGCCATTCTATAGCTAATTGAACACCCTTAGGAAGTTTTTAGAGAAAATATAAAGCATATGAGTTTGACTTCAGAAAGAATTGAAGATGTCTTAGTAAATTTAGGAAATTTTAGGAAATAAAATTTCATTCAGAGAAATCTATTTAAGACTGAATTTTCATATGCGGGAATGAAAGCTAAATGATGAAAGATGATTTCTTTGGATGATTCCAGAGTTCTTACAAGAGTTAAGATGAAACACAATAGGCATTGGAAGGCTATTAGAATACTCTCAAGGTGGAATAATTAACATTGATTCAAGGCTTAAATGTTTCTTTAGGTACTAAAAACTCGTAGTTTCTGTCCTGTTCAAAATGAAATAGGACCTAAATTTTGAGTTGCGGGTAGAATTATATTTTTAGAATAGTTTCATTATTCGTAAAATATGATTTTTAGTGTTTCAGTGAAGTATGGAGGTCAAGAAAATGTAACTCATCCTCAAATTTCATTCAAGGATTCATCCCCTATCGGAGGAGGAAACCCATTTCCATGAGGAGAAACTTGAGAAAAAAGGTGTCCAAGTATCATAAGCATGCTTACACCCAGGTGTCATCTTGGTCAATAAATTGAATTGTGAAGGATTCATCATGTTCAAAGGTGAAATTTGGATCTCAAGGAGTGACTTAATGATCATCATATCCTGACTTTGTCATTGTACCCAAATCTCTCCAAAGAACAAGCTAAAATGAGCTAGTCATGCCACTGAGGTATCAAAGACCATCATGTGGAAGTATTAATAAATTGGATACAAATTAGCTGGTGTGCCACAGCCATAAGTATGTTTATGTTGTCTACTACTACCACGAATCCAAAGACACCAAGATTGTGCAAGTTTTTCTAAAGGGTGTGGGTAACGACATCAACTAGGTGGATGCAGAGCGGTGATAGTGTGCCACCACGACACTAGTGCATGGAATCCCAACCACATGGCATTCAAGGTGTTGAATGTGAAGACATGTGGTGTTGTCGTATGCCATTTCATTTCACAATACCACATTGTGTGGCTTTCAACCAACTAGATCACACCTCTCTTTGATTTCCACATGTCCTCCTCCTCCTCCTCTTTTCTTGCTTCTAAATATTGCACTTACCCTCATCACACTCCCTCACATACCTCCTCAACATATCACCGTCATCGCGAGAAGAAAATATTTTTGGCGTTGCAAACACTTCTTCACCCACATCCTCTTCATCCGCCACTTCCTCTGCGGTAAGAAGATATCACACCATTTCTGTCACTATTCTTGTGCATTGAGAATTGATAATATGAAGCATTTGGGTTTGAGAAGGGTCAGCACCGTTAATTACTAGTCCGAGCAAGAGCGTAAGGAATAAAGTGCACCATGATCTCATTATCATTTCCCTCCTCTCTATTTTAGGTTACATCAATTTTTGTGAGTGAACATCATTTCTCCTTCCTAGGGAAAAAGGTGCAACTTTTAATTAGAATGGTAAAGATCAGAGGAGACTAGAAATTCTTTATGACACTCAACTCCGATTTAAAAGGAAAAATTTTCAAGGTATTCATTGACAGGATAATTTTAGAGCCAAGAAAGGTGAGGGGATGGTCTTTATATGGAGCACCATGTTTCTAAGAATGAGCAATCATCTGAGTTCACTTGATGCAATTCACTTGGTACTATTCGTAAAAACTCATTCAACACCTAGTAGTGTGATCACACCTTAAGAAGGAGGCACATTACAATCACCTCATTTTGGCCATAGGACAAGAATCCCATTCAGGGAGCAATCCTCTATCTATAAAGTGAGGATCTCATTTTACTAAGAAGTAGACAAGCATCATAGAGTTGATTCATGGTCACTAAAGTGATTTATAGACCAAATTTAAAAATTGGTACCAAGTCAAGTAGCGGTACAGCCAAAATCCAATCCAGAAGGTCAAAAAATCTACAAAACGACTATATGCTTTCCCAAAACAAATACCAACTACAATATATATGCCCTGATAGTTTTAGGTCCTTTGCTAAAATCTTGAAAATGAATAAGTACGGACCATATTAGATTTTGAAAACTATCTTCTAGATTATAATCATCGAGCTACGGGACCACTTCCATCAGTGCGAGTGACCCTAATTTCTTATATTTACTAAAATAAATTTGAAGTATAAGATTTATTTTATTTATTTTTGTAATTATAAGCCCCCATAAACACATATATAGTCCATACTATGCATGCAAAACATGTATGCGTTATAACGCATTCGTGTTTTGCATAGCCTATAATGTGTATGCATTTGAGAATCCCCAAACCAAGAAAAATAAAACGTGTAACGCGGTATGCCAAAACACGAAAGAGTTTTGCTTGTTTTCAAAAAAATTCCGCTTTTTGGCCCCCAGTTGGTGCTCTTACCCCATGTTAGATTATTACCCTCTAATGATATTTGGAAAATGTGTTTTGATGGAGCATGTTCACAATTTGGAAATGGTGTTGGTGTGGTCATTAAATCACCTATGGGAAGACAATTTAATTATTCTTATCAATTGTCATTTGAAGCAACAAATAACACAACTGAATTTGAAGCCTTATGTTTAGGCTTACAACAAGCTTTAAGTCTGAACATCAAAAAGTTAACTATTTTTGGAGATTTTGAGTTGGTTATTAGACAAGTAAAGAAAATATACAAAACCAATCAAACTCATCTTCACCGTTACACTCAAAAGGTTTGGTCTTTTATTGAACAATTTGAGGCCTTTAACATTAATCACATTTTTTGAGAATTTAATTCCAGGGCTGATAAATTGGTTGTTTTTGCTTCAAATCCCAATTTTGCTAGATCAGATTGATTGCATTTTTAAGGAGGTATATAGACCTATGATACCTAATTTGGAAACTAATGGCCTGTTTTCTCTTGTGATGAGCATATTGACACATTTTTGAAGGGAAATTATTTTGACTCAGATGACTATGTGTTGAATTGTGGTGATTATTTGCAGCTTTCTAGCAATAAACTGCATGTTGGTTTAGTAAGTTTGGAATCCATGTTTTCCCCTCATGATCAACCAAAAAAATCCTCTTCTGAACCTTCTAAAAGAATCATAGGTGAGACCATTGTTGTCAACCTAGGTACAAAAGAAGAGCCAAAGTATGTTTATCTTGGTGTTTTCTTGACTCCTAAGGAAAAAAAGGCTTTTATAAAATTGCTGAAAGAATTCATTGATGTTTTAGCATGGTCATACAAATATTTGAAGGGTTATGATACTAGGATCATCAAACATGACATTCCCATTAAACCTAGAATCAAACCTGTTCATCAAAAACCTAGAAGAGTAAGCCCCTTATTGGAAGACACCATCAATAAGGATCTTGAGAAAATGCTTGAAGGTGGTGTCATTTACCCTATAAGATATTTTGAATGGGTTGCTAACTTAGTGCCAGTACAAAATAAAAATGGAGACATTCATCTCTATGTTGACTTTAAAGACCTAAATCGTGCAAACACTAAGGATAACTTCCCTTTACCAAATCTTATAGCAGGTCACCGGTTCGAAATGATGTCTCTCTTAGATGGATTTTCAGGTTATAATCATTTTTTTGTAAATCTAGAAGATAGGCATAAGACTACTTTTACTACACGGAAAGGTACCTTTGCTTTCAATCGTATTCCTTTTGGCTTAATAAATGCAGGTGCCACATTTTAAAGAGAAATGCATGTATCTTTTGATGACTTGATTGGAGTAATAATTCAGGTTTATTTGGATGATCTAACTATGTATTCTAGGAAAAGAAAAAAATATTTGGTTCATCTACAAGAAATTTTCATTCACTGCTGCAAATATGGTATTTCTCTAAATCCAAAAAAATTGTCTTTGGTGTTACTGAAGGTAAGTTATTGGGTCATATTATTACACAAACTAGTATTTCTATTAACCCAGAAAGAGTAAAAGTTATTCAAGAATTACAACCTCCCAAAAATGAGTTTGGTTTACATTCTTTCTTCGTAAAAATCAATTTTGTACTTAAATTTATATATGATTTTTTATGATAAAGTTGTTCCGTTACATATTTTGGTTAAGAAAAATCATGGTTTCTCATGGAACTCTCATGTTGATTCTACTTTCACTAATGTTAAAACCTCCATTGCTTTTGCACTGTCTTGGCTAAACCTGGTTTATCAAATCCTTTTGTCTTATATTTAAATGTGACTAATAAAGCTATGGGTGCTGTCATAACTCAATATTTTGAGGCAAACAATGAGAAAAACAAGTATCCTTTGATTGAAACATTTGCTTTTTACATTAGTTTCAGTCTTAAGAAAATACAAGTATTTGTTGATGGGAAATAAAATTATCATTCATTTTAATGTCCCAGTATTAGTATATATTCTTAAGCAACCAATGATTGATGGATGGTTAGCCAAATGGATTTTCAAAATTCAACAATTTTACTCGGAGCTAGAAACATGCAAACCCATAAAGGGAAATAAAATTGCTAAACATTTAGCTTAAAATGTTGATTCCGACATTAATGTGGTCATCTTAGCAAGTTGATGATATCTTACATGTTGTCCCTCATTTCCAAACTATGACAGGTAATGAGTTATCATCTAAATTCAATATAGGTTTCAGCATGCATGAATGGGATTGTTTATTGTCCCAAGATGATTGGTATCACGATCTCGTTTATTATTTCAAAAACCAATCATGTCCTAAAAACTTAGACAAAAGACATCGGATATTCCTTTGTTTCCAAGATCTTAAATTCATTCTTTTAGAAAATATGTTATTTTTCAAAAATTGTGACAACATTCTTTTAAGATGTTTGACACATGACAGATGAACATGTATTAAAGAGTCTGTCATGCGGGTTTTTGTGGAGGATTATTTTTGGAAACATTCTGTCAAATTGAAATCGCCATAGTGTATCGGTAGAGGAATTAAATCCTTGATCCTTCTCGCCATCATTGGTTCTTCATCATTAGTGGGCTCAACAAACCTATGGTGCCTATTAAGCCAAACTAGAGTTCATTCCATTATTGGATCATATATATGATTATATAAAGAGAAAGATTCATTATGAAAGCACATTGTAGGAAATATTTTGTCATTAGAAATGGAGTGAACATGATAATTCTTCTATCAAGGAGGATATGTTGATCTTCATAATATTTCCTTCTATTTTTGTCTTAACGAGTCATTTTGATTGCAAATATGTGTTCCTTTTTGCATATAGACATGATCTAGTCATATCTAGTCTCAATCATGTTTACCTTAGCTACTGGTTTAGCTCTTTCTTTGGAAAAAATCTACAAGACAATTATATTTTTCTAATATGTGTTGTACTTCATAATCATAATTTTCAAACCACTAAGCCCATGTTTGCATTAGTTGAAGGGTAAGTGCAGCAAGTTGGGGGACAAAAAAGGGGTCATACGTGGACGTCATATTGCAAATAACAACATAATATCAACTTGTAGGGATTATTAGCAATACATACACTCAAAATTAGAAAAACTTATATTAATATGAATCGTAGCATCCAGAATCTAGTTTCTAAAATACTAATTTTTTTAAAAATGGACAAGATTAGCTATATTAAACACTCAAAATTCAATGACTTGGTATTTTTTTTTTTAAAAACGCCTATAAGATTATAGTCCGTTTGCCCACAATTTGGATGACCAAAAATTGATATATATTTTTCTCCTTTGGTGAGAAGTTAGATGCCACTATCTATCTTGGGATGAATTTTATTTTGTACTTTTTTGAGAAATATTTTATTTTTTATGATTTTTTTCGTGAAAGTGGTATGAAAACATAAAGAAAATAGAGCACTTTCCATTTGCCCGCCATAACTTCATCAAAAATTATTGAAATCAAATAATTATTTTTTGAACATGTATATAATTTTGCCACAGTTGGGATGGTATAAGTTTTATCACATTCTGATAAGTGAAACAAAATTTGTAGTCTTAAACGTAGACATAAACATTCATGGGAAAAAGTGTCTTAAAGACCTACTATTAGTAAAAAATTATAAAATGATATTTATCCTATTCTATTCACTTTAAAATTAGTATTTCTACAAAGCTAACAGTCTCCCCTATGCAATGGTACCATTTTTATGACATATGTTTTACTTTTCGGCATGGTTCAAGTCCGCGGAAGACTAAATTTTATGTTTTGCTATTTTTAATGTAAAATTCAGGATTTGATGTCCACTTAATTGTCCCCCAACTTGGTGCACTTACCCCGAATGTAGTTTTATTGGATGGATTTCCCTTTATACTCCTAGACTATAAATCTTCCGGGTTGTTCTTAAGATAAAAAATTTAAATTGGATGAAAAATAGAAAGTTATTGCCTTTTTGAGGCGATAGTTTCCTTATGGGAAGAATTATATTTCAGTTTAGAACCATGAAAGGCTCCGGATGTATTGATTTCTTTCAAAATCACTCCCTAGTAGAATTCACTAGCATTAGTTTCAATAATCTTTTTGCCATTTCCTAGCAAAAACATTGAAGGAAAATTCTTACATTGCACTTTGATTCTTTTAACTTCCTCGATTGTGGATGAATTCCATGGTGGAGAATTCTTTGTCAATCTTTTGTTTAACAAGATATGATCGAAATAACTCCTTTATAAAATCATGTGACATAATTAATACAACCAAGAAATAATTGTAACTATTCTTTTTCTTGAAATTGATTAGGAAATTGTTCAATTTTTGATATGATATGTTTTCACGGTTGTACCTCTCCATTAGTTAACTTAATACCAAAGAATTCTATGGAGTCTTTAAAAGTATCTATTTTTTATAGACTCGGACATAGTTTTCATACACAACTTGGTGAAAAATTTCAAGATGTTAAATATGTTCTTTGGGATTTTTAGAAAAAATCAAGATATCATCTATATAGGCAATAATAATATCATAATATGAACCAAATATTTTATCCATCATTTATTGAAAAATTGATGGAGCAATTTTTAAACCAACAGGTAGGGCAATCCATTGATATTGTCCTCTTGGAACAATGAAATTTGTTTTATACCTACCTTATGGCTTGAGATGTATTTTCCAAATACCACTTTTTAGGTCAAATTTCCTATAGATCTTGCTCCCTTTAATCCTTCCTATAATATCATCTTTGGATGGAATGGGATGTTGGATAGGATTAAAAAATGAGGTTAGTGGTTTATAATCAACAATAAGCCTTTTCTTTCCTCTAACTTGTCCGCTTCTTTTATTTATGTAAAAGGTTGCACATGCCCCACGGGGACATGGATTCGAAATCAACTTGTCTTGTAGAAGAACATTGATTTCTATATGGAAATCTCTTCTATCTTCGCACATCATGCCTCTGTGATGGGCTTTGAATTTGGTTGCAATTCTTTACCATCTTTATCTTTTATTCATTGGAGTTTAGTTTCATAGTAATGATTTTTCCTATGGACAAAGGCATGTGTGTTATCACTACATAAATCAAATTTCATTACGCCGAAGGCGTTCCCCCTATGGGAAAGGCTCTTGTGGACGTTTCTACAACTATATTAATTTTGACGGTTTGACGGCCGTCTGCACGTTTTCACGTTTTCCGATTTTTACTTTTTAAAACTGTTTTTAAATTGTGTTTGTTGTTTTTGCGGCAGTTGCATGTTTTCCTCTTCAGACTTTGGCGAATGTTTGCATTGTGTTGTGCATGCTGTTATACCTGCAGCATTTCCTTCGATCACGTTTAAATGGTTTCGAACACTCTCAACGCTTTAGATCTCCAGGGATTCGATTTGGAGTTGGATGTTCTTGACTTTTCTCCTCACAGTGAAGGGCAGAAGTAGCCGATGCCACATATTCCTCTCATATTGACAATCCTGTATAATCCGCATAATGAACAACTTTATACAGGGATTTTACCAGTTTTCTATGCTGGGGATTTTGAGCAAAAGGGATGATTTCAAATCATTTGTGGTTAAAGATTAATTTGTCGAGAATGAGACCCGACTGTTGAGGTAATCAGATAGTTTCTCAATGTCTTCCTTGAAACGAAGCATGCTCTTACTTTATATTTGAATCTTTTCGCCTGCGGATTAGTACAACAATCACAGATTCCATCCACCATGTTTGGCTCTATAATATTTATGATCTATCCACCATTTAACCCAACATCTATTTAAGAGAAAAAAAGAGCAGGAACAATTTCCTGCTCCCTTCTTCATGGAGCTGAGTGGTTTTACACACGTTAATTGAACGTTCCTAGAAATTTAACAGTGAATACAAACATTTGGAAATCTATTGAAATGATCCATTCGGTGCAATTTCCTTTAATCTTCGTCGGCGACGGTAATATAGGAGGGAAAGTCTTCGCATGTTACAGAACTATCATATTTAATAGTGGATAGAAACACTTGGAATCTATTGAAACAGTTGACTCTATGCAATTTCCTGGAAAATTCTCCAAATCACGCAAACGCCATCTCGATTGAATATATTTAGTCGAATTGGAAAAGGTGCTGCAACTTTCTCTGGAATTGAGAATACTCAAACCTTACGTGGCACACTAATAGCACATTAAAACTAACTACATCTATTGGAATCAAGTTAATTAGATGACTTCGTTTAATAAATGAATATATTTGGAAAATTATGGGAATTCTCAAAATCATGGAGACTTGTCTCAATTGAATACTAGAATTGGAAAAGGTGCCGCAACTTTCTTTAGATTTGAGAAAATAGTCTCTTTCATATGTGGTGGCATTACAACACATTAAAACTAATTAAATTTATTATTGTGTTAAAGGTAGGAAATACAACCAACATATTATATCACTATATTTTTTCAACATTTAATCATATTTTATTTTAATGATTTAAACCATAGTTTTAATAAATATAGTTTTTAAATTTCAAAAATATATTTTTAAGAAGTTATTAGTTGAAATGAAATGAAATGAATGATTTTAATGATGTTCACGAGACTGAAGAGTCTATAGGATCAAAAGTAGATACATTAAGATGCTTTCTAACTCTTTTCTTTATTATATTTTCTACTGTGAATCTTGAGCACAAAACCCGCGATCCTCCTTCCCTTCTAACATATGTTGGTTGTCCTGAGAAGTTGTGAGTTTTACTTTTTTTTTCTCAATCCGAGCTCATCAGCACTGGACAGTAATTCTGCAAATGATTTTGTTCTTTTTTGGCAACATCCTTTTGTTTTACTTGTCTTTTTGGGTAAGGCAGCCTCCTGCTAGAATGGAATCCTGGAGGATAGGATGACACTCAATCGAACTCATTAGTGAATGGCCTTGTTGACCTATCTTAACTTTATCTTGAAATAATTTTTGGTTCTCAATTTCATTCTATTATTTGTTCAGTCATTGTTGATTTTATGGGAACCATTGGGTACCTTTTTTCCATTCCATGTGTCTTTACTCCAACTCTCGCATATCTAAATTGATGCATTTCAAAGGTGGTTCCACCTTTACTTCAGCAGTAATGGAAGTTCAAAATGTGATATCTTAAGGAATTGTTCTTTTGGAAACTGAGTTGTTCTGAATCAACATAGGTCTAATGCATTTTACGCTTGGTTATGTAGTACTATGCAAGCATGGGTTTGAGAACATGCCTTGTAATATAGTCACAAGATCCCACTGCAGAATTCTTGATTGGTCGGAAGATAGGGAACACTCCTCCTGTAGGGAAAGATACCTTGCACGTTGTTTGGTTGGAATCCACCAAGGTAGTCATTGAGTCTTTTTGTTATTTCTTGATTTATGTAAGAGTCCATTTACAGTTTAATTAAGAGAAAAATCTTATTGCTCAGAGGTGATTCTAACTCTGCCATATTTATATGCAAATGGTTGTAGATGCTTCTTGAACCTCTTTCTCAATTAAAGAAGGCAGATAGCAGGATTAATCAAGGAGTTCTTGGCGAGGTGGGTAGAGGATCTTTGTCATTTTCCCTGCTAGAAAACATAAGACACCATTCATTGTTTCATGAGATGTGAACGCCGAATGATATATGTTATTTGATTTAGAGGTATAGTTATTATTGATACGATTTGTAGGAGGAACTGGAAGCACCAAGGAACCGGAAAGGAAATTTGATGTGATTGTATATGATGGAATAAGCAGTGAAGAAACCTTGCGGATGGTTGGTGCCTCAGAGATATCAAGGTTTTGCAACTTCTACTTGCCCCTTTTCCCTCAAGAATGATTTAAGGGATTAGATGATTCTACAATAGATGTGTTTTCTAGTAAGCTAATTGTTAAGTTGTGTCAGATGGTACATGAGGTATCTACCTAACCTTGCTGAGAAGACTGATACAGGGAGATTGACAACACCTTCATTTCTGAAATTGACAGTAGCTTCCCTAAATCAAGACAACAAAGTTGATTCTGGTGGACAAACAAGTGCCAAAATTTGGGATGTTGCAGACAACATTTTGGAGGTAAACATATAATTGTAACGTATTGGATGATAGGCATTTTTTATTTGGGTTGAGTTTTGATAACTGCAATCAGCATTAGATGTTGCAGAAAGGTTCAAGTGCATTTGCAAACCCACTGAAGTTTTCCTGTTATCTTGTAATGGACCCCAGTAATTGTATGTCAGTTAAGGCTGCATTAAGATATTGGGGTTGTGCAATTCAAGCTAGCACTAACGTATCTGGTGCGTTCTACCTAGCTTCTGCCTCCAATCGAGCATCAAATAAAGGACCAATTGAAGAGAAGTTTTTCCCATTAGCCACTGTTGGTGTTCCCTTTCTGTCTATGGATTCTGTCATCAACTGGGACACTGCCATCAACAATCTGAACGAGGATGCAAGTAAATTGCTTACTTTAAAAAGTGGCAACAGTAGAAGCATATCTCCAGTCACATTTGATCAAACCAAGAAGACACTGACCCTTTTCCTGCCAAGATTTGACAAATCAGATATCAGACTATCTCAAGTAGGTTTTCTATCTTTAAAACTTCAACTAAATTGTTATATTTATTAGATTATGCAGCACTTTGGTATATTTAAAAAATGATGCATTAGATTCATGGGTGCTAAGACAAATTCTAGATATAGAATTCATTATGATAATTACTTATGCATCATATATAGTAAATGTCGTTTGTACTATGGTGTTACCTAGCTTCTGCCTCCAATCAAGCATCAAATAAAGGACCAATTAAAGAGAAGTTTTTCCCATTAGCCATATTATTCAGTCCTACCCGATCAATCAATTTCACATACCTCTTTCTTATGATTGTGACAATTGAAGGTGTCAAGAATAACTTTTTGCTCTTGTAGATCATACACAGAATAACTGATATCCATATTATTCAGTCCTGCCCGAGGGTGGCTGATGTACGTATCTTCTTCATATTGATTAGCATAATCTTCATGGTAAACCTGCACACTGATCCTGACTAAGCAAATCCTCTAGACATTTCTCCTGCTGGCATTTCTCCTTCCTTGGGCATATTTGGATATCTGGATTGCAAGGCATGACTGGGTTATTTATATAACAAGATTACAATTCAAATTTAGATACATTAACCATCACTAGCCAACATCTATTCATAACATATCAGATTGTAAAGTAGGGAGGTATTCAGAAGCAGAGAAGTAAGTTGTTCCTAATGTCCACCAAAAGCCTAGCTTGCACACGCCAGACACAAGATATTTTGGTTAATCAATCATCTGTAGTTCTTTTATATATGCTTTGAATCCAACACCGAGACTGCATGTGAATGGTAATTGAAAGTATTTGGATTTGGAGAATCCTCAATCCCTTTGATTAAAATTTGCACATCGGTATTTTCCACATGGACAAAGAAATGGGAATGGCACCAAAAATCTGAGTTTGGGCTTTAAATGAAAACTTTCATGTTCCATAAAAATTCAAATTATCAAACTTCAAATCCATCCTTGTGTTTCTAGAAAACAGTGTTTTTCTGTTCCAATACATGAAAGGTTTCCTCAATATTGGTGGGGTTCCAAGAAGTCTTAACAATGTTGTTGGGTGGCTTGGGTATTTTCAGGTTTTATACTCCACAATTCATCAACGAAGAAACTTTCTATTAAATGACTATTATTGGTGTCCCATTTTTTACAGTTTTACATAAAACAAGTTGCATGGAACGAAACGGGTATTTTAGTGCACGTCTATGATTCATACATCTCCGTAGAGCTAATAGAATTTGTACTCCCCAAATCTGGCCCCGACTTCGACCGTCCAGGGTCCCAGAAAAATTCAGAGATAATACACATAGGCATCAACATCAAAAACAATCCATTCACGACCTCGCGAAACATTCTTTCCATAATATTTTCAAAGGGGTTCGAAACAACGTCTGTCTTAGAGCCACATTACGGGTGACGTCATTTATATTGGCATTTTTGTTACGTTGTAGGCTATCCGTCGTCAAGATTGGGAAGTTTAGTGCGAGCAGAGTGAGCATGGTGAGGAGTGAGCACCGGGGAGACTGTAATACCTCTTGCCACCTGTCTGGTTGAGAGATTCAAGAGCGGCATTAGGTTTCTGAATCCTAGAGATGACATAAGCACATAGAAAGATGAAATTGCCAAATAGAAAATAACAACATAACTTAACATGCACGAAGTTTTAAACATGGATTTGCCAATAATCCAGTTTTTGTACCATGTAGAAGTCTACACTTTAGTGGATGTTGAGGACTTGCAAATATCACCAAAGGGGTACTAATATCTTGTGTGGAAATTTGAGTTATTTCAAATGGAACAAGCTTCCAATAGTGGCAAGCAATCAAAGGGATTTTTCAATATAAGTTATGTTATTAGATTTAGTGAAACATCTTACTTTCTACTGGCTTTTGTGATCTTTTTCTAACAACACGTCTATTGTGGTTGTATTAAGAGGATATTCAGACCCCAATCTTAAAGCAAGACACTGACATCCCTGGCCTTCACCCTTCTTGAAAACCCATGAAAATGCAAATCTCGTAAGAAATTAGGCCTCATTAGGTCTCTGTTTGCACCTACAACATGACTGTCAAAGATTTCTTCTTCTCCCTTTCCGGACATGATATGAAAACAATCCTGAGTCGTGTCCATCCTGTCATCTTTGCACATTCCATCAATAATTGCATTAAATGTCACTTCATTCAGAAAAGGACCAAATTCCTCCATTTGTACAAACAAATTGTAGGCTTCATCTACATATGTATGGAAGTATTCATGTATTCATGTTTAGCTCAAATAAACTACTCCACATAACACTACCACTCATGATAGAAAATTTGCACATGTATGGAAGTCTTCATGTATTCATGTTAAGTTCAAACAACCTACTCCGCAAAATGCAACCACTCGTGATATAAGATATGCAAATGTATATGTACGAATTTGTAACAAATTTGAAATGTAGAAATAGAACCTTTAAATGTAATGCTTCATTTATATTCCTACACTTACAAAATCAATCAACCCCATTATCAATATCAACTACAAAAGAAATAACTATCCCTCTAAATCAAATAACATATACCATTCGGCATTCACATTGCATTGTACACATGCGATTGCTAGTTTTATTGACTAGGTGTTGATATTATCAATAGTAAGGGAAATGGACTTTCGAATCCATATATAATTGACTAGCCTAGGATCTTTTTTACAAGGGATAACTGTTTTATAGGTATATCTTGTGTGAAAAGTTCTAGGAGGATCAAACATAGATATACTATCTTTAGTCAAGACAAAAGGGGAACATAAGCTTAATTTAGCTACCCCTAAGATCATCTTGCTCTTAATTTCCCCTTAATTTATCTATGGGCTAAAGTCTAGATCATCTTGCTCTTCTTGTTACTGTTTAAAGATTCTTCGTTGCTCCTCACCTTGCTTTTGCTGAAGTTTTGATTGCAATTGTTCATTGTAGCGAGTAAGAATCTACTGGGGTTCTTAATAAAGGACCACTTTTTGGCTGGCATGCTAAAGAGGGAAGGAATCATATTAGGACTGGATTAGATCTCGTTGTGTTTTGAGGAGCGTGAAGTTTGGATTGATATAAGGATGAGGGAACGAACAATTCATGCTGACACAGAAAGAAGGATTATTGTCATATCCAGAGTCAGTATCACTATTGAGGGAACTTTCATCAAAAGAGACTTGGAGATTAGCATGGATCGTGACATCTGGGTGATAAAAATATCTGACTCAAAAGATTATGTATAAAAAATTAAAATGTATTCATCTTCATTAAGGTTATGAGAAAGAGAAAAAATTACCCTTTCCTTTGAAGAATAATTCTTGTGTGGACAGGCATTGTTATAGTGCAGACCTTTGCATATAGCGCATTCAATTTTCTTTTTGGAGGAAAATAGCTTTTCTTTCTAAAAAATTTGTGACGAGACAGAGGTTGGTCGTTGTGGAAATAACGTTTTCAAAACTTGGATGGTTTACGAATTTTTTTAGAACAATCTTTGTAGGTTGTTTTGCGCTTGGCCTTATGTTTCGAATGTTTAAGCATTCCTGGCATTCGACATCCAAAAATTTCTTGTTGGATTGAGGTGCTTAACTTAACACCTAGTGCTTTTTGGGAAATAGTGGTTTGCTCTGTGTCTTCTTTATCTATGCATAATCATTGATTGGTCTCATTGATAATCTGATCTATCCTTCCCATGTTGACTTGTCAGCAAGGATATCATGCATAGCTTGTTTATATTGAGTAGCAAAATAGCTCAAAAATGACTCAACATACCTGATTTTCATTGTGGGGTCGTGAATGATCCTTGAATTATAGTAAAGATTTTTTATATGGAATTGGTACTAATTTACCTCTGTCATGTCAAATATTTGTGATCGGAGGAACTGTTCTTTGTTTTTCTATTGATCATTATTAACTGTTCCCATAAATATTGCTAGGAGATAAATTGTGATTTTAAGAGTTCCTTGGGTAATGATTTGGCCACACCCATTTTGGGTCCATCAATCCCGCCATTATTTTGCAAGGCCAACTAATCCATTGTCTATTATACTAGCAAGATCACTATCATCCTTGTTGTATTGTACATGTTGGGTATTAGCCCAACCAAACATAGCATGCACCATCTCCTTGATTTTCTCTGGTGTAGAACATTCAAGATAATACCAAGTTGGCTGTAATGTTTGAGCGCCAATGATGATGTGGAATGCTTTAGAAGAAGTTGAAAATTGACGATCTTCGGCCATGATAGAACTCTTTGCATCTTTTGGATTCATCCTTATTAATTTTTTTCTTTACAAAGTGGAAAATGCATTTTGGCAATATCATACCACTTGATTGTGACGACTCAATTCTTTTGTGTTTGTGAGGATAGATATGTACTTATGATTTGAAGGGAATCTTGTATAGATTTAGACAAGATTGGAGTAATATTTTCAATTTTTTATTTATGTTAGAGTACAGTAAAATCAATCTTATCGATCTTTTCAGAGATTGAATCAACTTTTGATCTAAAAATTGAACATTATTATTTCCCATATCAATCTTTTTATCGAACAACTGAAGGGAAGCTTTTAGATCTCCCTTTTGGTGGAGTTCTATAGTCTTTAGATTATTTTCCATCTAGGCTAATGTGAGACTATGATGAATGACAGTGTCATGGACTTACTTTGTCACTTTGTTTGTCCAATTAAGCATTTTGGATGCTTTTAATTGGTTAAGCTTAGAAAACAAGTATTCTTTGAAACCAATTTAGTGGTACCACCTTCTAAGAGGACTTCATGATCTTCGACACTTAGCAGACTCATATAAGATGGGGTCATAGGGCTTTTCTTCCATAGAGACTTTTTCTTTTCTCTTGGTGGCCAAAGTTAGGGCTTGTTCAACCATGATGATGGTTTCAGAAGGATTGAGAGCTAGGATGGAGAACATACTTATCACATGGCTATGACTAGGGGCATATTGTTGCTTAATTATTTTGTTACACTCATTACACCAGAGAAAATCGGTATTGGGTTCATGAGCTAAAGATGTTGTTATCACAAAAAAAGTAGCACCCTAGGATTTGCACATTATAGATCCCTACTTTTTGCTAACATGGGACCATCTCCAAGTGTGGGACTTACATCTTGAGATGGACCTTTGGAGAAGGTCGGCTTCCTCTACCTAAATCTAATGCTAAACTACTCCTAGAAGGGAAAATGCAACTAACTAATCCTAAACTAACCATTCCAAGGGACTAGGGAGAGAGAGAGAAGGTTAGAAATATGCATGGAAAGGGAAATCCTACACTAACAGAGGTGATAGCAACAAAAAAGGGGTTGGGACACTCTCAAATGGATGAAAATGGGAGAAAATGGAGATGGAGAGGGTGGACAAAGCACCACAGACCACAACAACACTCAATGCACTGATTCATAAGCACAACATCATTGAAGTTTGCAATGAGAACAAAATATGCACAACCATACTGCAAATGTGATAGAGAGGCAAGAGAATGCAATAAACAAAGCTAGGGCAGTGAAATAACCACAAAACTTAAATTTTATTGCTCTAGAAGTTGCACAGACCATTACATTGAGAAAGGGAGGCAAGATTCATCATTACAATGCCCAAAAATGAGGCTTAGAACTCTAACATCCACCCAGTTGAGAAGAAGAGAGAAACATTTCAAAAATGTCCAACCCTTACAAAATGAGCTCTTTTTACAATATATAGAAGTTTTGAAGGAAGAGGGAAGAGAAATCCCAAAACTTGACATCCACCCACCAAAAAAAGTCATTAAATGCTCCAAAATTGGTATGGATGACCCTATAAGCCCATCCCTTCATGTCCTTTAGCTTGTTGGAGAGTAAAAATATGCTCATGCCTTCATTAATGCATTTTGGCTCACCTGCAGTACGTTGCATTTTGAGTTGAGAGAGTTTCATGTCCTTTTGTCCCATCTACTCCACCTACTTTTCATATTTTAATGTTTCATGATGAAGTACTCTAAAATACGAATCCAACAAGTATAATTTTATTGGATTTGGTGCCCTGGGGAGTGAGTTATGGCCATTCGGGTTTCGGGACTTGCTTTGCTTGATTCAGTTTGTGACCACCGCCGCAGCTAGCAAGAACTCAAACCTCGATCACTCTCTACTTTTTCTTGCTTGCTTTGGAGGATCTCGAGATGCCTTTTCTTCATTTCCAGCTCGTCATGTTGCTCAAAGCATTCAGCTCTATGCCTTCTCTTTCACCTTTTTGCCTTCGGGTTTACAAAGCATGACTTAGCTCGGGGTTTGAACCGGCCACTACTTCGTAGTTGGCGAGGGTCGTATCCCGCATTACTCTCTTCGCTACCTTTTTTATGCGCAGGCTTACATGACTACTTGACTTACAGGTTTCGACCCCCACAACTTCACGGTCTTCGTGAGTTGTTTCCCCACACTACTATTTTACTTTCCTTCTTCGTGGGTTTCTAACATGACTTAACTTGTGATTTTTTTGAGCTTCATTGCTCAAGTTTTGGTCTGCATTACTTACCGCCTTTACCGAGATCAAAAGGCGAGTCACTCACCTTCACCCTTTCATGCTTTTGCGGGGTTTGGGGTTCATGACTACTCTACTCATGGAACCAACCTCGTTTTACTTTGCAACTTCCCCATGTTCAAACCCCGGACTACTCGCCAACTCGCCGAGCTACTCGGCCATGAGCTCGAGAGCTCATCTCCAACTCCATCACATTTTTGAACCTTTGCTCAGTTTCTCCAAAATTTCACTAAGCTGTTGGATCTTTCTGGACTTAAGGAGTTAGGAAAAATGGAGTAGAGCGTCTCTAAAGCCAAATTTCTTTATTTTACCATTTTTTTCAAATTTGGCTAAGTGTTGGATCATAAACATATAAGAAGGGAAATGCCTTCAAATGATTCTAAGTGCCCCCAAAACATGAAAATTACTTGTAATCTCCATATTCTTCATTGAAGCTCCATCAACTGCCCAAGTCTAAGTTTCAAGTTGTCCATTTTTCTCAGTGGTAAAAATGGATAACACATGTATGATCATATAGGAAAACTTTTTCTTTTTGTTTTTGGGATCAGAGAACTCGGGATCATTGAAAAAGAAAATTATACTAGAATTAGATTTGGAAAGTTATTTAGAATTGCTTTGAAAAGATACAACTACCTTGACTTTGAATTTTACGTGAAGAGGCATATTCAAGCTTAGGTTTATCTTTACTAACACATGTTTTAGACAATGTTCATTGCTTTAGGACCTTGATCTGCGACCAAGAGATAAGCTCAAGATTTAATTGATTCAAGGTTTGTATGTATCACCACATTGTTGCCTTTGGTTGGGTCATGTTTGACAAAAGGTTTAGTCATGTTGAATAATCGAAAGATGATACGATAATGAATGGCCAAGGGACATGAACCTTTTTCACGTGGAGGCTAGTCGTGGCAATATGGAGTTTAAGCACTTGTTTGAGGAGGTTTTCTTTGTGAATCCCAACCTGGGTAATTAGGATAGACTGAAAATGAATATGAATATTATGAATGCTTGTTTGGATACAAGTTCATTTTAAGAGGCCTCTAGGAAATTGGAGGTGGAAAATCACTGACGAATATACCTAGAACCAATTTCGCGGGAAAGAAGAATTTTTCAAGATTTCAGAATGAAATGTTTGCCTAGTAGTTTCTTAAGGGTGAGACAATTATTTTGTCAATCAAGTTTTTTGTCACATGGTAACAGTTCTTGTTGTTTCCCGACAACAAACTTGTTGTTGCGACAATAAATAAACCTTGTTGTCACACGACAAGAGTTCTTGTTGCCGCATGACAACTCCGGATGTGCCACACAACAACAAGAGATATTGTCTCATGACCAAAAGTTTCGTTTTGGCACGGAAAGAGCTTTTGATGTCGCTCAACAATAAGATTTTTCGTGCAACAACAATAGTTGTTGTCCTGTGACAATAATAGTTATTGTCATTTGACAACATGACTTGTTGTTTTGCAACAACAAGCTTTGTTGTCACATGACAACAACTCTTTTCTATCGTGTGACATGTCGACATTGTCACACGACAACAAGAACTCTCGTCATGTGACAGTAAGGTTTCTTGTTGTGTGACAACAAGCTTGCTATCGTGTGACATCAAAAGTTGTTGCCATGTGACAATAAGGCTTGTTTTCATGTGTCAATGAAAATTGTTATCGTGCGATATCAAAATTTTATTTTCGTGTGACAACTAAAACTTGTTGTCATGCATCCCGATACCAGAACCCTAATATTTCCCTATAGATACCCCTCCAGCCCTCATTTTTCACACTTCATGAATCACAATTTTTCTTTGTTCTCCTAGCACTCACGGTGTACACGTCTCGTAACTCCCGGTGCAAAGCAACACTTAGGTCTTGATTATTTCATTGTTTCATCCTTCACTCTCAATTCTCATGTTGTTAGGGGCTTCTAAGTTTTTAACTACAGTCTACATCATGGCAATGAAGCTCAAACTAACCAAGCAACCGCCCTACCCAAGATTCAATACAGGAACTTAATGTGCCCACACATTCATGCAGTCTTGCAAATGAATGAAGGTTACAAGGAATGGGTACATGCTTGTGGGTTCGCAGGACTGGTTAACATGTCGCAGTTCGAGACAGTCATAAAATTATGAACTACCTCCTCTCGTCATTTAATCCACAAGATAGACAATTCACTGTGATTATGCCGAGATGGATGTACATTTAGGTTCAGTGTTGATCTTGCTGATATTCATCGATTGACAGACCTTCCTTTTAAAGATTTTGCCATTGTTACAACCAAAGAAACTATGACAGAAGATGATAAGATTTTCCTCGAATCTTATTACAATTTCCATGTTGATGGTACGTGTAACGTGCTTTAATTTGTAACATTTTAATTTTGATATAAATTGTGGTTAATAACTTAATTCAACATCCAATGATTTTTTTACTGTTAGAAATCAATAATATATAATGCGGAATAATTCCTCATAATTGCAATAATAAGAAGTATGAATAGAATTACAGAAACGAAATATGCACAACACGAAGACAATATTTAACGTGGTTCACCCAATGTGGCTACATCCACCAAGAACACTTGCTCAGATTTTATTACAAGCCAATAGTCTTCACAGTTACAATAATCAGATCTTGTTTGGAGCTGCGCTCAACAAACCCTCCCGAATTCGCACTTGAATTCACACACACTATTCACCTTCACAAAAAAACTCATATAAATCCTATTGTATGTCCATCTATTTATAAGTACATCAATAGGTAGCCGAAGAGGTAGTTTTACAAAAAAATGGGTACCAAAAAACCATGGGCCCAAAACAACTGTAACGGTTACCCATTACCCATGGGTTAATAAACCACCCATGAAAATTTGCTTCGGGGGCTTCACCCCCGAACCCCCTTGACCCACTCACCGGCGAGCGGGACTACCATAAAAATATCCGAGTGTAACACATGGAAGGTGTACCAAACTCTAACATGAAAACAGGCTCCACAAACATAACAATCTCCCACTTGGAGATTGATTTCCACTGAGCAAGCTTCTCAACCCTTCATTGTCATCTGTGAAGGCCAACCAAATTTGAACATAGATTTAGTTTATCCCTTGTGACCACCTTGGTCATCATGTCTGCAGGATTCTGACTGGTATGAATCTTCTCCAACTTCAACTTATCTTCCTCCAAAGTTGTCCTAATGAAGTGATATCTCAATTGTATATGCTTCGTCCTGGAGTGGAAATCAGAGTTCTTAGCTAGGTGTATAGCACTCTGACTATCACTATGCAACTTACATTCCTCCTGCTTATGCCCCAACTCCTCAAGCAATTGTTGTAACCAAATCATCTCTTTGCTTGCCTCTGTGGTAGCAACATACTCAGCCTCCATGGTTGACAAAGCCACCAGCTTTTGTAGTCATGAAATCCAGCTCACTGTTGTCCCACCTACATTGTAAATATAACCTGTCATGCTCCTCCTGCTGTCAACATCTCCAGTCATGTCTAAATCTACATAACCACGTAAAGTGGTGTCTGATCCACTATAGCACAAAATTTTCCCCATGGTCCCTCTCAAATACCGAAGGATCCACTTTACTGCTTGTCAATGCTCTTTACCTGGATCACTCATAAATCTACTCACAACTCCCACTGCATGGGCAATATCAGTGCCTACTCGCACACCATAGCATACATTATATTGCAACATGCTAATGAGTAAGGTACCTTGGACATCTGGTTTCTTTCCTACTCTGTCTTGAGACACTGCTCCTTTGATAACTTAAAATGGCCTGCCAAAGGAGTCCCAACCGGTTTAGCATCCTACATGTTAAACCTATCCAATACCTTCTTAATGTACTCTTCCTGAGATAAAGTCAGCTTCCGTTCCTTCCTATCCCGAGTTATCCTCATACCAAGGATTTGTCTGGCTACCCCCAAATCCTTCATATCAAAGGATTCACTTAGTTGTTTCTTGAGTACTTTTATTTCCTGCATGTTTTTACCTGCAACCAACATGTCATCAACATACAAACACAGGATAATATAACTTCCATCCTCAAATTTCTTTGTATACACGCAATGGTCAGAATGACATCTAATATAACCTTGCTCCATCATGAAGCTATCAAACTTATTATACCATTGACGTGGAGCTTGTTTCAGGCCATACAAGCTCTTCTTTAGTTTGTACACCATCTCCTCTTTACCTTTGACTTCATATCCTTCTGGCTGTTGCATATATAGCTCCTCCTCCAAATCACCATGGAGAAATGCAGTCTTTACATCTAATTGTTCTAAGTGCAAGTCTTCTTCTACCACTATTCCAAGAATAGTTCGATAAAAATCATTTTTACTACATGATACAAAATCTCATCAAAGTCTATACCTTGTTTATGTGCAAACCCCTTGACCACCAACCGGGCCTTATATCTTTTCTTTCCTCCTTCTTCATCTTTAACTCTATACACCCACTTATTCTACAATGCTCTTTTGCCTTCCAAAGAGCTTCACCAAATCCCAAATCTGGGTTTTCCATGAGAGACTTATGCTCCTCATCCATGGCTTGCTCCCACTTCTTACTAACATCTACCCGCATTGCTTCATCAAAGCTATTTGGCTCTCCACTATCAATGAGTAATAAATAATAAAGAGAAGGATAAAAACATTCAGGTTCCTTTCTTACCCTAGAAGACCTCCTCACTGTAGGATTTTGGGGTTCTTATTGAGTAGGTTTCTGAACTGATTCATGGGTCACTGTCCCATCCGAAAGATCCTCTACCACTGCATATTCTTTCTTGGAATCTTCCTGTTTTCCTGCAACTGTTGCTTATACATGAATTTCTCATTAAAGACCACATCCCTAGACCGAATGATTTTCTTGTCCTTAATACTCCAACATTTAAATCCAAAGTCATCACCATCATAACCAATAAAAGTGCATTTTTTGATTTAGCCTCTAACTTGGTCCTATCATCCTTGTTAATATGAACAAACACCTCACATCCAAAGACTCTAAGAAATGAGTAATCAACTTTCTTACCGTACCAAGCCTCCTCAGGTATGCCTCCATCCAAGGCACTTGAGGGTCCTCTGTTTATCAAGTACACAGTTGTGCTCACCGCTTCTGCCCAAAAATAAAGAGGCAATCCTGCATGTATCCTCATGCTCCTAGCACGTTCCATTATTGTTCTATTCATCCTTTCTGACACCCCATTCTGCTGCGGGGTTCCTAGAACCATCTTTTGCCTGTGGATTCCATTCTTAGAACAATAATCATCAAATTCATTGCTGCAATACTCCCCTCCATTATCTGACCTGAGACATTTTAACTTAAGACTGTTTCATTCTCTACCAAGGCTTTCCATTTAACAAAAGTATCAAATACATCATATTTGTTTCTAATACAATAAACCTAAACTTTCCTTGTTGCATCATCAATAAAAGTAACATAATAACTTGAGCCCCCAAGAGATGATACCTGAGTCGCCCCCACACATCAAAATGTACCAGCTCTAACTTACTCCCTTTCTTCATAGGTCCAACCTTGAGAAACCTTACTCGCTTTTGTTTCCCATATATGCAGTTCTCATAGAAATCCAAACTTGTTTTTGTATATCCAAGAAAATTCTTCTTTATGATGTCCATGCCCTTATGGCTCATATGACCGAGCCTATATTTCCATAATGTTGTATCTATGCATCTGAAGCCACAAAATTACAATCATTAGTACTATCAATGGTTAAATACAAGGTTCCAACCTTCTTACCTTTTGCCACCACAAGAGCACCCTTGGTAACCTTCCAAGATTTAGTTGTAAATATCACAGTACAACCATCACTTCCCAATTGCCCCGCCGATATCAAATTTCTCCTTAATGTAGGCACATGTCTGACATCCTTCAATAGCCATGTATTCCCATTCTACATCTTAACTTGAACAAAACCTTTTCCAACTATACTACAAGGCTCATCATCACCAAGAAAAACATGCCCAAAATCCCCTTGAACATAATCAACAAAATAATGCCTATGTGGAGTAGCATGAAAAGAAGCCCCTGAATCTAAAACCCAAGATTCATTAATATTATGTAAAGAAAGAATCAAAGCATTCTGACATACATTACCCGATGCCACATTTGCCTCCTTGTTTTCTTCCTGTTGTTTCTTCTTGTCCCGAAGCTCCCAACAATCCTTCTTTGCATGCTCGGACTTTCCATAGTGCAGATATTATCTTACTTTTAGATTTTGACCTTGCCCGATGCTTTGATTTTCCACGGTTTCCTCTATTCTTCTGTCTCCCTCTAGTTTCCATTGTCAAAGCATTCCTTGAAGTAGAAGATTCACTAGATCATTTTCTTTGGATTTCCTCACTTAGAATCACCCCTACAATATCCTCAAACTTCAATTTTGAGTTAGCAAGAAATCGAGTTACTTATCGCCATTACAGTGCTATTCCAACTCTCGTAAAGAGCACATAACTAATAAAGCCCTAATTTCTTCATCAAATTCTATCAGAACTTGAAGCTAGCATATTTACAACCGTATTAAAATCATTTAGATGATCTCATTTCTTGAACCATTCTCACACATCTTCATATTAAACAATTTTTTCATTAAAAATATCTTATTAGAGGCAGAGGGTTTTTCATACAACTTCCCTAATGCATCCATCATTTCTTTTGTAGTCTTTTCCTTTGAAACATTAAATAATACCAAAGATGCAAGACACAACCGGATCGTTCCAAGTGCCTTCCGATCCAACAAATCCCATTCCACATCTGTCATACTCGAGGGTTTGTTCACCTTCTCAGACAACGGAGTATAAATATCCTTCTGATAAAGGTAATCTTCCATCTGCATCTTCCAAAGACTGAAATTCTGCCCATTGAATTTATCAACCCTAGATCTTCCATCATCTACCATAGTTCCCACTCAAGTTAAAAACTTTTCCTACGATTCAACACTTCAACAAACTAAACCAAACTCTGATACCAATTGTTAGGAATCAATAATATCTAATGCGGAATAATTCCTCAGAATCACAATAATAAGAAGTGTGAATAGAATTACAGAAATGAAATATGCACAACACAAAGACACTATTTAACGTGGTTCACCCAATGCGGGCTACATCCATCAAGAACACCGCTTAGATTTTATTACAAGCCAATGTCTTCACAGTTACAATAATCAGATCTTGTTTGGAGCTACGCTCAACAAACCCTCCCGAATTCACACTTGAATTTGTACACACTATTCACCTTCACAAAATACACTCATATAAATCCTATTGTATGTCCATCTATTTATAAGTACATCAATAGGTAGCTGAAGAGGTGATTTTACAAAACAATGGGTACCGAAAAACCATGGGCCCAAAAATAGCCCATAACGGTTACCCATTACCCATGGGTTAATAAACCACCCATGAAAATTTGCTTCGGGGCTTTGCCTCGAACCCCTTGATCCGCTCACCGCGAGCGGGACCACCTTAAAATATCCGAGTGTAACACATAGAAGGTGTACCAAACTCTAACATGAAAACAGCTCCACAAACATAACATTTACAAGAAATGTCAACAAATCAAGACGAGTAGATACGCAATGATTTGTACTTGTCAAATAAGATAAAAGATGATATTGCAAATATTGGAGTTTCTGAAAAACCAATTGTTTGTACCACTAACTATATCCTTGGTCTTTATTTCAAGGCATATTATAATTTAAAAGGTGAACCCACTCCTACTTGCATGAATGACCAGATGAAGCAATTTTCAATTCCAATTGAAGAACAACATGTTAATAAATTATATTTGATGTTAGTAAGGTTATTGATTATTCACTTCTATTACAAATTACATATGGATGTTACTAACATTATGTACTTTTGTTTGCATCTTTACCTTATGCAGAAATTATTTTTGGAGGCCCTTCCAAAAAAAAGTAGCAGCAAGAGGAAGAGGCCAACAACATGCCAAGGCGTCGGGAGATTCCCAGTCCGACATGGAAGCTCACTCATCACCTAACCCTCAATCATTTGCATTAGTAAAACGATAGAGACGTAATACCCTTAACATTCAATATTGGTTTTTTTACATTTTACCATTTAGTATTTACCATTTACCATTTTGATTTAACATGTTGCAGGGACTTTGGACTATCCTCCACTTTTACAACAAGCATCACCCACTCACTCAGTCAATTCATTCATCTGTTGATGTTCAATCGCAACAAGTGCAACACCCTGCTCCACCATTCCTATCACCCATAGGTCCAACACAATCATTTCAAACTTAGACATGGCCAATACATGTTCCTCTCAACAAGGTATAAATTGTTTTTTTGTGTAATTTTTAACAATTTTTTATATAAGTTAGTAATGATTTTGTTCTTGGACTTGACAGTGCATTCAGTTCATCGTCATCTATTCAAATGATGCCACCTCCTCCACCAATACCACCATTCCTAATTCAAAGTTCCAATAAGAGGTAAAAATACCATTGGTAAACGCATGACACTTCCGGCCCCTAGCGGGACACTGAACATTCCTTCGAATTTCCCAATATCTCTTTCGGTGGCTTGCCCAACACAATGGGAAAATTAGTTTTAAATCAAATAAATTTAGATGAAGATTTTTTGGGCATTGATAACAATGACCCAACAAGTTTTTTTGATACACACGATATGATTCAAGGCCCACAAGTATATTTCCATTTGATGTACTTTATTTAACATTGATACATATCAATTTCTCGTCAATTTTTAATTTTTATCACATCCAATTTTAATATGAATTTATTTTATCACAAATAGGATCAGGGCACACACAATGACAACAAGAGGCAACATAGGTACCTCAAGCCTCAATCCCCCATCCTCTCCATCGGCATCATCCTCTTCGGATAGTGACTAGTTGATATCATTTTCTTTAGATAGCTTGATTGGTTATGATTGTGAAGCCCATGTCAAAGAGTTTGTTATGCCTCATATAAGTCAGCTCATACAATGGGAGTGAAGGGATAAAGTTTTAATCAAAGAGATAAAGAATCATTTTGATAACCATAGCCAAAGGTATAGTTTATATGTTGCAGTCCAAAATCATCCTACTAAGATAGATGCCTTACTCAACCAAGCACAAGGCGAGACTGTCACATATAACAACAATTATCAAGACAATGTTTTAGATAAATTTTTGAATAAATTAGAAAATATTAATGTTGAAGCCAGGCATATTTCAACAAATGGTCAAAGGACAAAGATTTGGTGGAAATTGCAAATGTTGAAAGAGATAGAGTTGTTGTAAGTATTATCAATTTGAAATCATATTTTTATTACTTTCTAATTTTAGTAATATGTTTTAATTGAGCTCAATGTTTTTGTTGCAGTTGAAATATGAAAACTTAAAAATTCAAGCAAAGGTGTTCCAAGTTCACTTGGAAACAACTAAGAAAAGTTTATCCTCAACAATGCAACTTAAGCAGACTATTGTTTTGGTTAACAAGCAAAACAATACTCTTAAGTGGATTATTAAAGAGAATGACATGGATGCGGAGATTTTGTTCAAGGAAAAGGCAACTACAGATCCTTCTTTGTTATCCCATGGAGATGCTTCAAAGGAAGATGAAGCAATTGTAAAGAATTTAAACATTGTTGTGGAGGATCTTGTTAGTTCTGGAATTCTTGAAGCTAGAGAATAGAGGAGCGCCAACCATTGGGAAAAGTGACACAGAAGTCACTACAAAAACTGAAAAGGAAAGTGCCAGTGGGTGTGGGGAAGCTGTTAATGTTTGAGCATATAGTACAAGTGTAAATGTATTTGTTGAAAAGTGTTTACAGAACTTGAAACTTGAAAAAATTTTGGAAGTTTGAATCTTGAAACTTGAATATTTGTTTAATTTGAAGAATGTTTAAAGTTGAATATACGTTGCAATGGTTTTACTTTTCATGGAATCTCATTTTTTACACGTATTATGTTGCAATCTGGAATTTATATTTTGTTATATTATATATATAGAAATTCTAGATTGTGAATATTGATATCAAAATATGTATGGAATGCATTTGCTTTAATGTTGAAAGTTTAATTATTTACAATGCGATGTTTTTTATGGAATGTCAATTTTTTTCATGTAATTTAATTGACTACCTAATTTCACATGATCTGAGTACCTTCAATATTTCAAGTAATGATTTTCTTCCACTTAATACAATAAAATCTTCTTCTCTCTACTTGTAAAATTTGAACTATGTAACAGGTTTCTTCACATTACCTCTGTAACCCTTCTTAAAATCCTTAGGAAGAATTAAATAACATGATTTTCCTTAGGAAGTCGAAGAATCACCTATGTGTAGTGTGCACATTGCAATGGTTATGGAATCTCATTTTTTACATGTATTATGTTGCAATCTAGAATTTATATTTTGTTATATATATATATATTCTAGATTGTGAACTGTACTGATATCAAAATATGTATGGAATGCATTTGCTTTAATGTTGAAAGTTTAATTATTTACAATGTAATGTTTTTGATGGAATATCAATTTTTTACACGTAATTTAATTGACTACCTCATTTCACATGACTTGAGTACCTTCAATATTTCATGTAATGATTCTCTTCCACTTAATACAACAAAATATTCTTCTCTCTACTTGTAAAATTTGAACTTTGTAACATGTTTCTTCACATTACCTCTGTAACCCTTCTTAAAATCCTTAGGAAGAATCACATAACAATTTTCCTTAGGAAGTCCAAAGAATCACCTCTGTGTAGTGCGTGCACATTGCAATGGTTATGGAATCTCATTTTTACACGTATTATGTTGCAATCTAGAATTTATATTTAATCTAGAATTTATATTTTGTTATATATAGAAATTTTAGATTGTGAATAATTATGGAATGCATTTTCTTTAATGTTGAAAGTTTAATTATTTACATCTAATTACGATATTTAAAAAATAGTATTCCAAAAATGCATGTCACAAACACTACATCAAAGCAGTTTGAAAATACCAAAATAAATAAAACATGATTATTATAACTCCAGGTATGATAGGGTTTAAGGTACCTCTAGATGGGTGACAATGTATATGGGCGCAAAATGAGAAATCCTCCTTCGCATGAGCTAGATGACCTTCAAATCTAATCCAAAAATTCAACACGAAAAATGGATTAGTATATAGATGGGTGGGTTTCCTAACAATGTCAGTCTCGAGAAGTGAGAGCTTCCTAGGATGGATGTCAACCCACATTTTGATAAAGAAAAGATGAAATATTGATTGATTGGATGAAGCAAGAAATAGAAACTGAAATGCAATGAAGATAAAGTAAAATACATATGATCTAAGCAAATTAAAGAAAACTAGAACTTGTGCATGTCGACGGTGACACAAGTGTCAAGAATGCAGGTGCCAATTAAATTGACGATGACTAGATCAAGATCAATGTAGAAGTCTAGAACAACGATAGAAAATGCAGATCTAAAGGCCTTGCAAATTAGTATTCCAAAAATGCATGTCACAAACACAACATCAAAGTAGTTTGAAAATACCAAAATACCAATTAAATAAAACAAAATTATTATAAATAATTGTATTTAAATAAATGTAAGTATATATACATGTAACATCTTAAATGATAACTAGAGCTGAAACAATCCATTTTCAATAGCCTCCTCATAGTTGATATTTGCATCTGCAGAATTAGAGGACGCACCAAATCCAATCTCATTACAATTGTATTACGTCTAACTATAAACAATTATATTTGAATCTATTACTATGAAATTGAATACATAACAAAATTTAAAATGTCAAGTGACAAACAATAAATGTAAGGTCAAGGTGATACCTATAAGTTTTGAAATCATATTTAGAGATGAAACAATCCATTTTCAATAGCTTCTTCATAGTCGATATTTGCATCTGCAGAGTTTGAGGACGCACCAATTCCAGTCTCATCATTGAGAAAATTTGTATTTGTAGCTATATTATTTACACCTCTTCTTTCAACAAGGGAATTCCAATGTGCAATTGCTCTATCAAAAGGAAATGTGTCCAAGGAGTAGCGTGAAACATACAACCTCATGCAACTTTCTAGATTTTTATCCAACCTGTTTCTCAGTTTTGATTTTATAAAAGATAAAGCACTGAAAAACCCTTTCATCCTCCACAGATCCCAAAATCATTGTTTGGCACAACTCATATAATCTAAAATATTCATTGATGTCTTCTGTAACACACTACTTTGGTATATTTTTTGCAGAGCCTTGTAATAGCACCACTCTCGTGAGGTTTGTTTAAAAAACGATATATTGGCTAACCATTGTCGTTGCAAAATCAGATGATTGAGACTTTATTAAGTCAATATTCAATATACCTTTGATTTCAATACCATTGACCTATGACGTCTTGGTGAAATGATCCATTATTGTACCCATGGATTTATGAAAAAACTTACTTACAAAATCTGCACAACCACCTTCAGTATTCCAAAAATTTGGATTCATCACTCCCATAGCTTCAAGAATTTTATCTTTATTGAAACATTCTCTTATTTTGGATGCTAAGGATTGTGCAATTTTTTAAGTTTTATTCATGTATCAACTGTAACATAGAATCAAACAAAACACGAGTCACATGAACTTCTTCTCTTTCCGATCCTGTAATATCTTGACGTTTTTGCAAACATGCAGTGGTATCTCCCTCCCATTAACATTGATATAAGAGGTGATCATGGATATTAAATCTCAAATAATTATTGGGATTCTTAAGATCCAATAAAACTTTCCAATTATCGAAAACAGGTGTATCAAAACTTTCTTGTGACAAGTACAAGTTATCAAGATTTTGACATACCCATTTCTCAGCCGTATAAAATCAACAATATAGATGGATCTCTCTTGTGCATGTTTCATCAATGTATTGATCTCCTTCAACATTGGTAGAATGCCAACCAATGTAAGCAATGTTTCTAGATCCATTAAATGGAACAACAAATCCTTAGCCCTATTGTCAACTTCATGATGATATTTGTGCATGAAACCAACCAACAATGGATACTCCTCATGAATTCTACATGCAGGCTCATACAAAGAAATCCACCTTGTATCAACATCCTTTAGCTTTTTTCCATCTGTAATTCCAATTGCAAATTTTTGAAACTCAAGAAATTACTTTGGACTGCTTGACATATAGGCATGCAGTTCTCTAATAAGGTCTTCTACTTTTGCAACATTTTCAAAGTTGTTAACTATTTTATATGCTAGATTCATTCTATGAGCCATACAATGAATTACAAGCATATAAGGGGCTATTTTGTTTGCAATCAAACACACATCCTAGTTCGATGACCTTACATGAATGATGCACCATCTACACTAACACATACCAACTTTGTAGCAATTTCATAATCAGTCATGCCAACAATATCTTTCAAATGAGAAACAACTATTTTATATAGGTTTTCAACATTGCAATTTTCAACCATTTTTGTACACCCAACAGATGTGGTGTCCTTATATGATTTTCTAAAGTATAAACGTGGATACATACCCATGCGGTGTTGTCAATTATTGTTACTTCATCAATTGATAGAGAGATAAACTTTGCATTTTTACACTCTCTTTCAAATCTTCCTTCTCAATCATTGCAAGGCATTTAGCCATTTCCCATGCATTGTTGTCTGACCAATGAGACTGAGGAATGTTGTGCATTCCATTATATTGATACAAAACTTTGAAATCAATGAAATCTGAAATCAGCTCTTCCCTTCTTAAGGATGTGGAATATAGTAGAGAATTGTATGCTTTTAGCATGCAAATTTGATTGATTCATCTTACCAATTTGTGATGTGATTGTTCCACCTTTTCCATGAGATGTCTGCATCTTTTCTGCTCAACTTCATACTCTATTGCATATTTAACATGCATACATTATTTTTCAATTTTCCATCTGTGTGTTTTTATTTTTTGGCCATCCTCCCATTGTACAATCACATATTGTTTTCCACAATGTTTTTCAATTGTGTCCAACTTTAGTTGCATTTTTTGTTGCTTTCCCAATTTCCAAGTACATATTGTACATGTACATTCAGATGGGATATCTTCAAAATTAGTTGGTTGTACAAGTTTGATAAAAGGAAATTTGGCAGCCCACTCGAACTTATATGTCCTCCCAAGTGTCCACATATTCTTGTTTGCTTTCAAAGTTTTACTTTTACGAGCATAATTTTTAGGAATATCATGATCATCTAGTTTCCTCTTTCATGAACCAGAATTTTCATTTGATTTTGGTGTTACATTTTGTTGAGTATTTGAGATATCTTGATGCACTCTGGTTGCACCTCACAGAATATCTTCAAGCTTTGGCATCTCAACAAGAATATCTTCAAGCTCTGGCATGGTGTCATCATAGGTATCATTTGGTTGATATTGTGTTGAAGCCATGTCCACTTTAATAATACCTTCCACACAGTTTGTACTATGATTGATTCTAGTGGCTAGTTGTATGGGTGTTGGTGGTAGTTGTATCGTAGCAACAGAGTTTCCAAAATACTTGAACAATGTTGACTTTTGAGATATTTTTGTTACCTTTTGGGTCTTCTGAGCACTAGCAGCTTCCATTGAGTACTTGATTTGGGAACCGATCGCCTTGTGACTCGAGTCGAAGTTGAACCCTTACCATTCGTCACTTAGCCTTGTTGCATGTCAGTGTACTCTGAACCCTTGTCGTGTGCAATGGACTATGAACCCTTGTCGTGCGTCAATGGAGTTCAAACCCTTTGTCACGTCAATGATCTTTGAGAAATTTCCATGTGTCATTTAACCTTTGTTGCGCATCAACAACCATCTATTATCACCCGTCATGCGCAACCCTCTCTTGTCACCTTCAAAGCCAACCCTCTCTTATCGCACGCCAATAATCCTTTCTGTCACATGTCAACAACACTAGTTTGTCACCAATCTGCAAAATCTTCTTTGTCGCGCGTCGAGTAAGCCTTTCTTGTCGTCTCGTCTTCAAAACTTGACTTGTCGCACATCTGTAATAATCGGTCTCGATCCACATTCGTCTGGTGGTACTTCACAAGTTCATGGTACTTGATTATTATTCGGACGGTACCTCAATAAGTTAGTAGTAAGTTACTAGTATACTACCCAAATGAATTACCTAGGTTTATATAGGAGTAGTTTTCAATAGTAGGCAAAGCCGACCCCTAAAAAATTTATATTGGAAATTTTAGGTGAACAGTACACTGACCTGCTCCAAAAATTCACCTTTTCAAATTTTCCTAAAATGGAATATTTTCCAAATTACGAATATTCGCCACTAAAAAAATCCTTGTTTGGATAGCGAGATAAGAGATAGTCTTTAGATGAATCGGGACAAGTGTCAAGAAGGCAATAGATAATACTAACGTTTAAACCTTGTAAGAATAAATGAGTTATTCGATCTATAGACACCCTATGTGGACAAATTTATAAGGTTGTTGTCATTTAAGAAAACTAACATCGCCCTTGTCAATTAATGGTGTATCATATTCATTGTTTGTTCCCTCGTCCTTATATCACTCTAAACTCCACTCTCCTCAAAGCACAACTAGATCTTATCCAATCCCAATATGATCTCTTCCCTCCTTGGCATGCCATCCATAAAATGGTCGTTTATCAAGAACTCCAAAAGACACTTACTCATTATAATGAACAATTGCAATCAAAACTTAGTAAAAGTGACGTGAGGAACAACAAAGAATCTTATAACAGGAACAAGAAAAGCAAGATGTTCTAGACTTTAGCCCCCTATGGGGAAGGAATGAATCCTTGGAATAAGTGATTTCATACCAACTTGTATCAAAATATATTAGTTGTAGTATGACTAGTTGTAAGTGCCACTTGTAATTGTATGCAACTACACTCAACTAGAACTTCTTGGCCATTTAGCTCGTAATTGCTTCAACATGTTCAAAAGTGTAAACATAAATTGGAGATTAATTTGATTATATAGTATTATAGGACGGAGGATGATATTTGCATTCAAGCTTATTGCTTAGCACCACCTTATTTGATAACATATAAACCCCTACCTATGAGTGAGTTTCATTTCAATGTGTGAAAGAGATTAGTTAGTTTTTAGATTCAATACTCCGTCCATTTTGTTTAATTCATCCTAGAGATATCCAAAGTTCTTATGTGATTGAGAAACCAAAGCGATTTGTGATGGTTTAGATCTACTTTACAAAATTCTTGGGTTATTGACGTCATAATCCACAAAAACGACATCATATTTACTTGGGCCACAAATAGGTCTTATTCTATTCAAATGCCATGACAATATAATTCAAAAGTTTGTAATTTTGTTTCAAAATCATACATTTTAAATCTTTGGTCTTTGAAGCGAGCGAATGAATGATTTTAATAACATTCGTGAGACCAAATAGTCTATGGGACCCAAAGCTGCAATTGAAGTGTACAAAGCCACCCCAAGAGTTGCCCTAATAGTTTTGCATAGAATCCATTGTTTTTTTGATGTTGCATCTCTTGTTATGGATCTTGACCAAAAGATTCATTATTTTGACAAGTCTTTCTTCCTCAAACAAGGATGGTAGGTTTTCTACTTTCAAACTGTCATCATACTTGATACAAATGTCATTATATGTTGTGCACTCCATGATGTAGTGTCATTCGATTCCACTACCCCTTTGTCACAAAGCATGTATGTTCTCTCTTCCCACTTTTTTTTAGGAGACGTCCATCTCTAGGTTTCACACCTAAGATGGTGTGAACTAGTTCTTAATTGGGTCATCAACATTATTGATTGCATTTGATTTTTGCCCCATAAGTGGGCCTTTTCCATGTGGTTGCAAGTTGGATTAAATTCTTTAATGTAGTATTTTTTCTTCCACCCAAGTTGTGGTTCCACATGCCTATCTTGAATTTTTCTTTCACGTATTTTTATTTCATCATTAGTGTTTGGACACTCTTGCATGTTAATATTTTATTTGCTCATCCATTTGATGTTTTGTTTCATCCATGTGTTTTCCCTCCTACCTAGGTTTTTCTGCTAAAACCATTCTAGGCCACCTATGAACTTCCATGCTTTGTACCTTTTTCAAATAAGTTAACAGTTGAATTATGGTTGATGCATGCTTTTGAACTCACTAAACTCTTATTTTTCATCAATACATGAAAGAAAATGACAGTTTTGTTAGTGTAGGATTTATTTTCCTTGCTTTATTTGTATTATCCTACTCGAGATATTCCACCTCACTTGGAGTTTCCCTACACTTATGGGATATGTTTGCTTAGGTGTACACTTGACTACACTATTCTAGGTGTTGGTTACCACTTGACTACACTATTCTAGGTGTGAGTCACCACTTGACTACACCATTCTAGTTGTTAGTTACCACTATTCTAGGTAGAGATTGCCTTGATTCTAGGAGGAGGTTACACATTCACCTCCTATATGTACATCTCTTGCATTATTCTATTTGATTGTAAGAGCTATTTCTGTGTTATTGCAATTATCTTTCTTGCATTTTCATATTTTTGCAGTCTTGTATGCTTACATTGTTTTGTCTTGGAACAATTCACGTCTCGCATCATTCACTTGTGCAATCTTCGAACTAGTAGATCCAGAGCGCTTCTCCGATAAGTTTGAGATTTTAAAAACAACGAGTAACATATGAGATCACCTTTAGTTGGTAAGGCGCCACTAGTTGGACATCAGCCAAAAAAGCATAGCCCTGAATTAGACACAAGGTTTTCACCATCCATAACATTAGTGAGTGAGGTTTCTGAAATCAAATGTGTTATAGCTTTTTCATTGACGTTTCAGATCACACTTTGTGATCCATCATCAGGATATGCTGCACAATTTGAAATACTAACAAATGCGATTTGAAATGTTATTGAAAAAGTATCCTTCCTAATGATAGATCAAACTTGTATCATTTTCGATGACAGATCACGGAGTGTGATTTGAAACATACATTGATGAAAAAGTATCTATCCTGATGATGGATCATAGAGTGTGATTGGAAACATTGATGAAAAAGCTGTAACAGTTGATTCAGAAACCTCACTCACTATAACCCTGAATGTCAAATGTAATACGAAAGTCATGGCAAATTTTAAGACAATATCAAGGAATTTCATTTGCCATTATTTTCATTTAGCATTTCAGATGCAGGATTGTTTATTTTGGTCTTTGTCCAACTATTGGCCCTTTTTCAACTTCTAATGGTCGTCCCCTACCAGCACGCGCCTGATGCATCTTCTCTCCAAACATGAAGGAGAGACTGTTTACCATTGAAAAATAAGATTGACATTACATCCAAATAAGTAGCTGCTATCTGTGGGCAATAGCGTTTCCTTTCTATTATCAAAGCTTTGATAGTTCTAAGATTTCTAAACCCAATGGCAGAAACAATGCTGTGGATCAATTAATATTATTTTACCTGCATTTAGACATTAGATAATGGGAAAAAATCCTTCCCTACTTCAAATATACAGATGGGGAGAACTGGTAAATTTACATCATGTTTTTTTATGTTCTGTTCCTGCAACGTATTGTAATCTTCACTTCAAAAATTCTGCCTTCACCAATCATATTGCCTTCAACCTCTGGTGAATTATAACAATAGCAGCATTTACCACCCCTTACCAATTAGCCACAACCAATCACTGATAACACCTGTGGTTATCCCCAGTAGCAAAAATACAACTAATAAATTTCCAAGGGCATTTTGTTCAGGTCCCTGCAATATTCCCAAACATTGATTAGTGGGCAATCTGAGAATCAATATAATTTATGAGACTTTTAGTGAGAAAAGGAAAGAGAAGGATATGGTGAAACCTTATATCCCCTTGGTGCAAGGGTAAATACACAGATGGTAAGGTATCCATTAGACAAGCCCAGAAAAATGCATAGCACTAACATCCAGCCTTGGTCTCCATACTTTGCAGTGAAATAGAATGCAGGGATAAAGCTTAGGCGAGAAAATGCTGCAATTGTTAGCCATGGCCTTCTTTCCAGCTTGAGAACCTTGATCAGGGGAATGTATCTACCAATTAAATCTCCAACATTGAACATTGCTATTAAAGTTATAGCATACCTGTGATAAAAATGGAAGTCGTATGACAGTTTCAAATAGTCATATTGTTTCCCAATTTGACAGCCAAAGAAATCTTTAATTCCAGAGTCTTGTAACTATCAGAGATCTAATTTAACATTGATACAATACTGATATTAACTTGTGAGCCTTCACAATTTATTTATTTCAGACACAATGGAAGCAACATAGCATGGGTTGAATCTTCTTCTATCTTTTTCGTTTTTCTTTTTATCTTTAAAGAGGCTATATGCTATTTTATGTTGTTGACCAGTGTTCTATTATGCACAAAGTTACTGGTGAGGTTGTTTACCTGGACAAGGCTATATGGTAAATATTAAATACTGTTAGTTTTACACAGATGTTTCTTGGATCATGCAAAACATTTTAAGAGAATAACCGTACTCACTGAAGCTTATTCACTGGTGATATAGGCATATTGCAAAGAGGTAATGCATTTAACTCATTCTTTTAGCAAATTCTCGGCAAGCTTTTGTTGTAGAGGGTTTTAAAATGTCTTTAATTCTGATTCCTCGTACAAGGATTAAGTGTTGAAGTGGGGGATTGGTTCTAGGAATAAACTGGGATTTTAATGAAACCATGGTTGATCAAGGTAACAGATGGTGATAAAATTCTGATCAGATCCAAAAACTCTTGTAGCTCAACTTGTCAGGGCATAACTTCACAACTTCAGCACTAAACGACCCCATTTAAAAACCGTCAGGAATATTAGGTCGTGTACATCACGATGAAAATGTGCCTAGCTTTGATCGGAAAATTTTGGACCACCCCAGCCCCCCAAAAAACTACTCTGGAAGGCCCACAAATTTTAAAATACAGTTTTGAACCCAATGGTATAACTGCCAAATTCATTTGTCCTTATCCGCCAACTCAGTTTGTCCTTATCCATGCATAACAGATGACTTTGTGGATTCCCAAGGTGGAATGCTTCATCTTCCCCTATGAGTCACTTCGTTTCTTGATGTACATGGTTGTATACATTGAAGCGCTTTAACTGAAGGGGTGGAATGTGTAGTTTTGTAACAAAGCATCTCTTTGCAGAGATTGCCACCATTCTGTTAAATAAATCTCATTTTTGATAAAACTCTCATTTACATTGTAGTATATATCATCTGTATTAATTGGATTCATTTGCCTTTGTTTTAATGCATTAATACACACCACATTAAGTTTCTGCAATTTTGTGTGTTGTCCATCGGATTGCTAATTAAATTTGGATCAATGGTTCCCAAACTTAGTCTCAAGTTCCACAATTATGTCTACCACTTCAGTTTAGGAAAAAGTTTCAGATCTTTGTCTCCACTTATGGGAAGAGTAGGTTTTGGGAAAAATTAAGAATAGGCTTGGCTGCTACTTGGGCATGGATAAGAGGAATGCTCCACAAAGGGGCTACTGCTGCAATTTTGGAGCCCGGGTGGTCCGTGGAAGTTGAAAATTCTCGCATGGTATAATATGGAATTTCCCTCTAAAATATAATCCTGCGCTGATTAAGAGAAAACGAATTTCTGCAGCTGAAGATATGCAACAGGTTAAGAGCTTTTTATTGGCATGCGGCAGCATGCATGCAATTGAAACTTTGTGAACACTACAATTGCAGCCATTTTGAAAGAAATAAAATTATCCATCAGACCATAGTAGTTCAGTTACTGCTCCTCAACTAACGAGACATCACAGTCAACTTGAGCCTTGAGCAAGGCTTTGTCTGTACATATGTAGAGTATTATCTTCATTATTTATCTTGTAATTATCTTTGCAGGTAACATAGATGAAAACCCTTCTAACACCATGCATGCACATAAGCTAAATAGTCTTCATACCTTTGTGATTGTGATATTACATGATCCTCTCATATTGTTCTTCTGTGGCAGGTATGCTGTATAGGTGTATTTCAGTTTTTATTGTATGCATGCATTGCATGTTATATTGCTAAATTTGGACTGCATGCATGTGTTGTATTCTATGCAACATTGCTAATTTTGTATCCTATGCCATATTGCTATTTTGTATTGCCTGTGATACTGCTATTCTAATATATTTGTAAACTCTTCAGTGACATCTAATGAAGAGTGTTTAGGATGTAATGCTGCTACCAACTCTTATGTTTCTCCTTGTTACCGTTGTGCATGGTCCCATATCATTTGGTATGATGTCTTATTTTGGCCTGTGCAACTGCGAAGCCTTATCTGTCCTTGGTTCAAATTCCCACTTGAATTCGTTATCATCACCATAGCTTCTTTGCTTTCTTGTAACTCCCACCATGTTTCCTAGCTTCTTGTTCACGGATCACTACGAAAAAATTGTAAGCAGATTTTTCTTCTTTGTTTTATTTAAGTCAGATATTTCTATAAGAAGAATCTATGATTTTGAGCACTGAATTAGATAAGGATTAAGAATCAGTATCCTCTACCCAAGATTGATGATTTCATCGATCCACTAAAAGGGGCTAAATTCTTCATCAAAATCAATGTTGCTTCGGGTCATCAACAAGTTCACATGGAACCCAATGATATTTTGTAATGTCCCTTTATCCCATTTGAGAGCTACTAATTGGCCTTCTTGCCATTCCTTCTCCATGGTAAAGAAGTGAGGAAGACGGAGGAGAATCTTGAGCCTCTATTTTCATTATTCTTCTAATATTTTATAATTTCTTTTATAGTTTTCCCCTCTAAATGAGGTTGGTTGGGTTTCATGCCTTTAATAAGGCTTAATGAAAGATTATAATGGTTCATTAGAGGTCGGCCTTTTCTAATTGAGCATTGGCGCCAAAAAAGAAAGATATAAAAGGAGAATAGAGACTTCATTGGCATCTAGCTTGGCGCATTTTTACTATACCTTGGCAAAGAGAGCTAGTTGCTCCTTAGTCATCCACTTGAGGACGAAAACCCTCTTGTGAGGCCTCATTGAAGGACGAAAACCCTTCATGTGGCTTGGGTGAAGGATGAAAACCCTTCATCATCATTTGGCATTGAAGTAGAGAGCTGATTTGAAGATCCTTTTGTCATTTCCAGCTGTTATTGCATTTATCTAGGGTGGAGCGACCTACCTTGGGTAGGGTTTGTAACATTGGTGAAGAATTTGATAAATCTGGTTGTATAATTTGATTCACAATATTTTTAAAGGTCGGAATCTAGAGTTTGGTAATTTTTGGGGCTTTTGTGCCCTAGATATATATTTTTATTTGTGGCTGCAATTTCTAGGGTTTATTTAATTTCCAGCAGTGTGTTCTCTTACTTTCCTTGGTTGATTTGGCTTCTAAAATTCAGTAAATCATATATAAAATATTGGCAAATTAATTGGTGATGTTTTATGGTGATTTTGGCAATTTTTGGTGCAAGTAGAAGTCATTGATTTTATTTTCCAATCTGCTGCAATTTATTTTCAGATCTGCATATTTATTTAAAACCCTCAAAAGGGGTCATTACAATGGTATCAAAGCACGGATCTTCAAAAGGCCTAGGGTTTCAAGTTTGAAGAATTGATGGCACGGAAGGGTAAGATCTCTATTTTTGATGGCACTAACAAACTTTCAGTGAGATCATGGTTGTCAGAATTGGAGACATACTTGCAGTCAAACCCTATGTGTGTGGAGGATGCCCTGGAATTCATCCCTTGTCATTTGGAAGGGATAAGCAAGGATTGGTGGTACTATGTGATAGAGACCCAAGGAGAAGATGTGGTTTGCTTCTTGGATGATTTCAATGAAAAGATCATAGGAAGGTTCGATATGCAAGCTTTCAAGGATGAGTCCCAAGGTAATAGTTCATTGATATTTAATGATATTCCTTTGGTTTCTAATGATTGTATGGGGCAATGTGTTGAAGAAAATTCAGATTTGCATAAGGATAAAAAGGATGAGGTTGGGGACTCAAGCACAAGCCATGAGGATGGTACATGCATGTGTGTACAAAGTATGGATGATTGCATGGCAAAGGTAGCTCCAATTGTTGAAGATAAGTGGCTTCAAGGGGGGCATAGCATCAAAGGGAGCAACACATTGGATAGTGTAACATGGACGGATAGCCCACGTTTTGGTATGTACACTTCCGGATTATTGTTTCCATCTTTGCATTTATTGGGACATGTCTTGAGTAATGATAAGAGGATACTAAAGGAAATGATAAGCTTGCAAGATCCTAATAGCATGCACATGAAGGAATGGGATCCGGGTGATCCTAAAGGAGAATTGGTGAAGAGCTTTCCCCCTCCCAAAGGCTATGGTATGTTTGAAAAGATAATTAATTCCTTCTTTCATTTGATTCATATGTCAGTTGTTATACATGTGCCTAGAAAGGAATTTTGGGATCATGATGATGAATGCATCAAAGACAACTCACCCAAATTGATAAGGGCAAGGAGAGAGAGAATTTCTCCATGAAGGTCGAGGATCACAATAGATGGAGTTGCTGGTCTGTACATAACAGCAGTGAAAGGAAGGTCATTTGAGGGAAATTTCAGCCCTATGAAAGCTCAAGGACATGGGAGTGTTGTCAAGCAAGCATCAAGCAAAGGAGGTAAAAGACTTTGGGTTGTTCTTGATATTCCTTTGTTTTTTGATGATTGCATGTGGAAAATTACTAAAGAATCTTGGAGGCATAAGCAAAATGATGGACATCATGAACAAAGAGGAAGAAAGGAGGACTATGTGCTCTTTCTTATATGGCTGCAATGTTCTCACCTCCACCATCTACAAGACCAATTTGTTTTGCAAAGGAGCCTCAAGAGTGACAACCGGAAAGCAAAAATTCATGGAGGTAAAGTATTTTTCAAATATTTTCTAAGTGTTGGTTCTAACTCAGAAATTTTGAGTTTAAGGAAGGTTAAGGGCAGCTCATTGCTCAAGGGGGTTTCAAATTCATTGCTCCCCAACATGCCAAAACAGTTCGCATTTTTAGAAAGGTATGTTGACTATATTTCATGGCTCTACTCTATGTTCTTGTTGGGCATTTATTCTAATAATCAGCCTATGCCAAGAAGAAGGAAGATAGAAAGTAAAGGGTGTAGCCAAAGATGCAAAGTATGTGCTGATTTCTATGTGAAGGCTGATTTGGGTGTGGTGCTTGGAGTTCAAGGGTGGCATTCGTTGGGAGAACACACTCTCAACTATCAAAGCATGAAGATAAGCCACATAGACAAAGGTAAGAAGGTCTCTATGCAAGGTATGCTTCCGGAAACACTTGAAATTTGTTATTTGGTGGAAGATACCATTTCATGTGAGCCATATTTCTGTCCTTTATCAAAAATTACAGCGGATTGGAAAGCATTAATTTCAGCTGAGTATGCAAAGCGTAAGTTTGCTAGTGATGTCTTTGAAGGAGAAATAAGAGATGAGAAGTACAAGGTGACAAGCAAGATGGATAAGGTTTGTAACATAAGTATGAAAAACATTATTTTTAGATCTCCTTTCATCATACTTGCTGATTGGCACAAGGAAGCAGCCATAATGAAAGATAATTTTCATATTTTCAAAGCATTATGGGTCACCATTGAAGCACTTTCAGCTATGGTCACTTCAATTGGGAGTGATATGCAGATTTTCAGGTATAGATTGAGCAATTCAAGGAGGTTGGGTGCAGCAGTTGATGGGCAGCCTGGAAATCAAGTTTGGGTGTTCCAAACACCCCACTTGAGGCAACCAAAAGATCTTCTACAACAAGGTAATCTTTCTGGTTCATTAATTTTGAGACACACTTGTTTGTTGCTTCCTCATTTGTGTGATTATTGTGGAAGAATGGAAAATAGTATGGTGTGCATTTCAGAGTATCATAGGACAGCCCATTTGCATGATATAGGAGTGTCTCAAATGCATATTGTTTGGTTGCTTGGGGTCATGATTTGGGTTCCAAAGACCCAACAAATCATTGGAGAAGTTTGGGAAAATGTCCCACTTTGCATTGAAGGAGGAATAAGCATGTTCAAGGCAGCCATTAGAGATGGTAATTTTCAGATTTTCAAAACTCTTCTAATCACCCTTGATGAATGTCCATTTGTTGTCACTTCATTGGATGATAGGATGCACATTTTCAGTCATGTGTTGGACAAATTGTGGGAATTATGGACAACGGTAAGCATGCAACCCGGAATACTTATTTTGGTATTCCAAGTATTTATTTTTGGGGCAAGGAAGGAGTGCAAGAATGTTGTGTTCGCTGATTTCAATCATGAGCTTGTTGATCTTCATTTTCCAGCCCATGTAAGACAATTTTTAGTATTCACAAATTTGGTTTTTCCTATGAAATTTCAGTTTGGTAGTTGTTATGTTATGGCTATTGGGCTGAGTTTGCAAAAATCAGATTTGGGGCTGCCATTTCCAGTCATGAACAGCAGTATGTTTTCATTTTTTGAGAGCATTCTATCATGGAAAATGAGGAAGGAGGATTTCCGTTGGAAGAAGGAAAGAAATCAGGTTGTGGTGAGTTATTTTCAGATTTGAGAATTCTGATTTTTGAGTGGAAAATGTGTGACTTCAGCAGAGTTTGGGGCAACATGTTGGTATTTTGGGACAGCCAATGCATGGTTGAGAGTTGTGCAAGCAAAGAAAGGGGATTGGCCATCATTTCCACAAGGCACAAGTGGATGAAGAGGGAGACATATTTTTCTAATATGTTTGTTTCATGTGCAGGAATGTCAAAGAAGAAGCAGTTAAGAATCATTTGGGATCCAGGTTCTTGCAATTGCTTGAGGACAAACAATTTTGGGAAGGGAGGACTGTAATGTCCTTTTTCCCATTTGAGAGCTACTAATTGGTCTTCTTGCCATTCCTTCTCCATGGCAAAGAAGTGAAGAAGATGGAGGAGAATCTTGAGCCTCTATTTGCATTATTCTTCTAATATTTTATAATTTCTTTTAGAGTTTTCCCCTCTTAATGAGGTCGGTTGGGTTTAATGCCTTTAATAAGGCTTAATGAAAGATTATAATTGTTCATTAGAGGTCGGCCTTTTCTAATTGAGCATTGGCGCCAAAAAGGAAGATATAAAAGGAGAATAACGACTTCATTTGACATCTAGCTTGGCGCATTTTTACTATACCTTGGCAAAGAGAGCTAGTTGCTCCTTAGTCATCCACTTGAGGACGAAAACCCTCTTGTGAGGCCTCATTGAAGGACGAAAACCCTTCATGTGGCTTGGGTGAAGGATGAAAACCCTTCATCATCATTTGGCATTGAAGTAGAGAGCTGATTTGAAGATCCTTTTGTCATTTCCAGTTGTTATTGCATTTATCTAGGGTGGAGCGACCTACCTTGGGTAGGGTTTGGTGACATTGGTGAAGAATTTGATAAATCTGATTGTATAATCTGATTCACAATATTTTTAAAGGCCGGAATCTAAGTTTGGTAATTTTTGGGGCTTTTGTGCCCTAGATATATATTTTTTATTGTGGCTGCAATTTCCAGAGTTTATTTAATTTCCAGCAGTGTGTTCTCTTGCTTTCCTTGGTCGATTTGGCTTCTAAAATTCAGTAAATCATATATAAAATATTGGTGAATTAATTGGTGATGTTTTATGGTGATTTTGGCAATTTTCGGTGCAAGTAGAAGTCGCTGATTTTATTTTCCAGTCTGCTGCAATTTATTTTCAGATCTGCATATTTATTTGAAACCCTCAAAAGGGGACATTTCATATTTATGGACAACGTATGTATTTTATGAATTATTGGTTATGCCTGTCGGGATTCACGAAACACCATCTACTTTTATATGGATGATCAATGGCTTCTTTCAACCTTGTCTAGGTAAAGTTGTTTACTTGATGACATTTTTGTTTATAGTTGCACTTGGGAAGAGCACATGGAGCATGTACCAATGATACGTGACTTGTTCTTTCATCACAACCTTCAATGCAAAATGAAGAGGTCCTTCTTTGGGAAAACCTATGTAAAGAACCTTGTTTTGTTAGTGATATGGATTTTGTTAGTGATAAGAATGGTAAATCTCTGAATTCAAAAAGGAAATTTGCTTCATGAAAGGCCACACCACATCTATTTCATGCTTACAAAAACCTCCTTGGTGGCATGGGACTTTGTCGCGAGTTCGCTTGTCATTATTCACACACGGCTCATCCTCTACATCAACACACATATATAAGTAACCTTTCTTGGGGCTTCAAGTTTAAAACGTACTTTTAGAGGCTTAAAGGTACACTTTGTTCAACACCAATGCTTACATTCTTTGATCTCCATCAGCCTTTTGAGATTGAGACAAATACCTCACGATATTGTATATGTGTTTTCCTTAAGGAGGACATAGTGGCATATCGTTATAAAACTCTTTCAACTGCTAAGCTGAGTTACAACACATACAAAGAAGGAGTTTTTGCACTTTTACAAGCACTAAAGCAGTTTCCTATCCACTAGTGTTTGTAAACTTCTCAATACTTATTAGTATAGCATTGACTATTCGTCTCCTCCAAAACAAATTATTTTCAAGTCAACTATAGCAAACACACACAAAATAATTGTCTAATATGAATATGGATGATGGGAGTTTTAATGTTAATTTTTGCAATGTACCGTTTCTAGATTATAATGGTTAGTAAATATGTTCAATACTACGTGAGGCTTATAGTCGTTTATAGTCATTGTGGATGCCTTTCGGTGGATCGTATAAATTGGTTATCTCAAGTATGTGCTCAACTCTTTATAGGTTATTAAAATATCTAGATACATTTCTTACGACCATACTTAGTTGATGCTCTTTGTTTCATGTCTACCTTTATATATATTATCATGTCACTGTGCTTTCTTTTGTAGGGGAGGAAGATTTCAATTTGCAACATATATAGGTCATTGTTTCATTGTGCAAGGTATGTCGGATGTTGGATTGAAGATAGAAAGAGCAGCTAAACTATAGGACAAGTAGGCTTCTCCTGACCATACAAACGCACGACGAGCCCATGCAAAAGGTTTTGTTAAGATGTGCCAGATACCACCGAAAATACAAATGGAACCTAACCATACATGTCCTCCGATTATATCTTCTAGATTGTCCACGCTAACAATCCATCCCTCTCCTCCAAAAGGAGACTTGAGAAAACCCTCCACCCTATCTAGATATATATATCGTGTCTATCAAATAAGATAAGATGAGATATATATCTATGGGGAGTGTCTTGGGGGCCGGTTGGGCTACCAGACCAGTAGTTGGTTGTTAACAACTAACACCATATGTAGATAGGCTGGGTTGTGTTAGCTAGCCTTAGTTGGGCGTGGTGGGTTTCATTATCTCCTATCTCATCCTTGACTGCTTCTCATGAGGTCGCACCGGGAGCTAGTGCTTGCTATCCAAAAATTGCTCCATGGGACTCTAAATCTATGCCGATAGTGTCCTTCCCTCGTTCTCCGAGCATGCATGGTGACTATAGAGTATGGTGTCCTAAAAGGAGAGATTTCTAATCAAGAAGGAGATAGACAATAGGCTCTCTTTCCTAAAAGGAGTCGAGGTAGCCCTCCCCTCCCACCCCCTCTAAGTTATACGATCCACCCAACCCTCGGGAAAAACCGCCCCTGGATATATGGACACATCGGGTCCCCCTCTCCGCTGCCCCCGGATAGATAAGGTATGATAGGATGAGATATAAAATCCATATAGAGGGGGAGGAGGAGAGGGTGGGGCGGCAGGGGGGGGGGGGGGGTGCGCTCCTTGATTGTATAGAGTTATGGCCCCATACTCCTATGGATTCTATCTAGATATATGGGAGATCAGATCTGGGTGGAACAATGATCTACTTACCTCGAGAGGAAGTGTGAGGATAAAGGAAGGTTATATTGGTGGCAAGTGGCAGAACTAATCTGCTACGAATTTAATACAGGGCACTATGGGGGGTGGGGGCGCTCCTCGACTGTATTGAGTTATAGCCCCATCCCCCTATGGATTCTATCTAGATATATGGGAGATCAAATCTGGGCGGAACAGTGATCTCCTTACCTCGAAGGAAGTGTGAGGATAAAGGAAGGTTATATTGGAGGCAAGTGGCAGATCCAATCTGCAACGGATTTAATACAGGGCGCTAGAGACTTAAATTGCAACCAAGTTATTCAAAACTTGAGAATTTAAGCTCTAGAAGTAATATGGAAGCAGAAATTAGAATTATTTTGGGTTCTTATTTCATAAATTGTAATATAAAATCAGAAGTTGGAATTATTTTGGGTTGTTATTCCATATACTGTAATATAGAATCAGAAGTTAGAATTATTTTGGGTTGTTATTCCATTTTAATTTATGGGGAGTGGTAGAGGATTAATGTTTCAGTAGTACATCTGTTTTTCCAAGAGCTTTATGTTTGATGACATATTGCACGCAGTAGGGGACAACCATGCATTTAAGATGCCTTATTGCAGTGAATTAGGACTGCTATCAGGGATTATGTTATGTTCTTTTACTCTGTCTCGGAAAGTGTGAACTTGTGAACACAGTAAGGAGTCTTACTGAAAGATGCGGTGTGTAAATTGTTTCCTGCAATTGGAAAGCCAATTTATAAGTATTTTGCAGAATTAGAGGGTTCCAAGGGTGCAATTAGTTTACGTACGAGTTACGTGTATACTCAAGATGGTGAATCTACAGTATCAAGCATATGTGTATTAGTATATCTGTGTCTTGAGAAGTAGTCGTCTCTTGTAGTAATGCTGCTACACAGGCTTAGGAGTCTTTAATGTAGCAATGTTGCCGCTTACGAGTCCATAATGTTAGTGACCAGGAATGGTGGTTAGTGGTATATGTTTTGTTTTTCATTTTGCAATCAGTATGTAATCTGTTGGCACTAATTACAGGTGAATGAACTATGTTTATTTTTACAGAAATGAATAATCCTATTACATTCAGTGGAAAGATCCAGAAGATAACTCGCTTGCTGAAATGCCAAATCACATTTAGTTGTCTGGGCTGGCAGCTTCTGATATTATTCAAGTAGATTTGGAATTTGATGTTTCTCGATTACAGAATCAATCATATTTGAAGGCCATAGAAACAGAAGCAGATGGTCATCTTAACGAGGTTACTCCCATTGGAATAAGTGCAAAAAAATGATATGGCCTTCTTATTTTCCAAGCAAATTGTACAAAGTAATGAGGACTGGCTTTATGACTAATTCGATGACTCTGGATGGTCATTACATTAAGGAGAGTGAAACGTGTATATGCTTAGTTTCATAACTTCTGCAGCTCATAGTGCTAGCCATTTTTATTTTTATTTTGTAAGGACAAGCAAAACAAGTAGATCTGTGCAATTTATCTTGAGTCTTGCGAGTGGCCATCAAAGAATGAGAGAAAGAATAAATGAACTTGTCATGGATTACTAAAAGTTGATGGGATTCCAAAGCACATCAAGTTACAATAGCAAGCATGAGTATGCTAAATATTATTATCATTGTGGGCTAGAGTACTAAAGCAATGGGATGATGGTAAGATAAATGTTCTTGCTTTAAAGGATATAAAAATGGAAATATCTAACACCTTAGTTTGGGCACGAAGGATTATAGATATCCAAGTGTCTTCTAATGGTGGTTTTGATGGCGATCCACTTATGCAGACGATTGAAATGGGGTGCTCAATATTTCTTCCATAATACAGAACAATTATTATATTTGTAGTGTTTTATAGTGCAATATTTTTCATATATGATTAAATCAAGTGTTTCCAAGAATAGATCCACTATTAGTTGAAATACCAATACTCATAGAATGGCAACCTTCCAAAACCATACAGAAAAATATTGCACTCCAACATTAACCATATATATATGTAAGGCATTACTATGATTATAAACTCCTTTATAGTGCGTGGTGAGAATGTTCATTCCTTTTATCAACCATCTAAGTAGTAAGACGTCCAGGAAAAAGAAAGGAACTCACCAGGAACCCAGCCCATGTTTGCCTGTATCTTCTGATAGAAATCCAGGGAATATGGACAATGTAAGTATATAGGTAATAAAGATATCTAACCCAAAATCAATATTCTGTAGGAGCAGCTCCTTGTTATGCAAACGTTCTGTACCTTTTACTTCTTCAACATCCTTTTCATTTAGCACATGAAACTAAAATCAGTGAGAGCAAGATGTATATGTGTTCATACTCAACAAAGAATGTTATTTAAGCAGCAAGATAGACTTTCTTTTATCTTATAAATTTGAGGCAGTCATTACATTTTGAGCTGATACTGCAATGCCTCCTGCAGCGAGATCAGCAACCACGGTCTTTGACCCCTCAGAAGCTGCCTTAGATCGGTAATAGTTTACAATCTTCAGGCGTGGGAAGATGAAAGCATAGAGGAAAACACAAACGAACTCATACAAGATACATATCGAAAAGAACAGCACTGCCAAAGAAGTGTAAATTGAGTCAAGCCTTTGGTAATAGAAAGCAATAACAAAAGTATTCATATTCTGCTGTATCTTCATATGGAACAGTAAAAACTTTTGAACAAGTAAAGGATATTTATTACCCTCAAAGGTAAACAAAGACAATGTAAAAAATAGTGAAAGATGCCAGTGACCCAAAAAAACTTGTCACTATTGAGAAGGACATGGAGCTAACTCATGATTGGATTGAGGAGTTTTGAGGTTTGAAAACTTTATTCCTGAATGGTGTTTCATAGTCAGCACCCTTGCAGCTTGATATTTTATTTCTTTATTCATCTTCAGGATAGGTGATCGCTTTACCAATTAAAAAATTTCGAGTCAGATTATTCTTTCTCCCCAACTTTCGTAGATTTCCTTGTTCTTTCTCCCGTGTCTTTTATGGTTGACCATCTTTTTAAACTATCAATTTTGTTAAGTTAAGATAAATTTCTGTTTTTTTTTCTTTTTTTGGAGGTGGGATACAAATCCACAAGCTTTTGGGTTGCATAAATCCCATACCTTTTCCTGCTAAGTTGCCAAGTTCTAAGAGGTAACTCTTGCCAATGTCTGTCAAGAAATTATGATTTTTGGTTTCAAGGCCTTTGATATTGGACGAGTTTGGTGAACTTTATAATATTCATATTCAGTTTTAATTGCTAAATATAGATTAATTGAGGGAATTAACTCATAGTTGGGAACCCTCAATGGTGCCCCTTAATTTTGTTTGATGTGTTTCCTACATTTTATGGAATTAAGAGAGACAATTCAGAAAGTGGAATGAATGAACCGTCTAGTCTCTTTGGTGTTTCTATGTAATTATGTTGTATGAATGATAATTATGATTATTGAAAATGCCAACATAGTGAATGAGATGAATATAATTCTCTATTGTAACTGGTTCTTTGATTATACAGAACTGGCATAGAATGCCCCACCGAACCCCACAGGCCCAACTGAAGTTCTGAATAGGGCCATTGAACATGATTTATGTATCATACCATCATCAGTCCAAAAACAAGTGACACAAATTCTTCCACATCATTGTGCATACTTATCATGGGAGGCACATGGCTTCATTGGATGCACCTTTTCAGGTTCGTTATGAGTTTCAACCCTTTTCACCATATGAGCTTTCAATTGCCCTCTTTGTCCCTTTCACATCACATAAGCAAAAGTAGTAGGAAAGGCCACTTATTTTGTAGATAATTTAACTCAAGGAGATGCCAAAGTGAAGGATATGTCTTAAACCCCAAGCAAAATACAAATATGTAAAAGATAAGCATAACATTTTACATCATTTTCAGGTGGAATGCAAAGTCTGGCCACACTTTTATAGATAAGGATTCCAGAACCAACAATATCACAAGCTAGAACCCATCGCATGCCCCCATATTTTGTGGCTTATTCCTCCAAATGCATTTTGCCTAGACCTGTCTACTCCCTAGCTATTCATAATACATTTCACAACACATCAAATTGTATAAAGGACATCGTTCGTAGGAGATAAAGTGTAGTTGCTCCATGCATAGGCTCATAGCTATGCAAACCTCCTCACTCCTCTTGCAGAACTTAGGCTCCTCGGCTTCGTGGCGTCTCATGGCACATGTAGCCATGCAACATTGCATAGCATTTGCGTAACCCTTCGTTGCATACTGCACAACCATCACTTGCCTTGCAACTTGCCCAACACTTAGCACCATTTGCTATGTGTCAGTGCTTTGGTGCATTGCTTGATGCAACACACTTGCTTCACAACATGCACAACTTCTACAGTTCCACACTAGCACAATGCAACACTCGTTGCTTATGCAGTCTTGTATCCCTCACACCACAACACTCGCAGCTCTTGCAGTCTTGTGCCAATTCCTACAAAGTATTCATAGTTCCTGCAATGTCGTGCACCACCACCTCCCAACCTTGTGCAATGTTTCGCAACACCTCAACACCCTTGCACCTTACTTCAACACATGCCAAATGTTGTCACAAACTTGAACAAAACCTCTACTCTCACCATTCGCTTGCCAACATTTCATTGGCACAAGGCACACTCCACACACACACCATCTCAGAGCATGTCGTGCATTAGATCAAAACCACTACTCAATTAGGGAAGACAAAGCGTCTTGTAACCATTTCTCCTACAACCATTGTCAATCATAATTACCATCTTGTAATCATATATTGTACGTATATGTATTGTAACATCGACTTGTTAGTTAGTCGATCATCGGGTATTTGTGCATCCACAGACCCGAGCACTCTCACATATATCAAAAAGGATATAGTTAGCATGCCCTAAATATCTAACATCAAACACTTCTATAGTTATAGATTCTTTCGTACTAGTCTAGGAAAATTAGATAGAACACATTCCCCTTTTGATCACAAGAGCTTGCACTCTTAGCCTTACTAGTTTATTGTCCACATATGTACTTTCTTTATACTGTATTAAATATAAGTTGCAATTTTGCGAATATGTAATATCCTTTTTATGATTTTTCTCTATTCTAATTTTTGTAATTTTCTGAATTTAAGCAAGCTGAAATAAATCCTGAATAACATGCAAACTGAAACTCCAAATCTGATAACAACCCAACTGTAATATTTATTCAAGGAGCTGATTATAAATTCAAAACTGATTACAACAAACCCTTACTGCAAAAATCCCACAACAAATGAATAAACTCAACAATAAATACCAATCAAGGTCCAACAGCTTGGAAACAAAGTACAGTAGTCCCCAACTGGTACGGCAGGTTGGAATATGTTGCTGTAGATGTACAACAATCTCTTTTCGAGTGTCCTGGAACGATGTGCACAAGGAGGCAGCAAGGAGAGTGTACAACAGTCCTCAATTCAGATTGGCACCAAGCATACATTTGATCATAAATACAACTAACGGCTGGGTACGGATCACTTTAACAGCACTGCAACAAACTAAAAATGGAATAAAATCTCAATCTTCATCAAAAATATGATCCCTAGATGGAATCACCACAACTAGAATTAGAGAGTTTCTTCCCTTCAATCCTGCACACAGAGGGTTTTCGTACTTGGGTGAAAACTAAAAGATGAACACAAAGGCTCAAGATCAAGAATAGGGTTTGGTTTCAAGGAGTAATGAATAATGACTCTTTTTAGCCCAACTTCTTTTATAATTTCTCTTTTCCAATTCCACCCTAAAAGTATTTAAAAATACTTTTAATAAAATATCACTTTTCATCCACTTAATGATAATTACTTTTGGCCCTCTTAATAAATAATAATAATACATAAGTGTCATTTTCATGTTATAAAATAAAAGTGACTTAGGACAACTTAAAGTATTATCATTAATTTATTTCCCTAACTTTATCCCTTAGCCTACGGGAAATAAGGAATAGGCTATGGGTCTTAATTTCAAAAAGGGGACATGACAATATAAGTCTTCCGCATTTGAGTGTGTTAGTCAACAAATATGTTTTAGTCACTTTGCACATTCTACAATATAATATGTATATTTAAGTGTGTCATTGTCCACCGCATAACCAATCATGGGCACCCTTGTGGAGATCATTGGTAATCACAGCTCATTCGTATGCCTATAAATACACAAGAACAACATGAGGACAAGTCGGATATGTTTCAAACTACCCAAAAGAATTTCGTAGCAAGAGCAAGATGGTTGATGCCCAAAAGTAACTGAGGCATCCACGGACATCTAAAAGCTCATTAAGGATGCCCTAGAAGCACAACGCACCAAACTCTTTGGCTAATTCCATGAGTTGATGTTTCATCTCAATTTGGCGAGTACACCCTCTTTCTTGCAATTTGTCTCATTTGTGGCTTCAACATTAGACTCCTTTCAAAGTCCAAGTGAATATCGGCATCCCAATGTTCAAAGGCAAGATCAACTTCGCAACATTGGATAATTGGATTTGCCAACTTGAGGCCTATTTCTTTTTCAATTGATTCGATAAGGAGAGAAAATCACCTCCACAATGCTGAAGATGTCCATTGCGGTATCTTACTAGTGGGAAATATTCAATGCATAAGGCCAAAAACCCTTTGAGCCCATCCGGACTTAGTGGGAGTTTGTCAACGCATTGTAGAAGAAACTCTACCCCCTCAAACAATATGAGGATGAGTACATGAACCTTCAACAATTGTGATAGCATAAGGAGCAATAAGTGGAAGAATACACCAATCAGTTCCATGACTTTTGCATGCATGTCATGTGAGGACTGGAGAAGCGAAAAAAGGTGTTGAAGTACATCAACGAAATTTTTCCTTACATTCATGCTAAGATGGTATTCTTGACTTCAACTCTCTAGTTTAAGCATACCACAATCTACCAAGATAGAAGACAAAGCAAAGATGAAGCGGTGTTTCCCGCTTCATCTAGCGCCGTGTGCAAGATCTAGCCCACGCATAACACACCATCTCAGCCCCTTCATAAAAATAAAAATATACATCACAAGGGCAACAAACTAAGAAGGTCACACAATACAAAAGGCTCTTGCGACTTCTACATGACACAAAGGAAAGAAGAAATTAGGTGACAACTGGTGCCATCAACTTTGTTTGCATACCCTCTACGATTCGAATGCCACGTGTAAAGAACCACTTCTTATGCAATCTACATCAAGTTTCGCAGCCACAAACAAAATTGACCCCAACAGTTTTTGTTTGACACACTGCTACAAGCACTAGTTACAAGCCAACTTAGCAAGTGTTCATTCGGTGTCGCGAGCATCTATTAGTTGGGTTACTTGATCAAACACAATGGTATTCATGTAAACTATAAGAAGATCAAGATGATGCAAGATTGGCCTACTCCACGCAAAATGCGGAATTTGGGAGTTTTCTTGGACTTGTCAACTTCTACTTTGCATGTTTGTTCTTGGATTCTCCCACATCGCATTTCCACTCAGCTAGATCATTTAAGCCAAAGCAACGTCCGGCCTAGACACCTACACAACAATGTGCTTTTCACTTTTGAAGTTCTCAAACAACAGCTTTGTGCAGCACCTGTTCTCGCAACGCCCGACATTTCACACTCCTTCGAGAGTCATAGTGATACATCTTATTGTGCACTCAATGCGATACTCATGTAGCACGGCATACAATTGTATACCACTCAAAGGTGTTTAACGATACTCCACTTATGAAATAAAGTTGTATGCAATTATGCAAGCCGTCACACAATGATGCCACTACATCCTGGGTAAGGAGATGGTCATAAATTCTAATCACGAGACACTTGATTCTTGGAGGACGAAAGTAAGATGGAGAATGTGTGCCCCATAAAGTGGATGACTTACTTGTAGCGGTTTCATCTCGCGATCAAGCAAAAAAAGGAAAGGATAACAAGCCAATAGATTGCCTTACTCGACCATGCATTCATGCACTCATCATTGTGTTGGACCTACATGGCTACTGACTTAGCAAACTAGGTATTCCTCTACTCAATTGATAAGGACTTCATAAATTCCTATCTTTGCTCTTTAAATCCCGGTGAACAGGTTTGGGAGTTCTATTTGGATGGCAAGTTTCTTTATAGGCTCAAACATCTTTTTGAACCTGATGGTGCAACTCTCAGAGACTCATTTTGGGCGATGCACTATGCCAAAATATTAGGCCACTTTGGCATTACAAAAAATCTAGTTGCATTGCAATCACATTTCTAATGGTCGCACATGCACACATACGTGGAGTGCCACATCAAGTTTTCCATTCCTTGTATCATAAAGTCCCTTGAATAGGAAGCTAGGACTTTTTACATCTCTATTGGTTCCATCTAGACCATGGAAATCTATCAACATTGATTACAAGATTGGTTTTTCTATGACAAAGCACCAACACAATGCAGTATATCTTGTAGAGGATAGGTTATTGAAGATGGCCATTGTGGTTCCTTGTGAGAAAGGCATCAGTGCAGTTAGCACTACTCGTGCTTTCTTTACCCATCTTTGGGTTCAATTTGGGCTACCAACATCCATCGTCTTCAATAATGACCCTTCCTTTGTGGGTCATTTTTGCCAAATATTTTGGGAAGTTATGGAGTACGCACTTTGATTAGTCGATTACACTTCATCTTCAAACAAATGGAAAAAATAAGTTGTCGACCGCACTTTAGTTCAACTTCTACGTATGTACAAGCATGGCATCTTAGCACTTGGGATGATAACTTGCTTTACATCGAAGATGCTTACAACGAAGTTATTCACAATTCTACAAGGCACAGTCCATTCTAGACATGTTTGAGTTCCGACCAAAAGCACCTCTAGACATCTCCTACCACACACTAGTTGGCACTTTGAGTTGTGTACACAGGAAAGGGAAGGAGAAAAAGCACAAAATTTTTCTACAACACATACTGATGTGTTCATCATCGTGTTTGGAAAATTCCCTCGCACTCTCATAGAAGTACAACAGCGCCATGGCATGCATCACCACAGCTCATGCATTCTAAGTTTACGATGAATTCTAGATGCATCTCAAAAGGTGTGTGTCGAGGGTCCACATCGAAAGATGAAGCCTCTACTTTATGGTCCTTACATTAGTCTTTTTCACAACCGGAGAGTATGCATCCATTCTTGAGGTTCCCCTGTACTTGGGCATGCACTCGATATTCAATGTGGAGCTCCTTAAGCCTTACTTCCCTCCACTTCTTGAGCCATGAGTCACAACATCCTTCTAATTTGGATCCCAAACACTTGTGTTTAATAGATAAGGATTAGATCATCTAATTGATGGACACTCGCAGCTTCCATGGCAAGCATCTTGTTCCGAGTGGTCAAGGTCAAGCAATATGTTGATCAAGCTAAGTGGTACAAACTTCAATAGCTTCAAGTTCAGTTTTTGTAGCTAACCAAAGACGCAATGGGAACAATTGCTTCTCAAGAAAGGGCGAACAATTCGTGCGTAGCCTCACAATTTGGCTTCATGATAACTCGTAGCCACACAAGCCTCCTCGCTCCACTTGTAGAACTTGGGCTCCTCACCTTTGTGGCATCTTTCAACACGCATATAGTCTCACAAAATCTTCTGCAACATTACAATAATCATTTTTGCATCTTTGCATAGCCTTCACTTGCCACACAACTCACCCAACACTTGACACCATTCGCTAAGTGTCAAGTACTTTGGTGCATTGCCCCATGTAGCCCCACATACACCACACACCTAGTTCGCATGACTCTCATGATTGTTGCGATTCTACACTAGCACAATGCGAAACTTGTTGCTCCCACAATCTTGCATCCTTCCCACCACAACACTTGTAAATCCTATAGTCTTGCGCCTTGACTCCGTCACGCAGTATTCACAATACACCCTGTGATATCGCGCACCACCTCATAGCCATGTGCAACACCTTGCAGCCTCGCAGCACCTCAACGCGCTTAAACCTTGCTTTTCCACATGACATGCGGTCCACACCCGTGCCATGTTAGGGCATGTTGTGCATCGGATTACAACCATTACTTGGATAGGAAAGACAAGGCATCCTACAATTGTTTCTCTTGCAACCATTGTCATTTATAGCTCCTGTCTATATATATATATATATATATATATATATATATATATATCAAAAGTTTAGTCGATAATCAAGCATCTATGCATCCATTGAGTCAAGCGTGATAATGAGAGACCAAAAAGGAGATAACATGCCTTGAGTATCTAACAACAAACATTACAATAAATTTGGATTCTTGCATACTAGTCTAGGAAAATCATCCGGGATGCATTCCCCTTCGATCACAAGAGCTTGCACTCTTAGCCTTACTAGTCTACTATACACATATATACCTTCCTTTCTACATATTGAATAGAAGTTGGCTTTTTGCATATAAATCTTTTGCATTCGAATGTGCTAGTCAACTAATCTATTTTAGTCTCTCTACGGATTCTACAAGTACACTACTTATTTCTAAATGTATCATTGTTCAACTTTGCATAAGCTGGTCATGACTCATGGGTACCCCATTGTGGATTAGTTGTGCCCCAAATGGCCCAACGGGTTTAGTGCAATCGAGTTGGTATATATAGACCTTATCAAACTCTCAAAATGATAAGCAAGACATTTCTCATATTATCATATCAATTTTTCAACCTTCGATAGGTCATCTCCATTTTGGGTAGTATGTGCACTTGCCTATACTTGTAAGAAAGAAAATGCTCCCCCTAATACTTACGTACTTGTATTCCTTTATCAATAATGAATTAGCTTATTTTATGGTAATTCTTTGACCATATTTGTTACTCATTGGCAACCAAAACTTGAGACTTCATGGTTATTCTTTGCGTTCTATTTGATCTTAAATTGAGTTTGATTTCACGGTCACGCTTGTCTTTTCTAGTGTTCATTTAATGTGTGTTTATTGTTGGAAGGAGTTACCAACTTAGCCTCTTATTCTATGCACTACCACCAAACAAATTGGTATCCCGAGATTTCACCCTGAAATCTGGGACTACCCCTTTTAAAAAAATCGTTTTTTCAAAGTAACGGGTCGTTTTGTGTTTATTTTGCACTGTGAGTTGTTTGCATTGCTCTAGGGTATCCCAGAGAGTCATAAAAGTCAAATTCGACAAATACCCACATGCCAAAGCTCACTCAATTCCTTTGCCAAACTTTGTCTACAAGTGTTTTATTTATTTATTTAATAAATAAAGTTCTTTTAAAAATAGATTGAGCTAAAATTGGAGGATTTAGGTTATATAAAGCACTTCACCCCATCATTATTACCACAGAACATTCACTCGGGGGAAGAATTTTTGCAGATCAGCTAATTGGAGAAATTTTTCGAGCAATTGCCTGCAGCTTCTTTTGTTTTGTTTTATTTCTTTTTGTCTGTGTTTTGGTTTGTTTTCTCCGGCAATTCCGTAGCCTATTCATTCTTCCTACCAAACCTTTCCCGGGCCTAGGGTTTTGAAAAGTTATCCAATATTTTTAATTACGAATCTATCTAAATGTGATCAGAGTTCATGATTCTTTCAGGAGATTACAAGAAGTTGCTTGGTCCAAAAAGGTGCAAAAATGGATTTTATGAAAATAAGAAAAATATTGCCATCAATGCGTAGAACTTGAGAAAATATGCACTTTTAGAGAAAACAACACCTAAAATGGAGCCACGGAGTGAAAGTTATGGCACTTGCAAGTTTTTGCTACTACATCTTCTTGGACCCTTTCCAAAAATGGAAAATTTTATTCTATACTTGTTTTCTTCATTGAAAATCCAAAAATGGAAATAAAATGTTGTTGATGAGTTTTCACGCAACTTTAAAAGCAGAAGTCATGCAAGTCGCACTTTTTGGGAAGAAGCTTTCTTCCATGCAAGTCACACTTTTTGGAAGGAGGGTTTTAAGTGCCAATGGGAATTTTGGTGGTGGAAGGAAGGTGGGAATTTGGAGCCTTCCTGGAAGGTTGTTTTTCCCATCATTAAAGTTAAATCACTTAAGTGCCAATGGGAATTTTGGTGGTGGAAGGAAGGTGGGAATTTGGAGCCTTCTTGGAAGGTTGTTTTTCCCATCATTAAAGTTAAATCACTTAAGTGCCAATGGGAATTTTGGTGGTGGAAGGAAGGTGGGAATTTGGAGCCTTCCTGGAAGGTTGTTTTTCCCATCATTAAAGTTAAATCACTTAAGTGAAAGATGGGAATTTTGGAGCTCTTGGAAGGGTAAAAATTCCCACTTCCTTGCCTTCTTATTTTTAACATGACTTCTAGCCAAAAAGTGCGACCCATTCTGGCATAGCTAAATGCCTAAAAGCTGACATTTTTTTTTTTTAATTGCCGGGAAGCATCTAGTTTTGGCGCCTAGGGTTGGAAAGGCTTCTTTTTTATTATTCTGGCTATTTACATGTTGATGTGAGTGCATAGGGGAATTAAATAATATTTTTAGTTTGCTTGGCATGCAAGCAAAGTCTAAAAATAGAGGGCAACAAGCTTTATAATCAGATCTCGGTGAAGAAATTAGATATTCATGCTATGGACTGCATACTTGTCTGAATTATTTGCAGGAATACTTCATTGGTGCTCATATTGGTGAAAAGAAGACGAAGTCAATGTCTGATACATTGAATATATCTTCAGAATCAGAGGAAGAAATAGATCCAGCTCTCATAATTGCAAAGGCTTCGGAAAAATTCATCCTCTTGTTTCTAACGCAGCCCAAGTGGAAGTCATTGCATGGAAAATTCCTTCCAGGAGCTTGTGCATGTGCTCCCAATCTTCCAGTTGAAGCCTTCATTGAATTTACTTGTATTTGCCTTCACCGAGTGCTTTCCAAAATTTAAAATTGCTCATATGCAATTAAAAATAAAAGATGATGAGTTTTGTCTGAATTGTTTACGGAAAGCATTTTATTGGTGCACGTACTGGAGAAGAACTGCAAAAGCTTCAAGGATTAAGAGGGAAGACAAATCGGAGAGGCAACACTGTAAGCAAAATCACGATTAGCTGTTTTTCAAATCCAGTTTGGTGAGAATCAAAGGAAATGATTGTAATATCCCACTTCTGGGATCAATGGAAAATATGCAAATCAACAACCCTTCAATACACCAATCAACTGTAAATAGCTAAACTCAGTCAAACTACTTGTACCAATTGAGTAAATGACTCAATAAACCCAAAAATAGGGGTTTAATGGCCTCTATCGACAACCCGTACAGCTACTTCCTCAACTGAACTTTAAAAATCAGATCTAAGCTTCACTGAATTGAGCATGTAACAAGCAATAGCACTGCTGAAATGACTACTAAAATTACTCACAACATTCAACATTCAACATACTTCAACTCAGATTACTTCTGCTGTTATAGAACTCCAAGATACCATTAAACTCAGCCTTGTTCAACCAGCTACAAACAGTCACCCAAATCTCCTTATAAGGAATTATTATTGAGCATGCAATAATCCTGATCGCTGCATTCAGAGATATGTAATCATGCATAGAAATAGTCGATCCACTTTAGAAGATCATAAACCAATTATCAAAATACTTAGGCAATCACTGGATATTTAAGGCACCCACTATGCATTCCAGACATCCCAAAACAAATCATTGTTGCCTAGGAAATGGCAGCATATTTAATTGAATGGAAATCATATGAGGTATTTACCAAACTTGCTCTATTCTAGTTGCTGCCAAGAGGGACTGTAAAAACATCATACAAACATGCAAACAACTAGTCAATCCACTCCAAATAGCACTCCAAATCAGTCTACATGCAACATAGAAGAAGTCGCTGCCATATAGAAGCTATAATCTTACCATACCATGCACATATCAAGTCGTACCACCACAACAATGCATTAGATATTCATGAGGAATTTTGCTGGGCAATAGAGATCACATAACACAGATCTAATTGCTAAGAATGCTCCAAAAATAGTCACCAAATATGCCCAGGCTGGTCGCTGCACATTAGAGCAATTAAAACATGCTTTTAGACACCCAAATGGTTACACCATGAAATCACTGGCCAAGGGTAAATAGCAGTCTTAATTTATATTAAAATCAGATCCATATAACACCAACAATTAGCATCAATATGCCCTAGATGACTCGCTGCGACCAAGAGCTCCAAACCATGCCACTAACTCAATCGATTCACAACAACAATGCACTAAACCTGATCACAATCATCATTAAAGCAAGTCGCTGTAAAATAGGGCATGAAAGCATGCAAAAGGCTGACTGTACCACACTCAAAAATGCATACAAACAGCTCACAAATATTATGAAAGGGGATCACTTATATTAGAAACCAATACACCAAAGCCGACTTGCCAAAAGTACTCCAAAACAAAAAAATTTATCACCAACCCAGCTGCTACAGTGACGTCGCTACAGTGATTCGCTACAGTAGAAAAAGGCAGATTTGCACTTGCAAATTTAATCAAATGCTTGCCAAAGCCAAAAACAGGGATCTAGCAAATAATCACTTCAATTGATTCTCAATAACCAGCTCAATACAACCTCCCACGCAGAGAGAGAGAACATCAATGGGCATGCATCCCAACTCCAAGCATGGAGTATCAAAATAATTTCATCATAACATAATCATAATAATGATCCTAGCACTCTTTTTATAAGAAAGGAGGCACAAAATTTGAAATCCCTAGGGGAGGGAAATTATTAAATAAAAGCAGTTTGTTTTTCCTAGGTGTGGCGTCCCCTTTTCAAAGGGTGATTTTATCAATAAAAGCCACCTAAATATTTATTTAATTAATTCCCCATTTAATTGTCATATTTAAGGAATTAAATTAAATAATCTTCATAATTAAATAATTATTGCTCAGTGCAATAATATTTAATTATTTATTAAAAATATTCCCCTTACTGACATCCCGAAGCCCACGGGGAAGTATAGGCTAAGGGTCTTGAAATGGGGACATTCTGATGATTCAACATATGGGAGAAAAAGGCATCTCAGATTCAAGGCAGAGATATCATTCAAATCATTCATTGCTAAAGTGAATGAAGCAAGAGTCAATGTCTGAGGTTGGCTCGGCATGTAAAGTATGGAAGAAGAACAAGGCGAGAGTGTTGCGGCTTTATTCTAATTTCTTCTCCTCTTTCTTCTCCTCTTTCTTCTTCTTTCTCTTATTTTCTTCGACAAAACAATTGAACAATCAATTAAAATTGTAAAATTTAGGTAATTGGCTATAAAAGCCATTACTTCAAGTTACTGGAAGAAGTCAATTACTTGGAAATAGGTGATGCAGACATGCAAAATAGAAAGTTCTATTTTCGAGTTATAAATCATGTATGTCATGCGAAGAGAAATTCCGAGAGGAAGATTGTCGATTGCTTCCCCTTTTCATAGCTTCCACATGTGGCGATTCATTAAAAGTCTCTTATTTGTAATTGTCCTCTATACACTATAAATAGAGGAAGAGCCTATAGATTAAAGTATCGAGAATTTGTAATTAGCATTCTTGAGTTCTAGACTTTGTGCTGAAACCCTTGATATCTTTTCTCAAAGCTGAGGAATTAAACAAAGGTGGATTTAGGAGAACTTTGTGTCAACGGTGCATTTGCTTCTTATACGTGTAGATCTTTAGATAAAGCTGTCTTATCTCGAGATTTAGATTAGAAACTTTCATTTCCTTTAATTATGTATTGTGAGATATATTTGTTTTATCCATGTGTATGAGACCAACCTTGTAAACTATTTGGTATCCCAGATTTCACCACCTGAAATTGAGACTACCCCATGTTAAGAAATTTCATTCTTTTAAAATAACGGGTTGTTTTGTGTGTTAATTGTCGAGAAAGTGTCATCTTGTGTCAAGATATTCCCAGAGAGTCATATTAGCCAATTTCGCCAAATACCCAGATGCCCAAAATCGTTATATTCTGTCGTTGGGGTTTGCTGCTGGGAAATTTTTATTTAATTATTTTGAGCCCCATTTGAGGCAAATTGTGCTCGGTTTAACCCTGTTGTGGTCTTACATGTCAATATTCCCATATACCAGTAGGGTTTTAACCAGGAATGAATCTTGGGCTTTATCTGTGACTTCTGGCAACGTTTTGTGTTTTTGGTGTTTTCTCGTTTTGTTTTCTGTGAAATTTCTCTAGGTCAATTCCTTTGCCAATTTAGTCTAATTTCTTTCTGGAGTATCTGGAGATCATCTATGGACGTTATGCTAGAAGTAATTTTCCACAGGAGGTCTGGTTCTCTTTAGAAAGACGAAGTCGTGCACAGAAAAAGACCTCTTCTGGGTAGGGCGCATTTTTGGGAAAATAAGGTTTTAAGCTACTGATGAGATTTTGGTGGCGTGAAGCAAGTGAGGTGGGAATTTTGTACTGCCCTGTGAGTACTTTTCCCATGAAAACAAAGTCACTTAAGTCATAATGGAAAAATTAGAGGCAGCAGGCAGGCGGGAATTTCTTACCTGCCTTGCAGGGTGAAAATTCCCATTGTGAAATAAAAGAAAATCACTTAAGGCATTGATGGGAATTTCTTACCTGCCTTGCAGGGTAAAAAATCTCATTATGAAAGTCAAATAGCTTAAGTGGATCATGGGATTTTTGGAGCTGCGGTGCAGGGTGAATAATCCCATTAGAAATTGACTTTTAAAAATAGAATTCACCCTTGCCAAAAAGTGTGACCCACCTTGGGTGAATAATAATGCATTTAATAATATTTATTAATATTTATTCACCCAATTTTGGTGCCCAAGCATGAGGAAAAGTCAACGCATGATGAAAGGATAAAGAAGATTGGAAATAGAATTCTAAAATTAAATAAATTTAATTTATTTAATGCAGCCCCCTCTCATGCAAAAAAGTGCGACCCATATTGAGGAGAAATAATACTTTTTAAAGTATTAATTAATGGAATTAATTCCTATTTTTGGTGCATAAGGTCAAAGCACACTGTGAAGTCAATGTGGACTGGAAGTAGAAAGCTAAAATTAAATAAATTTAATTTATTTAATGGTAGATGAAGCTAATGTTAATTAATTATTAATTCCCAGGACATAGGAGAGGCAATTATTAATTATAGAATAGTGAAGGTTATATAAGAATGGGTTGCCTTTATAATGATGAATTAATTAATTTTTCAACAAGGAAGTGCAGCCCAGGCAATTTTGGCGCCCAATTAAGGAGGAATTTTGCACAGAAGAAGGTTTTTTACTGTTGGAAGGCTTCAAAGTTTGGCGCCTAGGTTTGAAGAAGCTTGAATTAAGTCTGATTAATTGTCTGCATAGTGGTACAGGTGCTCAAGTGAAGTTGACAAAATTCATGCTTGCTTTGCATGCAAACAAAACATCAAATTTTGGGGCAGCAGGCTTGATATATGCAGATTTTTATAATTAAAATCAAGTGTTCATGTTCCGGTTGCCATCTTTGTCTGAATTAATTGCAGGAATTCATTACAGGTGCTTTTATAAGAGAAAGGGAGCTTAAATCAATGTCCAATACATTGAACATATCCTCTAAATCTGAAGAAATATCCAGATCTGCACCGGTTGTAAAGAATTTCGGGTGAGTTAAAAAAAAAAAGAATTGCTCAAACAAAGATCGCTCCAACCATGGCAAAGCGGGATGAACGAGAAAGATCAGCAGAATCATGCATAGATCCAGATCCAGATTCAGATCTAGATCCATAATTGCAAAGGCTTCATCCTCTTGTTTGAATGCAGCCCGTGAAGAAGTCAGTGCATGGAGAATTCCTTCCAGGACCTTGTGCATGTTCTCCCCCGATGAAGCCATTGAATTTGCATTCACCAGTGTTTTCCATAATTTTTAATTGCTTATATGCAATTAAAAATAAAAATGATGAGTTATTTACGGCAAACATTGCACCGATGCATGTCTTACGGAGAAAAACTACAAAAGCTTCAAGGATAAGAGGAAGACATGTCAAAGGCAATACCTGCAAGCAAATCACAGATCACTTGCTTCCAAATCTAGCCACTTCGAGATCCAATTTTGCTTCGAGATCCGGTTTGGTGAGAATCAAAGGAAAAAGAATCGGTTAAATGCGAGAATATGAAAAAGGACAAGACTACTGACTTTCCTCTTTCTTCTTCTTTCTCTTATTTCCTCCAACAAAGTAATTGAGCGATCAATTAAATTATAAAACTTAAGTGATTGATTTAAAAGCCATTACTTGAAGAAGTCAACTACTTGGAAATAGGTGGCAGACATGCAAAATAGAAGGTTCTATCTTCAGTTGCAAATCATGCATGTCATGCAAAGAGGAATTCCAGGAGGGAGATTGTCAGTTGTTTCCTTTCCGACTTCCACATGTGCTAGTTCAACTAAAAGCTTCCTATTTGTAATTTCCCCTCTACATGCTATAAGTAGAGGAAGAACCTACGGGTTAAAGGATTAGAATTTATGTAAGACATTCTTATATTCCAAACTTTGTCTTTGAAATCACGATAGCTATTTGAAGCAAAGGAATACAAAGGAGCAGATTTCCGGAGAACTTTGTGTCACGGTGCATTTTCGCTTCTAACTTTTTATCTCAAATCTACTTATAAACTTTGTGTTATTTTAGATCTAGATCTAAAAGCTACCTTTGCTTATAATTTTGTGTGTGTTAATATCTATTGGTCATGTCTATGTGCATGCAATCAACTCTGTAATCTATTGATTGGGTTGCACATCTTCCCTATTTCTTCCCTGTGTTTTTATTATTTCCTTCTTCTTTAGATATTTCCTTTCTTTAACAATTGCTTACTTGCTGCAAAACTATACAGCTATGGTTCATGAGCTGCATGGTTAAAGTAATACCCACAAATAAATACTAACATATTTAACTGACAAATCTTACACGGGAGCCTCGCCGGTAAATGAGGGAGATTTATCTCATGATTGCCTAGGTTTTCAGCTATGCAGAAAATCTAGCCAACACTATTGGTTGGATTACACATCTTCCTTCTTTTCTTCCCAAATTCAACTATTCCCCCTTCTGCAAATATTTCTTTAAAGTTGCTTACTTGCTACAAAATTGTTTAGCTATGGTTCATGAGCTTCGCAGATTAAAGTAAAACCCATAGATAGTTATTAGAATACATAATTGATAGAAATCTTACACGGGAGCCTCACCGGTAAATGAGGGAGATTTATCTCATGATTGCCTAGGTTTTAGCTATGCATAAAATCTAGCCAACACAAATACTTTTGGAACAATTTGTTACATTAATCCACACAAGTGCATGTGCCATTTTGAGTTCGGCTCTCATTACACTCCATCTTCAAAATCTCCTTTTTATTTGAGTTGATAGCTAGTGCACTTTGCTTGCTTCTAATTGCACATTTTGTAGTCTTGATTCATGCTTAATAATAAATATCCTTTAAATGTGGAGTTTGTAATCAGGAATTCCTTTTTGAGTTGTGATTGGTGTGCATTTTCATTCTAGAGAGAAGTCATTTTATTGAAAATGGTATTCAGTTAAGAATGTGTACGTGCAAGGGAGAAAATATTTGTATCCTTGTATTCCACAAATGTCCACACCAGTTCACACAACTTAGTCATACAATCTTATTTTAACTGTTTTAGGTGAACTTGGGTCGGATGGGGACGGGGGGATGGAGAAATTTGCCAATGGGGGCTTGGCGTGAAGGATCACCATAACCCCTATCTGCAGTGCTTAGAAGTGATTGGGGATGGACTCATGCTTGGATAGCTTAACTGAAATTTATTGGGGTAGGAAGTGTGATTTAGAAGGAAAAATCAAAAATACATATGATTAAGCATGAGACATATTCAGGTAATGACTTTACCGTGAATCTATTGTCGCATCCATCTTTCGTTAATGCTAATAGACTATAAGACCTATTACAAACAGAAATACCAAATTCTATTTACAAACCACACACATAAAAATCTGACCTACTAATAGACTTCTTAGTGTAGCCATCCCTCATGTTCTGGTTCTGATCATAACTATCCCATTCAACAACATAAGTCTGTACCATTACACCCACACGCATTCTTTGAAATACAATGCCTCAGGTTAGTATTGTAGTACTGGAAATCATACACCAAGTTTATTTTCAATGCTTTGGAGGGACCTACCAAATGCAGTCTGCCCGACCTGCTCATTAAAGGAGAATCTAGGGGTGGGTTAAGCTCTTTCCTGGAAGGCTATATTTTTTAAACATTGCTTATGATAGGCTGTATAATTAATTAAATTGATTTGTTACATACATACTTCATCAGGCAAGAAAAATAACCTTAACCTAGGTCCAGATTGAAGACTAGTGACAATCCCTTTTAAACGTTTTCAAATATCATTTATTTGTAGAGTAAAAACAATACATGATTCTTATTGTATATCGGTTAGATAGAAGAATAACAATGGCAAAATAATCTTACAAGCTCCTTTACGAAGACCATCTTTTGAATTTTCAAATGCTGCTTTTGTGACTAGTCTTAATCCAGATGTGATAGCTCCTGATGCTGCAGATCCTGCTGAGAAAGACTACACATTCACAAACTAAGAATGTTAGCAGCGTGAAAATTCATCCTAAGATAATGATCATAGAAATGAAAACCATACAATGAAAAAATGCTTAGGCAATGTCTTTGCCTGAATAAAGTCAGGATCCATGTACGATAAATCTCCAAACATTCCTCCCTGGACGTGAGCATCTGCAAGGCCAAAAATTGCACTCATTGCACATATGCCAATGAAAGTTCCCAGTCCTCCCTTCCCAGATGTTGCAAGGTCCAGCTATTGACAAACAAATAATAGTTAAGAAATATATGTACAAAACATGGCATAACTCATGTTCGATTCTACAAATCCAAAAGATACAAAACACTTAGATTTTTGAATGTCAGAATGTCTTTTCTGACATTAACCTTTGTTTGATACCATCCTCATCTTCCACAAGGAAATACAATACTGAAAACTGATTCTACAGTAGATTAAATAATTGAAATACAAATCAGCATAACTCCAAAGTGCACCCCATAATACTCACAAGAAGGACAATGAGTGTACTTATGAAGAAGAGAACATATCCTAATAGAATACGTCGTCGAGTATTAATGGTAGCCTCATAGTATGAGAGTATAATAGTTGTTATCAATGCGAAAGGCTGGTACACTAATGTTAAGACTCTTGATGAGTGGTAGTCCTGCACAAAAGTTAAAAGGTATCATGAGTTTCTGTGCGGAAAACATATATACAATTTACATTTTCTGGATCATTTGTACACCACTTGCCTTGAACTCTAATAATCATAAAAGATATGGCATTTTCATCATACAGTCCACACATGTGGATGAAACAATTATTAAGGAAACATAAATTTGCAAATTTTAATAATATAAACTGATGTTAAATCTCATTATACATACCAGTCCTGAAGTTAAAAGCATTTCTTACTCATGATATAAAAATAAAAAAACTTGCTTCCTTGCTCCTCATGAGCCATTTAACACCAGTATAATAATCACACTATCTGCTAATTTGACTTGAAAAACAACGCAAAAGAGGACCGTAGCTATTACATTACCTATATTAAAATCCCCATTAAATTCTATTGATGTCCTCAAGTGACAAAAATAGTTATTCAAGTGATCCCCTTTCTCCATTTCCAGGAGAGAACAAAGACAACAACCCGTCACCTTGTGGAATATGTGAACAAGGACAACAACCCGTCACCTTGTGAAATATGTTGGTCTTTGTCGACTCGCAAATTGAGGAGCATACCTTCAAGCTGGCTAAGGAGAATCCCTAATCACATGCGGATAATGATGTTAAAGATAGATAAGACAAATGATGGTGCCATCAACAATCTGCAAGTTATTTTCCACATAAAAATCCATCCCAGGGTTGAGAAGCTATAGTGGTAAGGTCCAACTGACCTGGATATATTGTTGGCGTATTTCCTCCCTAACAACTCCATTGACCTTTCCTTTCAGGGAAGGTGAGGAGTGACTAGGGAGTATCTCAATTGGTCTACATAGATGCAGACAGCCTAAAGAAGCAAACTGGTCGTAGAGTACCGACATCATTGTTGTCCAACATGAACTGCAAAGGGAACCCTCTCTAAAGAACAAAGGGTTAAAAATGGATATCTCTTCTAACTAGAGGTTGAATCACCCGGGGCTTAAATCTATGAAGATAGAAAATGAGCCTAAATACATTCTTCAAATAAAGTTGGGCATCAAAGTTTTCTTAGAAAATGCATTGAGGTGGACATTCATTTACAATTGATCATACAAAAAGCATCCTAGTCTATACCCTACCAATAGTCACTAGTCAATAGATCCTAAACAAGCACCCAAAAGCTTTGATCCAGAATAGTGGGTTTAAAAATTATGTTGAAGAGATGCACCTTTGAAGGGATACCATAGAAATGTACATGAAAACACAAACACTATAAAATTATAAGGGAGGCATATCCATTACACAACCAAAATAGGGAAGTAGGAGTTAGATAGAGAGATGGACCTACAAATTATATTCTCGAGTACATATAAGTTCTCATGGTTTACACTAGCTCGCCTTTGTAGGAAAACTAAAACCAGGAAAAATATTTTCTGGATGTATTGAAGATCAAGACCTTAGTTTCACTAAGGTAACCACTAGTTGGAAAAGCTCACAAAAGCATCTATCTTTGTAAACCCTCAAGAGAATGAATTAGGAGGTACATATCATCAATAAAAAGTGTTAAAAATAAATAAATGATATAGGGTAAAACCAGTATAAAAATGTATTGTTGAAGAATGTTTTGAAGTTTGTCTACATACATCCGAAAGAAAATCAATGAAATACCCCTTTTGAATCTAACAAGTACTCTTGAAAATTTACAATCCACGGACAGTATGAAAATGACCAACAACTGCCTCATAGAACCTCATGATGGCATAAAATTATAAATATTTCTTTTGCACATTTCAAAATGGAAGGATGTGCTCTAATTTGGTGGGAAAGTTATATAGCCTCTTTTGAAAAGAAGAAGAATCCAATTGTAATTAAATCGAATGAATTTCAAGAGCTATTTGTAAGAAGTTTTACTCTATTGGGCATAAAACTGATCAGAAAATTAAGTGATAGTATATTAGGAAAGGAACTGGTCAAAGTGTGTTGGATTATAAAGCAGAATTCTTTAGACATACTATGCTATTAGACTTGGGCTTGGAAGAAGAAGACAACTTGACCAAGTACATGGGAGGTCTCCATACAAGTCTAAAGAGACAGACCATCACAAGTAAGCCAAAGGACCTTAGTGAGACACGCATGCAAGCATAATACATTGAGGAAGAAAAGAGACAAGGCGGGGAGAATCCTAAACTAGACTGCCCCAAAATGTCCCTGCCCCTCCCATACCAGGCCTGATACATAATTGGTATAGGTACGGGTACAAATAAGGTACCGGTACATTGTTGGTACGTACCCACAGATCTCGGATACGGATTTCCGAACCCGGGCCTGTGGGTACGTACTGCAGATTACCCTTATAAAAACATTTTTTTAAACTTAAAACTTCAAAAAAATAAAAAATAAAAGTTCCTAACTTAAAACTAATGTAACCTAAACCTAATTTAACCCTAAAAGACCCCCAAAAACCTATTTATACACCCAGCCCCTCTTGTTAATTCACACACTCATATTTTGGTATTTTGCTAATTTTGAGCTTGAAGGAGAGAGAGAGAGAGCTTGAAGGAGAGAAAGAGAGCTTGAAGGAAGAGAGAGAGAGAGAGCTTGAAGGAGAGAGAGAAGGAGAAGGATCAACTACAAGCCAACAAACAACAAGGAGGATTAGTTTCAGGTATTTTTCATGCATCCATTTTTTAAAATCTTTTGATCAATGTTTTTATGTAATAATCAAACTAGTATGTGATCAATGATTGTGAATGATGTGTTTCAAACACATCATTCATGATCATTGATCATGATCTATTTAATTTTTATTTATTTTACGTTTTTTAAAATATTAATTATTTTTTTTATTTAAAGTTTAGTATTTAAGTTCTATTTTATTAAACGTCTACCCTCTGTGTATGCTCTCACCTCGCACCATTTATGGCGAACTTGGTGATCAGAATCAGAGATTGACATGTAGGGTTTAACTATTTAATTTTTTTAATTAGTTATGTATTTGTTTTTTTTATTTTAAAGTTTTAAATTGAATTCATTAAAAACTTAAACGTCTACCCTCTATGTATGCTCTCACCTCGCACCATTTATGGCGAACTTGGTGATCAGAATCAAAGATTGACGTGTAGGCCCTAGGGTTTAACTAATTTTTTTAATTAGTAATGTGTTATTTTTTTTTTTGAGTTTTAAATTGAATTCATTAAAAACTTAAACGTCTACCCTCTGTGTATGCTCTCACCTCGCACCATTTATGGCGAACTTGGTGATCAAAATCAAAGAGATTGATGTGTAGGGGTTAACAAATTAATTGTATAATTTGTATTTGTTGTTTTTAATTGTTTATTAAATTATTTAGCAATGTTTTAAAAATATCTCTTATTGTAGGTTAAAACAAATTAAACAGTTGCAGTCATGGCATCCAATTCAACTTTGGGGGCATGGGAAGCAAGCAATGAGGGAGGAACACAAGGAAGTGTTCCAGTGGCTTGATAGTGAAAATAGATCCTCATTCTCCTTTATGGAGGCATGTGGAAGTGCTAGAGCTCATTGTTGGTGGTGGTGTCCGTGTTTGGACGTGCCCCATTGTGGCACCACATTTAAGTCCTCATATACCCGTTTGAAAGCTCATTTAACTGCGGTATCGGGGACGGGCATTAGAGCATGTAAGAAGGTGGAGAAGAATAAAATAGCTATGTACTTAAGAGAGCAAGAGGAGGCAAACTTTGAAATTGCAAGAGCTCGCTCTAAAACCATTTCTTTGCAGCAGAGGACTATGGGAAAACCACCATCATTCCATCCTTTCATTGATAGTAATGTTGAAATTGTTCCAGTTGAAACTCCTTTCGATGAAGATACCCCATCAAGAAAGAGAACAAAAGGGCCTCTAGAAAAAGCATTCAACAAGAGTGGAAAGAGAAATTGCAGATGAATTGGTGGCTCGGTGTGTTTATGCATGTGGGCTACCATTCAATGTGTTGAGGTCACCATATTGGCAGCAGATGGTGAGAGGCATTAATGAGGCACCACAGGGGTATACAAGCCCAACTATAATAAGGTCCACACATCTCTTTTGGCAAAAGAAGTGCAACACATACAAACATCTTTATAAGTCGATTAAAGATTCCTGGAAGGATTCAGGAGTGTCTATTATCTCGGATGGATGGAAAGACTCGAAAACAAACCTCTTATCAACATTATTGCAGTAAGCCCTAAAGGGGCAATGTTTTTGAAGGTTGTTGATTGTGAGGGGAAATAAAAGATGCCCAATTCATTGCAAACATTCTAATTGAGGCTATTGAGTCAGTGGGCCCTCAAAACGTTGTCCAAGTCATCACAGACAATGCAAAAATTACAAGGCAACGAGTTGATAGTAGAGGGTAGGTATGAGCACATATTTTGGACACCATGTGCAATACACTCCCTGAATCGATCTTTGCAGAAGATTGGGAAAATCACATGGATTGAGGAAATCTACATGGAGGCAAACGAGATTCAGATGTTTGTCACCAACCATCACATGTCTCAAGCCATTTTCAAAAGATTCTCAAAGTTGGAGTTGTTGAAGGTAAGGGAACAACTCATGAGTCATAAGTTTTACTTTTAAGTTTTAAGTTTTTCATTTTAATATTTAATTTTAAATCAATTTCAATTTGTATTGTTATTGAATTCTTTCCATTCCTTTTTAATAGGTTGTTGAGACTAGGTTTGCCTCTCACACACTCATCTTGAGATGACTTGTGAAGGTGAAACATGCTTTGAGTAGCATGGTGATTGACAATGTTTGGACCGTCTGGAGGCAAACAAATACAGAGAGAGCCCAAAAGATAAAGGCATGGATCCTTGATGATGATTGGTGGGCAAAAGTTGAGTATTTGTTGAGTTTCACGGAGCTTGTTCTAAGTATGATTAGATTTGTAGACAAAGATAGTGCTTGCATTGGAGAAATTTATGATGGCATTGACTCCATGCTTGAGAAAATAAAAGATATCATACAAGCCAAAGAGCAAGACCTTGAGGAAAAGTTTTATAATGAAGTTAAAAACGTGGTCATGAAAAGGTGGAACAAAATGACCACCCCATTGCATCTCCTTGCTTATGCCTTAAATCCCAAATATTACAACAATGAAATAGTTGGGTTACCTAGTAAGCAATGACCATATGATGACCAAGAGGTTGCAAATGGGACGAGGGCAGCATTCAGGAGGTTGTTTCCTAATCCACCTATATCTAGTGCAGTCCGCAATGAGATGGGGATGTTTGTATCTGGAGAAGGTAGCATGGGAGAGGTAGAGGCTCTTTGTGACAAGGCCACCTTGACTCCAATCAAGTGGTGGATTGTACATGGCCATGATGCCAAGTACATATGACCTATTGTGATCAAATTGCTCTCACAGGTATGAAGTTTGTAACTTGTTATTTGATATTCTAATTACCAATTAAGAATTAAAATTTAAAATGATAGCACTCCTTTTTGTATATTAATAATACTTTGTTTTTGTGACAGGTGGCTAGTAATTCTTCTGCAGAGCGAAACTAGAGTACTTATGGCTTCATCCACTCAGCCAAACACACCATGTTGGCATCCAAGAAGGCTGAGGATCTAGTATACGTACATTCCAACTTGCGCCTCTTAACGCATAAGACGGAAGAGTATACTAGAGGTCCTAACAAGCTTTGGGACATTCAACCTGAAACCACGGACTTTGAAGCTTTTGCTGCTTGTTTGTCTAATGTTTCACTACTTGGCATTGATGACGAACTTCCAGGAGCCCTTCACAAGGGTTTGACAATGGAGCTAGTGGGGAGCTGCAAGTGCCATCCATGAAGATGATTTTGAGGATCATCTAGATGATATGTTCTAGGCTTTTAGCCCTAGGAAACTGAAAGTGAAGCAAGTTGAGAACTTGAATGTATTAAGTTATTAACTATTATGTTTTGAACATTATGAATCAATACAAACTCAAGTCTCAATTCTCAAAGTATTTGAAATTTGTTTTCATGTTCTATGAATGATTGTATGAGTATTAAATTTCAATAAGTATGCAAATGCTTCTTTAAATTTATAATTTTATATACATATATATATATATAATATATAACGTACCCAATGACTTACCGTACCGAAGTTTTAAAAAAATTGTAGCAGCGCATCATACCCATACCGAAGCAGTCTAGTCCTAAAACTAAATCAATTCAAAACTCTGTCCAAGAAAGAAAAATTAGTCTTACAAAGGCTACAAAAAGGGTATGTGGAAAGGTAAGAGAAATGCCACCACTTTACATGTTTATAAGGATCCAAAAAATCATTGTAGTCATTTTGTTAAAAATGGACATTGTAGCAAAATGTTGGAAGTTGCATCGGACTTGTATCCCAAGAATCATTTCAAGTAGGGCTCCAAGAAGTCCATGGAATCTTTGAAAGAGAAATTAGAGGTGGAGATAAAATAAAATTCTAATATTGATGAGAAGCTAGGTTGCACCACTACCAATGTAGCTAGCTAGGAAGAGAGAGGAAATGAGCAAGTTATTCCAAATCAAGAAAACCAAGGTAAATGCACTTGTTATATTGGTTCATTATCTAATTTGATTTCAGATGAAGTTGTTAAGAAGCTTGGTTTACAAACTTATGATCATCCTCATCCATATCCTTTGGGTTGGGTGAAAAGGGGTATAGAGATTCAAGTGACTAAGAAATGTAGATTCAAATTTGGTATTAACCCACAATACATAGATGAGATAGCAGCAAAAATAATTCCATTTGATGTATTTGATGTGGTGTTTGAAAATCCTTGCTTGCATCTTATGGATGTTATCTTTATGAGGAGGGCTAACAAATACAAAGGGATCAAGGATGGGAATAGGGCACATCAAAGCAAGTCCAAGCTTGCCGTGGTAAGTGCCAATGAAGCAAAGAGAATCAATCAAGCAAATAAGCAATTTTTTTTTATTTCTTTTAACGGATAAGCAAGAGGGTGGGTTCGAAAAAATTGAAATTGATCGTCTTCTACAAAGGATTGAAAATTTTGGATGAATTGCCGCATTCTTTTCAAGAAGTGTTCCAAACTCCTAAAGGATTGCCACCAAAAGGGAAGCAAAAATAAGATTCAATTGCTGCCCAAATTATCTTTACCTAGCATTGGTGTATACAAGCAATTACTTATAGAGAGAAATGAAGTGAAGAAACGAATTCAAGATTTTTTTGGAGCAAGGGGTCATATGCCCAAGTACTTCATCATGTGGGTCATGCATTGTGATGATAGAAAAGAAGATGTAATGTCCCCTTCTTAGCACTAGTCCTCTTGGAAGACCTTGAGCCCATTCCACTTCCCGTGGGAAAAAAAGGAAATGAGCAAGGGGAGTTAATGTCATGTTTTTCAGTTATTTTCGTGAGCATTGCATTCTTTTTTAGTAGTTTTCTAAGTATAGTCAGGTCGGTTGGGCAAAGGAGAAAAGACAAATGAAAAATAGAAGAGAAAAGGAACTAGTATGAGGTCAGTCCTCTTTAGAGGCATTCTAATTGATCTTTGGCGCCACATCAAGCTATAAAAGGGGGTTGCTTGGCTTGGAAGAGGTTATACGTATTTTTGGAAATTATTTCTCTTGGAGTTGGAGCATGTTTGCTTTCTCTCTCTTCCATTGAGGACGAAAACCCTCTTGGAAAACCTATTGAGAACGAAACCTCTCAATAGTGGGTTGGTTTGAGGACGAAACCCCTCAAGCTTGCAACAAGGTGATCTCATAAGGAGTTGTATTCAATTTTGAAGGCATTTCCAGCCCTCTCCTAGGGTGGCAACTTGCCCTAAGGTGGTGTTTGGGGTCTTCTAGGGCACGACAACTACAAATTCAGCCACCATTGTGTTTCTCCTAATTTTAGCAGCTGAAATCTTCATTTATACTTCAACCCTCATTTCCAGCCATTTTTGTAAGGGTGTTCACTGCTGTTATTATATTTAATTAAATAAATTCCAGCTGGGGTTTGAAGGCTTATTTCTTGGTTTATATTTGTTCTAAAATATTTCTAAGGTTCCCTACATGCTTTGGATGGTGTAAATGATGCATTTTTGGAGAGATATTGCATTTTCCTTGTTGCTGTTATAAAAATCAGACTACTGTACCTTGCTGTCATAAATTTCAGTTGGCTGTTATAAATTTCAGTTTACTATCTTTTGGGATTCGTGCAATTTCCCTTTTGTTTCAGTTAGAGCCGAAAAGGGTATTACAGGAAGAAAACTCTTGGAGAATGTGCATAGATTATGGATCATTGAACAAGATCACCATAAAAAATAGATATCCACTTAAGTGGATTGATGACTTGTTGGACGAACTTCAGCATGCCAATTATTTTACAAAGTTGGATTTCAAATCCCAGAACTGTCAAATTCATATGGAGGATGTTTGGAAGACAACCTTCAAGACAAAACAGGGTTTGTATGAATGATTGTTACTTCCATTTGGTTTATGTGATTCCATTGCTACATTTATGAATTTGATTAATGATATATTGAGGCATTTTATAGATACATATGTCAGAGAGTATCTAGATGATATTTTGGTTTCCATTGCTACATAGGAAGAATATCTAACAAATTTGAAATATGTCTTGCAAGTGCTGAAGGAAAAACAAATTTTATGCTATATGAAAAAATGTGAGTTCGTAAAACAATCATGTCTTTTGAGGGCATATGGTTGGAGGAGGAGAACTCAAAGTGGATCCAACAACAATTGGGGCTATAACTAACTAGATCACGCCTAAGAGTACAATAAATACCAGAAGTTTTCTTGGAGTAGTATAATATACGAGGAAGTTTATTCCATCTTTCTCCACCATTGCAACACCTCTACATACAATTGCACCAAATGGTAAAATGCGATCCATGGTTTGAAAAACTTGCTTAAAGCCTGCCTGTCCCCACTGTGGATTTACCAAGTAATAAAAAATTCTAATAGTTCAACATTATGGCAAAGAGAAATAGGCATTTTCACACTAATTTTTTAACAAAACTTCATATTAAATGTCAATAGTGTCAAAATAACGTCAGAAACAAGCATGATGATTCCATCAACCTTTTTCTTGGTTTAATTTGTGTTCCTTGTCATGTCTCTGACCTCAAGCTATCCTTGAGTAGTAAATGTGCAACTAATCACCTGTTTTTGTAGTGAAGGTCTGTTTGGGGTCGTGATACATAGACACATGTTAAATTCTTTATTACGAAGGGCTTGTATGGATCCAATATCATATAAAGAACTCAACACAAGTACTAATATTTTACTATGAAATGCACAATGTTTGCAATAATGGTCAACTTGTTTCCTGTAGTTATTATTAAGAAACAAAAATGCATAAGGCAGGCTGATTCAACCTTAATTTAATCGGAGAGCACAAACAGATGGTATTTGAAAAAAAAAAGCAAGAAAGAGAAGAAAATTGAAAATTGCAATACTAACTGGAAATAGATATTGATAGTAGTCTCCAATCGTCAACATACTATTCCAAGAGAAAAGACATCCAATTCCAAGAAGCCAACAAACTGCATATGCACTGAATCGTCCCTGTTATCCAGTGTAAGTTAAATGAGTAAGAAAACTAGTGCCGTATAAGATAAGAGAAAGAAATCAATATAAATACAGTCATTTTTTCTATCATCTAGGAAAATCAGTGACAGTGACTTTAGGCAGCTTACCTTCTTTGGAGGAAGAGAGCTATGAAATTCATCTTGGATAACACCACCATCTGTTGTCATGCTTGGTCTTTTCTAATGATTTTGTTCTAGCACTAATCACTGGACAATTTCAATGAGAATGGTTTTTCAGTCTATACATCAATTTTCTCATTCAAAGTTCAACATTCCTACCTTTAAAAGTTCATAGAAATTGGAATTTTATCCATTTACAAAATTTCCAAGCAATATATATGTTCTTAATCAGGTGTGTAGTGTCTAATATAAAAAAGGAAACATCAATATTTTGTTTTCAGATTACAAGTTCAATACTTCCTTAAGCTACGAGTATGTAACAAATATCACAGCATTTTTCAACAAAGAAGTGATTAATTGGCCAGCTGCCTGGTTTAGAGTAGTATTCTCACTATTAGTGGTGGTTGACATGGGTCCTTCAAAAGAAATTACTTGGCAAAGGATAAATATAAGAAGCATGTACATTCAGCCCTGGCCATTAAAACTGTTTAGACACATGCAGTGCATTAGTGAATAGAAATATACCCTACACATTTTCCAGCCATGTGCTCCTACTCCTCAAACCTTTGACTTCTTTTCAGTAGCTAGTTGATATACCATCCAACCCGTAAATGCATCATTGCAGGGTTACCATGTCAGTATGTCTCAATTAGTTTCCAAAAACAATAGAAAATATAAAAACACAAATGCACAAGTGGTTTTAAACCTTTAACATGGATTGAGCTTGACAATTCTGACAAGAGATCAAACGTACAAGTTAGTTAATCCCCTCCTAATGCAAGCCCCTAAACCTTCAAGGACTAATCAAGAGTTAGAAAGATCTCCATCAACCAAGAAATTTGGGATAATGAAAATGGGCCCACACATATTCTAAAGGAATGCTCAAAAATGCATTAGTTTGGAAATTTAACATCCTTTTCCATCTATTTCAGTCATAGCAATACTCTAAGAATATCCCTAATGGGATACCACTTAAAAATGCACAAAATATTGAAAACTTGCAGCCACATAAAATACTGATTTTACCAGATTTTTACAGTTGGGACAGTGAACTAAAGAAACTTAATATTTGCCAAAATGTCCACCCGAATTACTTGAAAATTTAAATAGAGCTTGATGTTATTATAGAGGACATAATAAAACTATTTTTGGGAATTTTACACAAATCAAACTGTTGCCAGAAAAAAGCACAGCGTGCCCTAGACAGTTGGAAAACTTTAGAGGTTCGTGACCCTCTAAATACAAGAGCAGTAATAAGGGTCTTTGGAAATAACATTAACAGATATAGGCAGTAATAGTTCCACCTTCATATCTGAAAACGGTTGACTAGAAAACCCCAAATAAAGGCTGCAAGTCGCCTCGCTTGGAATGGGGTCGGAAAATGATGGAGGCGCCTTCAACGAGCTGCCACACCCAGCCCAAATGGCTGCCGTGAATCTGATCTAGAGCCCCTCTGCTTATCTTCCCCAAATGCCCCCAAGACCCTCGAGATCCTTCCTCTGAAACCTCTGTTAATGTCTCTGCCGCACGGCCCTGAAAGCGGCTCCAAAATGACAGACTAGGGTAGATCTCTCACTACCGAAGAATGCCCCTAGCTAGCTAGGGATGGGTCTCTCACCACCGAAGCTAGGGTCCCTGTGGGATTTGACTCCACAAGCTGTAGATGTGCAACAACGCAAGCTACATGAGAAGGGGTCAATAAAATGTATATCAAAAAGTCCCTCTCCTTTCTCTCCCAGCTCCTTATATACTTTCCAAGGCAAAAGAGCCCCAATAGACCTAGACGCATTTCATTCCATGGAGGGGTCAATAAAATAAAATAAAATAACTTAAGTTACTTTTCCCCTTTGAGGCACCATGGTCCAAAAGTGACCCTCAACGCAAAATTAGAATATTAGAACCACGTGGCCCCTTCCCAATAGCTCCCAGCGTCCACAGCCCCTTGGGTATGACCATGGCTTGGACTCGACTTGACCCTTAGGCCTTTGGCGTAGAAAAGGGGACATTACAGTCCTCCCTTCCCGAGAAATGCTTGACCCCAAGCATTATCTGTCATGTCTGCAAAGGTGAATACCACGCCGTAAGTTTCTCCACCTCACCCTGCAGTCAACTGATGATCGGTGTGATGCGAAGTAACCAAGACACCCCATGTAGTGATCATGCTCTCCATGCCATGTGTAGAGAACAATGTTGCTCCTAAAGTAGTATGATGCCCACACCGACTCTCCCCGGTACCCACACCAAAATTGCCAATCTGTCCAATCCCTGCCAATGCAAGGCTATCATCATGTGATCACTCACTACCTCTCCAATCGACTCCTGGGTATGAAAGTTCACTCTGGATCCCGTAGAGTCCCCTGAATCCACCTGTGAAACAACCTGTATACGCACAAATGGTGCTAACTCTCCCACATGACCTGCACTCGTGTGAGAGCAAGGCTCCTCATAATGTATCTCAATGTGTCCCGTGGAGGAAAAGTCCCAAGACTCCAGTAGACAATCAACCGGCAATATTGGCTCCACATAGTCCACCTCCTGCGTGATGAATGTGAACCTACTGAATAACCATGAGTCAATTTCATCTCTCCACTGACTAACACGTGGGTGAAGTGCTCACCGGGCATAGAAGCAGTAAAATACATAGGAGTGTTATCCAATGTCGATTCAAAAAATGATGAACCCGTAGGCTTTGACTTGTCACAGTGACAAACCGTATATGCTTGTATAAAGTTGGGGATATCCTCCCTCAACCTATGCCATATGAACCTCTCTGACATGAACCTGTAGGTCTCATCACAGCTCAAATGCCCAGTCACGGAAGGACAATGCACATGTCGCAATATCTCCATCCTCAACCATGAATCTGACACAAGGCTCAATCTTCCTTGATAGAAGATCATCTCATCCTCCAATCTGTAGCTATCATCCTGTATGTGACCATCCAGAATCTCACAAGTGTGTCGGTTCTTGGAGTACTCAACAAGCAAATGAGGTCTCCAATCTACCAAAACTTCAGATAACCAACATAATGATAAGCTGGATGATCTGAACCTGTAATCCCAATCTCAGTAACAGTCTCATGTGCAACATTGTTGGCCACACCCACATCCATCATACTCCACATCGATCCATGCAATAATAAAACTCCTCACCATGCCGGATCGTCCTCTCCATCCCCTCAGTTGTAACCACCCTAGGTGCTCCTGTAGATAATCCCCTCAAAATCACATTCCTGCCCTCGGATTTAAACTTCAGCTCCATCATCTGAAAGTTAGTCCGAGACTCACCAAGAGAGTGAAGCCACTGCACTCCCAACACTATGTTGGTCACTCCCATACCAACGATGTGGAGATCATTGGTAACTGTATAGTTACCCATCGTGATGCTCACTTGGGGAACCCGCCATGTGCACCTCATAGACTCTCCATTGGCTACAACCCCATTGAGGCCCTCAAAATCCTCTATCTGTAATCCTCGCCTCTCAAACAATGAGGCATCAATACAATTGTGGGTTGCCCCACTATCAATGAGTACCCCAACTCGCTGACCCTGCATAACTCCTCTAATCCTAAATGCCTTGTACATCAGAGTACTAGACAATGTGGCTATAATTTCCGAGGAAAAGTCTCCTCCTCCTGCCCCGCATCAGCACTATCCAACGCAACCCCATCTCCATCATCCATCTCGCGAGTCTCTAACTCCTCACCTCTATCACCCTTGCTCTCCTCGAAGACTTCAATGAATTGGGCCTTCCCTCTACCTCTGCAATCATGTCCTGGAATCCAAGGTGTGTGGCAATCGAAACATAGTTTCTTTCGCCTCAACTCATCTCTTTGTCTTCGGGAAATGATTGGCATTTTTAACCACCTCCTGCCTCGGTGGAGGCTCCCTCTGCTGATTCGTCTGATCCAGATGGAGGTTCCCTTTTCTGAACGCGAGGTGGAGCCCTCGGCTTTGGAGTGGATAACTCCAAGTCCCGAGCTTTCCTAACAACCTCGTGCAAAGAAGAAGGTTCAAATGCCTTCACAAACCCAACGAAAGCATCTGTCAAACCTGCTATAAACAAGTGAAATCAACCTCATCTCCGTGACATCAGGTACCATGACTGATAATCTCTAAAAATCTGCGATGTACTGATCTAGGGGACCGGTTTGTCTCAAATGAGTCCACTCCCTGAAATACCATGTCAGGGTCCCTCCTATCAAATCTGCTCACCAACCTCTACGTGAACTCTACATAAGTAGTAATGTGTATGTGTCCCTGTGTAATCAACCCATGATGCCACCAATCATGAGCATCTCCCTCAAGATGCAAGCTTGCAAACTTAATTGCATCTTCCTCGCGCATAGGATTCAAGTCGGAGTATGTCTTCAACTTCTGGACCCAAGACGGTGCAATACACTTCTTAGAACCATCGAAGTGTGGAATGGAGATCTGTCCCAATCTCCTCTGTAACTCTGGTACTGTTTCTGATGATCTCTCTTGGGTCTACTGCCAATCTTCATTTTGCAATATTCCTGGAATGGCATGTTGTTACGAAAGCCCTCACTCAAGGTCTGGTTCCTCTCCCAACAAGACTCCTCATCCAAAATATCTACTGGTTGTTGTACCTGTGAAACTTTTGGATCCTTCAAGAAAGAAGGTTCGTGAAGCCCCAAAGCCTGGAAGAAGAATGGGGAGGCCGCTGCCCGAATGTCCACTCTCACCTCTTTGACCCTGTTGTCCCATATTGTTATTTTCTCCTCTCATTATGATTGTTGTTATACATAGTCCAAAGCAAGCTGAAGATGATTAAAAATATTCTCTTACCCTTTTTAGCAATCATAGAACCAACTCTAGTACCTTGAGAGGTACTCTCCCTTCTTGCACCGGAGTCTCCAATGAAGAAATCATGTTCAAAGTTTTCAAAATTAGAATTGATAGTTTTGGATAATTGCAACATATTACCAAGATCCCATACCTTATAATGCCCATGAACCCTGTATCATGTAAGGTCGCCATCTTTGCTTTCTTGTATCTCCTCATAAAGAAGATTATCAAAAGGTTCACCTTATATCGCTACTTTAGAAACCTCCAAAACAACACCATCCCTATTGTGATTCATGATTTTAGATGGAGAATAAGTGGAACAAGAATCAACACCTTTCACAATTTTATGCTCATTACGATGGTAAATCCATCCCATATGATAATGACTTATTCTTTGGAGGATTTATAGGTACCATGATGAAATATCTTTTCAGTTCATTGCAACCAACCAGCCATGTTTGTTCATACCTTTTCAATGCCATCAATGAATAGTGTGTTCAAGATAGACATATGTTGAGCTGCCCCCAACATTGTTGATTGAGTGCCTTCAAGGCCATCAATGTCCTCCGTGTGTTCAAGATAGACATATGTTGAGCTGCCCCAACATTGTTGCTTGAGTGCCTGTTGAAAGTATCTGAAAGCTGATCAAAAGTTGTTGGTTTGGAAATTACAAGCAGGCTGCAATTTTACACAAGTGTCCATGTGAGGCTCCTCCTCATGTGCCAGCTGCTCCATAGAGTCTTCTTTCGTGGGTGTAGACTTCCTTGCATCAATTGCCCTCATCGTTTCCTTGAACTCTTGTATGTGTTGTCTTGCTTGAGTCGCTATCAACCTAGTAGCTCTAGCTCTACTATTCCATTCCTCACACTTTTAAGAGTTTCCATTACATCCTCCTTGCTTGCATAAACAAGTTTCTTCTCCTGAGCTGGAATAATTTCTCTAACAAGCAAAGTTTCACTAATGCAATTATTTTGCTCAATGGAAATCATACCCTTTTGTCTAGAAGCTTCTTCTACAAATGAGTTCTTTTGTAATTCAGGTACCGGTATATGATGATCTCGCTTGGGCTTGCTACCAATCTTCATCATGCAATAATTTGGAAATGACATATTATCTCTGAAACCCTTACTCAAAGATTGGTATTTCCTCCAACAAGAATCCTCATCAATCACCTCTATTGGGTGCCCTTTATTATTGTTCTCACCTTTTTCCTTATTGTCCCAAGATTTGCTTTGATTCAAATTCTGAGTGAGCTGACTCAAATAAAGGTTAGTGGCTTCCTGTTGTTTCACCATGTTGGTGAACATTTCCTTCATAAAACCCCCTTTGAGATCTTTCCAAACTACCATATTTAACCACACACAGGCTGGAGGAACAACAACTCTGATACCACTGAAATATCCCTAATGGGATACCACTTAAAAATGCACAAAATATTGAAAATTTGCAGCCACATAAAATATTGATTTTACTAGATTTTTACAGTTGGGACAACGAACTAAAGAAACTTAATATTTGCCAAAATGTCCACCCGAATTACTTGAAAATTTAAATAGAGCTTGATGTTATTATAGAGGACATAATAAAACTATTTTTGGGAATTTTACAAAATCAAGCTAATTGCAAGAAAAATTATGCGTGCCCTAGCATTTGGAAAACTTCAGAGGTTCGTGACCCTCTAAATACAAGAGCAAAGTAATAAGGGTCTTTGGAAATAACATTAATAGATATAGGAAGTAATAGTTCCACCTTCAGATCTGAAAATGGCCGACTGGAAAACCCCCAAATAAAGGCTGCAAGTCGCCTCGCTTGAAGGGGTCGGAAAATGATGGAGGCGCCTTCAACGAGCTGCCACGCCCACCCAAATGGCTGCCATGAATCTGATCTGGAGCCCCTCTACTTATCTTCCCAAATGCCCCCAAGACCCTCAAGATCCTTCCTCTAAAACCTCTGTTAATGTCTCTACCGCAACCCTGAAAGCGGCTCCAAAATGATAGACTAGGGTAGATCTCTCACTACCAAAGAATGCCTGCTAGCTAGGGATGGGTCTCTCACCACCGAAGCTAGGGTCCTATGTGGGATTTGACTCCACAAGCTATAGATGTGCAACAACAAGCTGCACGAGAAGGGGTCAATAAAAATGTATGCGAAAAGGTCCCTCTCCTTTCTCTCCCAACTCCTTATATACTTTCCAAGGCAAAAGAGCCCCAATAGACCTAGACGTGTTTCATTCCACGGAGGGGTCAATAAAATAAAAGAAAATAACTTAAGTTACTTTCCCCCTTTGAGGCACCATGGTCCAAAAGTGACCCTCAACGCAAAATTAGAATATTGGAACCACGTGGCCCCTTCCCATTAGCTCTCGGCGTCCTGACCCCTTGGGTCCGACCATGGCTTGGACTCAACTTGACCCTCGGGTAAGGGGACATTACATAGAAGTTGTTGATTATGAAATCATTGCTTGGCACTTTGTAGGTGCAAAACTATCCACACTCATGGGAATTTAGTCATTTTCTATTTCCATATAAAGGCCCCAAAACAATTATGAAATTGAGTCCGGTGGTTATTTGTAATGTCCCCAATGGACATTATTTTACCCCTAAACGGATTTTAGGCAATCCCGACTTTAAATGCAACTTGTAGACAAAATACCAAACAAATATCACGCAGATCTGAATTTATAAAAGAAATGCGACTTGGGTTAAGTGGAAAACCCACACCAATCAACCTCAAAATTTATAACATTCCACTCAAATCTAGTATCACTAATTTATAAAGCCCAAATATGTATAAAATTGCAGATTTCAGATATAAACAAGGCTGTGATAAATTATTTTAAAACCCTGTCTGCAACATAACTTGAAAATTTATATCTTTTTTGCTAGAGAAGTCCAAATGAGCTGAAACTTTGGATCTTGGGCCACAAAAATATGAAGAATAATATTCAAAATTAGTTTTTTTGCAATGAAACACAAAACCCTAATTTTGCCCTAAAGTAGGTCGCCCAAGCATATTTAGGGCATCAAATTAGCTCCAAAGATAAGAAAACAATCTACTTTGATTCCCAAACAAATCATCCTGAATCAACTCCAATAATGACAAACTAGGGTGGATCTTTCACTACCAAAGAGTGCCCTACTAGCTAAGAATGGATCTCTCACCACCGAAGCTAGGGTCCCTGTGGGATCTTACTCCACAAACTAAAGAAAATCCAAGCGTGTATGCAAAAGCTATAAGTTTAAGACACAAATCAGAAAATATCAAATGGTTATGCAATATCTTCCCCTCAAGTCGACTTCTCCTTATAAAGGAAGAAGAGACCCAAAACAACCTCTACAATATCCAATTAGTTCACAAGGATTTTCCTTATGCAACATTTAATATTTTCCAATATTAAATGCTTTTCCCAACAACTTTTTCCTCCTAATGCAAATCGCATTTTTAGAGGAAATACATAGTAAAACGGGCATTTATCCTTTCTATGTTCCCATTCCCTTCTAAGGCAAGTCGCCTTTTCACCTAGGATGGATAACAATTTATATTTGGGTCTTTTCCATCCTAGATTTAATAATTATTAAGTCATATAAATTATTATAAGTGCTCTATATATTTTTTTCTTTTATTAATGGCACTTTATAATAATTAAATATAACTTAAGTCACCCTTATATTTTTCCTTTGGCCGTCGGGTTGACAAAATAGGCCAAAGGTCTTCGAATGGGAAGGGGATATTACAATCCTCCCTTCCCAAAATTGCTTTCCCTCAAGCAATTGCATCTTTGTTTTGTCCAAGAGCCATGCACAAGAGACAAAACATGCTGAAGTGTTCTACCATCGAGCCCCTGTACCTATTAAGTGAGCTAAAACTTGCCACCATATATCATCCACAAGATGCTCATATACACAAAGTTGGAGCAATGGTTCAACAAACTCCATAATGAAGACTTCATCATCTACCATACCATGCATCTCATGATGGAAATAAATTGGAATAGGCAGCAATAAATAAGACATATCCACTTCATACCTTGGAGTATCCTCGTCAAGCTTGGTCTCCAAAATGACTTGACTTTTCTGCCACAAATCCTGAGCATTTTGGTCTACAATGGGCTGAAATTCTTCATAAATCAGCTTATCATGAGTTGTTAGTTTGGAAATTATAGCAAAGCATACAATTCCACACAAGTGTCCATGTGAGGCTCCTCCTCATGTGCCAGTTGCTCCATAGAGTCTTCTTTCGTGGGTGTAGACTTCCTTGCATCAATTGCCCTCATCTTTTCCTTGAAATCTTGTAAGTGTTGCTTGATTCGCTATCAACCTAGCAGCTCTAGCTCTGCTATTCCATTCCTCACACTTTTTAAGAGTTTCCATTACATCCTCCTTGCTTACATATACAAATTTCTTCTCTTGAGCTGGAATAATTTCTCTAACAAGCAAAGTTTCACTAATGCAATTATTTTTCTCAATGGAAATCATACCTTTTTCTCTAGAAGTTTCTTCTTCAAATGAGTTCTTTTGTAATTCAGGTACCGACATATGATGACCTCGCTTGGGCTTGCTACCAATCTTCATCTTTCTGATAATAACGGAAATGGCATATTATCTCTGAAACCCTTACTCAAAGATTGATATTTCCTCCAACAAGAATCCTCATCAATCACCTCTATTGGCCACCCTTTATCATTGTTCTCACCATTTTCCTTATTGTCCCTAGATCTGCTTTGATTCAAATTCTGAGTGAGCTGGCTCAAATAAAGGTTAGTGACTTCTGTTGTTTCACCATGTTGGTGAACATTTCCTTCATAAAACCCACATTGAGATCTTTCCAAACTACCATATTTAACCCACACAGGCTGGAGGAACAACAACTCTGATACCATTTGTAATGTCCCCAATGGACATTATTTTACCCCTAAACGGATTTTAGGCAATCCCAACTTTAAATGCAACTTGTAGACAAAATACCAAACAAGTATCACGCAGATCTAAATTTATAAAAGAAATGTGACTTGGGTTAAGTGGAAAACCCACACCAATCAACCTCAAAATTTATATCATTCCACTCAAATCTAGTGCCACTAATTTATAAAGCCCAAATATGTATAAAATTACAGATTTCAGATATAAACAAGGCTGCAATAAATTATTTAAAAACCTTGTCTGCAACATAACTTCAAAAATTCATATCTTTTGCTAGAGAAGTCCAAATGAGCTAAAACTTTGGATCTTGGGCCACAAAAATATGAAGAATAATATTCCAAAATTAGTTTTTGCACAACAAACACAAAACCCTAATTTTTCCTTAAAAAGTAGGTCGCCCAACACATTTAGGGCATCAAATCAGCTCCAAAAATTAAGAAAACAAGCTACTTTGATTCCCAAACAAATCAGCCCTGAATCAACTCCAATAATGACAAACTAGGGTGGATCTTTTCACTCGAAGAGTGCCCTACTAGCTAGGAATGGATCTCTCACCACCGAAGCTAGGGTCCCTGTGGGATCTTACTCCACAAGCTAAAGAAAATCCAAACGTGTATGCAAAAGCTATAAGCTTAAGACACAAATCAGAAAAATATCAAATGGTTATGCAATATCTTCCCCTCAAGTCAACTTTTCCTTATAAAGGAAGAAGAGACTCAAAACAACCTCTACAATATCCAATTAGTTCACAAGGATTTTCCCTATGCAAACATTTAATATTTTCTCATAGTAAATGCTTTTCCCAACAAATTTTTCCCTCCTAATGCAAATTGCATTTTTCTAGAGGAAACACAATAAAATGGGCATTTATCCTTTCTATGTTCCCATTCCCCTTTCTAAGGCAAGTCGTGTTTTCACCTAGGATGGATAACAATTTATATTTGGGCCTTTTCCATCCTAGATTTAATAATTATTAAGTCATATAAATTATTATAAGTGCTCTATATATTTTTTTCTTTTATTAATGGCACTTTATAATAATTAAATATAACTTAAGTCACCCTTATATTTTTCCTTTGGCCGTCGGGTTGACAAAATAGGCCAAAGGTCTTCGAATGGGAAGGGGATATTACATTATTAAAGCTGTCTCAAGAAGGAAGAAAGCCATAACATGACATTTAAAAGTGCAAGGAAATGAATAAAATCAAACAAGGAAAGCCCATTAGGAGATGAAGACCTCTGGCCAAGGAAAGGGGCAGGAGCAAATGGATGATGAACAAGAAGGCATTATGGAAGAAACACAAGGAAACATGGTATAAATGCAGGCCTATAACCAATATGAAAGACGATAAACTGAGATTAAACCATTTGTATCCCAAAGTGCACATTCTAGGACAGTTTAAGATGAAAATTTCTTTATTGACTCTTAGAGGCAAAGACACATGACTTTTGTGAGAAAATTGAATTGTGAACTAGCTCAAAAGAAATCTTTTCTGCTCTGTATTGTTTGAAACAAAACTTGGGGAAAACATAAACTATTAATTAGCTTGATAAAAGGAAAAATTAATATCCATGTGGCCAAAGTAGGTCAAGGACTCAAAAGTAAATCAGAGAAAATATAGCATGAACCAAAAAGAAGTTCCAAAAAGGGTTATACAAGTTAAAAACACAACAGTAAAAATTCTCACTAACTTGGGGTTGAACTCTAATCGAGTAAATAGTCGTCTTTATATGTGGATGACACTAGGCTCAAGTCTTTGTTGAATATGGTGGAACAAATTAATTATATGTGGACACATTTTTGTGAGTTAGAACTCCTTGAATTCTCATATCGATGCATGTGACCAATCCTCTAACAACATTTTCTCGCAGGACTTCCAATTTTCCTTTGCCCGATCCCAATTCATTGACTCAAATCATCCACTTTATACAAGTGACCTAACAAAAAAATGAGACATTTGGAAAAACATTTGTTATTCTCCACCTATCCAATATGATTTTCAAATGTCCTCTATTTCAATTAGCTCAACTACAAATCAATCCAAATATATACGATGAAGTGTCCAAAAATAGCACTTCATATTCAAGCCTACAATAATTTTGCAATCCATCACCTTGAGTACTATGTCTTGTGTTCTTAGAGAGTAATTCAAATCACTCCAAATTAATTTGGAACAATCATGAAAATAGACTTTGTTATTTGCCAAGATAGATAGGTACTGACCATAGCTTAAATTTCCAATTGGCCATTTACAATGTCATGTCATTGTCCTTTCCATGTTAGCCCCCTAATTACATGATTCATAACTATCAACATTTCTTAATGGAGAAAACATTAATTCTCAAAAATCCAATAACTATTTGACACCAATTTAGTTATAGGGAAATCTAAAGGAAGGAAATCGACCACCATATCCATCTAATTGACTAGAAATAGAGGTTTATAGACAAAGATTAAGTTTAATATCTCTTTTGACGCAAAGTTTCCTTGAAAATTTTGTGAAACTATCCTTCCATCTAATGCAAAATTCTTGGAAAATTTTAGTTGAGGTTTGTAAACAAGGATAAACCAATACCTTTTGAAACATAACTTTTCCTTGAGAATTTTGTGAAACTATCCTTCCATCTAATGCATTTTCTTGGTAAAATTCAGTTCCTTAGGATGCATTTAAACGACCATACAAGAACCTCTCCTCCCTCTCCTTCCTCCTTCTCTCCAAAAATTTGAGGGAATTGAGGATTTCCTAGGGAATTTTGTTGTTGACATCAATAAACCCTCCCCTCTATGGTCACCAATGAATATTTGAGCGAAGTAGACGATGGTCTAGGGAATTTTTTGTTGACTTCAATCAACCTATTTTATTGACATCACAATTCATCGTGTATTCTATATTTTGTTTTATTGCATTATTTTCATTAGTGTTGGATGTTTTGACATCAACAACATAAGTAAAGAGGTTAAAACCTCTCTAAGACTCATATTATACATGTTTATATGAATTTCAGTGGGGGAGAAAAGGAAATCCTTTTTGGAAGGCAAGTTGTTCAATGTCCACTGCTATGTATTCTTGGCGCTATTATTGTCTAGTGTCGGTGCATTCTTTAGGCATGGGTGTTGCCTCTCATTAGAAATACAGCCAACACTTCATTTCATCTCAAGATGAGGCCGTGTGATTGGGTCGGGATGATTAATGGAGCTATTGTTTCCTCTTGAAATGAAGCTTCTCATGGGGAATACCAAGGACCTAAGAAACTATCTAACAATTTCAATCATAGCCTTGGTGCACCAATATAACCTCCTAGTAATATATATATTTCTTAATTCAGTGATGATTGGTGTTGTGACCTTAAGCAGGCCTTTACTACGAAAGAACTCACTAACGATACAGTCAAACTATTAGATAACAGCCTTAGGTGAAGAAGATTTGATGACATCATTACTATTTATGACCTTATTATGATGTCATCATTATGATTTGAGTATAAATATATGATTATTCTCAGTGATCCGTAATCATCATGAATATTTCAATGCACGATTTACCAAAATGGATATATCTTTTCCTAACGTGTTGTTCACAATCTAAGGCTGAAAATTGATGTTACTGACTCTATGGTTGCCACTGTTGGCTAGATTTTCTGCATAGCATCAAACCTAGGCAGTCATGAGATAAATCTCCCTCATTTAACCGGTGAGGCTCCCGTGTCAGATTTGTCAATAAAAATGTGTTTCTATCTATCAGGGGTTTTACTTTAACAACTTAGTTCATGAACCATAACTAAGAAGTTTTGCAGCAAGTAAGCAGCTGTTTAAGAAAGGAAAATTATAGAAGAAGGAAGTAGAGGAATTACAGAGAAGAAATAAGGAAGATGTGCATCCCAATTAGTAGATAGCAGAGCTAATTGCATGCACATAGAAGAAACTTAATAGATTTGAACACACAGAATTATAAAGCAAAGGCAGCTCTAGATCCAGATCTAAAATAACACAAAGTTTACTTTAAAGATCTAAGATTTAAGAGCAAGAAACACAGTACGCCGTGACACAAAGTTCTCTGGAAACCTGCTTCTTTGTATTCCTCTGCAACAAGTGGCTCTCAGGGGTTCAGCACAAAGTCTAGAACACAAGATTGCTTCTTACAAATTCTGATCGATGATTAACCCGAAGGTTCTTCCTCTACTTATAGAATGTAGAGGGGCAATTACAAGCTGGAAGCTTTAGTTGAACTGACACATGTGGAAGTCGAAAAAGAAACAGCTGGCAATCTCCTTCCTGGAATTCCTCTTTGCGTGACATGTATGATTTGCAACTGAAAATAGAACCTTCTATTATGCACGTCCGCCACCTATCTCCAAGTAATTGACTTCTTCAAGTAATGGCTTTTAAACCAATCACTTAAGTTGTATAATTGAATTGATCGCTCAATTACTTTGTCGAAGGAAAGAAGAAGGAAGAGGAAAGTGACTTTTCGGAGGAAAGAAGAAGGAAGAGGAAAGCTAACTTTGTCTTTTTTTCATGTCTCGTACGCATTGATTCAAATGGATCTCGGAAACAAGCTAGAATTAGTTGGATCTTGAAGCGGGTGGATCGGAAACAAGTGAATTTGAATTTGCAAGTTGGAATTGAAGCAATGAATTTTTCCTTCACATTGTCTTCTTCTTTTATCCTTTGAAGCTTTTGCGCTTCTTCCTTACCATTGCACATGCATCTGCAAGGTTGGCCGTAGATAACTCATCATCCTTATTTTTAATCGCATATGAGCAATTAAAATTCGAAAGCACTCCTGGATGAATGAAAATTCAATGAAAGCTTCAACTGGAAGATGAGAGCACATGCACAGGATCTTGGAAGGAATTTTCCACGCACTATCTTCTTCACGGCCGCATTCAAAAACAAGAGGATGAAGCCTTTGTGCCAAGCTTTTCTGTAACTATGAGATCTGGATTCGGATCTGCATATGGATCTCGGATATAGATCTGCACTCGCATAACAAACTTTGGCAATCAAGCTATGGATGGAAAAAGCTGCAACTTGAATAATTCCACTGCTTTCAATCTGCACGCATGAGTGAAGTTTCTCCTGCTCTGGATCTGTCTATCAATTTAGCAAGAGGTTTCTTTTTCATCTTTCTTCGCCATAGCTTTGTCTATCTTTGTCTGAATGTCTTTTTCTTCTTATTTGGAATTCTTCAATACTTGGTGTAGATCTGGACAATTCTTCAGATTCGGAGGATATATGCAATGTATTGGACATTGATAAAAGCTCCTCTTCTTTTATAAAGCACCTGTAATGAATTCCTGCAATTTATTCAGACAAAAATGGCCACCGGGGTATGAATAGTGAATTTAAATTATAAAAATCTGCACTTTTCAAGCCTGCTGCCCCAAAAATTGGTGTCTAATTTGCACATAAAGAGAGCATGAATCCTTTCAATCAACACCTGAGCTCCTTTAACACCTGTGAAAACAATTGTGCAGACGAAGATGAACCTTTTCCAAAGCATGCGCCAAATCTGGAAGCTTTTAGCTTTTGTTAGCACTTTGTCTGTGCAAAATCCTTCCTCTAATGGGGGCGCACTTTTTCTCCTTGCTGCAATTCTTTACCTGTGTGTTGAATAATAAATCCATATGGCTGCCCATGCTTATATAACCTTCATAATTCTATAATTAATAATTGCCCTAACAATTAAAGGCAATTAATTAATTAAAAATCATGCTTTTCTTTTTAAAAATAGCATGTTTAAGGACAGCCATCCAATAAATTAAATTAATCCAATTTAATCCTCCACACTTCACTTCACTTAAGCTTCACAGTGTGCTTTGACCATAGCCACTGAAAATAGGAATTAATATAATCATTTAATACTTTAAAAAGTATTAATTCCTTCTCAAAAGGGGCTGCATTAAATAAATTAAATTTATTTAATTTTAGAATTCTATTTCCAATTGATTTATTCCCCTTTGCTTTTGTTGACTTTTCCACAAGCCTGGGTGCCAAAATTGGGTGAATAAATATTAACAAATATTTATTTAATGCATTATTATTCACCCAAGGTGGGTCGCACTTTTTTGCATAATAGAATTCTATTTTTAAGAATTTCTGACAATGGGATTTTTTACCCTGCAAGGTAGGCACCACAATCCCATGATCCACTTAAGTGATTTGACTTTGACAATGGGATTCTTTACCCTGCAAGGTAGGCACTAAAATCCCATGATTTCACTTAAGTCACTTTCCTTTTATTATATCATGGGAATTTTCACCCTGCAAGGTAGGCAATAAATTCCCACCTGCCTGCGGCCTCTATTTTTCCCACTGCAGCTTAAGTGACTTTTATAACACGGGAAAAAGTACCCTGCCAGGCAGGTATACAATTCCCATCCTGCCTGCGGCTTATGTTTTTCCCATCGCAGCTTAAATCCTTTGTTTTCCAAAAATGCGCCCATCCCCGCAAGGGCTTTCCTGTGCACGACTTCGCTTTTTCCCAGTGATCCAGACCTCGGATGATGACTTCCTCCGGGCAAAATGTGCGTGTATGTTTTCCAGCTGCTCCAGGCCAAAAATCGGGCTTACCCGGCGAAGGAGTTATTCCAGAGAAATTTTACAGAAAACGAAACGGGACACCACAAAAACACGAAAAATTGTCAAAAGTTACATATAAAGCCCAAAACTTAGAATAAGTTAAAATCCTTCTGGTACATAGGAATAATAACATATCCGCTCATAACAGAGTTAAAACGGAGCGCAAATAGCCTCATACGGGGCTCAAAATAATTAAATACAAATTTCCCGCAGACAAATCCCGATGACAGAATAAAACAATTTTGGGCATCTGGGTATTTGGCGAAAAGGGCTAATATGGCTCTTTAGGATTATCTTGGTGCAATACAGGAACTTTCAGGCAATAAAAACAACAAATGACCCATTATTTTAAAAGTACGAAAATTTTTCGGATAGGGTAGTCACAGATTTCAGGGTGAAATCTGAGTGACACCAGTTGGCTCCGTCTGTGGACATCTTTTTCTCTTGTTAGAATGACAAAGGGAAAAGATGAGATCCCAGCATCTCTGGTTTCGTATCTTGTCTTTTGGGCACGGGGTCAGGCAAACAAACACAACACAAAGCACAAAAAACAAAACAAAACAAGGAAAAACAAACAAAGATTTATTTATGTACATACGTGTTTTACCCTACTTCAGCTGATGAACAACTTCAGATCCTCGCCTCACAAAGGAAAGGCGGTGGTAACTCAATTCCATCCCAGTAGGCAAGGAAGAAAGTGTCCATTCCGGCAACTCTTTTGATCATGAAGGGCCCTTTCCAGAGTGAATCAGATTTGTTATGCATGTCCTTCGGTTCATGTCTCTTGTCCCACCAGAGTACCCAATCTCCGATCTTGAACTTCCTTTCTTTGGCCTTTTGTCAAATCTCTGGGCAAGTCCTTATCAACTCATCATCGGTGGTGGCTCATCCTTTCTTCTCTCCGTGGTGGGCAAGTCTGCATCAACTTGCTCTGTTCCCAGATTTATTTGCTGCATTTCGAAGGAAGAACTATCACCATATTCTTTGTTCTTCTTCAGATACTGATCATGCTTGTTGAAAGTCTCCACTAAGGAAACTAAACCCTTGGGGGTTTTGTTACCTTTTGATTTGATTGCTCCACTATTGTCATCATGACATGGATCAACTTGTCCTTTGACTGTTTGTCGTGGTGGTGATTCACTCCCTTCAACATGCAGACATGCAGATGTTTGTTCAGGGACTCTGGGGTGGTAGACCATCTCCACTTTATAGCTTCCTTGTTTGAATATGGACGGTGGTCTATCCGAATTAAATAGTGCAGCAGTGACTGCTAAAGAGTCTGCCTTGGAGTTTAGATTTATTGGAACAAAGTCAATAGAGAAGGCTGCAAAATTGAATGTGGCGGAAAGCACTTTATCTCTGTAATGCTCCAGCTTATCTCTTTTGACTTGACTTTGCCCTCGAACCTGCTTTATTAGAAGTTCAACATCTCCTTGGGCTTTGAGAAGTTTTACTCCTTTCTTTTTAGCTTGTTCCATTCCTAGAAGCAATGCTTCATACTCCGCCGTATGATTGGTGTTCTCGAACATCAGCTTGTGAGAGTATGGAAATACCTCATGATCTGGAGATATTAGTAGAGCGCCAGCGCCTGATCCAAAAGAACAACATGTGCCTTTAAACTCTAGAGTCCAAACTTTCTCTTCTTCTGCTGGCTCTGGTTCTGGTTGAATTTCTTGCTCTGGAACATTTTTATCCGTTTCCAAGAAATAGACCCCACGGTCATATTCCTGAAAAAGAATATGAGATCTAGGATCCTCAGATTTTGTAACCGTGTACCTGGACTTCTTTTCCGGCTCCAGCTTATGGTTAAGCCCTTTGATAGGAATGTGCGCACAGGACCAATCCATCTTTACTTCTCCTCCCAGCTCTTTGCAGAAGTTTCTACTTAGCAGCATCCCGTAGGAGACAGGAATATCTGCAACTAGAATTGTCATCTTTAATCTCTTGTTAGGAAAAGCTGCCAGAACAGCTTGCGCATCTTTGATTTGTCCGATTAAAGGGACTTGTCTCTCCATGGAATAGCACTTTTTTATGGTCTTCGCCAGGGTAAGCCCAAGAGCATCTGCAACTTTAGCCGACATGACATTGTCAGAAGCACCTGAATCTAGAATGCAATTGCTTAACTTGAAACCATTAAGCAATAGAGAAACATAGAATGGTTCCACTCTTTCAGAAGATGGTGAGGATATAACTGCAGTGTTGTTCTGGAGAGGAGTATCCTTGGGCTTAGGCAAAAGGCCTTTTGATGTACTGGATTGTTCTGGTGATTGCACATATTTGACTAGCATATTTAATTGCTCAGGAAAGGCCTTCAAGTATCCAGCTTCTGACATTTGAACTCTAGTTTTCTTGGCATGATCAATAATGTCAAAAGAAGAAATAGATTCAGATACCTGAGCCACTTTCTGTGGTTGAGATGAAGAACTCACATTCTTATCTCTAGGAGCCAAGGAAGAAGGTAAAGGGCTGGCCCTTCTTTGTTCGTCAGCTAATGCTTCAGCTTGGCGAGTTTGTGATCTTGTAACTACTGCATATGCATGACCATGATCATCTTCATGAAGTTTCTCATTGTCATGTTCAAATTTGTAGTTCAGGTAATTAACATTGGAGTCGCCAGCAGGAGCTACAAAATCATCATTCTCGAACTGATCAGCATCAGCTTCCTGGTCTTCTTCATTCATCTCCACGTTGTTTCTAGGAGCAGCTTCAATTGCTAATCTTTGGAAACCAACAATGCGGTTCTGGTTGTTGTTGAAATTCTGAGCAGGGGCAGTATTGTTGCCTTGAGCCATTTGAGCCATTTGTTTCTTCATCTGCATCATCTCATTTGCTAACTTTTGCAGTAGTGAATCGGATGTAGTAGCAGAGGATGAAATTTCAGCTCTAGAAGTACTGCTCTTTATCTTTCCAGCCATGATGAGGTCATCTTCAATTTCAACCGCCATGTTTTGAGCTGCTAACAAATCAGCAGGACGTGCTCTTCGCAGTTGATAGCTTACTTCATGAAGCAAAGCATTGATGAAGAATACCTTTTGATTCTCATCATTCAAAGAAGCGTTCGGAATTTTTGTACAAGTAATCTTTGGAATTTTGCACAAAATCCCGCATGTGCTCATGTGGCTCCTTCTTCAACCGAGTCACCTTGAGTTATCAAAGTTTGGAATCTTCGCTGCCTCAATCTTTTCAGAACGCATCCCGCATAAGAGCTGGGTTGGTTATAGTGCCGTGAGCTGCCGGTAGAACCATTCTCCACCCAAGTCATGTAGAGTCTCTATGAAGAGCCACATGATACATCTTCATGTTCGACCGCAAGCACTCCACAGATATGAAGAAAGCCGCCAAATGATCATCCGGTTTTGCTTTCCATCTCCAAAGAATTTTGGAAAATTCTTTCGGGATCCCTTTAGGTACTGTGCATAGGTGGAGCCAAGTCGAGAGGTCCAAAACCGCTCCCCATGGAACAGTACAATTTGGTGCGCCATGTTAGCTTCGAACACGGGCTCCTCCTGTAGACTTGATCATGAATAATTCCAGCCGCCGGATTATGCCGAATACGATCCGGATCCGGATGGGTGTGCACTCTTCTTCCCGGTGAAAGACTAGATCTGCGGCTTCTAACTTGAGGAGGATGATCAAATTGAATTGCTCTTGATCAAGAAGAAATGATCATCCTTCCGCGCCTTCACGGATCGGGTGAATGGACGTTCACCTGTGTTGAGATTTGTATGGAAAACACTCTAATCTTCAATAGATAAGCTTTGATCCGCAAAGATAGTTGTTCTCAAATGAGTCGCCAAAAATCATAGTGGCTAGATTTTCTGCATAAGATCAAACCTAGGATCATGAGATAAATCTCCTCATTTAACCGGTGAGGCTCCCGTGTCGATTTGTCAATAAAAATGTGTTTGATATCTATCAGTGGGGTTTTACTTTAACAACTTAGTTCATGAACCATAACTAAGAAGTTTTCACAAAGCAAGTAATTGTTTAAGAAAGGAAAATTATAAGAAAGGAAGTAGAGGAATTACAGAGAAGAAATAAGGAAGATGTGCATCCCAATTAGTAGATAAGCAGAGCTAATTGCATGCACATAGAAGAAACTTAATAGATTTGAACATTTAATTATAAAGCAAAGGCAGCTCTAGATCCAGATCTAAAATAACACAAAGTTTACTTTAAAGATCTAAGATTTAAGAGCAAGAAACACAGTACGCCGTGACACAAAGTTCTCTCGGAAACCTGCTTCTTTGTATTCCTCTGCAACAAGTGGCTCTCGGGGTTCAAAGACAAAGTCTAGAACACAAGATCAGTTGCTTCTTACAAATTCTCGATCGATGATTAACCCGAAGGTTCTTCCTCTACTTATAGAATGTAGAGGGGCAATTACAAGCTGGAAGCTTTAGTTGAACTGACACATGTGGAAGTCGAAAAAGAAACAGCTGGCAATCTCCTTCCTGGAATTCCTCTTTGCGTGATATGTATGATTTGCAACTTAAAATAGAACCTTCTATTTTGCACGTCTGCCACCTATCTCCAAGTAATTGACTTCTTCAAGTAATGACTTTTAAACCAATCACTTAAGTTGTATAATTGAATTGATCGCTTTCAATTACTTTGTCAAGAAAGAAGAAGGAAGAGGAAAGTGACTTTTTCGGAGAAAGAAGAAGGAAGAGGAAAGCTAACTTTGTCTTTTTCATTAATTGATTCAAACCGGATCTCGAAACAAGCTAGAATTAGTGGATCTTGAAGGGCTGAATCGGATCTCGAAACAAAAAGCTGGAATCGCGTAAGCATTGGAATCGAAGCAAGCTGGAATTTTTTCCTTCACATTGTCTTCTCTTTTATCCTTCAAGTTTTTGCAGCTTTTTCCATTGCATATGCATCGCAAGGTCGCCGTAGATAACTCATCATCCTTATTTTTAATTGCATATGAGCAATTAAAAATTCTGGAAAGCACTCAGGGTGAATGAAAATTCAATGAAAGCTTCAACTGGAAGATGAGAGCACATGCACAAGATCTTGGAAGGAATTTTCCACGCACTATCTTCTTCACGGGCTGCATTCAAAACAAGAGGATGAAGCCTTTGTGCCGGAAGCTTTTGCAACTATGAGATCTGGATCTGGATCTGCATATGGATCTCGGATATAGATCTGCACTACGCATAACAAATTTTAGCAATCGGGCTATGGATGGAAAAGTCTGCTAACTTGAATAATTCCACCGTTTCTAATTGCACGCATGAGTGAAGTTTCTCCCGCCTCGGATCTGTCTATCAATTTAAAGCAAGAGGTTTCTTTTTCATCTTTCTTCGCCATAGCTTTGTCTATCTTTGTCTCAATGTCTTTTCTTCTTATTTGATCGAATTCTTCAATACCGTGTAGATCTCGACAATTCTTCGATTCGAGGATATATGCAATGTATCGACATCGATAAAAGCTCCTCTTCTTTTATAAAGCACTGTAATGAATTCCTGCGAAAATTTATTCAGCATACAAAAATGGCCACCGGGGTATGAATAGTGAATTTAAATTATAAAAATCTGCACTTTTCAAGCCTCGCTGCCTTAAAAAATTGGTGTTTAATTTGCACATAAAGAGAGCATGAATCCTTTCAATCAACACCGAGCTCCTTTAACACCGTGAAAACAATTATGCAGACGAAGATGAACCTTTTCCAAAGCATGCGCCAAATCCTGAAGCTTTTAGCTTTTTAAGCACTTTGTCCGTGCAAAATCCTTCCTCTAATGGGGCGCACTTTTTCTTTTGCTGCAATTCTTTACCTGTGTGTTGAATAATAAATCCATATGGCTGCCCATGCTTATATAACCTTCATAATTCTATAATTAATAATTGCCCTAACAATTAAAGGCAATTAATTAATTAAAAATCATGCTTTTCTCTTTTAAAAAATAGCATGTTTAAGGACAGCCATCCAATAAATTAAATTAATCCAATTTAATCCTCCACACTTCACTTCACTTAAGCTTCACAGTGTGCTTTGACCATAGCCACTGAAAATAGGAATTAATATAATCATTTAATACTTTAAAAAGTATTAATTCCTTCTCAAAAGGGGCTGCATTAAATAAATTAAATTTATTTAATTTTAGAATTCTATTTCCAATTGATTTATTCCCCTTTGCTTTTGTTGACTTTTCCACAAGCCTGGGTGCCAAAATTGGGTGAATAAATATTAACAAATATTTATTTAATGCATTATTATTCACCCAAGGTGGGTCGACTTTTGCATAATAGAATTCTATTTTTAAGAATTTTCGACAATGGGATTTTTTCATGAAAAGGTAGGCACCACAATCCATAAAAGTTAAAACCCTGTATATAAAATAATGATATGCTCATGATCCACTTAAGTGATTTGACTTTGACAATGGGATTCTTTACCCCGCAAGGTAGGCACTAAAATCCCATGATTTCACTTAAGTCACTTTCTTTTATTATATCATGGGAATTTTCACCCCGCAAGGTAGGCAATAAATTCCCACCGCCCATGCCTCTATTTTTCCCATCCGGCAGCCTTAAGTGACTTTTATAACACGGGAAAAGTACTGCACCAAAGTGTATACAATTCCATCCCGCTCGCGGTTTATGTTTTTCCCATCGCAGCCTTAAATCCTTTGTTTTCCAAAAATGCGCCCATCCCCCCGCAAGGGCTTTCCTGTGCACGACTTCGCTTTTTCCCTGCTGATCCGCACTCGGATGATGACTTCTCCGGCAAAATGTGCGTGTATGTTTTCCAGATTGCCCAGCCAAAATCGGGCTTACCAATAAGGAGTTATTTAGAGAAATTTTACGTAAAACGAAACGGACACCACAAAAACACGAAAAATTGTCAAAAGTTACATATAAAGCCCAAAACTTAGAATAAGTTAAAATCCTTTCCGCACATAGGAATAATAACATATCCGCTCATAACAGAGTTAAACGGAGCGCAAATAGCCTCATACGGGCTCAAAATAATTAAATACAAATTTCCTGCAGACAAACCCCATGACGAATAAAACAATTTTGGGCATCTGGGTATTTGGCGAAAAGGGCTAATATGGCTCTTTAGGATTATCTTGGTGCAATACAGGAACTTTCAGGCAATAAAAACAACAAATGACCCATTATTTTAAAAGTACGAAAATTTTTCGGATAGGGTAGTCACAGATTTCAGGGTGAAATCTGAGTGACACCACCACCTACATGATATATCCATTAAGCAATCATGTACATGCCTACACTCATCGCATATCATAATTCATACCCCTTCTATGTTATCACGTTAAAGCATGTGACTCTTCACCGATTATTTAACTTTTTTGAGGTGCATCCAACTTCTATTTGTTGCTATGAACAAGAATTATGCTTGTAATCGTATGTTGGCCGATTCTTATGTTTTCATAGGTGCTTGAGTTAATGTATAACATATATTAAATAAAAGTAAGCAAGAAAATGAATGAAACATGAATGAGAGAGATAAAACACAAGGAATTACCCTAGAAAAACTCAACATGGGGAAAATCCAAAGAGTGAAGCTATGCTTCCTCATCTCCACTATCGTTTTTTTTAAACAATATATATGACCAGAAAAAGATCAATGAAGGATGCCTCCAAGAGGTCACTGGGTCATCCAAAGTCAAACTAAACAAAAATGAGAATGAAAACAGGAAGAATATAGAAAGATTGGAAACTAAGAACAAGGAGAACATAAGAAAGTCCTAAAGCACTACGGTGTTATGCATGGTATTTACCTTATCTAAGCTCAAAAAAAATGCTTCATAGTATTAGAAAATTCAGTTATCATCTACCATTGTAAACAACAAACCTTCCTTCTGAAGCACATCAATCAGCCCATGTTTTGGTTGAGGACGAAACCAGATTTGTGGGATTTGCTGTCGGGCTCCATGCAGTTCCTTGTTTTTATTTTCAACATGGAACTCGATATATGGCTTGTCTCTTTGTTGGAGGGGTGGCTGGTGTTGTCTCTGAGATTGTAGCTTCAATTCTTCATTTGGCTGATTTAGTGAGCATCATGGCAATTACAACATCCATTGTTTTTTCATGCTACTAAAAATCTCAACACATGTCTAGAGAATTTCAATTTTTTCATTCTAAGTAACTATGAATGGAAGCAATGAGGCAAAGGTTGTTTTCATGTAAAGGTTATGGACGCCTTTTTCCTCAGGATTTGCCCAATATCCGAGATATTGATCATGGCCTATAGAAGGTCCTCATTTCCTCTATCATCTTGCAAGTTTATACAAGCCAACTGCTCAATTTGAACCTTCCAATGCATTTTAGATTTTGCTAGCACCCCTAGAATGTTCTTGGTGTACCTAGATTTCATCCCGAAATCTGTGACTTCCTATTTAAAAAAAATCGTACTTTTAAAATAATGGGTCGTTTTGTGTTTTTATTGCTCGAAAGTTTCAGATTGCACAAGATATTCCCAAAGAGCCATATTAGCCTTTTTTCGCCAAATACCCGGATGCCCAAAATTGTTATATTCTCGCGTCGGGATTTGTCTCATGGGAAATTTGTATTTAATTATTTTGAGCCCGTATGAGGCTATTTGTGCTCCGTTTTAACTCTGTTATGATCGAACATATCATTATTCCTTGTACGTAAGGATTTTAACTAGAAATAAGTTTTGGGCTTTATTTGTGACTTTTGGCAATTTTTCATGTTTTTGTGTTGTCGTTTCGCTTTCTCGTGAAATTTCTCTAGAACAATTCCTTTTCACGCTTAAGCCCGATTTTGGCCTGGAGTAACTGGAAAACACATACGCACATTATGCCCTGAGGAAGTCACCATCGGAGGTCCGGTTCACTGGGAAAAGGCGAAGTAGTGCATGTAAAAACCCTACTGGGGGTTGGGCACATTTTGGAAAACGAAGGATTTAAGCTACAATGAGAAAAATAGAAAACAGACAGACAAGGTGGGAATTTTACACTCGCCTAGTAGGGTACTTTTTCCCGTGACATAAAATTCACTTAAGTGCGCAAAGTGGGAAAGTTAGAGGCCACAGCAAAGGGAATTTATCAGTCGCCTGCTAAGTATAGGTAAAAATTTTCATGGTGAAATAAAATAAAAGTGAGTTAAGTGAAATTATGGGATTTTATTGCCTACCTTGCAGGGTAAATAATCCCATTGTCAAAGTCAAATCACTTAAGTGGATCATGGGATTTCCGGGGCTGCCTTGCAGAGTAAAGAATCTCATTGTTATAAATTCTTAAAAATAGAATTCTATTATGCAAAAAAGTGCGACCCACCTTGGGTGAATAATAATGCATTAAATAAATATTTGTTAATATTTATTCACCCAATTTTGGCGCCCAAGCATGGAAGAAAGTCAAGAAGTCAAAGGGGAATAAAAGAAATAGAATTAAATGGATTAAATTGACTAAATTTAATTTATTTAAAGGCTGCCCCCTTCATGTCAAAAAGTGCGCCCCATTTAGGATATATTTAATGATTTTTGAAGCATTAAATCATTAAATTAAATTCTATTTTCAGTGGCTATGGTCAAGGCACACTGTGAAGCTTAAGTGAAGTGAAGTGTGAAGGATTAAATTGGATTAATTTAATTTATTGGATGGTTGTCCTTAAACATGCTATTTTTAAAGAGAGAAGCATGATTTTTAATTAATTAATTGCGCCAGAATAGGAAGGGCAATTATTAATTATAGAATTGTGAGGGTTATATAAGCATGGGCTGCCATATGGGTGAATTATTTAATTCACAGGTAAAGAATTGCAGCCAAGAGGAAAAGTGCGCCCCATTTGAAGAAGGATTTTGCTCAGGCAAGGTGGAAACAAGGCTAAAAGCTTCCAAATTTGGTGCATGCTTTGAAGGAGGTGGATTTGTGTTTGCATAATTGTTTGCATAAGTATTACAGGTGCTAAGGTGAAGTTGGAAAAGTTCATGCTCTCTTTATGTGCAAATTAAACATCAATTTTTGGGGCAGCAGGCTTGAAAAGTGCAGATTGTTGTGATTAAAATTCACTGTGCATGCTCCGGTTGCCATCTTTGTCTGAATTAATTGCAAGAGTTAGATACAGTGCTTTTATAAAGAAAAGGAACTTAGATCAATGTCCAATACATTGAATATTTCCTCCGAAATCAAGGATTATCCAAATTTGCACACCGATTTTGAAGAATTCCAATCAAATAAGAAGAAAAAGAATTGTTCAGACAAAGATAGACAAAGCCATGGCGAAGAGAGATGAAAAAGAAAGCACAACAGAATCGTGCATCACTTCAAAATTTGCAGATATTGGAGACACGAATCTAGGCTCGGAACCTCTTACTGAATTGATAGACAGATCTAGAGCAGGAAAGACTTCACTCATGCGTGCAGATTAAAAGCAGTGGAATTATTCGAGCTGCAGCTTTTCCATCCACAGCCCAGTTGCCAGAGTTTGTTATGCAGTGCAGATCCATATCCAGATGCAGATGCAGATGCAGATGCAAATCCATAACCAGATGCAGATCAAATCCATATGCAAATCCGAGATCCAAATCTCATAGTCGCAAAAGCTTCCGACACAAAGGCTTCACTCTCTTGTTTCGAATGTAGGTCGTGAAGAAGTCAGTGCGTGGAAAATTCCTTCCAAGATCTTGTGCAGATGCTCCCTTCTTCCAGTTGAAGCCTTCATTGAATTTTCATTCATCCAGAGTGCTTTCAGAATTTTTAATTGCTCATATGCAATTAAAAATAAGGATGATGAGTTATCTACGGCAAACATTGCATTGATGCATGTACTAGAGAAGAACTGCAAAAGCTTCAAGGATAAAAGAGAAGACAAGGCGAAGGCAAAATCTAGCTCGCTTCTAGATCCAGCTGTTTCCAATTCCAGACGCTTCCGAGATCCAAAGCCACTTCCAGATGTTTCCATATTCCAGATCCAAACTTGCTTGTTTCGAGATCCAACTTGCTTGTTGTTTCCAATTTTGATCGTTTCAATTCGGCTCATTACTCCCAGATCCAGTTTGGTGAGAATCAAAGGCAAAAGAATCAGCTGCATGCGGACATGAAAAAGGACAAGACTGCAGCTTTCCTCTTCTTTCTTTCTCCTCGACAAAGTAATTGAGCGATCAATTAAATTATACAACTTAAGTGATTGGTTTAAAAGCCATTACTTGAAGAATTCAACTACTTGGAGATAGGTGGCGGCGTGCAAAATGGAAGGTTCTATTTTCAACAAATCATGCATGTCATGCAAAGAGGAATTCCAGGATGGAGATTGCCAGTTGTTTCTTTCCTCCGACTTCCACATGTGTCAGTTCAACTAAAAGCTTCCAACTTGTAATTGCCCCTCTACATTCTATAAGTAGAGGAAGAACCTTCGGGTTAATGATTAGAATTTGTAAGCAGCAATCTTGTGTTCTAGACTTTGTGTTGAACCCCTGAGAGCCACTTGGAGCAAAGGAATACAAAGGAGCAGGTTTCCGGAGAACTTTGTGTCACGGTGTATTGTGTTTCTTGCTTTTAATCTTAGATCTCTTAATAAACTTTGTGTTATTTTAGATCTGGATCTAGAGCTGCCTTTGTTTTAGAATTCTGTGTTTATATCTATTAGATTCTTCTATGTGCATGCAATCAGCTCTGCCATCTACTGATTGGGATGCACATCTTCTCCATTTCTTCTATGTGTTTATGTAATTATCTTCTTCTATAACTTTTCCTTACTTTAAACAGCTTGCTTACTTACTTCTGCTGCAGAATCTGCATTCGCTTATGGTTCATGAACTGAGTAGTTAAAGTAAAACCCCATTTAGATATTAGCATACTTAAATTGACAAATCTGACACGGGAGCCTCACCGGTTAAATGAGGGAGATTTATCTCATGACTGCCTAGGTTTGATGCTATGCAGAAAATCTAGCCAACAGCTTCTCCTAGCTTGCCTTGTTGTGCATTACTTGATTATTCGACTTGTTTGACTCTCATCCATTCTCACTTGTTCGGTCATCTTCTACCTCAAGAACTCGCTCACAATGTACTTAAAAGCATTTGAATCCTCTTGAGTGCCTTTATTTGACCCCTAGAGGGTATATTTATTCTAAGGGATGAGCAAATGAGTCATACGTAGGGTTTAAACCGCCTTCCAAACCAATTCAACTTCTTTTTGGACACTTGGCTTTGTTATCTTGATTAATCTGGAATGTTTTAGACCCTTGTTCCCGGTGTGACGGTTTTGACTGCATTCACAACTTCCGACAAGTTCGATGTAGTTGACACTATCATTTATGACCTTTTCTTAAATTGGTGTGGCCCCAAGACGCCCTGGATCATCTTTAAGTACCAACGTGCCTACTTTTCCTATTCTGAGAACGATCCACTAAAGTAATACTACACATAATAGGACATTACTAATTTGGATGATTGAAAGGGGTCTATGTTGGAATAGCTAGGAAACTAGAGAAGTTTCTCGGTATTCAACCTGTGTGATGGATCCAATGTTGATGAATCTCTCGCATTTACTTCTTTTAAGATGACATTGCTAACAGGTACTTGTCGAGTGGCAGTCATGTAAGTTGCAAATTATTACAACCATGGCAGTACAGTCCTTGAGTTGTGTTGCGATCCTTTGTGCTATTCCTGAGATTATAATTGGTCCCCTCAAAATTTACCTATTTTCCTCCATTTCCACTTTGCGCAAGTGGAGATGCTTGCGAATTCTTTCTCTATATAGGAAGCATCCATTTGGTGGCATAGATAACCTACGCTGAAATACTGTTGATAAGGTCCCAATGAATAATTGGTACTATCTCTCTAATATACATCAGTGTTCTCGGACAGCCCGTGCTCCTGATCTAGACATTTAGAAGCTTCTTAATACACTCTAATTTTCACTTTACTCTAGCTATCAGGCAAGGGAGAAAAAAGTCCCTGAGTGAGTCATTAGAAAATGCCATTTTAGAATATCTATGGAAAGGCTGAATGTGAATGTCATATAGCTTCCTAACAGTTGATCCTACCAAATGATTTTTATTTGGATCTCTTTTGATTAGGTACCAAACTCAAGATTTCCCCCCCTGCCAATAAGAATGCATGTTAACTAGTGCTCCCAAATCATGTTCCAACATACCATTTTTGTTGTGAGTGAATTGAGTAGTCTTTGCAGAAGATTTATAATAAGACTGCTCTAACATTTATGCAACCTTGGCCCAAGTGCATTACTATAGTGTTTTACCCTTCTTGGATGTTTCCTTCCTACAGGCAGTTGTTTCATATCACATAACGTGTAAAATAGTTATATGGTGTGAAACTTATCACATAACAAAGTTGATCATATATTGCATAACTTGTAAAACGGGTATGTAAGCATTCATATTTTTGTCTAACTAGTCAAGAGTGCACAGAGACATAGATACCTGTTACCTAGACAAAGTTTGTCATTAACCAGGTTTGAGTTGTACGAGACTATGTTTAATGGATGTCTCTGCTGAGAGGCTTCCCTGAAATTCTCTCCATAACTGCATTTGATTGCATTTATCATTGGAAGAATTTTTTTGGGAAAAACTGCATTGAATAAATTTAACCATCGACATTTCGGATCACAACATGCAATCCATCAAATGTCTCTTGAGGGAGGCAACGGAAATCAGCAAACAACACCAAAACTTAAATAGGAATGACGGCTTGGGTTTAAACCACACATGGAGGCCTATAATTAGCAAATTAAGAAATACCCCACTTTAGGATATGATTTTGTTGGTGGTTACAATTTTATTGTTATAACACCTAGTTTAGCATTTAATAATTATTCTGACGTGGGCCCCATGTGCATCTTGTACTACACTGAGTTACTTATATAAAGAATTCAGGTTTGTAATTCTTCCATACGTTCTTCATCCTGATGATGGATTGCATGTTGCTATCCAAAATGTCGATGGTTAAAATTTAATCAATGCAATTTTACCCAAAAAAGCTTCTTCTAATTTTATGGACTGAGAAGCCTAAATGCATTTATCATATTCCGTTGCTTTCTCTGTAGTGGGTCAATATAGAATTTCACTATGTATTGTTTATGGAATTAATCATCTTATGTTTATCCACCATAATTAAGCATATGCATGCAAAATGGAGTCCTTAGGGTACCAACGAAAGATGCTTCTGGATATTAGCATTCAGTGTTCCCATTTAAAAAAATTAAACTATTGTTTAATCTTTATCACACATTTCTGCCAGCTCGTACTCTGAAACTTTAAGACTGATCCTGTATATGCACAAACACGAGAGCCTTCAGGTTGGTCCAATTAACTCAAGCTCCCAAGAAATTGCATTGCCATGAAAACTCAGGATCTAAAGACCTTGCTAAAAGATGGAAGGCCTTCAAACTTAATTCTAAGAAAGGGACAAAAACACGCCCTAGAACATTGACATGCATAAGTGAAAGGGCAGGGCCATGGAAAAATTCATGGAGTCAGCAAAAAGGAGGTAAAGAAGGTAGTCTTCTAGACTTAGGAGAAACCACAGCACTAGCTATATATTAAGTACAAAAAATGAGCAAAACAATATTGTTCAACTGCGTGCTGTCTGCATCATATTGCTTGCACACTATTGAACATAAAAAGCACATGCAATCATTACAAGATATGAGAAACAGGTCTGTGCTCTTACTGCTTCACAGTAGCTACCAAAGAGAATAAATTAATTTCCAGTATGCTTATATATACAAGCAATGCATTGAACATAATTTAATCTAATGATACATTAATATCTATAAGAGGCCAAGAGTACTGACCATAATGGGGGTGTTTAAAGCATTCACGCAGAAATTTAGATTAAAGCATTCACAAAAAATTTAGATTAAAGCATTTCTAAAACCAAAAACTAAAAAGAAAATGTATGCATGATGACTACTAGAACTTATGGTTGAGAAGTATTCTGTAATAAGATTGCGGCTAGACTGTTTGGAGCCTGCATGGTCTATAGCTAATCGTGCATAAGTAGCCTGAACCCAAGGTTTGTTCAACTATATTAAGGAGGCGAGAACTTAACAAATGATTTGTACAGATCTTGTAATATGAGAATATGGATGTGGCACTGGGGAATTTTTTGTTTTACCTGCTTGCAGAAATAAAGCAATTCCCAATTTCATAACAGCTGAGAACATCTAAAAATGAAATGGGCTTGAGATCAAGGCGATAGGCCTGATAAACTCTACTGCTCTTAGGCCTGGGTCACCCTTAATAAATGGTAAATACCACGTTCAGTGCATACAGGGGTGTTTTGTTATTCACAACCATTGCACTGATATGCAGATAAAAATAGTGGTATTAGTGTAAAACAAGGTATCAAGAAAACAGGGTACCAAGAAAACAGGGTACCACATATATGATATGAGGATTTTAGAGAAATAAAAACAATTTCGAGATGCACAGAAGAGAAGAGGGGGAGGCCTAAATAAGGTATAACATTAAGAAGCCTCTGAACCCACTTGTTTTAAAATGCTATTTTTGCAAAATTAAACCACCCCCAGTTTGAGGAAAATGGATGGCTTACAAGAACTCAAAATGCAGAAACCAATAATATTAGTGTCTCCAACATACTAAACATGAACACAATCTCTTTTATGTTATCCATCCAATTCCTCAAATGAATATTTATCTCTGCAACTTATATTCCAGAATCCCATCACCATGCATTGACAAAACTGAAAAATCTAGAAGGCAACCAATTGGAAAAAAAAAAATGTTTGGATTGGGTTTTGGGTAGTAAGGATACCTGGAGTTGAAAAATACAGAGATGGGTCAGCGAGGTTGCATTGAATCCCCTGAAATCCAGTAGCACCAAAGTTCCAACTTAATCCAAGCAGCTTGAGTTAAGACTCGAGAGGAGTAGACCTTTTGTCGGACTTTTGCATTGATTGTCACAATCATTCCATTAATTTAGGTCAACTATTTCTGTAATAATTGCCTGCTTGGCTGTTACTGCGTGTTCACATGGACTTTCTTAATTGGTCTCCTCTGTTTTAACTGAACCAGAATCTCGAGGTACAGTTCACATTGGCTCATTGCAACAGAGATCTTGTGTTAGAATAAACTCGTCGAGAATCTGAGGTAGTTAAGATTCACTAATATGGAATCTTCTAAATATAATATTTATTAGCCGGAAAAATCCATCCATTCTTTGACCAGTCTGAATGCATGTTTTATTTTTTTAATATTACAGGAGTTATTTTTATTTTTATCAAACTCACACTGCTCCTTTTCACATTAGCTAGTTTGTTGGCTCCTTTGTGCTTTCATAGAATTGATGGAATGGACACCCCGCTACACAAGCTGCATTGTCAACTTCTATAGTCTTCCCTATTGTGTTAAAGAGGTTGATTATTCTTGCACAAAATTTCAAAAAATTAGGTTGTGACGTAAGAGTTATTCAGGAATTCAAAAATATATATTTTTATTGATATGCATTTTAGGGTGGAATTTAATGATGTGATTATAGAAATTTTATTTGATGTCTATTTGTCATTCACATAAAATATAAAATCAACTTCAACAAATATCTTCACCATACAAAATATTAATAATCGTAAGTTTGATTTACATTAATTTCAAGGGTATTGTGATAATATTGATAATCTTATATTTTAATCCTAAGTTTATATTATTAATAGCAGATTTTAATTTTTTTGTTTTTTTGTTTATTAAATTATGATATACTTGTATTATTTATATAGTTTTAAATATGACCACCGTTTTTATCTACAAATTATACACACACAAAGATGTGTGTAATTGTAATTGTGTGTGTGTGTGTGTACATATGTATGTATGTAATTGTAATTGTGTGGTTATACGAGAAACCCACGATATTAAGGAAATAGGGAGAGGAGAGAGAACACAAGTCAAACAAGCCAAATATGCCTTAAAAAGAGGGAAATGTGCCAATGAGATCTTAATTTGGTCTTTATATAATTTTTTTCTTGTAACATAAAAGTGATGTAAAATTAACATAAACTCAATGTAAATTTAGCTTTAAAATGTCATATATGTTGTTTAAATAAAAATATCTTTCCTATGTCATACTCTTGTCATTATTTGAGAGTCTTGCTTTTGCTAATTTTTCCCATTGTAATTTTTCCATATTTTTTATTTATTTTTATTAGAATGCTAAAAAACAAAATATGTAAAAATAATAATAGAAAATTTATAATGTCTAGAAATTGACATAGCAAACAAAGGTATTTATCTTGATGAGTACCATCACTTCTAAAAGAAATATTTTGCACATCTAAGTTTTATCGTCATGATCATATCCATTACCACCATCTAGACTTGGAAATACCTCATGCTCATCTTCATCTATAAATCATCGACAAAAAAAAAAAACATCATAATCAATATATTATATTAAATGGATCAAAATATATATATATATTACCACTTGGCTATAAGAATATAGTACTTGTGGTACCACGAATGATCCAACTATTATTAGGCATGCATAAAATAATGCATGATAATCATCCTTTCGCGAATCAAAAATTGGGAATGAAATACATGAGGAAATAGGTTTTAAAATCTCTTAATCTTGCGCTACCCTACGTAGACATCCTTATCTCAAATATGCAATACCACAACACATTTACTACAATATTTGATTTCCTTGATACCTTAACATTTTTAAGGGGGAAATTAAATTTAGGGGCTCGGTTAGAGTGGTGAATAGTTTTATTATTTTGTTATATTTTTTTAGCTTAAAGGGTGGGAGGTGCAATATCGGAAAATGGTAGTTTTTATAAAGGAAATACCTTTAAAGATGTAAATTGCATTAAAAAAACATTGATAAAACACTAGTTTTTATGGGAAAAATACATTGATAAATCATCTTATGATTATCAATAGAATGGTGTCTAAATATTTATTTATGTCAAATTAAAAATACTTTTCTATTTATAGGTGACTTTTGGATTTAAATTAAACAATATTAATACTTATGTTTGTCTGTGGATCCATAAAAATTCTCATCAATTAAACTCATTTATTATGCACACAGGAGTGAGCACTACTACATATAGTGTTAAAAATATTGAAATTGGGGTAGATTTCCGTCAATTCATGAATGGGATTTTTATTAAAATTTGAAGGGATGTTAGATGCAAAAACGATGCATTAATAGTGCTACAAATGTGGCGCAAATGTGATGTTAATTGTGTTGCATTTGCGCCACATTGCATCAAGTTACTTCAAACCACTTGGCCCCACATTTCCTATTTAATCCCAAGTGAATGTCATTTTCACTACACCTCTCATTTTCACTCTTGCGAAGTTGGAGAAGGAGCTCAAATAACCTTTGTGTTTTTGTTGCGTAAAAAGATAGGTAAGTTAATTTTTATATTTGAATTTTCAATTTTTTTGTAAATAATTGATATCAAGTTCAAGTAGGTTATTAATTTTGTTTCAGTGTCAATAAAACACATTATAATAAATTTATTCCATGGGACCACATATCCTTGAGTAATTTTGTCGATAAAATTAATTAAACAAATGCATTCCATGACACGCTCCTACATATCATGGAGTCAGTTTTTCAAACAGTTCGTGTTTTGTGTATGCAAACAACTATAACATTATACAACCAAAAAAACATTATACTTCGATAGATGTCCATACCCTAAATTGAAACTCTCATTTTTGCATGGGCTTTGAGTATGTGAAAAAGGTTGTGGAGTCTAGCTTTACACCGAACTTGTCGAACTTGTGATAAAGTTCAAATTTTTTTGAACTTTATTCTCATATAACATGAACTCCAACTTTATCCATTATTTTTACATGGGAATTTTTTGACACAATTTTGCATTATCTTCCTTAAGGTAAAATTTATCTAGATAATTATTCATCAATTTAAATATGTTAAAATGATGATTAAAACATTAGGTTGTAAGAAAAATAAATGTGGGTTCTTTTTCACGTTGGTTCTAAATAGCTTTCACAAGGTGAAATATGGTTGTTTACACTATTTTTGTATGTGATACAGGTCCAAGAAAACAATGATCACCCCATGTCATGATTAAAATTAATTATAGGGTATTCTAAAACTCCTAGAGAATTAGAATGAGCACAAGGTCAACCAAGGTGAAAACTCCCCTAATGCTAAAATACAAAACTCAACAATACTTCTAATCATAACAAGGAAGTTAAGAAAGACATGTTCTAGGGATGGTCCTTAATACACACTTGCACAATGAACCACAAACATTGTGGAACTCTATAGGAACTCGGAAAATGTTTACATCACACAACACTTGTCTTCAATGTAGAAACTTGGGGATACAATCAATTGCAGTGGGGCAACTAATAAATACCAACTAGTTCTTTTCCTCTCATACCCTCACTCATCTAACCACTAAGAAAACATGTCCACACAACCACCAAAAGTTTAATTAAATTTTAGATTATAAAATTTAGAGTTCCTCAAGATAGCCAAGATGACCAAGAAGGTTAACCATGCATACAAAATGATTCATTGTGGGTGTAAAGCAATAAAAATGGTCATGTCATTAAAGTATTTATAGTCCTCATCCAATCAATTAGCATTGGTGCATGCTTATTACAACATTTTAAACCCTAATAGCTGACAAAATGCATTTATAACCCTAACAACAACACACAAACCCTTGTAAACCTTTTGCATATTTATAACTATTTTAAACTCGTGTTTCTCCTTTAAAGGGAAACTAAAATTGTTCTAACATAAAAGAGAGGGAATACAAAAGGATTTTCACCTAGTGTTGAGATAGTAGATTTATTTACATTTTACAACAATACACATGCCTTTAGTATGCTTTGACATTGTTAGTATGTTTCTACTAGGGAACCTTCCTTATCTCGAAATGGAAATATGAAAATTTGTAACCTGGAAATTTTTACAAGTTTTTGCAAAATAATGATGTTGTTGTAATTTTCTTATTGGTATTTGGTTTTGGCTAATATTTGTAAAATACTATAATTATCATTATCATTCTACAACTACGTCTTCTTCTAGAAATTTAATTTGCTCTTCACCACATCCAGAATTGTCTACAGACTCGATATGTAGATAGTATGTATATTGTGGGAAACTATAAAGATAGTAGGGTAATTGCACCAATTTGGGGGGCCAAAAAGTGGACAAAAACTGAAAATGAATGAAACGCGATCATGTTATGTTTTCCTAGACTCGGGAATTCACAAACCTAAACATTTATGTGTTATAACACACACACGTTTATGGTGCTATAAAACGCGTACGCGTCTTGAGCTATTTGAAGTTTAGGAAGGCCTGAAGGAGCCATATTTACTAAAATAAATAAGTATAAGATTTGTTTTATTATTTATTTATACTTTGAAATTTCAAAGTATAAAGAAATAATAAAACAAATCTTATAATTCAAATTTATTTTAGTAAAATAAGAAGTTAGGATCACTCTACACTTGATGGAAGTGGTCTCGTACCTCTAATAGTTATAATATAGAATTCAGTTTTTCAAAATCTAATATGGTCAGTACTTACTCATTTTTAGAATTTCAGCAATGACCTAAAACTTTCAGGTCATATATATTGTAGTCGGTCTTTGTTTTGCGAAAACATATAGTTATTTTGTAGGTTTGTTGACCTTCTAGATTGGATTTTGGCCCTACCACTACTTGAATTGGTGTTGATTTTAAAATTTGGTCCATAATTCACTTTAGTGACCACGAATCAGCTCTATGATGTTTGTCTACTTCTTACCAAAATGAGATCCTCACTTTGTAGATAGAGGATTTCTCCCTGAATGGGATTCCGAATTATGGCCAAAATGAGGTGATTGTAATGTGCCTCCTCCTTAAGGTGTGATCACACTACTAGGTGTTGAATGAGTTTTTACGAATAGTACCAAGTGAATTACATCAAGTGAACTCAGATGATTGCTCATTCTTAGAAATAGGGTGCTCCATATAAAGATCATCCCTTCACCTTTCCTGGCTCTAAAATCATCCTTTCATGGAATCAAATTCAAGATTCTCATACGTGTCTTTTCTCATATGTATCTCATGGAGATAGATGATGCCTTAATACTTCACACATGATGGTCCTGGATACCTCGGTGGCATGACTAGCTCATTTTAGCTTGTTCTTTGGAGAGATTTGGGTACAATGACAAAGTCAAGATATGATTATCATCAAGGGTTAGGGTTTAGAGTTTAGGTTTATGGTTTAGGGTTTAGGGTTTAGGGTTTAGGTTTAAGGTGTACAGTTTAGGGTTGAGGGTTGAGGGTTTATGGTTTACTGGGGTTTAGGGCTCATGGTTTAGGGTTTAGGGATCGGGGTTTAAGGGTTAGGGCTCAAGGTTTAAGGTTTAGGGTTTAAGGTTTAGGGTTTATGGTTTAGGGTTTAGGGATTAGGGTTTAAGGGTCAAGGTTGAGGGTTTAGGGCATAGGGTTTAGGGTTTGAGATTTAAGGCTTAGGGTTTAGGCTCACCCATTCACTCACTGTAATGTTTTTGTCTTACCCATTCTTATTAGTATTGACTGAGAGTATTCAACTAAAAAGGGTTCATCTGCTGCGTAGGTAGAACATTCAAAGGGATTCATCACAATTTGATGCCTTTTGTATGCAATGGAAAGTTACACAAGCTATGGAATGAGGCAAAAGAACCTTAAAGCTTTGCTTTACTCATCCATGCACCATGAGATAAGAGCTAAACAAGAAACTATCTATGCATATATAAATTTGAAACAAATATTCAAACCCTAGCATATATACTACTCTCTACTCCATGAAAGTTTAATAAAAATGAACCTAGTTAGATTCTAAGCAATCAAATTAGATGTGTTGTTTACTTAATGGAGGTGAAGAGGTCTCTCTAAGATGGTTACAAGACCAAGTTAGATACCCTCCTACTAACCTACTATGAAGTTATGGATGCAAGATGGAAGAGCTTCACCAATGGAGGATAGCCAAGATCAAATGCCTATTAGCTTGGCTAATGCAAATGAGGTCTAATGCCAATATATCCAAATGTGAGAGAGAAGGACTTGTGAGTGAAGTTGTAGTTTGAATGGGTAGGCTTAGCCTTGTATTTATAGTTTTCCACTTGGGAGAATTTGGAATTTGGGTGCATGTGGGACTAAAGCTCAAAAATCACTTTTAGATTAGATTAGGATAAACATGCTTTAGGCTTAGTTAAAATTTAGGATTAGGCTAGTTAAAATTGATTAGCAAGTGATTAGAGACTCATTGAGAGTCGGAGGGGTCCGAATAACCATTGTGGACTGATAGATAGCCTACGAAGCCAATAGAAGTGGTCTTGAGAGAACTAGGAGGTTCGAATGGTTGAAAGGAGGAATGTTTACTTAATAAGAGAGATATTAGCCAAATAAGCTGATTATAGGAGGAATATGACCAAGAAGGTGTCGTAAATGGGCATCCGAGAGTAGAGCGAAGACGGGTTGTTAAACGAAGTGTCGTCAATCGATCAGTATTGGAGGAAATGCTAAGTGTAGGCATATTTTAGGTGTCTACACCTTTCATCCGTTGATATTTTGAAGGATGGTATAGGGTTCAAGGCTTAGGGTTTAAGGTGCATGGTTCTGTGGTTCGAGGTTATGGGTTTAAGGTTTAGGGGTTAGAGCTCAAGGCTCTGGATTTAGGGTTTAGGGTTTAGGGCTTAGGGCTCAAGGTTTAAGGTTTAAGGTTTAGGGTTTAGGACTGTGGATCGGTGTAGGGTTCAAGGCTCATGGTTTAGGATTTAGGGTTAAGGGTTTAGGGATTAGGGTTTAAGGTTCATGGTTTAGGGTTTATGGCTCAAGGTTCGGGGTTCAGAGTTACAAGTTTAAGGTTTAGGGGTTAGAGCTCAGGGATCTGGATTTAGTGTTTAGGGTTGAGGGTTTATTATTTTGGTTTTAGGGTTTAGGGTTTATAGTTTAAGGTTTAGGTCTCAAAGTTAAGAGTTGAGGGTTAAGGGTTTAGGTCATAAAGTTCGGGTGTTTAGGATTTAGGGATTAGGGTTTAGGGTTTAGAGTTTAGGGCTTAGGATTTAGGATTTAGGATTTAGTGTTTAGGGTTTAGGATTTAGTTTTTAGGGTTTAGGGTTTGACATTTAGGGCTCATGGTTCATGGTTTACGGTTTAGGGCTTAGGGTTTAGGGCTTAAGGCTCGTGGTTTAGGGTTTAGGATTCATTGTTTAGGGTTTTGGGATTAGAGTTTAGATTTTATGGTTTATGATTTAGTTTTTGGTTTGGGGTTTAGGGTTTAACATTTAGGGCTCATGGTTCATGGTTTAGGGTTTCGAGCTTAGGTCTTAAGGCTTAAGGCTCCTTTTAGGGTTTAGGGATCATGATTTAGGGTTTAGGGCCTCGGGTTTGGGGATTAAGGTTTTTGTTTTATGATTTTGATTATAGAATTTAAATGCTAAAAGCTTTAGGTGGATGTTGAAATCTGAAAATTACTTATGTATTGACCAGATTATACCAGTAAAATCTATCTCTAAATCGTGACTAATGAGAGTGTGAGACTAGTTCCATAAGGTGTATAGTGGCTCTAATTTCTTATATTTCTTGAAATAAATTTAAAGTATAAGAAATAATAAAAATAAATAATAATAATAATAATAATAATAATAATAATAATAAGTAAATAAAAGCATGCGAAAAGCACATATAATGTTCTTACTTATAAAGAACGCATGCGCGTTTTGTGTTTTTACTTTTACCAAGCCATGCTTTAAGGCTTGGATTCGGTTTGATCCCCAAACATGAGGGATGGACTGCACAAACACAAAAATAATGTGTTTTTGCAGGAAAATACAAAAATTCCACTTCCACCATGATAAAGCAACATAAAACGATCGATCCTACAACTTTTGAGAATTTCAAATGAGATCCTTATCAAGCAATTTTCTCAACATGAAGTGCGGCCAAATTCTTTATTCTGCAGTTACTGATGGGGGAGAAAGCAAGTGCACACTAGTCAAAGATTTCTCTAGCAGCTTTGTAGTTTCTCCTTCTCATCCCACAATGCAAGTTATAGGTGGATTGATGAAGTCCCCCACCATGATAAGGAGGATGGGGAACTTAACCTAGCCTTGAGTCCTATTCTAAAAGACTCCACAAACTCTCCCGAGTTTACCCTTGTTTGCACGAAAAAAAGAAAAATCTAAAGGGTATGAAAATATACTAGACACCCTATTTTTTGATAAAAAGAAGTCTCCTAAGTAGTTGGGTCTCTTCCACCTCAAGGGTTACCGATCCACTATCATACATGTTAATAAAGGTGATAATACCACAAAGGGGAGACCCTCTAAAAATGAGCAAAAGAAAAAGGAGATCAAGAAAGCTCGGCTAATGGCACTCAGTCTTCCTTGGACCATCTGGTCCACTCCTCTCCTCGTATTTTTTAATGAAGGTTATTTCTTGGAACATTAGGGGCCTTAACGGAAGTGGTAAACAATGTACGCTCAAAGATTTGAGAAGTTGTAATCCTTCTATCATGGTCATTCAAGAAACCAAAATGAGTTCTGAGAACTTAAAAGTTTGTTGCAAGAAAGTTTGGAAAAAGTTGATTGGGTTGCAATGGATTCAAGAGGTGCTTCAGGAGGTATGGTGGTATTCTGGGACCCTGACAAGGTAATTGGTAATCTTATCGTATCTTCTCACTCCCATTTGGTTCTCTCCTTTCACACTCCTGATAAAAAAAGTCATTGGATTTTTCGGTTATCTATGCACCCAATACTCTTCATGGTAGAAGACAACTTTGGAAGGATCTATTAATTTTTCAAAACTCCTTCTCTGAGTGGAACTGGTTTCTCATGGGAGACTTCAACTCCCCCCTATCAACTTCTGAGAAACATGGGGGAGCTCAGGACCACACAGCTGGAATGGATGATCTTGTAGATTTCATTGATCAAGGCTAAATTGTTGGATCTTGAACTCAATGTGAACCCTTTCACTTGGTCCAACAAGAGACTTGGCTCTAATCTCATTTAGGTACGACTAGATAGAGCCCTCATTTCTACTTATTGTCTCTTAAGACAAAATTTTCACCTATCATCTCTTCCTAGAATTGCCTCGGATCACAACCCCATTGTTCTGAATATGTTAACTAATGAGAGACCAGCCCAGTCCTCATTTAAATTTCAAAAATGTGGTTCGACCACCCGGATTTTCTCGATAAAATTAAAGAGTGGTGGGGGATTCAAGTGGAAGGAATATCTCAATACAAATTTGTTCAAAAACTCAAAAATATTAAAAGAAAATTGAGGGTCTGGAACAAGGAAGTCTTTGGCAATATCTTCACACGAAAAAAAAAAGATCAAAGAGGACATTGAAGAACTAGAAAAAAGTGGTCACCTTTGGTATGAGTCAAGAAGATTTCACTCATGAAAAAAATATCTTATCAGAGTTCCATACCATTTGCATAAGAGAATAATCCTTCTAGAGGATTAAATCTAGAGCAATTTGGCTCAAAGATGGAGATAGGAACACAAAGTTATTTCATATGACATATTTAAAACATAGGGATCACAATAAAATCACTGAAGTCACCAATCAAAATGGAGAGACGACATCAAATCCAAACTCCATCAAAGAAGAAGTTGTTAATTTTTACAGGAATCTACTTAATGATAGTCCCCCATTGTCTCAGGAAGTTGCTAACAAGTTGCTTGACTCTGTCTCAAACAATCTGGTTAGCTCCGAAGAGTTTGGTACTCTTGCTAAACCTTAGAGGAGCTCTAGAAAGCATTTTTCTCCATGGAGGGAGATAAATCCCTGAGTTTGGATGGCTTCTCAGCCTTTTTTATCAAAAATGTTAGGGGATATGTGTGGATGACCTTCTCAAATCCGTGAATGAATTCTTTAGGATAGGCGAACTCTAAAGGAAATAAATAACACTTTTATCATCCTAATTCCTAAAAAAGCAAGGAAAAGGAATTCAAGCATTTTAGACCCATCAGTCTTCCAACGTGCTCTATAAAATCTTCACCAAAATCCTCACCTCCAGGATCCAGCCGCTTCTTCCGAATATTATCTCAAGCCAACAGGGAGGATTTGTAAAAGGAAGACTTATTCAAGATGGAGTTGTCATGGTTCATGAAACTATACATTCCATGGAGAAAAGTAAAAAAGTTGGCATGGTGTTAAAGCTTGATATGAACAAAGCTTTTGACAGATTTTCCTAGTCTTTTCTGGATCATGTTTTGAAATTTTTGTCTTTGATAATAGGTTTAGAAAGATCATATGTGTTAGGTTGCGGAGTTGAATTACTTCACAAATAGCTTGTTTCAAACCTTCCTGGAAAACACATAGTAACCATCATCGGTTAGAGGGACTAACATCGGTCGTGCAAGGAGGAACCGACATTGGTTAGGGCTAACCAATGTTGGTTACCTATACGGGAGTGTTTTATTTAACTCTCGGGAATTAGATCTATTTTTAGCATTAAAGCATATCTATTGATTGTAATTACATAGCTAAGTTGCCCTAAGTTTATAAATGCTTATATAAGCATGAAATCTAGGGTTAGAAGTAGAATTAAGAGAAGGATTGAATTATATCCTTGATTCTCCTAGATTGAGAGGATGAAGAAGAATAAGAGAAAGAAAGAACAAGTTACATGAAGACAGAGTCTCCATGGAGAGGAGCTGAATAGAAGGAAATAACATGTACATCTGAATGGTGAGAAGAGGGTAACATCTTCTACTGTATTTCCTTTGTATAGATATTGTCTCATTGTAATGTCTTGTATAGTATGCAAAGCACATAGAGTTTCTTCTTGTAGATCCACATGTTGGTGAGATCTTGTATTATAGATCCATGTAGATCTAGTATTCTATTGTAGATCCATGAGATCATATTGTATTGTTTATCCATAGGAATCTAGTATTGTAGCTTGTTGGAGAGCTTGTGGATCCATGTAGATCTAGATATTGTAGAGGAGGTTGTCTTCATGTTTGCACATGTTATGCATGAAGTGATGGAGAGACAAACTTACTTCTTGGTGCACAGTTATAGTTGCACATATGGTAGACCCATGTGAGAGGTCTTGTTGCAGATCCACAGAGAGCTTGGTTGTAGTTCAGAGATGTAGTAGTTCCTAGTTATGTGAGATCTGTTGGTGGTGTTTAGAGGCACAATTGTAGTGCACTCATGGAGATCCATTTAGAGATTTGGAGGAGAGGAGATAATCTTGGAGAGATGCATTGTACTCTTGTATTGAAGAGTTGGTTTGTACTCTTATTATATTATATATGAGATCTCTATCCTTGGTGGATGTAGCCCATGTTGGGTGAACCACGATATATCCTATGTTATGTGTGTGTACTTTGTTTTGATTTGGATTATTCTAGTTTATACTTCCACTGTTGTAGATTTTGGGGAATTTTTTAGATCCCATGTGCATGATTTTGTTTGTTATTAAATCATAGCACTATTCCGTAGTCCCGAATTCCCAACAATATGGACTTGTATTTCATCACCCAAATTCTCAGTGATTGTCAATGGCATCTCGATGGGATTCTTCTCGAGTAGTCGGGGTATCCGTCAAGGTGATCCTATCTCTCCCATTCTTTTCATTTATTGGCGGATAGTCTTAGTCATACCATCAATAGAGTTGTCTCTTTGGGCTACCTCAATGGCTTCAGACCTTCGTCCTTTGATATCACGGTATCCCATCAGCAGTTCATTGATGAAACTATTATGCTCCTTCTTGCCTCTATCTTGGAAGCCAAAACTATGAAGCACATTCTGCAACTTTATGAAGAATCATCTAGACAACAAATTAATTTTGACAAAATCTCTTTATACTTCTTCAATACCCCTCCTTCCAGACAGAGGAAGATTGTGCAAATTCTGGGCTTTGAGATTAACTCTTTACCTACTACCTACCTGGGTCTTCCTCTCGGTACCAACAAGGTCCATATGAACATGTGGAATTCCTTGCTAGATAGGTTCTAGAGAAAGCTTGCGGGATGAAAGGGCTCAATCCTTTCAAGTGCTAGAAAAATCCTTCTTATCAAAAGCACACTTCAAAATCTATCGATCTACATCAAGTCCTTATTCTTTATTCCCGTGGCCGTTGTGGAAAAATTGAAAGAATCCAGAAAAACTTTCTGGATAGGATCGAAGACAAGAATAGGATGCACTTGGTGGCTTGGGACAAGGCATGTAATAGCAAAAAGGAGGGGGCATTGGCATCAAAAAAACTGCATGCTATGAATGCAACATTGGTCTCTAAAATGGGTTGGTGTTTTGTTAAAGAAGAACAACCATGGACCAATCTTATTAAAGCTAAATACCTCAATCAAGGAAGTGTTATGGACTACTTCAATAATACCAATCACCTATTGGGATTAGTTTTCTAGAACAATATAGTCAAGATCATAAAATATCTTCTTGAAGGTTGTAAATGGATTCTTGGCACGGAGAAAGCATTACCTTCTGGAAAGATAGCTGGGTTGATTTTAGCACACTTTCAAGAAACAAACATTGGGATCAACTCAAAGACAACCTTATTGCAGCCTCGAGACAACAGGTGAGTGATTATATCTAAAACACCAATGGTAGAAGATATTGGAAAAATCTTGAGTCCATCACCCCTATACACAAGGAGCTTCACTTCAAACCACACTGAATCTCATTCCCATTAGTCAAACCCAAAATCAAGATGAATTCAATTGGGTTTCTTCTTTTGATGGTAACTATTTGGTGAGATCTAGGGTATCAACTGTATGCTAATGAACCTATCAGTAACTTTCCTTGGAACAAGATCTGGTTCAAAGAGCTTACTCCTAAAATCAATCAATTCCTTTGGTTCGTGCTCAATAAAGGGTCTACCATGCCGAACAGGTGCTACCATTGCAAGATGGACAATAAAACTATCCAACATCTTCTTCTTCACTGCGTAGTTGCTAATTCTCTTTAGAAGCTCATTTTTAATAGATTTGAAGTCAAATGGACTTTCCCAGAGGACATTTTACAAGCTTGGATGCAATGGAAACCACCTTTTAAGCATGCTCTTCTTCGCAAGATGTGGAAAATTATTTTCCCTCATACCATCTGGAGAATTTGGAAAGCCCGCAACTCGGTCATTTTCAGAGACACCAATAGAACCATCAAAAGTATCCTTAATGAAATCATGGTGGCTGCTAAAGAAAACATTCTGAAATTTAAACCTCCCAAAAAATCCTTATACCCCAGGAGGAGGTCAGATATCTTAAGGCCTGGAACATTGATATTCAAGCAGTGTTTTGCCCCCATTCAAAGCATTGATAGGTCTCTTGTATAGTGGATTCCCCCTTCTGAAGGTTGGGTTAAGCTGAACTTTGACGGTGCCTCCAAAGGTAACCCAGGTCCAGCTGGAGGAGGTGGTCTAATTAGAAACCACAAGGGTCACCTAATTGCAACATACGTTGGTCCCATGGGTAAGAAAACTAATCACTACTCTGAGGCCCTAGCCGCTCTCTGGGGAATTAGACTTGCTAGGAATCTCAACATGGGAAATATTATTGTCGAAGGTGACTCAATGAACATTGTCAATATTCTTTCTAAGTCCCTAACCCTAGTTGGACCATTCAAGAATTTATCAATGAAGCCCACACTTTATGCAATGGTCTAAACATCATTTTACAACATGTGTATAGAGAAGGGAACAAATCAACAGATTCACTAGCAAATATTGGAGTTTGTATTAATGATTACAAGGAATGGCATGATTTCAATGACACTCCCACTGAAGTTAGTAACATCATTTCAAGTGAAGTGAACACTCTCATTAGTACTCCTTAGTCGGTGGTGTCTACACGTGTGTAATCCACATGCTAGATCTCTAAGCCAGTTTGGGCATGCCTAAATTTATTCCTCCCTAGCTTCAAAAAATTGCAAGCTTTTTTCACTCTAATCAAGCTTGGATAAAGGAAAGAGATTTCTTCTCTGTAACTCACAGGATTACTGGTTGTCGGAGGGCTATTGGAAGGTCTACAATTTGTTGTTTTCAATTCAACCCTTGAAATCTCAGGTGGTTTTCAAAATGGGAGGTGCCCTTGCAGAGTAGAACCCATTTTTGATCCGCAATGGTAGGAACAAATTGAGCTCTGGGAAATCATAAATATAGAGGGTTTCATTGATTTCATCCAGAGAATTAAAGGGCACGACCAATACATTTCTTTACAATTTATGGAGAATTGGAAAGACTGTAATATCTCCTTTGGAGACATGGATTTCCAAATCACTAAAGAATTCATCTCATTTATCACGGGATTAAGCATGGAGGGGAAAAATTTTTAGGAACAAAATGGATAAGGAAGAAGAGGAAAGGATCTTTCTGGATGATGGTGAAATGTTGGATATCAAGAAGGAAGGCATTCGGTTTCCTCTATCCCGAAGCCTTATGACGTGGTTCCTGAATGATGGTCTGTTATGTTACTTTAGAGGGAAGATTCTCTACCATTCCTCAACATCACTTGGTCCTGCTTAATCACTTTAGGCATGAGGTGAAGGTGAGTCTTTCCTACTACATTCTTTAGTCTATGGAAAAGACTATTTTGGAAGTCCTGAGGTCACAAGAGGATTGTTCCTCTCCACCAAGGTGTCATTTACCTCATCAATATGTATATTTCAAATGTTTTGGCCATTGACCCCCGCTGTATGTTGTGATCTCTCCCTTCCCAAATAGACCCGCATTCACTCTAAAAACCCCATGTATTATGATGTTGTCTCGGAACCACCCCCTAAAAGGATCATGCGTAGCAGCAGGAAAGGTAAGGAAATTTTGGGTACCATCCAAAAGGACAAAGAAATCTTAGTGGAAGACAACCATCCCATAGTTTGTCCTGGCATGGAAGATGACCCTGTTTTGGAAAAGAAATTCAACTTGTCAAGCTGAGATTGTGAAAACCCTTGAGGACAATGTGGACTTTTTGCTAAAGTCTATTGTTAAGGAACAAACATAGGATTCTATCACCAACCTCAAAGAGGAAATTTCCACCTTGGATTATAAGATGAAATCTTTGGAGGAAAAATACAGCAACTATGTGGCCATGCACAATGCCACTCTGGACCTCATGCAAGTACACATTCACTAGATTTGTGACTCCAAGTAGTATACCAACCTCAACATGGAAAAATGGGAAGATTACCAAAAAGTTTAAAGCCACAAACTTGGACCCCATTATTGCCATTTCCTAAAGCTCTATATAGGCTATCATAATTGCTTTAAATTTTTTTAACAAATTAGTTGGTTAGTGTTGTTGTCTCTTTGTTTTTGATGCAGTTGTCTTGGTGCTATTTTTTAGTTGTTGTTTTGTTTTTGGTTTGTTGTTGGGCCCTTTGTAGGAAGATGGCCCCTACCTTTTTTTTTTCTTGTTTCTTTCCTTTTGGTTGGGGTGTGGCCCCCACAGATAAAAAAACCACACTGCTTTACTCTATTTATCTTGGTTGTTGAGCCTTTGGTTGTAACTTTGGGTAAGGTCCCTCCAAAACCTTTTACCAATAATAAAAACATAAAATGATCGACTTGTAAAAGTTATACCACGATGTAGAGCAGAGTTTCTTCTTTCTAAATATATAATTATTCAAATTTTCTAACTAATATAAGGTTTACATATTATTTATTTTCTAACTATGCCTTTTATAGCTATTTTTGAAGTTTAAACATGTCTATCTTTTGTCGTGTATCTTTTTTTGGCTCATCAAAATTGAAATATTTTATACTAGGCCTAATTCTATACATATTCAAAAAAATATTATTTTTGATATTTTTGAGGTAGTTAGGGGGCACGATTGAAGCTCGCTTATGTTTTTAAATTTAAAATTCCGTACTAGAAAAATCATAAGAAACAAATTGCTCACTAAAAATCTAAAAAAATGGAGCCAAAACTAGATGCTCCTAGCTATCTTTCTACTAAAGGGTTTTCAAAAATACTAAATGGTGCTCAAAATGGTAGCCGACACGAAATTCACTCTATTATGTTTTTTAACAAAAATAAGAGCACTGTTGGTATTTTAGTTATTTGACCCACTTTAACTTATTTGTTTTCAATAAAATTTAGTAGCTTAGAAACTAGACTCAAAATTATACAATTCATGTTTATACAACATATTCCAATTTTGAGTGTAACTATTTCAAAAACTCGTACAAGTCGAAGTCTTTTATTTTTCAAAAAAATGCATCCACTTAAGACCCCCTTTTGCCCCCCAAATTGGTGCACTTACCTAGTATGTATTTAACAAAGGAAAATTTGCGAAAATATATTGAAGAGGAAGAGGTTGAAAGTAGTTTTAGTGGTGCACAAAGAAACAATATGGTGTCAGAATTGATACAAATCTATGTGAAAGATGGGGAATTATCAGATTATAGCTTATGAGGAAGAGTCCAAAGATGATTTGGAGCTTCTTCCTATGGCATTAAAGAAATATCAATATGATATCACAATTAGTGACATTATGGGGATTTTCTAATGGATAAACCACTTTCAACACCTTATGAATAATTCACATGTTGGAAGTAAAGTTGCATGATACAACCTTCTAGTATTCCCAATACAAGTCTTGGGATTTTCACTTTGAAAATAATTAATGTTGGGTATAATAGTCAATGTTTAGTTGGTATGCTAATATTACTTGTTTATGGTCCAATGCACAAGTTTGCAAATTGGACTCTTGTGGCGAGCTACAAAATCAGTGTGTCCAAATATGGCATGTGTTGTAATGCAAAGTTAATTGAAAAAACAAATTGTATAACCCCAGATAAAAAAATGTATGCATGATCATATGTACATTGATGGATTCCCTAATGCATTTAAAAAATATTGCGGGTTTCATCAATATTACCCACGTGTGTTCGTGTCTTGTATCTCCCAATTGTCAATTTATAGTGTATTAATAACAAATAAGATATAAGGAAAGGTTTAATATTACCACTTTATATCATGGTAAAGGTGATAAAAAATATCAAAGTTGGTAAAGAGCTTCGATCAAATATAGTTTTAAGGAAAAGCAACACCAACGAGATTGAGGAAAAAACAAATGTTGCCATTGATGATTGATGTATATGTATTGGTTATTTGAAACCTATTTTTGTCACAATTGAATTTCTTGTACTGTTTTAAAAACATCTAATGTTATTTTTATGTTATGTAAAATGTTGTTTCTTTCATAGTATATGATTTTATAAAAATCAAATAATTTGATGATATTTTGTTTAATGATTTGTATATAAATTTGATAAATTGGATGATTTAAAAAATTGAAGAAAACATTGTGTTGTGGGACATCACTACCTTTACACTCAGATGAGGATCCTCCTCCATCCCCTACACCACCTTCAACGTCACTTCACCATCACCACATGTTTCATAACAACAACCATGTATAAGTTTCACTACAATAGATGACAACTTTCAATTATGTGTCGCCAATCCTTTTAGACATTCATTTACAAGGTGTTTATCTATACCTTCTACACCACATGTATATATTATGGATTTTTACAACAATGTACCTCTATACCAAGACAATCATGGTATGAGTTTTGTAAATAAATTAAGGAAGAAATACCATCACCTCTCGTGCATTAGCGAAATCCATTTCCTTGTAATATTATTTTGTAATATGTTATTTATTATATACATGTTGTAATATGTCAATTATTAATGTTCATGACTATGTGTGTGTGTCCTATTTTTTTCCTAATTTGAATATTATATGTTGTGTTTGCTTTAACAAGTTGAGTAGTTTCCACAAGATCATGATGGTTGCATTGACTATGGTATCCTTCTCGACTAGTATCCTTATTATTAATTTTATCAATTCTTTTAAAAAATTGGTGATATCAATCTTAACATAAATGGCAATAAATTTCTGAAAAACAATATCAATAGATATAATGTTGGAAAACATTTAACTAAAACAATTCTAAAAATTTCTTGAGCTGAAAATTTAACTAAAATCCAACTCTATCTTGAGCTCAATCCCTTTTGACCTCCCTTCTTTAACATCTAGTGAAATTTTTGTCTTGGCCTTCTCTACACTTAGATTGTGTTAAATCTAGTCAACCATTATTTTTAGTAAGGCATATACCTAGTATGAGTCTAAAAACATTGATACAACAACCTAAACACTAATAAGACACCCTAAACACTAATATGACACCCTAAATACTAGTGGGTCACCCTTATTAACAAAAATTAGACACCCTTAAAACTAATAAAACACCCTTAACATTGATATGACACCCTAAGCATTGATATGACACCTAAACACTAATGGGTCACACTTAATAACACAAATTAAACACTCTAAACATTAATGCAATAACCTAAACACTCACACAACATGCTAAACACTGATTTTGTGCCATAAACATTATTAAGACATATGAAACACTAATAAGACACCCTTAATAACACAATTCATACACCCTAAATAATAACATAACACCTTAAACACTAATAGGTCACACTAAACACTCACACAACACACCAAACACTAATATGACATCCTAAACACTAATATGACACCTTAAACACTAATGGGTCACCCCTAATAACATAATTAGGATACCCTATACACTAATGTAATACCCTAAACACACTTTAAATACTACTAGATCACCCTTAATAACACAAATCAGACACCCTCAAAACTAATGCAACACCCTTAATATTTATATGACACCTAATCATTGATACGATGCCTAAACACTAATAGAACACCCTTAATAAAAGAAGTTAGAACTCTAAACATTGACACAATAACCCTTAACATTCACATGACATGCTAAGAACTAATGTGATGCCCTAAACATTTATAAAACACTCTTAATAATTTATGGGTCACCTTTAATAATACCCATTTGACACATTAAACAAAAATAGGATGCCTTAAAGACTAATAAAACACCTAAACACTAATGGGTCACCCTTAATAACTTAATTTATACACCCTAAACACTGATGGAAGACCCTAAACACTCATATGACACACTAAACACTCAAATGACACATCAAACACTCAAACAACACACCAAACACTAATATGACACCTTGAACACTAATGGGTCACCTTTAATAACACAATTTGGATACCCTAAACACTAATGGGACTCCTTAAACACTCATACAACACACTAAACACTAATGGGACTCCCTAAACACTCATACAAAACACTAAACACTAATGGGACTCCCTAAACACTCATACAAAACACTAAACACTAATGGGACACCCTAAACATTAATAAGACACCTTAAACACTAATGGGTCACCCTTAATAACACAATTTAGACTCCCTAAACATTGGTGCATTACCATATAAAAAAATAATGTGACACACTAAACACTCATTGTAGACACAAAATCACACACTTACTACTATATTACTATGTCAACAAGTATGATGTTTTATGTATGGATCTTGAGTGAAAAGAGTATTCACTGGTAACACATCCCCATGTCTGTCCCCTTTTTATTTTCTATTGTCTTCTTTTATTACTCTTTTATATCTATCATCTCTTTTGATTATGTCACTCCTACACTAATTTTTTATCGTGTCATAGGATCCCTACATCGTCAAGTATTTTCACATTTGTCATCATTTTCTCTAGGACACTATCGCCCATAGTGGACTCTAGTGCTCAAGCACTTCGTCTAGTTCGGGCACTTCGTCCGCTTATTTCTTATCTTTATCTTGACATTTATGGTCGGTCTTTTTGGTTATCCTTTCCCATATCCCGAGGTACCTAGTCAACATGTCGTGTTACCAGTGTCAAAATTAAACAAGAGATACTTATATAAACACATCATACATACCATTATTATGGGATAAAAATTATCGGACTATCTACATACAAAGGGACTACATTTTTGGGCTTCTTATATTTGCATACACCGCATAGGAAGGTTTTTTTGTTCCATCCACACATTTTGCATTCTATCTAGTCATAGCCGCATTATCTTTGGGCATTGGTGCTAAGGCACCTAAGACACTATTGGACACACACAATCACATATAACTACATTAGGTTTGAGATGTAGTGCAACACTCAATCATAAGATCACCATTGTGATAAGTTGAGGATAGTCCGACCCCTCATTTTGCATCTTTCTTTTTAGTGTTTGATGTGTATTTGGAGTTTTGCATGTGGATTTCATATTGCAAGTTTTCAAAGATATAAGTGAAGGTTGTGTGACATACTAGTGATAGGAAGTGAATATCATTGAAAACATCGTGACCCTATGAAATTTAGCTCTTGAGGTTCTCGCACAGACTCCGGCACCTGGAAGGGATCCTAATGCCCGTGCACCAGAGTACCTACTTAGGCGCCTTAGTCTAGGCACATCTAGAACTTATGTAAAAATTTTGCATCATTGTGATAGTTTTACAATCATGTTTACTAGTTTTCTAGCATTTGACACTTCGTGGTTTTAATGATTATTAACTAAGTCATTCTTCCTTTTTTATCATACTTAGGGTTTTGAATCTATTAACTTATATGCTTATGATATATAATTCTTTAATCATTTGTTCCAGTACATCTTTAAATTTTACAAAAGAAAGTAATAGCTAGATTTTTTTGAATCACTCACATAACACAAAAAATATTAATATGACACCCTAAATACTAGTGTAACACCCTCAACGCCATTAATAACATAATTCAAATACCATAAACACTAATATAACATGCTAAACACTCATAAAACATAATAAACACTAATGGGACACCCTAAAGACTAATATGACACCCTAAACACTAGTGTGTCACCCTTAATAACACAATTTGAACACCCTAAACACTCATACACCACACTAAACACTCACAACACATAAAAACTAAACACACACAACACACTAAACACTAATACAACACCCTAAATTATAATACGACCCCCTAAATAGTAATAATATGCCATAAACCATGATTTAGCACAATTAATAACACAATTTGAACAACCTAAACACTCATACAACACACTAAACAATAATGGGACACCCTAAACACTTATATGAAACCTTAAACAATAACGTGTCACCATACATAACATAATATTAAACCTTAAACTCTTATACTCTATATACCATAAACAATAATATTAAACCTTAGACTCTTATACTATATTTTTGGGGGATTAGTGATTATGTTTTTACAAATGTCAAGGGTGGCACACATTTTTCGTAACTTTATGCCATGTTTGTGCCACATTTTCACCACAACCACCTCTAACTTAAAAAACATAAAGTGGGATGCCAAAAGGAAATACCACTTTATTTAATTTTTGTTTGGCATCAACAAGAGGAAAAAAGAAAGTGAAAATGGAGAGGAGAGGAAAACCCTAGTGCAAAGGATCGTAAGAAGGAAGGGAAATAGTAAAAAAATAGTAGAGAGGGAGAGGAGAAATGAGCAGAGACATCACAAAGGACAACATAGATAAAAAAATGGGGCACCAAAATAAATATGGAGCAAAACTAACACATATAAGGCAAGAAAACTCTCAATATAATAATAAGAAGAGTATGGTATGAATCCCATATTATAGGTATGCATATTTTCATTGAATTTGATAAAAAAATGTGTGCGAACTATAGGATGTAAAATGAAAATATTAGGATAAATTGTGTTATAATATATTTAAAAAGAAATTATGCAAATCTTGTTGTCATGCAAAATATTTAGTATGAAAATTTAAAATTTTGAAGCATGACAACTTATCCCTATTTTCATGCTCAATGTATAGCACACAATCTTTAAAATGTGTGTCATGCCAACCAAACCCACACTTGAAATTACCCTTCTTGGTAAATGTAAACCTTTCCTACGGCCAACATTTCAAATGTGGCATCCTCATTATGGTTGAGAGGAATGTGCTAACATGATTTTTAAGTTTGTTTCATGTGCAGATAATTGTACCTAGCTTGATTCATGAATTTACTAAGATCTATTTAAGAACAATGCCCTCAAAGGCTTCAAAAGGGATTTTTTGTTTGGTCTTCTTGTCATAGGTGAACATACCCGTAAGCTAACTGCAAGGACACAACCCATATGGAGGTTATGTAGGAGAGTATTAAGATGATTCAAGGTAGTTTAGGAAGATTATGTGGAGCCATGAGAGGTTGAGAAACTTTCAAGAAAAATTGGGTCTTTGTAGGCAAAACACCGAGAAAAACATGTTTCAAAAGAGCTAGCCAACTTGCTCGAGGGATTTTAGACACCTCGGGAAATTTTATAAGCCTAACCAAAGTTCAAAGTGGAGTACATTGGAATATCCTCATGGTCCATGTGTAAGATTGGTTCATACTCATTATGGAATCAGGTGATAGCTCTACTCGTTGGCGCATGCTTGTGGTGGAAAGTGGAAATGGGCCATAACTCAAATTATAAGTTGAAGAAGCTCTTAGTAATTGTAGGAATGAACTCAATGGGTCATTTGGAGTCAAAATCATATAATTTTTGGCCCCCGAACTCCATTTTTAGGTCAAAGCAGACTTTCATGGAACATAAGGAATTGTTTCGCCGTTCCTTCGGTTCTCTAATTTGCCACCTTTGTCACCTTGGGCCATAAATCAAATTTTAAGTTTAATCATCCCTTGAAAATGGTGGTAATGAACTCAATGGGCTTTTTAGATTCAAAATCATATAAGTTTCAGCCCTCGATCTCCATTTTTAGGTCAAAGTGGATTTTCGTGGACAAAAGGAACTGCTCCATTATTCCTCCGGTACTCCACTTTTCCGCTTTTTCTACCTTGGAGCATAACTAAAATTTTAAGTTGAATCATCTATTTAAAATTGTTTTAATGATCTCAGTTGGTATTTTTGATTCAAAATCATATAAGGTTCAGCCCCCAAACTCCATTTTTTGGTCAAAGCAGACATTTGTGAAACATAAGGAATTGTTCCATTGTTCCTCCAGTTTACTTACTACTTTTGCTACATTAGGAGATAAATAAAATTTTAAGTTGAATAATCTCTTTAAAATTGTGGGAATCAAATCAGTTAGACATTTGGTGTCAAAATCATATAAGGTTCATCCACTGAAATCCATTTTTGGGTCAAAGCGGAATTTCGTAGAATGGAAGGAATTGTTTCGTTTTCCTCTTGTTCTCCGCTTTGCCGCTTTTTCCGCCTCAAGAAATAAATAAAATTGTGAGTTGAATTATCTATTTAAAAATGGTTGGAATGAACTCATTGGGTCCTTTGGAGTCAAAATCATTCAAGGTTTGGTCCCCGAACTCCAGTTTTGGGCCAAAGTGGAATTTCATGGAACAGAGTTGTTTCTTCATACCTATGGTTCTCTGCTTTGCACTACGTTTTCCTCCTTGGGCCATAAATAAAATTTTAAGTTGAATCATCTCTTTAAAAATAGTGGGAATGAACTCAGTGGGTCCTCTGGATTCAATATCATATAAGGTTTGGTATCCAAACTCGATTTTTTTCAAAGCGGACTTTCGTGGAACAAAGGGAATTGTTTCATCGTTCCTTCGATTCTTCGATTTTCTTCCTTTGATTCCTTGTGACATAAATCAAATCTGAAGTTGAATAAAATCTTTAAAATTATGGGAATAAAATTAGTTGGTCCTTTGGAGTCAAAATAATATAAGGTTCGACCCCCGAACTCCATTTTTGGGTCAAAGTGGACTTTCGTGGAATAGAAGGAATTGTTCCATCATTCCTCCTAGGTTCTCCTTTGCCAATGAGGTCACATTATATAATTTCAAAGGGTTCATAAAGTGCATGCTTTTCTTCATCCATGGGTGGATCTCTTCTTCTATCATCTTCCCTCTCTCTCTACATTCTAATTCTTCATTGGGAATTTTACCTTTTGACTTTTTCGTCTTATTCGCTTAAGTGACCTTTTCATTTTGCATTGTAAAATATCCTTTTCACTAATAATAAAAGTGACTTATATTTCATTCCTAATGGTATATGAAATGTCATAAGTTGTAGGAATATGAAAATTCTAGTGGTAGGAATATGATAAAATCAAGTGGTAGGAATATGAAAATTCAAGTGGTAGGAATATGAAAAGTCGTGTGGGGGAAGATGAAGAGTCATATTGTATAAATTGGGAAGGCTTCTCCTTTCCAAAGGGTTGGAAATTGTTGATTGATTGTATGTTATTGAGATTTACCACTACTACATCAAGTAATAAAAACTACATTTCCTCTATTTCTTTGTATATGTTCCTCCACACTCTCTCTCTAATTTCAAACTTTTAAACACAATGATCTTGTAAAACTAAGAAAGTTATTAGTGCCTTTGATAAATGAATCAATATAATTACGTGTCTATTATTTCTTAGTCTTATCATTGTTAAAATTTTTGTGTTCTTCTAATTGAATGTGGACCTACTTTGGTTTATGCTTGTGAATTTTGAAAGCCTACTCACAACATTAACCCTTTATCTTTATTTCTCCCACTCTCCCCTTTACCTCTCCTCAAATAAAATTCCTCCCTTGTACTCCATACAACAACTTTACCACAAGTTTAGTGGAGTATCCGAGTGTGATCCTCTACCTCATGACCACCCCACAGTTTTAGGTAGTTTACATTTAAATAATGGGAGCATCCCCATACATAAGAAGGAGGGGCTTGGCCCCATGACCATTAGTGGAAACCAATAATTTACACAAAGACAAATTATTTCACCAACAATTTTTGGTGACTCGTTGGGGAATACCCTTAAAATATCTTTAAAAATTCAAAATTAAAAAATACATATTTCAAAAATTAAAAAAGCAAATATCAAAATGAAAATCATAATTTGAAGGTGACTTTATCAAGGAAAATATCCATATCACGTTCATTTCCCACATCACGATGATGAAGTTTGAGATTGGTGTTCAACACCAATAAGTGATAGTGATAATGAAGAAGAAGTTGACCACCAAAATATCCAGATTTATATTAAGCCATCATTCTGGACTAGCTCTTGCAAAAGTATGGGTTATGGAATAGCGAGGAGACCTCTTGCTTCAACCAAAATTTCACAATAAAAAAAAGGAAATAAGGCCGGTGACATTCCTACAATTTTTTGGAAAGAATATCTAGAGTGGATAAATTTTTGCATCTAAATATCTTACCATCAAATCCTTGTGGCTTTAATTTAAATAAATCACATCTTGGAGGAAAGAAAATGGGAATTGCACCACGGTGATAATCAAGAATATAATATCCTGATGAGAAGAATACAAAAGAGATACAAAATTTTGTATAAAAACATGAATATGAAGAACCCTTGAAGGTAATGTTTTGAATACACACAAATGATTGAGAAACTTAAATCATTATCTTTCATCTCTCTTCCTTTGGATGATTTTCTTGCTTATGGAGATGAAGAAATGACAACATTGAAAGGGGAGTATGCACAAAGAATTTTTAGAGTTGTGGAAGGAAATTATGATCCTTAAACCAAATCTTGAAATTATAAATTATTCTATGGCCATGCAAGAAAGGTATGAGCATCTAAAAGCACTCCCTAAGGAGGAGGAGAAGAACTACTTTATGGATATGGATTCTACCGATTCTCAATATTACAACGTATTTGTTCCTAAAAGACTCTTATATACTTCTCATGATTGTCCTCTTCTTGAGCCTTTCGATGAAATTCAACTCAACACCTTGGAGGATAATGAATAAAACATGAAAGTTGAGTATCCATTCACAACTGTATTTTGACATGAAGTGTAGTCCTTGGAAGGAAAATTGTGCACGAGAGATGATGATTTTTGTCTCATGATAGATGACCCAATGATTTTCGAGAATTCCACCGACCACAAATATGTTCAAGAGATGAACCCTCCTTCCCCACCTCAAGTTATTCAGGAGGATGAATTTGAGGGAATCATTGATGGTTTTATTTCTAATTTTGTCTCCCCTTTTGATGCACAAAGGCCCAATGATGAAGTGGAGGAAATTGAAGAATTTTATTTCCTTCTTGAAACAATTGAGGATGATTGAATAACACATGATATTACTAATGAGTTGGTTTCCCTACCTTTAGCGAGAGAGAGTGTGATACTAATCACCGCAGTAAGTATGGATTCCTATCCTTTCCCTATGAAGAAGAGGATCCTATAAGATATGTTCAAGATGGAGTAAAGGACTATTCTCATGTGGCAGTCCCTACAATGTGTCCTTTCTCTTTTCATGAGGATAATTTGATGAATCTTGAATTGAATGATGTTCCTTTCCTATTCAACATGGGTATTTCCTCTTTGTTTGAAAACAATGAAGATAATATTTCTAGTCATCTCCCTAAGACCCCAGTGTGAAGATTCTTTAAATGAATGTGAAAGTGAGTATGTGGTAACTTTGAAAAAGGAATCTGTGTAAGAAATTTTGGAGATTACAGAAAGAATTGAATACCCTCAACTTAGTCTTGAGATCCTGACCTATGCCATGAAAATGCAAGATAGTATGAGTCAAGTTGTGATTCTCCTTTTGATGCACAAATGTTTGATAATGAGATAGAACAAATAGATAAGCTCAATGTCATCTTTAAAGCTTTGGTGGATGAGTATGAAAGTGAAGATGAGTCTACTCCTTTCTCATTTTGTAAAGAAGATTGTATCCATGATGAATGGAAAGGAAATTATTGAATCTCTCGTGGATGTATCCATTCATATAAAGTGAAATCGAGGTCAATGATAAGCTGGTGTGTATAGAAAGCAATTATTCAAAACAACAAATTGAGAAGCTAGAATAATCTTGTGAATGAAGAGATATTCAACTTGTTCTCATCATTTCTGGATTCCCTGTTGATTCTAGAAATGATTCCATATTTCAACCTTAACTCAAGGATGATGAATGCATTCAAATTGAAGTCATAGGTTCCACTTTTGATAACATGGAAGAGTGGCTTCTCATGGTCACAAGACATTGGGATGAGACTACAAAAAGTAAAAAATTGAAATAAGTAACAAAATGGTCATTGAATGTAAAGATGTTTTCTATGTAATATCAGTATGAGCATGGAAAATTGGTCTCTATCCTTCTTCTCATCTTAGAGCTCTAGAAGTGGTATGAATTCATCCCACTATTCCACGATGGTACCTACTTTTCTCATCCCATTTTCGGGTGTGTGTATATTAATCCCCCACCTCTGTAAATTTCCCTCCCATGTACCATAGTTTCCCTTTCTATTGTGTGTTTTCTTTCCAGTTTTGGTTTTTTTTCCTTTCTGTTGTGCATGTTCTATCTTTTCCCTTTGTGTGTGTTCATCATTTGTGTTAGTAGTGAGGAATTGAATCTATTTCCCAATTTGACAAAGCACCGGTCACATTACGCTAAAAGAGAGTTTTGAGGTTCTCCATTTCCCTTATAGTCCAAGGTCCCCAAGCTAGAGCCTGTTGTTTTCATGAAAAATAGATAGAGTGAAAATTGTAAATTTTGAAGCATGAAGACTTAGCCCTATCATCATGCTAAATTTCTAACATGCAAAATTTAAAATTTTGGTCATGAAAACCAAACCCACACTTGAAATTCCCCTTCCTGGTCAATGTAAACCTTTCATCCGGTCATCATTTCAACTATTTCATCCTCATTATGGTCAAGAGAAATGTGCTAACATGATTTTTAAGCGTGTTTTATGTGCAAAGAAGTGGACCTAGCTTGATTCATGAATTTACTAAGATATATTGAAGAATAGTGCCCTTAGAGGCTTCAAAAGGGATATTCTTGTTTGGTCTTCTTGTCACAAGTGAACATCCCCCGGAAGCTAATCGAAGGACACAAGCCATCTAGAGGTTGTGAAGGAGAGTATTAATATGATTCAATATATTTTAGGAAGATTCTGTGGAGCCACAAGAGGTTGGGAAACTTTTAAGAAAAATCAGGTCTCTTTAGGCAAAGCATTGAGAAAAACATGTTTCAAAGGAGCTAGTCACCTTGCTCGAGGGGTTTGAAACCTCATAAAAATTTATAAGCCTAACCAAAGGTAAAATTTGAGTACATTGGACTCTCCTCATGGTCCATGTGTTAGATTGGTTCATACTCATTTTGGAATCATGTGACAACTCTACTCACTAGCGCACGCTTGTGGTGGAAAGAGGAAATGGGCCATAACTCACATTGTAAGTTGAATCTACTCTTCAAAATGGTGGGAATGAAATCAGTTTTCCTTTTGAGTCAAATCATGTAATTTTCGGCCCCAAACTCCATTTTTGGGTCAAATAAAAATTTTGTGGAACATAAAGAACCATTCCTTGATTCTCCAGTTTGCCACCTTTGCTTGCCTTAGGTCATAACTCAAATTGTAAGTTAAATCAAATATTTAAAATGGTGGGAATGAAATCATTGTGTCCTTTGGAGTCAAAATAATATAATTTTTGTCCCCCAAACTCCATTTTGGGTCAAAACAATTTTTGTGAAACAAAAGGAACTGTTTCGCCATTCCTCTAGTTCTCCGTTTTGCCACTTTTTCTACCTTGAGCCATAAATCAAATGTAAGTTGAATCAGATCTTTAAAATTATGGGAATGAACTCAGTGGGTCATTTAGAGTTAAAATCATATAATTTTTTTCCCTTGAACTCCATTTTTAGTCAAACGGACTTTCGTGGAACAAAAATAATTATTTTGTTGTTCCTCAGGTTCTTCGCTTTCGCTTTTTTATACCTTGGGACATAACTCAAATTGTAAGTTAAAACAACTCTTGATTTTTTTGGAATGAATGCATTGGGTCATTTGGATGCAAAATCATATAAGGTTCGGCCCCCGAACTCCATTTTTTGGTCAAAGAGGACTTTCGTGAAAAAGAAGGAATTATTTTGTTGTTCCTCCAGTTCTCCGCTTTGCCACTTTGAGTATTGAACAGGGTTCTGGTTGATCCGATGAGGTTTCATTGGAGAATTTTCAAAGGATTCATCAAATTTATGATATTCTTCATCCATGGGTGGATCTCTTCTTCTCTCTCTTCTCCCCTCTCTCTCTACATTCTAATTCTTCATTGGGAATTGCACCTTTTAACTTTTTGTCTTATTCGCTTAAGTGACCTATTAATTCTTCATTGTAAAATATACTTTTCATTAATAAGAAAAGGGACTTATTTTTCATTCCTAGTGGAATATGAAAGGTCACAAGTGGTAGGAATATGAAAATTCAAGTGGTAGGAATATGAAAAGTCATGTGGGGGAAGATGAAGAGTCATATTATATAAATTGGGAATGTGTAATGCCTCCTTTAATTATAAAATAAAATTAAAAAAATCAAATAAGTAAATAAAATAAAAGAATTAAAAATAAATTAAAAAAAGGGGAAACCGTGATTCCTTTGGGCGAGTTAGGGCATGGGGGCTCGAGCTCCTTGATTTTATTTCCTTTTGTTTTTTTGTTTTGTTTTTGTTTTTGTTGTTCTTCCTTTGGCTTTGCTGCTGGAGGAGAGCGCCGCGAGGAAGAGATAGGGTTTTTAACAGATGTTGTAGTTTCAATGCTGAATGGAAGGCCTGTTTTCTTCATGGATCTCCACGCATGGCATAAGCCTCCCCTTCCACCACTTCACTTCTCCCTTCCACGTGGTCCTTGGCATTAGCAATGGTTAATGGGTTTTGCGGCCTCCTCCCAGCCTTCCAACCTGCGCCAGCATCCTCTCAGCCGCGCCACATCCCTGTGTGGACACCCATCAAAGACAAAAAAGGTAGAGGAACTTTGTCAGATGTTGCGGTTGCAAGTGCCCTAGTAGATTCATATGCAAAATGTGGAAGCATGTGAACTATTCGACAATGCTTGAAAGAAATGTGTTTTATGGACTGTAATGATGGTAGGATGTGCAAAAAAGAAAAAAATTTAGGAACCTGCGTGGACTTCCATCAAGCAGAAAAGAGAGAATTTTTTTGTCAGATGTGGTAGTTTCAATGTGCCTTGGGCGTTGTTTTCTGTATTTGACCAATGAAAGAACGAGATAGCTTCTAATGGAATAGTATTATTGCAGCATACAGAAGACATGGATCTCCTCGTGAGGCAATTCACGCTGTTTCTCCATTTACAGCAGGGAACCAACCAAATCAGTTGCATATGCCAACATGCTTCTAGCGTGTGCCAAGATGGAAGCTTGGGAGTAGGGTATGAGCAATAGAATTTGGTTTTCATTTGTAGGATTTTGTTCTTGCAAGCGGCATAGTGGATATGCGTGAAAATGTGGAAGTGTATTCAAGGCATGTGAACTGTTTGATTGAATGCCTCAAAGAAATGCGGTCTCTTGGAGTGCCATGATTTACAGAATGTACAATGGAGAGCATTTAATCAGTACAAAGAACCTTGTTATGCTCCATGTTGCTCTAAGAGCTGCCAAGGATATGGTCATCAACGGTGATGGGAAGTTGGAATGACTGGTGTGCTGGTCGGAGCAGTGGAATAGGCACTCCTTTTGCAACAATCCTTAGAAATCTTTCAACCAATTTGTTTGTTTCATTACCAGTTATGGATGAGGCTCTTTCAGGAAAAGATAAGATTGATGACGTGTTGCATGCAAACCATTTGATAGAATGCCTAATAGATGGATGAATATTTTGGAGTATGAGTGAAACTGCTTGGATTAGCTCACATCTTGCGGGTTTGATCGGCTTCACCCCACCAGGCATGGTTCTTCTTCCCTTACCTCTCATAATTCTCGTGTTTTAGTTCTCTTTTGTAACTAAATAGAATTTTAAATTATTAGGATTTTTAATACAGTTAAATGTCCCTTCAACTCATTGCAAAATAATAAATTGTCGTGTCGTAACTCACGAAGTCATTATAACTTGTCTACTTTAAACCATGAACTATCACCCTCACTTCAAGATGATTTAGAAAACTCTTACCCATCTTGATCACTCCAATATTGTTTTATCGACCAGACGAATTTGACTCCCCATTGATAAAGTTGACCTTCTCCTTTTTAAATAGTTAAATTTTGCATTTTTGGAGACTCACTAAGTACCCTTCGTAACCCTGAAAATGAGATGTGAAGCTTCATTCGTGTACCTTGGTATGTGAGGAGTCACCTAGACCTTTGGTTTGACCCCGAATGAACATATGAGATCTTTTTGACGCCCTTATAGGAGCCCTGTTGCACTGTTTTGTAGTGATAGGAAATTGTTAAATCTAGAAAGTTGGCTTTCGTTTTGGACCGCCATTTGAAACCTGGAAAGAGAAATCATTTCCCGTCTTCGCAAACCTCTAGTGTTTATACTAGACAATTGCTTGGAACATTCAACTTATGGAAAAGCACTCTTCTGGGTAGTTTGCAAAGCCATTTTGTAGGCCTCCGGCTGTAGTTTGACGAGGTCAAATTGGACCAATTTCGACTTGTTGCTCAGAAAACTTGTCACCGTTTGAAAATGGTTTTCTAGTTCTCAGTCCCGTTGACTCGATGAATTCTCCTCATATAGGGGAACTTGTAGGAAGTGTCTCGTTGCGTGCTCATCCATCGAACGTCAGTTATGGATGCGGTTTTCTAGGCCCTTGAGCTAAATTTTGTTCATTTGTAACTGGGTCAACTACGACCAGTGGCCCCAGAAGAACTAGCCACCAAACGCAAACCGTTCACTTTTTCCCAATTCTGTCAGTTGCTATGAACTCTTGGTATATCTGGGGACACGTAGAAAGTTGATTGTGGTGTACGTTCTCATCAGAAGATAACTTTTGGAAGCGGTTTCTTAGCCTCCGAGCCCATTTTGTACGTTTTTGTAGCTAGTAAGAAAATGTAAAAATAGAAAGCTACGGACCCTCGTAGGGTTGCCAAACCACCCTGTAAACTCTTAACACATACAAATAACTGTTTAAAACTCTATAGTGGAACTTGTTGTGTGCATTAGTACTTTTGACAAAACGGTGTTTTCTCTCTCTTCCCTTCTCTTTCTCTCTCCGGTCTACAAAAAGAAGTAAAATGAAATGTAATGGATATGTCTCTAAACCTTTTATTTCGATTGAAAATTGTAATTATTATCATATGTAAAATGGGAAACTAAAAAATGATAATTATGTTAGATTAGGGTGGATGCCATGCCAGTGAATTATCATTGATATCATGCTCATGTGGTTTTGCAAGATGAAAGAATGACGACAAAAAGGTGATGTGTAATTCATTTAATTATCATTGTAATTTATATAGTTCATTTTTAAATGAATAAATGTATTTTGTAGTCTCATGTTTCAGAAGGTTATATTTGATAATTTGTTGCTATGTATGAGATCTTTGGTTTTAGGACATCTAGGAAATGTGCATTTAATCTTAGGTTCAATTTTGATTCAGAGAACACATGGTTAAAAGGGGTTGATATTTATATAAGGTAAATGAATTTGAAGTAATATCTTGTAGTGTATGTTTAGTGTTCAATAAATGATTAACGAGTCATCTTGTGCATTCATACTTTGTAAATGTAATAAAGAGTTTTAATCGAAAACACACTACCCTTGTTCAACATCGGGACATAACTTGTTTTTCATGTGCGATACTCCTTACCGTAGAAGACATTGAAAACCGTAGGATGAACTTAATCTTTGCTCTCGGTGGAACGTCCTAATTTAGGCAAATCAGAGCTCAAGAATGGACTTATCATCTTAGTCAGTAGGTTTAGTGACATTGTCTTAACCCATCTGATAGGAGTGACACAGTCAAATTTTCCTTGGAATGTGTAGAGCTAACCCCTCCTTCGTAGCCTAGCGGACTACCTTGTCTTTCAAAGTTAGATTTAAAATTAAAGTTCTTCATCGAGTGAAAACCCTGTTGGATCCAGACGACATGGAAGGAGGTTGTGACTTAGTTTCTCTAGGTCTTAATCTCTTGTTAATGAACCCCTTAGCTCCGCTCAACTAAATGTGTTACCTTGGTTTCTCTCAACATAACACCTTGGTCCTTTCTGGAAGGTGGTTTAGCATAAATTTGTCCTCTCGCTTAAAACTCATGTTTAGTTGATGGGTAGACCCTTAGGTGAAGTTGGAAATTAATCTAAACCTCGTTGATTTGGATGTTAATTTAGGGTTCATGTGTAGCTTCAAGTCTTCTAATCATATATGTCTTCAGGAGGTTGGTCAAACACTTCGTAACTCCTTGTACAAGACAATGCTAAAAATAAGACCATATTGTGACATAGAAAATAAAGCATATAAGAGTAAAAACGAGAATTGAGGTTAGGGATACTGCCACTCTTGGAGACCTTATAACTCAATTAAATATCTTTATGTGTTTTCAAAGATTATGTATTGCATTGTTGTGATCAAACTACGAGAGAACCAAAGATATATAAACATAAAAGGAAGTCATTAAGTTATTGAACTTTATTAACTATGGTAGCGAAATCACTATTCCGTGATCGAGGAATGTTTTTGGTAAAAAAGCTACCTTGTATCTAAATCTTGTTAAATCCTTTTATTGCGTTCTGGATATCAAGTCATTTTCACTTGAGTTGTAAGGTTAAAACTGTAGACATCGAATAAATGTTGGAGAAGAATATTCTTAACATAATAATAAGATAATTAAGTACTTTGTATGCAATTTGATTTATGCCAAATAAGTATGTTAGTTATGGAAATTTTTATAAAGTATAAGAAGCCAACATAAGATGGTCGAACTGTATTTTAACCGCGGAATAAACTTAAGAATATGTGGGTGGACAAACGAGAAATTTATCCTTGCTCAATAATGTTCTTGGAATGTTAATCATAACTAAAATACATTTAAAGAAATGATGTGTTGTGGGTTCGCCATTCCTGAAGTCATGTTTCTTGTGGTTGGGTCATTGCTAGTATTCATTCATTGGGAAAAGTGTGGCATCGACATGCCTATGTCGTTTTCATGTGTCTATGTGAGTTGATGACTTATGTGATTGTCATTTGTGAGTCGAGTTTTTGTACTTGGAGCCCTTGTTGTGTTGTGTGTAGTGAGCAATGTAAGTAAAAAAAATTATCCTAGTATTTTACTATTGTTTTTGGGTGCGTAAAATGTGGGCACTACTGAGAATGATTCTCCTTTCTAAGGGGTTATAAATTGTTGATTGATTATATGTTGTTGAGATTTACCACTACTACATCAAGCAATAAAATATATATTTCCTCTATTTATTTTGTCTATGGTCCTCTACTCTCTCTCTCTCTCACTCTCCAATTTTTGACTTTGTAAACATGATAATCTTGTAAAATAAAGAAAGGTGTCGGTGCCTTTGATAAATGAATCAATAGAATTATGTGTCTATGATTTTTTAGTTTTATCATTATTAGCATTGTTGTGTTCTTCTAATTGAATTTGGACCTACCTCGGTTGATGTATGTGAATTTTGTAAGCCTACTCTGGTTGATTTGTTAGTCTTATCATTGGTAGCATTGTTGTGTTCTCCCACTCACCTTTACCTCTCCTCATAGAAAATTCCTTCCTTTTACTCTATATAAGCACTTTTCCACAAGTTTAGTGGAGCATTCTGTGTAGTCTCTAGCTTCACGGTCACCCCTGATTTTAGGTAGTTTACATTCAATAAAGGGAGCATCCCCATACACAAGGAGGGGCTTAGCCCCATGACCATTGGTTGAAACCAATAATTTGCACTACAAAAACTATTTCACCAACAAATCCTAAATAAAATATAAAAAACCCAAGCATAAATGCTATAAACCTTAGTGTAAATTGTGTAAAATATAGAGAATATTGTGTAAACCTTAGGTAAAATTGTGTGAACCCTAGGTAAAATTTTACAAACCATTAGGAATTTTGTGTAAACCCTAGCGTAAATTGAGTAAAACCTAATCCATAATATAATATTTGATCAACACAAATTTTTAAGTGGTATATAAGAAATATCTTACGAGCTCCTTCACATTATGCTTGTTATTTTCCACACCTTAGGGATTCCTTGGGACATGTGTGTGATTTTTTGGTGCATTTCTTATTCTTTTGTGACCATGGATTTATTTTATTCCTTGTGGAAACATAGTGGTTACCATCCCTCTAACCATGTCCATACTACTTATGAGGCTGTAAGGCATGTTGTTCCCTCTTCATATTTTGATATGGATGATATAATATACAATTATGATCAAGATGTCAATCCTCTTATATTTCGAGAAAGACCACCCTGCTTTTCCCATACACCTAGGGCCCCTCCTAGTCATTCTATTATAGAAATCAATACCCTAGAAGATTTCATGGAATTTATATCTCCCACTTCTAGAACTCACATGTGATGATGAAAATAACTTTGAGGGTGATGTGGATAGTTGGAATAATGAAAGTGAACAAACTCATTTTTATCCACTAGTGAATGACCCTCCTAATGCCATTGAGGTTATAAACTCTAGTGACGATGAAAGTTTTTCTAGATTACATGTATATTTTGTTCCTTTTTGTAGAGAAATAATTTGTCACAAGGGAAAATTATGGGTTTTCACCAACGCTTTGGGACTAGGTCCCTCTGTTTATGAATGGGGTAGCTCCATTTATTGAAAAAGAAATATATACACTATTCTAACCATTGTGGGTGGCCTTTCGATCGGGGATCATAGAGGAATATTCCACTAAATCCATGTGCAAAAAGGAGATGGAGGAAAGGTGTGTGTATAGAGAGAGAGGAGAAAGTGAGAAGGGGTTTTACTCAATAAATAACAAGCTGATTTTATTGACATAAAACTAGAATATTTCCACATTAACAATGAGAAGACACCATGTCAATGAAAGAGGAACAAAACACAAGTAAATCCAAGTTTATTTTCATAATATTTCACAAGTAACCATGCTCATGGAGTAAAGTTGAGATGGAGAGGAAAACATAAGACAAGGAGATAGAAGAATTGTAGTTTATTGTTTGTAGTAAGATAATGAGATCTATCAACCAAGAAAAACCAACCTCTTAGAATGGATAAGCCATTCCAATTTATAGCTTTACAATCTGTCTCTTCATCTACCCCCACATGACCTTTCATAGTCCCACCACTTGTGACCTTTCACATTCCTTTAGGAAAGAAAAATAAGCCTCTTTCTTATTAATGAAAAAAAGACTTTTACAATGAAAAATTACAATGGTCACTTAAGTGAATAGGATTAAAGAGCAATATAGTACAATCTCAATGAAGAAATATAATGTAGAGAGAGTAAAAGGAACGATAACCAGATCATACCAAGCCAAGAACACAAATGCTAATCAAACACCACGATCAATAAGATGAAAACAATTCTCCAAAATAACTTTACATAAACCTTTGCAAACAAATGAACAACAATATCATATATTATTATGGAACTCAATAAAATACAATGAGAATGGGCCTTGCTTATATAGGCAAGGAATAACAATCTAAGAACCAGTCAAGGTTGTAGATCAAGCCATAAATCAAGAAAATAACTAGTCATCAGAGAAATAGTCAAGACCATAGATTTAGGAGAGAACTAGACATCAAGGATCTAGTCAATACCATAAATCAAGGAAAGAACTATACCTAACAACTAGATAATATCTCCTAATATCTAAGTAAGACAAAAGAAATATCCACACACATAAGTGGGTGAGGATAAATATAATAAAGGTAAATAAAAACCTAGGTGAACATGAGCTAAGGTAAATGCCTACCGTAACACCCCCTCAAGTGAAGTTAGGGGACAAAATAGAAGTGGCACGTCCATAGTATGAGTCTCGGTAGCTAGGCCTAATGAGGTAATCATGTACAATTCTTGGAAAAAAGGGACAACGCAAGGTACCCAAAACCAATAACAACAAAGTAAAGAGAGTAAAAACCCACCACAAGGCATCCTAAGAAGCTCGGCTCAAAAAAATCGTACAATGCTGAAGAATTTTGGTGTGCACTATTGTCTAAATCTCACGCTTGATTACAAAACTCAAAAACAACCGACTTTCGGGCTTCACCGGAAAAGCTCCATACATAGAGACTGTCAACAAAGTGATGTCAAAAGTGTAAAAACACCAAACATATTTTGATCAACTACTGCAAACAAGTGTACCAAGATCTAAGAACAATAACCAAAGAAATAAGGCAAGGATGTAAAATCTAGAGTGTCACAATCCAAGAAAATACAAGGTAACAAGGTAAGGACACAAAACCCGAAGAAGCAGGATCAACACCAAACCCTCCCATACTGCTGAATGGGTGGAGTGATGCTACAAATGTGTATGAGTTGTCAAAACAACTACTCAAACACGTCGACAAAATAACACTGGACTTCACTAGATTAGGTCACCCACAAGAGATACTGCCAACATGCCAAAAGTTTTGAAAATACAGATACAAAATCTCTCAACAATCAAGAGAGATACAATACACCTGCTAAATAAAAATGCTAAAAATAAGAAGCATTACATTGCAAAAGGTATAGAAAGTGGAGCAAGAGGCCGAATGGTGGAGGAGCCACACTGTAGAGTCCTCTCAATGAATGCCTATGTCACCACTATGAGTGATCAGATATGCACCCCAAATCAACACGGATGGATGAAGAAGATGCATGCATATGACTTGGTGTAAAATGCACAATGGGTGCATGCAAAGGAACATCGAGATCATGTCGACAACCTGAAATCTTAGGTTTCTCAATCCTAAGTGAAGGTGCAAAAATCATGTGTTGCTCATGATCCTCAGAAAGAGGTGAGTGAACAAAAATAGGAGCTCTGTCAATGTGTGATCCCAATGAAGTATCTACTCGAAAACCAATGTCATGGCAAGAATTCCACTTAACATGTGGAATATGGGAAACAATACCCTGTGAATCTGTTCCAATACCTCCACCAGTGAAACCCATAGAACAGATCATGCGAGAATTGAATGTAGTGGTATGCTTCTCAAAAGAGCCATGCATATGAGCAGAAGTAGGATACACAACATGTGTTATTGTAATAGGCACAGATGTGGAAGAACATGCAGTAACAAGCCTCATAGGCTTAGGAGCATCAAGAGCAGTAACAAGCTCAAAGACTGGTAGATCAATGTCAGTGGGTACAAGAGCAACAACTACAAGTGGACTAGGAGCATGGATATGGCTGTCCACAATATGATGGCAATGTTGTAGGCTAGCAAGTTTTTGCTACAGGGAGTGTATTAGTGTATCCTTATCGTGAATGAGTGATTGTAGAAGAGAATTTCACTTCTTGAGCAATCTATTTTCTTCCACAAATTTTACAATATCCTCTTGAAGTCCACACACTTCAGAGAAAAACATATCATTCTCAGAATCCATGATAGATACAAGAATGCAACTCCCAAAGTTTACGACATCGAGCTTAGTCGAAATTGTGTCCATAATTGATTACAACACTCCTCCATATTTGGCACTTTATAATGAGTGCGTGTTACAATATGTAACTTTATAATTATAGTGCAATTCTAAAAAGAATATTTCCAATGGGAAGAGCATGAAAAAATAAGCACTTTTGTAAAAAATGACACTCAAAACCGAGTTACCGATCAAATGATACAAACTTTTCAATATTATGCTTTGCTATTTATTTTAGTTCCCACTAAAACCAAATAAAATTCTCTTCCTTCACCATATAAATAAAATGAAATGGGGCTGGATTTAAGCACCTACTAGTAGGAATCACAATTTTAAGACCTCATACAACCATACCATATGACCAAGGGCTAAGGATTTCAATGTAAAACCGCACGCAACAACAAAATATGAACAAATCCCAAATATATGAATATATAAAAAAACTTACAAATGGATGTCAACAACAATATCCTTCTCTCGATACCATAAAATAAATGATAACCAAATCATACCAAACCAAGAACACAGATGCTAATCAAACACCACGATCAATAAGATGAAATCTATTCTCTAGAATAACTTTACATAAACATTTGCAAACAAATGAACAACAATATCATATATAATTATGGAACTCAATGAAATACGGTGAGAATGGATGTTGCTTATATAGGAAATTAATAACAATCTAAGAACTAGTCAAGGTCGTAGATCAAGCCACAAATCAAGGAAATAACTAGTCATCAAAGAACTAGTCAATACCATAGATCAAGGAAAGAACTAATCAATACCATAGATCAAGGAAATAACTATACCTAACAACTAGATAATATCTCCTAATATCTAAATAAGATAAAATAAATATCCACACACATAAGTGGGTGAGGATAAATACAATAAAGCTAAATAAAGTACTTAGGTGAACATGAGCTAAGGTAAATACTTACTCTAACAGAGAGATGAGGGGGAGAGAAGAAGAAGAGAGAAGTGAAAATATGGAGACAAGAAAACACCTTATTGATGAAGAACCTACTTTTAATGGATCTTGAATGAATGCTATGTGAATGAAGATCCCTGCTTCTAACCTCTTATTGAGTTGGAACATTGTGATTGTAAATTACTTGTCCTATGAGATGTGGACACACTCCAAGGAATTGATTGATTTTTTAGAAACATTGTTTTGAGACTTACAATGACATGGAAATATTATGATCCCTTTTTAGCATAAAGTTGGAGTTAGAACATGGATATCATCACCTTGTTCTTCTTGGCTTTAAAATTCACCTCTGTCACACTGATTTTCCTTTTGAATGTAATCAACCCCAAGATTATCAAACACTTTCTTGGTCATATGTTACTCATTGGAAAATGTCCTCTCCTCCAAACAAAATAATTGCTCCTCTTTCAACTTAAAATGCATAGTGTGAAATCATGAATATGTCAGGTCACTCAGGTGTTCTACACTATTTTAAACTTATCCCGATTGTCTTTCTTGACATGAGAGGCTCAACATCCTTTTTATTGACCAATATCCCGAAACTTACTATTTTTAGTAATCCTTATTTTAAGAAGTCCATTTTTAATTTCAGTACTTAATTTTACACTTTTGAGTTTCCATGATGTACAAGGGCAATGACAACTCTGAAAATGAATTGTTTGCAACACTTACTATTTATAGGAAGTGAGGCTTAGGAAGGATTACTATTTTTAGAAGTGGGTCTTCTTGGTGTCGGAATGGAACAAAAGTGGTCTCAATTTTTTTCTTATTTCACAAGGATGTTTTACTCCAATTTTTGGAGGATTTCAATTGCAAAACTTCGTAGATCTGAAAAATGAGTTTTTATTTTGGGAAACTTTATCTATCCATTAAAAATAATGTAGAACACCATTGGATGTAAGGTTGGATTCATTTGAAAGGAGTTTTGTAAGGAATCTACAATCAAAATCTCATGGAAAATGGACATGGGGTTTGGGAGATATGAGCAAAAAGGTTTTTGAGCATGGAGGATGTCTGAAGAATTTTTTTGTCAAGATAATAGCATAACAACAACAATGGAAGAGAGAAAATAACACAAATGAGGCTAAAAATGGTTAAGTGTTACATTTAAATGATTTTCCCTCTTTCAAATTTATTTTCCATCTCATTTACACACCTTAACTCACATTAAACCTAAAAATATCATTCCAGATCTAGTGGAGGTTGAAGGTGTGGTTACACCCTAAAATATAGGGGACAGAGGGACATCAAACTCTCCAAAATCTACCATGGGTGAGGTTGTCATGAGGAGGGGATAAAATTTTGTGAAAGTGGTGAGTTGTTAACACTTCCCTAACACTCAGGTTGTCACTTTTAAGTGACAAAATTTTTCCTCCATATGGGGAGCGCAATTTTGTGTCCCCATGTCCTATTAGTTGTTGGGACAAATCGATAGAGGGACAAAGGGGCATCAAGGCTTCAAAAGGACTCCATGGATCCATAATGAGTATGAACAAATCTAACACATGTACCATGAGGAGGGTCTAATGTACTCCACTTTGACCTTTGGTTAGGCTCCTAACTCTTCCCGAGGTGTCCGAAACCCTTTGAGAAAGTTCCACCTTGTAAAAAGACTTTCATGCTATAATAATGGAGAGGTTTCAAAATTTTTACACTCCTAAATTTTATCTTGATTATTACACCATGAAGTAGGATTTTCATCTTTCCAATGCCTATGATATGGCTTCCCAAGACCTCTCGAGGCTTCAAACCTTTCGAACAAGGTGACTAGCTCCTTTGAAACATGCTTTTCCTAGTGCCTTGCCCAAAAAGACCCAATTTTACTTTAAAGTTTCCCGAACTCTCATGGATCCACAAAAACTTCATAAAATACCTTGGATCATCTAAATACTCTCCCATACAACCTCTATATGGGTTTTTCCTTGTGGTTATCTTCCGAGGGATGTCCTCCTATGACAAAAAGACCAAAAATAACTCTTTTGAAGCCTCCGTGAGCACTATTATTTCTTATATCTTATTACCCTCATGAATCAATCTAGTATACTTCTCTACACTTGAAACATAGTTGAAAATAATGTTAGCACATTCCTCACCTCTAGGAACACTATTCTTTCTTAGATCTCAAGTAACCTCAAGAATCAAGCTAGGTACACTTCTCTACACATGAAACACACTTGAAAATCATGTTAGCACGTTCCTCTTGACCAGAATGAGGGTGATACAGTTGAAATGATGGCCAGAGGAAAGGTTTACATTGATCGGGAAAGGTAATTTCAAGTGTGGGTTTGGTTGTCATGACCAAAATTTTTAAATTTTGCATGCTAGACATTTAGTATGACAACACTTCCATTTATACATTCATTGATGGTGTTCCTTATGATTCGATGGTGATCTAGAATCAATTCCTAGTGAATGCCATAGTGATGACACAAATGATGATTCTTCTCTCCTTCTTACACATGATATGAATGAACACAATTGTATCTCTACCACTTCTCTTGAATGCAAAAATGAACACATGACATTGTTTCTATTTCTCTTAGCAAAAATGAACATGTTAGTTCTTTGATAGTGGCATGTGATATGCATAGTGTAGTTTATTTTCCTAGTATAGATGATTTGTATGTGGAGAATGGTAATCTTCCTTTAGAGCCTCAATGTGAGACCAAACCTTTAGAACTCCAAGTTCTACCTCATGTGGTTTTAAATGACACATCAACCCATATTACTTTTAAATGAAATAGTGTCCCTATAGCTATTATTAATGGAAACGTTAAACCTTTGAACATGATGTAGATATTTATGCCATGCCTTCTCAATATGTCCTCTCTCTAATGCATGTGGCAGTTCATTTGTAGTGTAAAGTATATACCTTGATTGTAGAGAGAAAACCTTATTGTGCTAGCATTAACTCTAATAATTTTTATGGCCTCACATAACAATGATAGATTGATTCTCAAAGCTCTCCCTAAGAGTCTCACAAGTGATGTTATGTATTGGTTTACTCATCTTCCTAGTAGGTCTTTAAGTACTTTTCTAGAACTTGAAGATGCTTTTCTAGTCCACTTTAGTCAAAATAGATGCCCTAGAGATACATATGATCATTTACCCTCCTTACATCATGGTGAGACCGAATCGACATCCGACTATCTCTTACATTTCAAAGCGAACATGCACTTATTATTATATAAACCCATTGAAATAAAAGTGACATTCATATCTTGTTTTGGCATATTTAAAATTATATATTCTATTGTAACATTATCTATTACCCATTTTGTGGGATCAAGATCTACAACAAAGTGTCCATCAATGGTGGGTTTAGTAATATTATTTTCATTTTTCTCCTCTTGTCATGTCTTCTCATCTCTTATAGAATCTAATTGTTTATTTTGGTTGCTAACATTAGAATTCAAAGAATAATTCTCATGTTCATTAGAAACTACATTTGGGCATAAATTTGTATTTGATGCACTTAAAAATATATTTATTTTTGGTATCTTTTTCAAAAGGTTATTTTCTCACTCAATGCATTCTATAATTTTGGTTTTGATATTAGAGAGGATGCAACCTATTCAGAAATACATTTGATTCCTTTACTTGTGGTGGCTCTAGAGATCGAGTGGTCGACACAATATGACATGGATGAGGATTTTTACACAACCCATGCACTAGCTTGATGTACAAAGATCGCTACTCACCTACCACAGAGGTATAAGTTTATAATATATTTTAATTTAATAATATTTTTCATATTTAAAATTATAATTATACATCTTCATAATGACATGTCTACTACTTATAGAGACCTACAAGAGTTGTCTTCTCTTAGGGTGTCCCCTGTAAGAAGGTATAAATTTACGATTTATTTTTAGTATAAATTTTTTATCTTATTTGAACAATTATAATATGGATTTCTTATGACATGTGATGTGCTTATTTTCTAGACCCTTAATTAAAATTTATACGAAATAAATATATTGAAAATAAGAAATTGCACATTTAAATACATATAATAAACACATCAATAAACTACACATTTAAATACATATAATAAACACTAAGATAACCATAAAATTTTATTAACTTATAAATGAATTAAACACATATCAATATTGTAGCTTAGTGTTAATGATTACAAGTTCAAAACACATATGAAATGAAAAATTTCAACAACATAAACTTTCTAGGTAAGCCAATAATGATACCACACTAAAAAATGAGGAACCATACATGGCCTCACATTATAATGCAAAAACAACATTCACTTAAACTTGTCCAAGACATTGTGGTGTGCACTCTATGCCACCACTTGGACCCACTCAATCCTGCCCCATATTGTAACTATTCGGATTGTTACAGGTCCCCACCCCTTTACCAACAAACATATAAAATTCCTTATCTTTTCCTCGATAAATCACATATCACACACAAATCTCTCAATATTTAAGTGTTAGACCCATTATATATGGTGAAAGAGGTGGTTACCAACGGGTAAAACCTCTCAATATATTCATTGAATGTTTTTAATTAAAAATTATAATTCAATATTTATTTTAAATTATTCACATAATTATTTTCAACCAACCATTATTTGGTTTTATTCACTTCTTCACATGAAAAAACTTCTAGATCCTCATTTTTCATCACCACCATTCCTCAAGATTTAGTCACATAACATTCTCCCCTTGTAATGTTTTTCTATTGTCCTCAGTAGTATGGGGTGGATCTGAAACATATAGTACAACATATGATTAATGAAACAAATTTAGATATCGATCTTGAATATATCATCAACTCTTTCCCATGTTTCACTATTAACATTACAATACGTCCATTTAACTTTCACTTTTGTATTCTCCATTCCTTAATTTTCTAGTTCTTTCTTCAAGAATTTCTTCTAGTTCAATTTTAAATTCACAACTAGGTTCAATGCTTGTATTTTTCCAATCAATTACATGTTCAGAATTATGCATATATTTCTTAAGTAAACTAACATGGAAAACATTATCGATTTGAGACAATTCAGGAGGTAAAGCAAGTATGTAAGCTAAAGCTCCAACTTTTTCTAATATTTCAAAAGGATCACAAAAAGAGGAGAAATTTTAACATATTTTCCTAACTTTAATCAGCTACGTGTGGGTTCCACTCTAAGGAAAACTTAATTACCAATTTAAAGTTTTGAATAGATCTTTTAGAATCGAACCCACTTTTTTATCGATCTTGGGAATGCTTCATGTTTTGTTTTTCTCTCTTAATTATTTCTTCCATTTCTTATAAATCATAGTTTTGAACCAAGCTCTTGAACATGATCATACCAAGAAATATGGGTATTACAGTTTCTACCATAAACTGCTTCAAAAGGTGACATTTTAATAGTATAATGATACCCATTATTATAAGAAAATTCAATAAAATGCAAATAATATTTCCATGTTTTAGGTTCTTTCAATAATATACATTATTAACATACCCTCAATTATTCTATTTAGTATTTTATTTTTCCATTTGATTCAGGGTGATGGGCAATACTAAAACTTAAACTGGTTCCTAGTTCACCAAAAAGAGATCTCCAAAATGAAGAAGTGAACCTTGGGTCATGATCAGATACTAAGTTCTTGGGTATCCCATGTAACCGAAAGATTTCATTTACAAACACATGGGCTATATCAGCTCCATAGGATTTGATTTTCATAGGTAAGAAATGATCCATTTTTGTTAATCTATCAATCAAAACTAGAATATTATCATGGTGTTTATGTGTGTGGGGCATGACCGTAATAAAGTCCATTCTTACATATTCTCATAAATGTAGTTTATCATGTTGTTTGCATTATTCTCGCTTTAACCTTTTGACAATTCATGCATTTTTGTACATATATGTGAATATCATGTTTCAACTTGGGAAAATACTAAGGTTTCTTAACTAAAATATAAGTCTTTTGGAAACTCGGGTGATTATCTATGGGTATATCGTGATAATCTCTTACTATCTATCTTTTGATCTTAGGTAAATCATAGATACACAACTTTCCCTTATATTACAATAGACCATTGGATCCAATGATATAATAATTGGTATGATCATTTAGGTGTACGTTATAGGTAATATTGAGAAATAATTCATATAGATCATGAAAGAAATCATCCACAACTAATTTTTTTTGATTTAAAGTGTTTACATAAGTTTGCATAAATATCTTCCTTAAAGCATCAACTACCACATTTTATTTTATGGAACATATTAAATATTAAAATCATACTCTGTTAATAATGTTACCCATCTTCTTTGTCTCATATTCAACAAAGGTTGAGTAAATATGTGTTGAAGACTTTTGTGATTTGTTTTTAGTATAAATTTATTTCCCAATAAATAATGTCTCCATATCTTAAGGGCATGAACGATTCCAAGTAACTCTAGATCATGGGTTGGATAATTCTTCTCATATGGGAGTAACTTTCAATATTCAAAAAAAAATTCTTTATCATTTCACATATGTAATCCTCCTATATCTAATCCACATAAATTAGTAATCACAACAAAAGGCCTTGAAAAATTAGGGATACTTATAATAAGAGCATTGATAATAAATTATTTTAATTTTTAAAGACTTGATCACACTCGACAGTCTAGATAAACAATTTATATTTTCTTGTTAAATATGTTAATGATGTAGTAATCTTAGAATAATTCTTAATAAATTTATGATAAAATCTTGATAAACCTAAGAAACTTCTAACTTCATGAGCATCCTTTGGTATGGACCATTATTTAATAGCCTTTATCTTTATAGGATCTGGTGAAATACCTTTTATGATATAATGTGTCCTAGATATGATACTTCTTGTTTAAAAATTCACATTTTCTTAACTTTGCACACAAGTTTTTCCTTAATGTATATAATACCAATATGATGTTGTTTTTGATCTTTCTCATTTTTAGAATATATCAAAATGTCATCCAAAATATAATTACAAACACATCTAGATAAGGTCTAAACACATAATGCATTAAGGTCATAAAGGTGGCAGGAGTATTGTTTAAACCAAATGATATTACTAAAAACTTATAATGCCCATAACATGTTCTAAATGCAGTTTTTTAAGTATCAGTTTCCTTGATACATATTTGATGATAACCTGATCGTAGATCAATTTTTGAAAAACATTTGGCATCATTCAACTGATCTAACAAGTCATCTATTCTCAGTAAAGGGTATTTGTTTTTAATAGTAAGTTTATTTAATTGGTATTAATCTATACATAACACATAATACCATTTTTTCTTCACAAATATGGGAGGACCCTTAGAGAATCACTACATCTTATTTTTTTTTTTTAAAGTAATTCAGCTAATTGAGTTTTCAATTATGTTAATTATAGGAGTGATTGGTAGTACAAGGATTTTGATATTGGTTCAACTCAAGAATTATGTATATGACATGTTCCACTATTATTTTAGGAGGTAAATCATGGATCTCATCAGGAAATACATCCATGAATTCTTGTACTACATGTTTTATGTTGATATCTAACTTGAATTTATCACCTTGTTGAATTACCATAACACAAAAAATTTTTACAATGTTTCTTGACACTACATTTTAATTGTATAGCTGAAATAGTTTTTATGGTTAGGGGTCGCTTCTCCCCTTATAGGACTTCAAATGTCCCCATTTGATTACCCAAATTACATGATTTGTTTTCACATCCAATATAGGCATTATTTCTTTCTAACTATCCCATGCCTATGTTATCATCATATTTACCTAAGTTTAAAACATGAAAATGATCGCTATTTTTAATTTTATCTAAGTAAAAATATAAATCCTTAATAAGTGCAACATTTTGTTTGATAATTATTCCATTTTACAACTCTACTTGGATGGGTTCGATTATTCTAGAAGATAATTGTAGTTTAGAAACTATATTTTGAAAAATAAAACTATGACTACTACCTAAATCTATCAGAAAGTTAATATCTTGATCATTGATTTTCCCTTTAATTTCCACTAATGAATTTTGAAGGTGTATTGTACCTATATCAACTACTACATACACTTTCATATTAGGTTGGGGCATTTAGTTTATCTACTTTTTTATGACGTTGAACTTTCCTTTCTTTCTTTTTAGACAACCATGTTTATAATGATTATCACCACAAGTCTAACACTTAATTATAGGTGTAGGATTTCCATGGTGATTTTGAAAATGTTTATCTTTATGACAAGTGGAAATTTTTCTTGTTTTATGTTATATATTTTTTAAATCACATTGATTTTTATATTATCTTTTATTTTAATAATGGCATGATTTATTTCTATCCTCTCTTCTCTTGTTATAGAATTGCTTAATTGTTTCAAATTGTTGCCACCATTTGCATCTTCATTGAATTTGGTTTGCCAAATAAAACATTGATTTTTATGCTTTGTTCTTAATCCATTCAAAACCTCACTACTATATCTCTACCATATATGAATGGTACAAAATCATTTTTAAACATTCAAAATATCATATATAATTGTTAGCAAGTAATCCCTTTTTGTTTTAATTCAAAAAATCCATTTCTCCTTTCTTGAAAAAATTACTCAAAGATTTATTTCAAACAATTCTTTGAATTTATCCCATTTAATTTTTTGGGTATTTAACTTGTGTGTATTGGAAGTATCTAGCCACTAGTTCAAATCCATAAATTTTAATTGAAAACTAGCTATTTGGGATCTTCCAAACTGCTAGTTCTTGTAACTCAAAATATCATTCCAAACTAGATAACCATTGTTATGCTTCCTCTCCAATACCTACTTGTCCAAAATATTCAAACAATTTAATTTTCCTTACAAAATTATTAATATCTTTTACTTATCTCCTCATTTGAATTAGAGGATTTTGATTCAGAATCATGGTTACTAGAATCTTATGAAGTTATATTATCCTTTATTTTATGTTTTCCCCATATATTTTATCTTTCTTTATTTTTGAATTGAGTTATTCCCATCCTATATTTCCTTTTAGTTTTATCCATTTCACCTTGTTTATTTTCAAATTCCTTTTAAGTTTATCTAACTCTAAGGTCAAAGTTTGTACTTCCCCTTAGTTGTTGATTTTTTTTCATACTCCTCATAATTGATCAATTCACCATTTTCTTCTGAGTCCATGAACAAAACTAGTCCACTTGAAAGATAGGAAAATAATTTATAAACAAAACAATTCAATATTTACTCTCGGAGAGACACTAATTCCCTCATTAATCTACCCAAACTTTGATCTCTTTATTGGTGAATGAATTGCTTATACACCGATACAATGTTCCAATTCATTAAAAATAATGTTTTGAATGATCATTCAAACCAATATTTATCATTATGAGATCAATCACTTTTTAGATCATTGATAAATTCACAGTGTAAGAGCAAGAAATTGTTTGAAAGAATCACAATTATCCAATGCTCGTTTTTAGTCTCACATTCGTACAAGAACTCAAATATTCATGTTTTATAAGCCAAAATACAACTATGGTAATGTGGAAGTCACAACTGAGTTTCACATAAATAAGATATATATTTTGAATATGTGTTAGAGATATTTGAACCCGGAATGGACATGTGGCTCAACAACAAGATTCTGATTTCAATTTTTTGTGAAGCTATTTCATTCCTTTTTATGTTTTTAATAATGATTAATTAACATACATAAATAGGATTGAAATAATGTAGCATGTGGATATTTTGATTTAATTAACTCCCAACATTAATTGTAGAAATCATAATAATGCTTTTCAAAGCGACTATTGATCTAAAAACTATAAAAACACAAAGGATAATTTTATTTAGCTGATTCTATGTGGATATGGAAGAGTTTGGGTGATATGAATGTAGGAAGGTTGATCCAAGACTGAAAATGCTTCATCACAAAAGCTGTAACCTTAAACTAAACTTGTTTAAAACCATACAAATAGGTCAAAGGTGTTCATATGATCCCTGAGCCTTCTATATAGTCTTGGATCTTCTTGGAATCTGGGATTGGAATCGGGACTATAACTTCCTTAGTGCTTCACTTTCTAGAAATTAGTTTCATTATGTGTCTATCTTCTTCTCTCACCTTCATAATGGATATGAAACTCTACTCTAACCCTAGAACCCTTGTAGTGTAAGAAGGAGTTCCTGAAAAACAAATTAAGGTGGGTTGTGGGAACCCTTGTGCACTATTGATGCTGCAACAACTCTGAAGAGGGCTCAAAATGCAGGTCATTCTCATAGCATGTGATATATACCATAGTGTAATCGGACTAGACAATCATGATTTGAAAATGTTTTCTTGTGTTTCACACTTGCTAAAATACTTGGGAAGGATCACTTTGCTTGCTTATAGAATGAAGATGGAGAATCCTAGACCTATAAGGAGAATAAAGACCTGTATAAGGTTCTTTCCTAATGGATGTGTGTGAGTTATTTCATAGTTTAGGGAGCTTGTAGTGCCTTTTGTGCTTTCTTTTACATGAGGAGTTCTTAAAGTTCTAGGTCCCTAAATGAGGTATGATTGACTTGATTATATATGTTCATGAAGGTTAATATGTCATGAAAGGCCAATAAAAGGGGTATATTTGATCTTAAGAATGTGATAGAACAAAATTAATTATCCTAAGACATGTCGGTCCAAAACCGTACAATAGGGTTGGCTTGTAAATTTGTACAACCTAAATGAAAATGACGGTTTTGACCGGGAGGGAAAAAGCATTTTTTGACTTCATGGGTTGGAGGATGAATTTTTCTAGGTTTGTTTTATGTAATTACATGCTTAAAGGAAAAGATTGTTGAGTGTATCCACACTTTGTCTTTTCTTGTAATAACTTTGTTTTGAAGTATCTCGTTGTAATGGTGTTGGCACACTCCAAAATGAAACCTGTAACATAGAGCCCTGGTCAATTCACAAGATAGGAAACTGAAATTTAAATCAATATGTAATAAAAGTAATATAAATAAATGTCCACGAATAAATTCCAAAAGAGATGTAAAACATGGAAGGAATACAATTGTTTGTTTTGCGAAGGGTATGTGCTCCCATTCTTAAGATTTGGAGATTTAAGATTTGTTGAACTCGATGAAGAATTGGGTAATCGGTCCCTAATTTTTTTAGGATAGGTCTATGTATTAGGTGTACCAACCCAACACATGAATGTTAAAGAGAAGAACCAAAAAGAGGAGCCAAAGCACACCATCAAGGAAGAAAACTATGTATCAAATTCATTCATAAACTTTGATATCTTCCCTTAAGTGTATGACATACATAAAAATAGAATCCCAATTTTGTAAATTAGGACATAATAGAAAATAGAAATAAGTTCCCTCATACTCTTCTCATGTGCCACACAACTGAATAAAAATGATTGCATGTTGAAATTTGAGTGGAGAAAGGAGACTCATGCCCCTAATGTGCCCAAAATTGAAGATGAAACTGAGTACCATAGAGAAAGAGAGAATGAAATAATTCATGCCCTCTTAATCTATGTGAAATTAAGTCAAATTGAATATGAAACCTTATAAAATTGTTAGAATAACAATGATGAAAAACCTTGATTGTTGAAAGATTTATAGAAAATTCCCTTAGGAAAAGCTACGTATAATAGGGAAAAAGATCTCGAGTAGAAAATTCCCTTAGGAAAAGCTCGTATAATAGTGGGAAAGAATCTCTTTTGAGGCTGCGATATGGTCTCGAGTGTAATTTTGGGGCATTTTTGTCTATCTACCTCTGTATATGTTTGAGCTTAGAAAGTATATATTATATATATCGTATGTATATGTGTGTGTGTATATATATATATATAGTGTAGAATAAAACCCCAAATGTTTCCCCCCTCTTTTGAGGCATGTGCGATATATAAAATTTAATACACACATACATACATATATATATATATATAAAAGAAAATATATATACTCATATATATATATATATATACACACACACACACACCTCTAAAATGATGATGTGGTATCCACTAAGAAGCACCTCTAAAATGATGATGTGGTATCCACTAAGAAGCATTGAGGGATGCACATGGTAGAAGCGTGGCACAAAACAAGAGTAATAAGAAGAAGAAGCATGATAAAAATAATAATGCAAATGAAACAAAATAACAATAACATCAATTAGAAAATAATGTGTTAGCAGGAAATAAGTGCAAACATGGGACACCCATAGTGTCACAAGACAATCAAGGCCCTTAGGCCAGAAAATAAGAGGTACACAACCATGCACAAGGCATTATGCCACAAACATGGGATACCCACAATGTCACAAGACAAACAAGGCCCTTAGGCCGTAATTAGAGTAAAATACAAGAACACACACACACAACTAGCAAGCATGCATGAAATGGGAGTGTATCCAAATGTGATGAAAATCACATAACATATGATAGAAAAGATCTAGTGAATCAATAACTATAAACACCTTTGTAAAAGATACATGTATTAGGCTAGTTGTTCAAAAAAGACAAAATAAAAATATATATGTAACCAAGCGTAATGAGAAAGGAAAGGAACTATAATGGAAATATAAAACCTAGATGTAGTATACAAAAGTATATGCCCCCAAAGGTTAACAGTCTAGGAAAAGGGGAGACCAACACCTATCATCATGTATTGCTCTATGAATTTCTTCCATCATGATCAATATACCACGTGAACATATGTGTGTAAAGAAGAAATGCTATCTATCAAACCAAAGGAATAACCAACATGTATAATGTGAAGTGCAAAAAATGTATGCTATAAAAAATAGGTCCTAATTTTGTATTTTTGAAAATATTTGATTTTTTTTTTTTGTTTTTAAAGCCCTCTCGGAGGGCATAGATGAAAACCTATTCTCTGAAGAGAAGGAATGGTGATCAAAATTCCTTGATTTAGGGAATAGATAGAGAGAGAGAGAGAGAGTGTGTGTGTGTGTAAAGTGAGGTTTGTAAAGTGAGTGTGGATTCACTCCCTCAATAGTCAAGTTGAACCTATAAACAAAGTGCATCATCGGGAATATTATGAGATCTATCAAATATTGTGAAGGAGATCATCAATGGAAATATTAAACCCAACTGGTCCAGGATCCGCCATATTATTAAATTTGTGGAAGTATCTATTGATAAAAACCTTGTCTCATGGGACGTGATTGAGATCTATAGTATATTCCTTGTCGGTGTAAGAGGGACCTTGTGCGTGCATAACATGATTCCAATGTGTCATATTGGGCTGATAGTTAGGAAAATAATCATTGTGAATAGTGACTATGCCAATAGTAAGTGGGAAAGTGATGTTAGTGTTGTGCTCATCGATAGTACTAGAAATATGTTGCATCCAAGATCTACCAAAATCCAATGGGGTAGGTTGGGGATTAAGAGAAACCCAAACTTTAGTGGTGATAAAACGTAACCTAAAAGTTATCATGAGTGTAATATATCCTTGAAACTTGATAATAGGAGTGAGGGAAGGTGTAATGTCAGATGGTGTGAGTCCTAAAGTAGTCAAAGCCTCATAAGTGTAAATGTTCTTGTTTTGGTTGAAATTGAGAGGCACATGTGGCCAATATTGCTTATGGATATACACAGTGCTAGTAAACATATCAAAATTAGAAGTCCCATCATGAGGAGCAGGTGTATTATGTAAGATAGTAAAAGTTACATTATGCTTAAGAGAGTTGATTTTATTGATTAATTCCTAAAACTTGAAAGTTATTAGTGTCATGACTCGTAACACGGTGGTAACCAAAAAAGGATGACTGGGATGCCTAGAAAGCTTGTGAGTAGATTAATGAGACTTAGAAGGAAATGGAATAAAACCTTGTTATGATCATCATGTGTGGATTTCACTGTTTGCTCGAGGTTTTGGTGTAACAGTTTGTTACATTTGGTATCAGAGAAATCACCTAGGTTCAAGTCACGACACAGGTGGCTATGATGACATTGTAGTATTCGCTTGGGGCTCGTATAGGGTAAGGCGTGGTCCCTCTATACGGGAAAAATATAGCCGGGGTCCAGGCTATGGAAGTGTGATGGGATGTTATGATCCTCATGTGAATATTTTAGTAGTGTATCGAGGTTTTAGTGTAATTCGTTTCTACAAAAATTGATCAAGTAAAATGGAAATTAATTCATGTGATGTATCAAGATGAGTTAGGATTGTAATAGATATAACATGTAGTGAATAATCCATCAGTATTGACAATATTGGACATAGGATATGTGTGCATATCACTAGAGTCAATATGATTAGGAGGAGACAAACTACTAACACTAGGAAGTTTCCTTAAGATGATAATGTATAGGTCTAGTGGATATAAAGAGAGAATGAAACATAGAGTCATCTGCATCAATAGGATTAAATTTGAGTTTGTGTAAATTATCAGATCGTGAGTGCAATTATATCATCATTACTACCAAAGAGCATATTTAGGTGCATTAGGAAGTTGTGCAACACCATCTAATATATTGGAAGTATCAAGTGGTGGTATGATAGGGATAGAAAATTTGAGTGGATACATAAGAGGAATGTTGATATGTGAATCAACATGTGGAGGTACATCTAATAAATGCACAGTAGGAGCACTAGTCTCACCAAAAACATATGTATCTAGCTTGTCCATAGGAATATGTTGTGGAGGATGAGTGACCGAATTTTTTTGTGGATTAGACATATTTACTTTGCAAACATTGATAAGGATTATCTTCTCAAGAGCTTCAACTTTATTGGCAAGTGAAAGAATGGAAAATCCCTTTGGAGAAATAAAAATGTGTTGAGTGAAAAATTGGGTAGAGAGAAATACAAGAAATTTAAACAAAATTTCAAAGGCTAAGAAATGGGTAAGATATCTTGACGCATTTTCCCCTAACACATCTATCCAAAACTTATCCCTAATGGATTTGAGAGATTGGACATGCATTTTTTTATTACAGGGGGAGAGACATGAAAAACTACAAATTGGAAAATATAGAACACTAGGATCATTGAAGATATTATTGAAAGAATCCCTTACCTTATCTTCCTGGGGGTAGAAAGGGAAATTTCCATTTCATCTAGTTTAGGAAATTCGAGCACATGGTAGACAAATCTCTGTCATATCCATTCCAGGAGGACATAATTTCTCAGCTTCTTAAATGGGAAATATACCATTTGTATGCTTTAGATAACCAAATAAATTTCTTGGTTTTTTGAGATAGTAAATAAAAAAATAAAAAAGAGGAAATATATAGGAAAAGGAAAAGCTTCACATGATTTAGATGTCATCTTTGAATATGATGAATTTTAGTAGCACTCTTAACCATCATCTCTCCACACATGTAAAAGAAAAATGATTGGTTTCATCATTGTAAGAGATTTCAAATGATCTCGAAATACTCATTCGGATATGTGATTTTAAACCTTCATTCATCATTAACTTGAACTACAATAATTCAAATTTGAAGTGTTTCAGGATATAGTCTAAATTCAAAAGCATGCCTTATTTAACTTGAATTTCATAACTTTTTTTTCTACACACAAAATTACTTCATTTATTTGGATTTGACTTTTCCTACCCACAATATATCATCATTGTTATCCGTGTGCCGCCCATCACGAAACTTGTTGTCCATTGACATTTTTGTGTGTGGGAAGGTTTTTGGCTTGAATTTTATTCTCTATTTTAAGAAAAGCACCAATCATGGACACATGGACTTGATAAGTGTCTCTTATATATTTCAAACCTGACACTTCTCACTCTATTTTCTAAATGGATCAACAAAAAATGATACTCGTTGGTGTGTTTAAGCACTTAGGAAGTTTTGAGAGTGTTATTACACTTATTGTCAACAACTAGAAGGAATCAACATACAAGGTTTCCTTAAGCCTAGGGTATTTTCCACATTCTATATGGCATCGATGATAGGCATGTGGCGAGAGATTGATGCTCTACATTTTTTTAAAACTTTAAAATTTGTTCCCTCCCTAGTGAATGTTGATACATGATGAGAAGCACATGGCACCCATAAATGATCTCCATGTCTTTTTAAAATATATTTCAATCTAATTTAAATTTGACGGTTTGAAGCGGTGAGAAGCGAGGTGCGAGAAGAGACGTAATGTTCATTATCAAATTTTTTTCTCTATAACCTACATGCATGGAACTATTTATTTGGCTGAGTTGGACATCCATGACCAAATGATATATTGTCAAGTGGTCAAATTTTTTCTATTCCAAAGGGACTATAGTTGGGAGAACAATTTTGATAAAGTATAGAACAATTTTTAATAGAGCAAGATGTTGTGAGGATCTATATTTGTACACATAATTTTTGATTGGGAACTCTGTTTTGAGAATGGCTTGTACCATTGGAAATATTATTCAAAGAGTTTTGCTATGGTTCTAATTTGGAGAATAATTATAGAGGAATTTATAAGTAGTTTATAACAAAGTATTTGGTTTTCTCTTTCTCTCATAATCAAAACAAATGAAGATCTCAAATTGGTCCCACATGGAAATTCTAATCAATTGGACAAGTGGAAACCTCAATTACATCTATCCTCCTTATTTCAAGGATGTGCATGTGCTCTTTTTGATGGATTTAAATTTGTGATTTCTCGTGGATCAATTTTATGTCGAATTTGTTTGCTTCCAAGAAATATTTATGTTTCCCTTCACTTTTATTTGGAAAGAGTGATTTGGGCATGCTCCTTTCTCTTCATTCATTAGTGGATAATTTAATCTCTCATAGTGTTGTTAAGTGGATCCTTCTCAATCTCGGATTCATCTTAGGAAATATTATGAGTACCTTTGATTTTCATGTATGCAAAGGGAATTGATATAATTTGGAGGAAAAAAACTTTATTTGTGCCTTTTTGGATTATGAGAAAACTTTCTTTTTCCTCATTAGAATTATGCTTCTTATTTTATGAGAAATTGTTAGGATTAGCCTTTTCTCGATTCAAAGAGAATTTTTCATGCGATGTTTAACAAGTGTTGCAAATTTATAAGAAGGCATTGAATTTACTTATAATTATTTGGTAATGAGGTAGTTATTTGTGTTGTGTAGACATTTGTAGGTGTTGATTTATAAAATCCTTGCTTAATCTCACCTCTATGTGCTTTTTGTAAATTATTTCAATATTTTTGTATTGTCATCCTTTGATATATTGTTCTAATGCATGATGAGGGGTTTTTGTAAGGTCATATTATTGTATGTTTGAATTATAATGGAGTTTTTAATAGTTGTGTACATTGTTGTCCTTTATTGGTCACGTTACTAATTCATTTTGTTCAAATTTGGGAGACTCCTTACCCAATGGACTCCAAACACTAATAAGGTTAATTTGACAATACTTTTTAGCAATATTTTCATTAAACTATACACCTTCTTGAAATCTACATTATTTACAAATCCTTTGAGGTTTCAACTTTTATAACTTAGGATTCAAGTTTATAAGTTTTCTTATGATCATCATGCTTGTCTCAAGAGAAATTAGCCTATAAATCATGGATATATTTTTCGACGCAATGCCCCTCTCATTACCATCCTTTTGACTCTTTTGCATGATATCTCATTGGATTTGGTTTGAATTAGTATGTCATTATAAGAATCAGCTTACATTTTGTATGATTAAGAGATTGAAACAATTAAATACGGTATAGGAAAAATAGTATCACCTTCTTAAAATTGGAATATTAGATGTTTTTAAAGGGTAAAAGTAATTGTGTGGATCTTTTATCTCTGGTGGCTCGTCTTTCCTAAGGTCAAGAGAATGATTATAAATAATTAACAAAGATCCAAAATTCAAGCTTACAAGTTTCTTTATCTTGATGGGAGTCAAATCTCCATGCAATGCGGGATATTACCACCTCTATGGTGATTAGGAGGACTCTTGCGAACCTTGAGATTAAATACATCCACAAATAAAAAGGTTACTTTCTTTGTATCATAATTACCTTTATTAAATTTAATGAAAATAATTATGGAATGATAATAAGTGTCTTATCGGGGAACAGTTGTGGTTATGGTTAAATAAAACTTAAAATAATGAATAATATAGTATTTTGTTTTGATATTAGATTGTGCACAACAAAATTAAAATGAAAATAATTAAATTTTAATTATGTCTAATAACCCAAAATCCCACCAAAATATTGGGGCTTATGCCAAACTCTTACCAAGATAGAATTAATGAAATTTTTCTTGGGTATGGTAAGTTTGTTTGCCATGAGAAGATTTTGGGAATTCTTCTTGGTTTTTGTGAATTTACTTTCCATTGAATCTGAAGGGATGCGTGGGAGGATGGAAAATTGTATTTCATAATTTCTTGATCTTTTAAGCACAAAGCTTCTAGAAGTCTGGATCATCCTGTTTTGTAGTAGGTAACCCATCTGCCATGGTTGATCCGATGTTTTCATGGGAATTCCAACCCCCATCTGCATTAGGAGCCTTCAATCCTCTAGTTGCATTCATTTTCCATTTAATTATTATTTATGACTGAAATTAATTATTCTTTTAGCTCTGGAATAGTGGATTATGCATAATATGAAATTGGTTGCTTAGATGGGGTTCTCCTTTTCGGGCATGGACTGAAATAGTGAAATTTATCATGCATTTTTCCATTTGGTCTCCCTTAAAAGATGAACAAGTGAAAAGTGGAATTTTTTTCATGATGCTCAAATAAATAGGATCCTATTGATCAAATTTGACTAGTGCACTTGCGCCTAACTTGGAGTTTTGAAATAGTTTTGGGAATCCTCCAAGCGCAATAAGAGCATACACAAGGCATATGAATTGTTTGATAAAATTCCTACAATGTGTGTGTGTGGGGGATTCATGCACAATAATATTTATGGGATGCACATAGTATGGGTTCATTGATAAGCCATTAAAAACTTGTAAGAAAAATCTCATTTGGCATGTATGCCAACATGGAAGGTTAGGACAAAGCACATGGACTGTTTGCCAGATGCCTTGGAGAATTGCGGCCTCACATACCTGTAGTGAGTGTTGCAAATGCACATAATGTTTTGTTGAATCACTTGGATAGAAGGGAAACCAACACGTCAGCCCCAAATACTCTTTATCGTATCACTTTATGAAGACATACATAATCGAGGAGGTAAAAACACAATCCACGTGACTTGTTTGTTAAAATGCCTAAAAAGTGTGGTCATGAGGATTTGTTTGATTTATTTAGAAAGGTTAAAAGTTGGATAATGGGGACCACTTGCATGTGCTCTCTTTTCCACATCACGTGGCCTCCTTCACTTTGGCATCGAGTTGGTTGGTAGTTGGAATGTTTGGTATGTTATGTGGTGGCGAGTTGTGGAAGTGTAAGTAGGCCATGCTATGAATTAGCTCACTCGTTCCATGTGTATTATGACTTGATCATTGGAATATTGAACTTGCTTCCTAGCTCGATCATGAGATATTATAAGTCAGTAATTTTGGCTGTATGAGATGAGTATAGTATGACATGAGTACTATTGATAAAAGCTTGGCATTCGACAACCAAAACTAAGCTCTATGTGATCTTTGTACTTCACCAAATTTATTATCGAGCACGATCCTCTTACCCTCTCTTGAGTAATTTTAACATATCTTATTTTCTTAATTTAAATGGAGTTGTAAATCATTATAAAGAAAAAAATTGGTTAGGTGAATTAAATGGGACATGTTATCTATTAGTAAACTTTGCCTCTGTTTTGTACACAACTAGATAAATAACCATGAATGTAAACACTACACTCTTTTACCTCATAAGATGGTTGTAAAAATCTTGATATTAGTACTGATTATGGAAGCCATGTGGTGGAGGATTTAAACTTGAATGTTAGTCAAAACTACTCCTTGGCGACCTTGTAAAATCTAAATAAAACATGTTTTCAATGAGGTGCAAAACATCATTGTAAACCCGAAATGAAAAAAAAATTTAGTTAAGTACCTTATCACATGGAGTGTTCAATGGAACCCTAGGTTGTCCCTTAAATGTCCACTTGACCTTGTTTTGTAATGGTTTTAGGAGCACAACGAGCTATTTAATAGCTTTAAACATATGTTGAAAGCTAAAAATGTAGTTTGGTTTTGACCATTGTTTTTGGCCATGGGTGCGAAATGGTTTTGGCTTCCACATGCCTCTAATATTTCTACAGTACAATCACTACAAACCCTCAATTTGGAGAAAAACATCCCGTAAACTAGTTTTCTTGATAGGTGTTATAGCCTCTAGTCATTGGGTGACGAGGTCGTTTGGGTGCATTTACGATCGATAGCTCCTTGGTGCCTTCACTTCCTAACAATTATGGCACACTCGGTGGGACAATTTGAAGTCATATATTTGGTAGGTTTTCCATTACAACATCCTGGTGTACATTTCCATTTTACCAAGTTTGATGTGTTCTTGGTAAATGTTCATCCTTTAGAGACAAGTTCTATGCACATCGGTGACTCTCTTAGTCTAAAAACTCATATTCTCAACTAGAAGACCATTTCCTTTCTTTTAGTCATTTCATTTTTATTTCCCATGAATTTGTGTAATTATGACTTCATTTCCTTGTTGGAACCCTCATTTGTAACAATACTTCCATTCATATCCACCTCTAACCTTGCAAAATTCTTCTTCAAGCTGCTATAACACACCTCTAGATCAATTTTATGGAAAAAATCAAATTGGAAATGTGTACTCTTATGAGCCAAATGTAAATCAGTATGGTCAATCATCAAACCATGGAGCTATTCAAGAGCAAGAGTATGCAAATTTTGGAGGTCATCCTACTGAAGAAGAGTTTGAATGAAAAATTCAAAGAATAGAGCAGAGATATTACGGGATGTCAAGGAGTAGCTACAAATCTTGCAAGCTAGAAAACCTAGTTTTAGGTAGCCCTATCAATGGGGAGGTCCAATACCTAGTTGGTTTAGTCCACAAAAAAAAATCTTGAGGTAATGAACGAGTATTTCACTCAAAAGGTTAATTTTATTGCATCATTACAAGCATTAGAGGTTGATAAACCTAAGGTTAAATAACCCTATCAATGGGATGTTCCTACATGCCTTCCATATCAATATCAAATTCCCATCCCTTATCAACCACCCAAGCCTAAGGTTAAAGTTCCTAGATTTCTTAAAGCTTCTCCTTCCATTCCCTCTCCTCCACAAGAAGTTTTCACACCTTCCCCTTCATTACAAACATTAAAAATCATGTTAAAACCCAGCCCACCCATCCTCTTACATTCCCAAATCCATTTTTGGAAGAAAAAATCAGAAAATCAGTCAAGGAGGGAAGCAAATTGAAGAACCCAATAGAGAAGAACTTACAAAAAATTTAAAGAATTGGGCTTCAAAATTTGAAACCAATCAAATGCCACAATTTGGTTAAGCCTTCAACAAAGGTTGGAACTAAAAACAAAAGGATGAAGATGATTTTGTAGAAGAGAAAGAAAAAGAAGAAGATGATCAAGACTACTACTTATTCTGCATGTAGTGTGCATGATGACACCATATTCTTGGAGGCTATTGATTTATATTCACATGAATCAGCAATGGAGATGATAAAATCATATTCGAGGTTTTAGATGAAGAGGGGATCATTGAAATATTATTTGTTTCTTTTAATGGTAGCAATTCAAATCTATCAATTCCTTCATCCTTCATTAAACCTAATTTTGTTGACAAGTGATTAAGCTAAATATGGAAATATATGCTTAATCTGATTGTTATTGTAGTAGTAAATGAATAAACAATTAAGTACATAAATTCACCCAAGCAAGCTAAGAAAGAAAGTATGAAACCCTAAGTGCAAAAAGAGGGAAAAAGCCTTATCGATTTGTAGAGATCCTGAAGGTGCATGGAGCTAGAAAACTAAATTTTTGGAGCATTCATTGTCACAAATAAAATGTAGAGATGGAGGAATATGTTAGATTGGGGCACCTAGAGAGGGACGGGTGCACCTGCAGTACCCTAGGCCTGTTTGCAGGTGCATGTGTCTATGGAAATAATTAGAAAGCCTCCTTTTAGTGGTCACAAGGTATTCATTGTGCTTTGTTTTGGAATCTATGAGGTCACACCAAGATCACCGAGCTCACTGGAAACTTGTAATGAAGTATATACATATTAAACCCTCAAATAGACATCAAATCCTAAAAAAGAAAGATGCAAAATGAGGGTCGGACTGTCCTCAACTATCACAATGGTGATCCTATGTTTGAGCGATGCACTACAACCTAATTTAGTTATGTGTGTGTGTGTGTGTGTGTGTGTGTGTGTGTAATTGTGCCCTAGGTGGCTCTTGTGCGTGTCACACTTGATAGCGAGCAAGTAAGCTAGATGTAAATAAATGTAATATATGTGTGCATGAAATAGAATGAACTTCCCTCCTATGAAGTGTATGCAGAATAACCAGACCCTTATGTCCCTTATATGGTTCTAGATGTATGCAATGGAGCTCTTAGATGCTTGATGGATGCAACCTTAGGTGGTGATAGCTAATGCTTAGTGTTTGGTCCTTTATTATGATCACATAACTTTATATTTATATGATTCCCTTGCTTGAATTTCATAATTAACCCGAAAATGATGACTACCAAAAGATAAGATGCTCAAATGGATAGAAAGGACCCAAAAGCTGTGAACAAAGTATACTAAGGGCGGGGGCACCGGAGGGACGAGGGCACGATCTTTGGCATCCTGGTTGGGCGTTGGCATCCATGATGATAATATTAGGGTATAAAAAGGAAGACTAAGAAAGTAGTGGTGTAAGACCAAAAGTGGAAATAGAAAGCAAATAAATGTGGCCAAAGACATGGGTTAATTATTACTTTTCTTGTTTAGGAATCATATGAATAGTATGCAATTAGGACTACATAATTACCCAAAGTGCATGATTGTGTGTCTACATTTGCCCCCACTTTATGTTAGTGAGTTGAAATCTCGGTAACATAAAGTAGATAGAGATGCATACTTGATAATCATGTAGATTGATGTAGAAAGAGCGTGCGAGGGAGAAGATAAAGAATATAGTGATACAAGTGTGAAGTGTGGATGCGAGGAGGAAAGAGTGATGATGAAAATGATCCTAGGGCGGAAGTGCATGTGTAGATGTCACAATGTACTGTTGTTCAGAGACTCACAAAGCACCTACAGTATGCGAGATCGAGGCTTCTAGGTTGATCACTCAGCATCCAAAGTGTGATTGCACAACATTGAAACCTCTCTCCAAGCGTGGGACTTATAAACCGCGAGAGGAATCTCCGAGAGAAGGCTGGTTCCTGCTCCTAAACTACCCGCCACAAGCTATTCCGGTGTAGGCAAGCTAATCTAATCCTAATCTAATCATGCCAAGGAGGCAGAGAGAGAGAGAAAAGGAAAAATAGAGCCTACACTAAAACGGTGATACACCAGAGAAGGAGAATGTTGAACATCTATCGAAGCTGCCATGGAACAAGGAGAGGTGAGCAATGGGAAGGATGGACGGATGCATCACAGCCCAAGGATATATTTCACACGAGAAAATGTCCCAAAACTCCATGAACACGGCTCTAGACTGTAATGAACATTAGAACATGCGCAAATACTGCGATGAAGAGAGGCGAAGAAAACAAGCAAAAATGAGCAAGGATGGATAGATGTGTCACAAAACACGTTTGTTGCTCCAGAAGTTTGCACAGAACATCATTTCAATAGTAAAAGGCAAAAACGCCATTACAGAGCAAGGGAGGAGGTTCGAACTCCATTTTCAACCCTAGAGAAGAAAGAAGGGAGGGCAGAGCAGAAAAGATGAACCCCTTGTAATGTCTCTCCCCCCTTACAATTTATAGGAAGAAAGAGAGAGAGAAGAGAGAGGAAATCGAATCTGCCTAACCACCTCCAGTCATGTTTTAAATCATCTCATTAAGGCGAGAGCGCGGATCTGGCAGAAAGGCGGGCTATCTAGTAGAAGCGAGCCATGTCTGCTTTGCATTAAAGTTGGTTGTTGAAGCATTACTTACATGTCTATCACCACACGTCGGAGAAATTTTCTTAATTTTCTCCCCAAAATGCACCAAAATGGAATATTAATCCCGAGAATCATGTAGAGAATTTTGACAGCTTTCCGTTGATATAAGGAACGTGCAAATCCGAGCTCTGGATCGAAAGATACGGGGTCCAAGATTACTGAGCGAAAATGGATTTTGAAAACTTTTCCCGCGCTTCGCCACCTAGATGACACGTGTCATGTGTTGATTGGAGGACAGGGTCTTGACCTATTAGGTTCGGGGTTCTCCTCTGCATTTGCATCGAGACTTGGAGGATGACTCGACATATGTTGCATGTTTGTGTTTTCCGAAAACCTCGCTTCCGGAGATTATCTAAGTTTTCCTTTGTTGTCGGGTTTTCCGACCCTCCGACATGTCCTGTAGTCGGGTTTTCCAACCCTTCCAACATGCCTTGTTGTCGGGTTTATGGCCCCTCGACATGCCTTTGTGAAGACACGTGGCGATTTCTCATTGGTTCTCGGAGCGCTGCCGATTTTCGCGTCCTTCATGCGTACATTTGTCCGGATGTCCCAAAGTCTTTTGCCTGGGACAAAAATTCCGATCCGCCCGAAATGGGCTTCCTTGTCCCCTCTTCAGACCTTTGGACACGTGGCAAGATTTGATTGGCTCTCGGCTCCTTTGGCTTTTCGCGTCCCACGCATCCCTTTGTCCCGCTTTGTCTCGGACGAAAGTTCTCTGCTTCGGCCGAACCGGCTGGTTTGCGTCCTTCACGTCTTTTTGTCCCGTGATGTCCCATGTGCCCCTCGTGATTAGTCGATTTTCTTCTACGGCCGTTCGGATTTCCGCGTCCCACGCACGTCCTCTCGGCCCCAGATGTTCCTTTTGCTCTGCGAAGCCGCTGGCGGCCTTTCGGCCGGTTCGCGCCTTGATGTCCCAACCTGTCCCAAAGGCGACTTGGAGTAGGACTTAGCCAATTTCACGATTTTTCCTGAATCGACCTACTTGCTTGGGGCTTGAATATTCGATGCATGTTATCAAAATTACCTAGGGGGTGAATTTTGGATAACAATTTGGTGACTCAGTAGGGTCATCACACTGCTAGATGAAGTTACGGTTGCTGAAGCATCCATTAGGCATGGAGTCGGGGTCAGTTGTAATCGATCGAACTTTGAAAACCTCCTCTCGGGGCCACTTGGAAACCCATCGAACCCGGAGTTGACCTCACCAAGAAGCCCCAAATGAATGAAGCGTAAGAGCAAAACCAACACCACAAAACTATGTACAAACTAAAAATCATACATACTCCAAGTGGAACATGCAGAGTGTGCACAAGCACTTCTTACTGCTGAAAGCAAACCTACCTACTCTAATCTAATCGGGAGCAAAGGGCAAGCTAAACAAACCTGCGCAATTGGTTGTGAGAAATAGCTTCCCTTTCTCAAAAGTGGCACCATGCAATTGATTTGGAGCTGATCATGGCTGTTGGGATGAGTGGAAAATCAACGAGAAGCTGGTCTCCCACCCAAATCATCAAGGTATCGGTGAAGGTGAACCCAATCCCTCTTTTAGTTGCTCGCATTTGGATTGAAGAGGTATGGCAGGTGATCCTTGGTATTTTGTAGCTCATCCTCATGCTCGAAGCAAGCATGACTGGTTGTGGCTTCTCCTTTGGCTCAATGAAGACAAATACCGATTGGGCAAGGTCGATCTGTTTGATATGCCCATAGCTCGATTTTCAACTCCAAAATGGAGTCTTCTAGTAGACCTCCTTGAATGGATGGTGTGGAAGAAATGGTGAAATTCCTCTGTCCTTTCTCTTCCTCCAATGAAGAACATGAAAGATTAAAACCTTCGATCTCGGTTGGCCCAAAGAGCTGCTTTATAAGATGCAAGTGCTGCAAATGAATGCTCTCCTCCATGATAGCAGGCTCTAGTGTTTGGAATGTGGATGATGGAAGAGAGAATGGTGGAAACTCAACCGGTTCTTCTCCATCAAAACAGTCCTCCAAATCTGACAGATAAACTACCTCATGGCTGTCCTGCTGCAAATGTTCAACTTCCTCCATGGTGTCCTCTTGATCTGTAACTTGACCACCATGGTTTCTTTCTCCCTCCAACATTGAGTTTGAGAGGTCAAACTCCTCTTGACACTAGAACTTGAGAGAGGTGAAGTAGAAAGAAGAAGCGAAGGTTATATCCGTAGCTGCTTTGTGCTCGAGCTCTTGGATCTACAACTTTCTCCTCCACGGCTAGAATGTGCTCCTTCTGCTGCTGGATCTGGAGCAGCTTCTCCTTCCTCTAATGTTCGAAGACAATCTTGCTCTTGAGTGAGCTCCTCCTCCAGCATGAAGTTTGTCAAGTCAAACTCTTCAATCTGCTTCTCTAGAGGACAAGTTGGGACTGCAAGAACTTATTCTTCTGCTGCAACAAAAACAGCCACGACCACTATTTGTTTAACCTTAGCCTCTTCGTAGGTTTGACCATGAAGGGGATCTTTGTCATACCAAACTTGGCAGCCAAACTTACTAAGTTCTTAATTATTTCTTCTTTTCTTGGCTCTTCCTCTTGCTGTCCTTCTTTGACTAATTTTTGCAATTTCTTCTTCCCCATATGGAATTGGGAATGCAAGAGGAGGGGTGGGTTGATACTCAATTGATTTGGCAATTTTTGTGGTGGTAAAGGAGATGAAATCTCTTGTTTCTTTAGAGGAGGGGGATTTCTTTTATCTCTTGTGGAGAGGATGACTGTTTGGAAGGAAAAAGGAAAGAAGAATTGAGGTGTGGTGGAAGACCGAGAGGTGAAGACATGGGATCAACATTTGGGACAGAGATGGAGAGTTCAAAATTTGCAAGTCGAGATGAGATGATGCTTTGCTTGAGTAATGGGAAGAGAGAAACCGGATGATGGTGTAGAACTTACCCATTGACAAGGTTGTTCAACAATAGGTGTATAGGCCTCTATCTCTCATTGTCTATTGTGCAAGTTGGGGCAACATCTTTATCATGAAGTCCATGAAGCTTCTCGAGGGTGAAGTGTCTTGAAAAGGGCCTCCCCATGGACAAAGAGTCCTATGACCAATTCCGAAAGCTCTCATTTGAGTTTGTTGCTCTGAGGCTGCACCATCTTTACCTCCATCTTTTGGATTTTCTCCAGCAAAGACCAGCATCTTGCATCATCGATAGTCTTCATAACCAGCATACCCTTGCTCTTGATGTGCTTCGTATCAAGCTGTCTTTGCACTTGCTGCTCATATGGGTATGCATGCGATCTTGAATCTGCTCAAAATGCTGATTTGGAGGATTTGTAAAACATGTTGGAGGTGGAATATCTGCTTTGTTGTTGATGTGAATTCCATGATGGAAATGAAGTCATGATTGCACAACCCCATGGAATGGAAAATAATGAAAGAGATGGAAAGAAATATGGAAGGAAATGGATGGAAAAGCAGTGCAGCAACTTCGAAATGAGTTGTTGATCGAGATGGAGTCGTCAGGATGCGTTTGCAAGTGCCTCCAAATGCTGAAATCTTCACAGAACACACCAACCTACAAAAGATGAAATGGAAGACCTCTAAGGTCCCACCGTAAATGCAGCAAAAACTATTGTTGTAGACTCACAAAGCACCCTGGATGTAGATCGAGGCTTCTAGGTTGATCACTCTAGCATCCAGTGTGATTGCACAACATTGAAACCTCTCTCCAAGTGTGGGACTTGTAAAACTGAGAGAGGAATCTCCAGAGAAGGCTGGTTCCTGCTCCTAAACTACCCGCCACAAGCTATTCTAGTGCGAGGCAAGCTAATCTAATCCTAATCTAATCATGCCAAGGAGGCAGAGAGAGAGAGAAAAGGGAAAAAGCAGAGCCTACACTAAAACGGTGATACACCGAGAGAAGGAGAATGTTGAACATCTATCGAAGCTGCCATGGAACAAGGAGAGGTGAGCAATGGGAAGGATGGACAAATGCATCACGAGCCCAAGGATAGATTTCACACGAGAAAATGTCCCAAAACTCCATGACACACGGCTCTAGACACTGTAATGAACATTAGAACATGCGCAAATACCGCAATGAAGAGAGGCAAGAAGAAAACAAGCAAAAACGAGCAAGGATGGACAGATGCATCACAAAACATGTTTCATGTTGCTCCGAAGTTTGCAAAGAACATCATTTCGATAGTAAAAGGCAAAAACGCCAATACAAAGCAAGCAAGGAGGAGGTTCAAACTCCATTTCAACCCTAGAGAAGAGAGAAGGGAGAAAGAGAAAAAAGATGAACCCCTTGTAATGTCTCTCCCCCTTACAATTTATAGGAAGAAAGAGAGAGAGAGAGAGAGGAAATCCGAATTTGCCCCAACCACCTCCAAGTCGTGTTTTAAATCATCTCATTATGGCGAAGCTTGGCGGATCCTAGCAGCGGCGCCATCTGTCTAGTAGAAATGGCGAAATGTCTGCTGCATTAAAGTTGGTTGTTGAAGCATTATACATCTATCACCACGCGTCGAGACGTTCTCTTAATTTTCTCCCTCAAACTAAACCAAAATGCAAGATTAATCCTAGAATCATGTAGAGAATTTCAACATGACTTTCCGTTGATATAAGGAACGTGCAAATCCGAGCTCGGATCGAAAGATACGAGAGTCAAGATTCTGCGAAAATGGATTTTGAAAACTTTTCCCTCACTTTGCCACCTAGATGACACGTGTCATGTGTTGATTGGAGGACAGGGTCTTGACTGTCGAGTTCGGGTTCTCCTCTGCATTTGCATCGGACTTGGAGGATGACTCGACATATGTTTCATGTTTGTGTTTTCCCAGAAACTGCTTCCGCCTGAATTATCCAAGTTTTCCTTTGTTGTCGAGTTTTTCCAGCCCCTCCGACATGTCCTGTAGTCGGAGTTTTCAACGTTAAGGCATGCCTGCTCATCGGGTTTATCAACCCCTCCGACATGCCTTTGTGAAGACACGTGGTAATTTATCATTGGTTCTCGGCCTGCTGATTTTCGCGTCCTTCGCGTACATTTGTCTCGGATGTCCCAAAGTCTTTATGCAGGACAAAAAATTCCGATCTACCCGAAATGGGCTTCCTTGTCCCTTTCTTACGGGACACGTGGCGAGATTTGATTGGCTCTCGGCTCCTTTGGCTTTTCGCGTCCCACGCATGCATCCCTTTGTCCCGCTTGTCCCGGACGAAAGTTCTCTCACTTGGTGGCAAGCGGTTCGCGTCCTTCACGTCTTTTTCCCAGATGTCCCAGTTGTGCCCCTCGGCCGATTAGTCGATTTTCTTCTACTTTCGGCGATTCGGATTTCCACGTCCCGCACGTCCTCACGGCCCAGATGTTCCTTTTGCTCTGCGATCGCTGGCGGACTTTCGTCCGGTTCACGCCTTGATGTCTCAACCCATGTCCCAAAGGCGACACGGGAGTAGGACTTAGCCAATTTCGTGATTTTTTCTGAATCGACCTACTTGCACGGGGCTTGAATATTCGATGCATGTTATCAAAATTACCCTAGGGGTGAATTTTGGATAACAATTTGGTGACTTCAGCGGGGTCATCTCACTGCTAGATGAAGTTACCGGTTGCTGAAGCATCAATTAGGCATGGAGTCATGAGTTGTAACCCTATGGCCCGATCTCGAACTTTGAAAACCTCCCTCACAGGCCACTTGGAAACCCATCGAACCTGGAGTTGACCTCACCAAAAAGCCATCGAAATGAAGCTGTGCAAGAGCAAAACCAACACCACAAAAACTATGTACAAACTAAAAATCATACATACTCCAGTGGAACATGCAGAGTGTGCACAAGCACTTCTTCTGTGAAAGCAAACCTACTACTCTAATCTAATGGGAGCAAAGGGCAAGCTAAACAAACCTATGATTGGTTGTGAGAAATAGCTTCCCTTTCTCAAAAGTGGCAGCCATGCAATTGATTTGGAGCTGATCATGGCTGTTGGGATGAGTGGAAAATCAACGAGAAGTGGTCTCCCACCCAAATCATCAAGGTATCGGTGAAGGTGAACCCAATCCCTCTTTTAGTTGCTCGCATTTGGATTGAAGAGGTATGGAAGCTGATCCTTGGTACTTTGTAGCTCATCCTCATGCTCGAAGCAAGCATGACTGGTTGTGGCTTCTCCTTTGGCTCCAATGAAGCCAAATGCACGATTGGGCAAGGTCCGATCCGTTTGATATGCCCATAGCTCTGATTTTCAACTCCAAAAATGGAGTCTTCTTGTAGACCTTCTTGAATGGATGGTGTGGAAGAAATGGTGAAATTCCTCTGTCCTTTCTCTTCCTCCAATGAAGAACATGAAAGATTAAAACCTTCCAATCTCGGTTCCAAAGAGCTGCTATAAGATGCAGGCTACTACAAATGAATGCTCTCCTCTATGACAGCAGGCTCTAGTGTTTGGAATGTGGATGATGGAAGAGAGAATGGTGGAAACTCAACCGGTTCTTCTCCATCAAAACAGTCCTCCAAATCTGACAGATAAACTACCTCATGGCTGTCCTGCTGCAAATGTTCAACTTCCTCCATGGTGTCCTCTTGATCTGTAACTTGACCACCATGGTTTCTTTCTCCCTCCAACATTGAGTTTGAGAGGTCAAACTCCTCTTCAGCACTAGAACTTGAGAGAGGTGAAGTAGAAAGAAGAACTGAAGGTTCTCCTGTAGCCTGCTTTGTGCTCAGAGCTCTTGGATCTGCAACTTTCTCCTCCACAGCTAGAATGTGCTCCTCTCTTCGCTTGGATCTGGAGCAGCTTCTCCTTCCTCCAATGTTCGAAGACAATCTTGCTCTTGAATGAGCTCCTCCTCCAGCATGAAGTTTTTCAAGTCAAACTCTTCAATCTGCTGCTCTAGAGGACAAGTTGGGACTGCAAGAACTTCTTCTTCTGCTGCAACAAAATCAGACGACCACTATTTGTTCAACCTTATCCTCTTACGTAGGTTTGACCATCAAGGGATCTTTGTCATACCAAACTTGGCAGCCAAACTTACTAAGTTCTTAATTATTTCTTCTTTTCTTGGCTCTTCCTCTTGCTGTCCTTGGTGACTGATTTTTGCAATTTCTTCTTCCCCATATGGAATTGGGAATGCAAGAGGAGGGGTGGGTTGCAACTCAATTGATTTGGCAATTTTTGTGGTGGTAAAGGAGATGAAATCTCTTGTTTCTTTAGAGGAGGGGGATTTCTTTTATCTCTTGTGGAGAGGATGACTGTTTGGAAGGAAAAAGGAAAGAAGAATTGAGGTGTGGTGGAAGGCGAGAGGTGAAGACATGGGATCAACATTTGGGACAGCAGATGGAGAGTTCAAAATTTGCAAGTCCAGATGAGATGATCTTTGCTTGAGTAATGGGAAGAGAGAAACCGAGATGATGGTGTAGAACTTACCCATTGACAAGGTTGTTCAACAATAGGTGTATAGGCCTCTATCTCTGTTGTTCATTGTGCAAGTTGGGGCAACATCTTTATCATGAAGTCCAGCTTCTCCTGAGGGCTGAAGTGTCTTGGAAAAGGGCCTCCCCATGGACAAGGAGTCCTGCAACCAATTCTGAAAGCTCTCATTTGAGCTGTTGCTCTGGACTGCACCATCTTTACCTCCATCTTTTGGATTTTCTCCAACAGACCAGCATCTTGCATCTGATAGTCTTCATAACCAGCATACCCTTGCTCTTGATGTGCTTCGTATCCAAACTGACTTTGGCACTGCTGCTCATATGGGTATGCATACTGATCTTGAATCTGCTCAAAATGCTGATTTGGAGGATTTGTAAAACATGTTGGAGGTGGAATATACTACTGTTGTTGATGTGAATTCCATGATGGAAATGAAGTCATGATTGCACAACCTCATGGAATGGAAAATAATGAAAGAGATGGAAAGAAATATGGAAGGAAATGGATGGAAAACGGGTCTGCAACTTCAGAAATGAGTTGTTGATCAGATGGAGTCGCCAGATGTGTTTGCAAGTGCCTCCAAAGGCTGAAATCTTCACAGGAACACACCAACCTACAAAAGATGAAATGGAAGACCTCTAAGGTCCCACCGTGCGTGCCCCAGTCGTGCCCGGTGGCTTAAGATTGTTGTTGCACTTAAAGACTCACGGCCCCCGGATGCGAGATCAGGCTTCTAGGTTGATCACTCTAGCATCCAGTGTGATTGCACAACATTGAAACCTCTCTCCAAGCGTGGGACTTGTAAAAATGAGAGAGGAATCTCCAGAGAAGGCTGGTTCCTGCTCCTAAACTACTCCGCCACAAGCTATTCTAGTGCGGGCAAGCTAATCTAATCCTAATCTAATCATGCCAAGGAGAGAGAGAGAGAAAAGTGAAAAAACAGAGCCTACACTAAAACGGTGATACACGAGAGAAGGAGAATGTTGAACATCTATCGAACTGCCATGGAACAAGGAGAGGTGAGCAATGGGAAGGATGGACAGGACGCATCACAGGCCCAAGGATAGATTTCACATAGAAAATGTCCCAAAACTCCATGAACACGACTCAGGACACTGTAATGAACATTAGAACATGCGCAAATACCAATGAAGAGAGGCAAGAAGAAAATAAGTAAAACGAGCAAGGATGGACGGATGCATCACAAAACACGTTTCTATTGCTCCAGAAGTTTGCACAGAACATCATTTCGATAATAAAAGGCAAAAACGTCATTACAGAGTAAGGGAGGAGGTTCAAACTCCATTTCAACCCTAGAAGAAGAAAGAAGGGAGGGCAGAGCAAACGAGATGAACCCCTTGTAATGTCTCTCCCCTTACAATTTATAGGAAGAAAGAGACAGAGAAAAGAGAGGAAATCCGAATCTGCCCCAACCACCTCCAGGTCTTGTTTTAAATCATCTCATTATGGTAGAACGGTGGGCTATCTAGTAGAAGAACGAGGCCGTCTGTGCATTAAAGTTGGTTGTTGAAGCATTACCTCGTCTATCACCACGCGTCACGAGACATTCTCTTAATTTTCTCCTCCAAACTCGCACCAAAATGCAAGATTAATCCGAGAATCATGTAGAGAATTTCATAACTTTCCGTTGATATAAAGAAGCGTGCAAATCCGAGCTCACGGATCGAAAGTTATGAAGATACGGGGTCTCGAAGATTATAGGCGAAAATGGATTTTGAAAACTTTTCCCGCGCTTCGCCACCTAGATGACACATGTCATGTGTTGATTGGAGGACAGGGTCTTCAGCCTGTTCGGGGTTCTCCTCTGCATTTGCATCAGACTTGGAGGATGACTCGACATATGTTTCATGTTTGTGTTTTCCCGAAACCCGCTTCCGCCAGATTATCCAAGTTTTCCTTTGTTGTCGGGTTTTCCGACCCCTCCGACATGTCCTGTAGTCAGGTTTTCCAACCCTTCCAGCATGCCTTGCTATCGGGTTTATCAACCCCTCCGACATGCCTTTGTTAAGACACGTGGCAATTTCTCATTGGTTCTCGGGCCTGCCGGATTTTCGCGTCCTTCGCGTACATTTGTCCCGGATGTCCCAGTGCTGTCTGGGACAAAAACTTCCGATCCACCCGAAATGGGCTTCCTTGTCCCTCTTTGCGCTGGACACGTGGCAAGATTTGATTGGCTCTCGGCTCCTTCGGCTTTTCACGTCCCGTGCGTCCCTTTGTCCCGCTTGTCCCGGGGACGAAGTTCTGCTGGCCGAACCTACGGTTCAAGCGTCCTTCACGTCTTTTTTGTCCCAGGAGATGTCCCACTGTGCCACTCAGCGTGATTAGTCAATTTTCTTCTACTTTCGGCGGTTCAAATTTCCGCATCCTTGCGTCCTCACCCGGATGTTCCTTTTGCTCTGCAGACCACTGGCGGCCTTTCGCCGATTCGCGCCATATGATGTCCCAACTGTCCTAAAGGCGACACTGGAGTAGGACTTAGCCATTTTCGTGATTTTTTCCTGAATCGACCTACTTGCACCGGGGCTTGAATATTCGATGCATGTTATCAAAACTACCCTAGGGGGTGAATTTTGATAACAATTTGGTGACTCGGGTCATCCGCCGCTAGATGAAGTTACCAGTTGCTCGAAGCATCCATTGGGCATGGAGTCATGAGTTGTAACCTGCAATGATCTCGAACTTTGAAAACCTCCCTCCTGGGCCACTTGAAACCCATCAAACCTGGAGTTGACCTCACCAAAAAGCCACCGAAATGGCTAATGCAAAGAGAAAAACCAGCACCACAAAAACTATGTACAAACTAAAAATCATACATGCTCCAAGTGGAACATGCGAGTGTGCACAAGCACTTCTTCTTGAAAGCAAACCTACCTACTCTAATCTAAGCTGGGAGAAAGGGCAAGCTAAACAAACCTCGCAATTGGTTGTGAGAAATAGCTTCCCTTTCTCAAAAGTGGCAGCCATGCAATTGATTTGGATACGATCATGGCTGTTGGGATGAGTGGAAAATCAACAAGAAGTGGTCTCCACCCAAATCATCAAGGTATCGGTGAAGGCGAACCCAATCCCTCTTTTAGTTGCTCTGCATTTTGATTGAAGAGGTATGGCAGCTGATCCTTGGCACTTTGTAGCTCATCCTCATGCTCGCATGAAGCAAGCATGACTGGTTGTGGCTTCTCCTTTGGCTCCAATGAAGCCAAATACCGATTGGGCAAGGTCTCGATCCGTTTGATATGCCCATAGCTCGATTTTCAACTCCAAAAATGGAGTCTTCAGACCTCCTTGAATGGATGGTGTGGAAGAAATGGTGAAATTCCTCTGTCCTTTCTCTTCCTCCAATGAAGAACATGAAAGATTAAAACCTTCCAATCTCGGTTCCAAAGAGCTGCTATAAGATGCAGGCTGCTGCAAATGAATGCTCTCCTCCATGACAGCAGGCTCTAGTGTTTGGAATGTGGATGATGGAAGAGAGAATGGTGGAAACTCAACCGGTTCTTCTCCATCAAAACAGTCCTCCAAATCTGACAGATAAACTGCCTCATGGCTGTCCTGCTGCAAATGTTCAACTTCCTCCATGGTGTCCTCTTGATATGTAACTTGACCACCATGGTTTCTTTCTCCCTCCAACATTGAGTTTGAGAGGTCAAACTCCCCTTCAAAGACTAGAACTTGAGAGAGGTGAAGTAGAAAGAAGAATCGAAGGTTCTCCCTGTAGCTGCTTTGTGCTCGAGCTCTTGGATCTGCAACTTTCTCCTCCACAGCCTAGAATGTGTTCCTCTGCTGCTGGATCTCGGAGCAGCTTCTCCTTCCTCCAATGTTCAAGACAATCTTGCTCTTGAGTGAGCTCCTCCTCCAAAGCATGAAGTTTGTCAAGTCAAACTTTTCAACTGCTGCTCTAGAGGACAAGTTAGGGACCGTAAGAACTTCTTCTTCCGTGCAACAATGTCAGCCCCGACCACTATTTGTTCAACTTTAGCCTCTTACGTAGGTTTGACCATGAAGGGGATATTTGTCATACCAAACTTGGCAGCCAAACTTACTAAGTTCTTAATTATTTCTTCTTTTCTTGGCTCTTCCTCTTGCTGTCCTCGATGACTGATTTTTGCAATTTCTTCTTCCCCATATGGAATGGGAATGCAAGAGGAGGGGTGGGTTGCAACTCAATTGATTTGGAAATTTTTGTGGTGGTAAAGGAGATGAAATCTCTTGTTTCTTTAGAGGAGGGGGATTTCTTTTAGCTCTTGTGGAGAGGATGACTGTTTGGAAGGAAAAAGGAAAGAAGAATTGAGGTGTGGTGGAAGACTGAGAGGTGAAGACATGGGATCAACATTTGGGACAGCAGATGGAGAGTTCAAAATTTGCAAGTCCAGATGAGATGATGCTGCTTGAGTAATGGGAAGAGAGAAACCAGATGATGGTGTAGAACTTACCCATTGACAAGGTTGTTCAACAACAGGTGTATAGGCCTCTATCTCTCATTGTCCATTGTGCAAGTTGGGGCAACATCTTTATCATGAAGTCCAGCTTCTCCTGAGGGCTGAAGGTCTCTGTCTTGGAAAAGGGCCTCCCATGGACAAGGAGTCCGCAACCATTCAAAGCTCTCATTTGAGTCATTGCTCTGATCGCACCATCTTTACCTCCATCTTTGGATTTTCTCCAACAGACCAGCATCTTGCATCTGATAGTCTTCATAACCAGCATACCCTTGCTCTTGATGTGCTTCGTATCCAAACTGACTTTGGCAATGCTGCTCATATGGGTATGCATACTGATCTTGAATCTGCTCAAAATGCTGATTTGGAGGATTTGTAAAACATGTTGGAGGTGGAATATACTGTTGTTGTTGATGTGAATTCCATGATGGAAATGAAGTCATGATTGCACAACCTCATGGAATGGAAAATAATGAAAGAGATGGAAAGAAATATGGAAGGAAATGGATGGAAAACGGTTCGCAGAACTTCGAAATGAGTTGTTGATCGGATGGAGTGGAGTCGAGATGTGTTTTGCAAGTGCCTCCAAAGGCTGAAATCTTCACAGAACACACCAACCTACAAAAGATGAAATGGAAGACCTCTAAGGTCCCACCGTGCGTGCCCAAACTGTGGCTTAAGAACTCTATTGTTGCAGACTCACGGCACCTGGATGTAGATCGGGCTTCTAGGTTGATCACTCTAGCATCTAGTGTGATTGCACAACATTGAAACCTCTCTCCAAGCGTGGGACTTGTAAAGGCGAGAGAGGAATCTCCAGAGAAGGCTGGTTCCTGCTCCTAAACTACTCGCCACAAGCTATTCCCAGCAGGCAAGCTAATCTAATCCTAATCTAATCATGCCAAGGAGGCAGAGAGAGAGAGGAAAGGGAAAAACAGAGCCTACACTAAAACGGTGATACACCGTAGAGAAGGAGAATGTTGAACATCTATCGAACTACCATGGAACAAGGAGAGGTGAGCAATGGGAAGGATGGACAGATGCATCACGAAGCCCAAGGATAGATTTCACACAGAAAATGTCCCAAAACTCCATGAACATAGCTCCCACACTGTAATGAACATTAGAACATGCGCAAATACCGCAATGAAGAGAGGCAAGAAGAAAACAAGCAAAAACGAGCAAGGATGGACATGATGCATCACAAAACATGTTTCATTGTTGCTCGAGAAGTTTGCACGAACATCATTTCGATAGTAAAAGGCAAAAACGCCATTACAGAGCAAGGAGGAGGTTCAAACTCCATTTCAACCCTAGAGAAGAAAGAAGGGAGGCAGAGCAAATAGATGAACCCAACTTGTAATGTCTCTCCCCTTACAATTTATAGGAAGAAAGAGAGAGAGAAGAGAGAGGAAATCAATCGCCCCAACCACCTCCAGTCTTGTTTTAAATCATCTCATTATGGTAGAAGCGGCAGATCCTGGCAGAACGGCGGGCTATCTAGTAGAAACGGTGAGTTGTCTCTGCTGCATTAAAGTTGGTTGTTGAAGCATTACTCGCCTATCACCACGCGTCGAGACGTTCTCTTAATTTTCTCCTCCAAACTGCACCAAAATGCAAGATTAATCCCAGAATCATGTAGAGAATTTCATAAGCTTTCCGTTGATATAAGGAACGTGCAAATCCGAGCTCGGATCGAAAGATATAGGTCTCAAGATTTAGGGCACGAAGATTACAGGAAAATGGATTTTGAAAACTTTTCCCGCGCTTCGCCACCTAGATGACACGTGTCATGCATTGATTGAGGACGTGGTCTTCAACCTGTCGGAGTTCAGTGGTTTCTCCTCTGCATTTGCAGAGACTTGGAGGATGACTTGACATATGTTTCATGTTTGTGTTTTCCCGAAACTTGCTTCCGCCAAATTATCCAAGTTTTCCTTTGTTGTCAAGTTTTCCGATGCCCCTCCGACATGTCCTCGTAGTTAGGTTTTCCAACCCTTCAAAGATGCCTTGCTTTCGGGTTTATTCCCCTCCGACATGCCTTTGTGAAGACACGTAGCAATTTCTCATTGGTTTTCGGCCTCCTTTCGGATTTTCGCATCCTTCGCGTACATTTGTCCTGATGTCCCAAAGGTTGCCTGGGACAAAACTTCCGATCCACCCGAAATGGGCTTCCTTGTCCCTCTGCTGCCGATGACACGTGGCAAGATTTGATTGGCTCTCGACTCCTTTGGCTTTTCACGTCCCATGCATCCCTTTGTCCCACTTGTCCCGGACGAAAGTTCTCTTGCTTCAGCCCCGGCCGATTCGCGTCCAAGGCCCTTCGCGTCTTTTTGTCCTGCATGTCCTATTTGTGTTTCGCCAAGCAGATTAGTGTCGATTTTCTTCTACTTTCGGCGAGTTCAGATTTCCGCATCCCGCACGTCCTCACGGCCCGGATGTTCCTTTTGCTCTGCGCAGACCACCTGGCGGCCTTTCGGTGGTTCGCGCCTTGATGTCCCAACTGTCCCTAAAGGCGACTGGGTAGGACTTAGCCAATTTCGTGATTTTTTCTGAATTGACCTACTACTTGCTCGGGGCTTGAATATTCGATGCATGTTATCAAAATTACCCTAGGGGGTGAATTTTGGATAACAATTTGGTGACTTCAATGGGGTCATCTACTGCTAGATGAAGTTACCAGTTGACTGAAGCATCCATTGGGCATGGAGTCATGAGTTGTAACCTGCAACTGATCTGAACTTTGAAAACCTCCCTCTGGGCCACTTGGAAACCCATCGAACCTGGAGTTGACCTCACCAAAAAGCCACTGAAATGAACTGTGCAAGAGCAAAACCAGCACCACAAAAACTATGTACAAACTAAAAATCATACATGCTCCAAGTGGAACATGCAGAGTGTGCACAAGCACTTCTTCTGCTGAAAGCAAACCTACCTACTCTAATCTAACTGGGAGCAAAGGGCAAGCTAAACAAACCCTACAATTGGTTGTGAGAAATAGCTTCCCTTTCTCAAAAGTGGCAGCCATGCAATTGATTTGGAGCTGATCATGGCTGTTGGGATGAGTGGAAAATCAACAAGAAGCTGGTCTCCCACCCAAATCATCAAGGTATCAGCTAAAGGTGAACCCAATCCCTCTTTTAGTTGCTCTGCATTTGGATTGAAGAGGTATGGCAGCTGATCCTTGGTACTTTGTAGCTCATCCTCATGCTCGAAGCAAGCATGACCTGGTTGTGAGCTTCTCCTTTGGCTCCAATGAAGCCAAATACCGATTGGGCAAGGTCCGATCCATTTGATATGCCCATAGCTCGATTTTCAACTCCAAAAATGGAGTCTTCTTGTAGACCTCCTGAATGGATGGTGTGGAAGAAATGGTGAAATTCTCTGTCCTTTCTCTTCCTCCGATGAAGAACATGAAAGATTAAAACCTTCCAATCTCGGTGCCCAAAGAGCTGCTTATAAGATGCAGTTGCTACAAATGAATGCTCTCCTCAGAGACAGCAGGTCTAGTGTTTGGAATGTGGATGATGGAAGAGAGAATGGTGGAAACTCAACTGGTTCTTCTCCATCAAAACAGTCCTCCAAATCGACAGATAAACTACCTCATGGCTGTCCCGCCGCAAATGTTCAACTTCCTCCATGGTGTCCTCTTGATCTCAGTAACTTGACCACCATGGTTTCTTTTCTCCTCCAACATTGAGTTTGAGAGGTCAAACTCCCCTTCAAAGACTAGAACTTGAGAGAGGTGAAGTAGAAAAAAGAAGCGAAGGTTCTCCTATAGCCCGCTTTGTGCTCTCGAGCTCTTGGATCTGCAACTTTCTCCTCCACAGCTAGAATGTGCTCCTCTGCTGCTGGATCTGGAGCAGCTTCTCCTTCCTCCAATGTTCGAAGACAATCTTGCTCTTGAGTGAGCTCCTCCTCCAGCATGAAGTTTTTCAAGTCAAACTCTTTAATCTGCTGCTCTAGAGGACAAGTTAGGACTGCAAGAACTTCTTCTGCTGCAACAAAATCAGCCCTGACCACTATTTGTTCAACCTTAGCCTCTTCTGTAGGTTTGACCATGAAGGGGATCTTTGTCATACCAAACTTGGCAGCCAAACTTACTAAGTTCTTAATTATTTCTTCTTTTTCGCTCTTCTCTCGCTATCCTTGTGACTGATTTTTGCAATTTCTTCTTCCCCATATGGAATTGGGAATGCAAGAGGAGGGGGGGTTGTAACTCAATTGATTTGGAAATTTTTGTGGTGGTAAAGGAGATGAAATCTCTTGTTTCTTTAGAGGAGGGGGATTTCTTTTAGCTCTTGTGGAGAGGATGACTGTTTGGAAGGAAAAAGGAAAGAAGAATTGAGGTGTGGTGGAAGACTGAGAGGTGAAGACATGGGATCAACATTTGGGACAGCAGATGGAGAGTTCAAAATTTGCAAGTCCAGATGAGATGATCTTTGCTTGAGTAATGGGAAGAGAGAAACGAGATGATGGTGTAGAACTTACTTTGTTATCCAAAATTCACCCCCCAGGGTAATTTTGATAACATGCATCAGAATATTCAAGTCCCAGGCAAATTGATTGATTCAGAGCAAACATCATGTTTCTGGGGTTCCCTCAGATTTTTTCTAACTCCCCTGGCCAAAGAAGGAAAGAGCAAGCTCTGAGAAAATGTGAAAAAATTGCAGAAGGCAAGTAGGTTGATCCAGGAAAAAATTGTGAAAATCGGCTAAGTCCTAGTCCCCGGGACAGTCGGGACATTTGGGACGTCAAGGCGCGGATCGGCCGAAAAGCCTCCAGGCGGCCCAAATAGCAAAGGGACATATGGGACAAGGGTACGCGAAGGACCCGAACCAGCCGGTTCGGCCGAACGGGAATTGTAGCACCGGAACAGTCGGACCAGAAGTACGTGGCAGACGCGGAAAGCCGGTTCGGCCGAAGGAGAAAAAATGACTAACTGCTGAGCGGGACAGTCCGGGACAAGAGTACGCGAAGGACCCGAACCGGCTGGTTCGGCCGAAATGAGAACAAACAGTCCAGGAAGCAAATGGGACATCTGGGCCGCGAGGACGCGAACCGGCCGAATCGGGCGAACCAGAAGAATTTGTCCCGCGAAGCACAGGGACATTTGGGACAAATGGACACGAATCGGCTTCGGCCGGAAACAAGAAACTTCAAAGACAAGGAAAACTAGGACATCTGGGACAAATGGACGTGGTGGACGTAAAAGAGCCGAAAGCACCGAGAACCAACCGATCACGACACGTGTCGCAAGGAGGAGGCGGTCCAAAAGTCAAAGGGCGAAGTTTCGAGCACTGACCCGAACCAATGAAATAGCGCCACGTGTCCAAGTTTAAGGGGCCCACAAGGAAATTTCAAAAGAAAGCCCACCGAAAGGCAGAGGAGAGAGAATCACGCGACCAATCAATGCGTGCCACGTGTCATCCAGGTGGCAGAGTGCGGGAAAGATTTCAAAACACGTTTTCACTGTTTTGTGCCCTAAAACTTCAGACCTCCATAACTTTCGATCCAGAGCTCGGATTTGCACGTTCTTTATATCAACGGAAAGCTTATGAAATTCTCTACATGATTCTGGGATCAATCTCAAATTTTGGTGTAGTCTAGAGAGAGAAAATTGAGAAACGGATCTGACGCGTGATAATGGCCAGAAGCGATGTTTCAACAACCAGTTTTAATGCACATGGGTCACATTCTTCTTCAGCATGGCCAGAAGTGATGTCTCAACCACCGATTTTAATGAAGAATGTGTTTTGGTCAATGGTTGGGCTGCTTACACATTTTCCTATGTTTTCTGTCTCCTGGGCTCGACCCATGCATTGTATAAAGCCAGATTTGGCTCATTTTAGATGGGGGATAACAAGTTGTTCATTCTTTCTGTTCTGCCCTCCCTTCTTTTCTTCTCTAGGGTTGAAAATGGAGCTCGAACCTCCTCCTTGCTCTGTAATGGCGTTTTTGCCTTTTACTAATGGAATGATGTTATCTGCAGGCAAACTGAGCAACAAAACGTGTTTTGTGATGCATCCGTCCATCCTTGCTCGTTTTTGCTTGTTCTCTTCTCGCCTCTCTTCATTGCAGGTATTTGTGCATGTTTGAATGTTCATGCAGCAGTCCTGGGAGCCGTGTTCATGGAGTTTTGGGACATTTTCTCGTGTGAAATCTATCCTGGGCCTCGTGATGCATCTCGTCCATCCTTCCCATTGCTCACCTCTCTTTGTCCCATGGTAGTTTTTGATAGAGGTTCAACATTCTCCTTCTCTCGGTGTATCACCGTTTTAGTGTAGGCTTTTGCTATTTTTCCCTTCTCTCTCTCTCTCTCGTCTCCTGGCATGGTTAGATTAGGATTAGATTAGCTTGCCTACACCGGAATAGCTTGTGGCAGTAGTTTAGAGCAGGAACTACCTTATTTGGAGATTCCTTTCTCATTTTACAAGTCCCACACTGAGAAAGGATTCAATGTTGTGCAATCACACTAGATGCCCGAGTGATCAACCTAGAAGCCCGATCTACATCCAAGGGGTGCGTGATTTTACACTAACAGCTTCGCACACCCGGTGGGACCTTAGAGGTCTTCCACTTCATCTTTGCAGGTTGGTGTTCCCGTGAAGATTTCAGCCTTTGGAGGCACTTACAAACACATCTCGGCGACTCCATCCGATCAAGCAACCCATTTCTCCGAGCTTTAGACTCGCTTTCCATCCATTTTCATCCATCTTTCTTTCCATCCCTTTCATTATTTTCCATTCCATGAAGTTGTGCAATCATGACTTCGTTTCCATCATGGAATTCACATCAACAAAGCAAAGATATTCCACCTCCAACATGTTTTACAAATCCTCCAAATCAGCATTTTGAGCAGATTCAAGATCAAGCATGCATACCCATATGAGCAGCAGTGCCAAAGTCAGTTTGGCTATGGAGCTTTCCAAGAGCAAGAGTATGCATACAATAAAGACCATCAGATCCAAGATGCTGGTCTGTTGGAGAAAATCCAAAAGATGGAGGTAAACATAGTGCAGTCCAGGGCTCAGGCACAGATGAGAGCATTTGGAATCGGTTCTTGAGCACCCTGTCCATGGGTGGGACCTTTTCCAAGGCATTACAGCCCTCAGGAGAAGCTTGACTTCATGATTGCAACGCTGCCTTTGCTTGCTAAGTGGATTGAAGAAATAGAGGTGTATGAGAGGAGTATTCAACAACCTTGTCAACGGGTAAGCACACCTTCTCACGCCTTTTCTTTTCCTCTTTCCCAACTGTTTCATCTCAAGCAAAGTTGTCAAGCTTTAAACTCTCCATCTGCTGTCCCAAGTGATGAATCCATCCCTCCATCCCCTAGCCTTCCACCACACCTCAGTTCTTCTTTCCTTTTTCCTTCCAAACAGTCATTCCCTCCACAAGAGCTAACAGAAATACCCCTCCTCCAAAGAAACAAGAGGTTTCACCGCCTCCACCACCACACAAAATTGTAAAATCAGTTGAGTTACAACCCATCCCTCCTCTTGCATTCCCAAATCCATGTTGGGAGGATGAAAATCAGAATGCCAGTCAAGGAAAACAACAGCAAAAAGAGAGGCCAAACAAAGATGAAGAAATTCAAAGTCTGAAGAGTTGGGCTCTTAGATTTGGGATGACAAAGATCCCCTTGATGGTTAAGCCTACAGAAGAGGCTAAGGTTGAACAAATGGTGGTCATGACTGAATTTGTTGCAGCAGAAGAAGAGCAAAAGGAAGAAGCAGATCAGCAATCAGTTTTCTCAGAACGTGGTGCTGATCCAATTCAATTTGCACAATCAGCCATGGAGGAAGAAAGCTTTGAAGAAGATCTTGCAGTCCCAACTTGCCCTCTAGAGCAGCAGAATGAAGAGTTTGACTTGACAAACTTCATGCTAGAGGAAGAGTTTTATCAAGAGCAAGATTCTCTTCAAGTAGTAGAGGAAGGAGAAGCTGCTCCAAATCCAAAAGAAGAGGAGCACAATCTAGCTGTGGAGGAGAAAAGTGCAGATCCAAAGGGTTTGAGCACAAAGCAGGTTATAGAAGAACCTTCAGTTCTTCTCTCTACTTCATCTCTCTCAAGTTCTGGTACTGAAGAAGAGTTTGACCCCTCAAACTCAATGTTGGAGGATGAAAGAAACCATGGTGATCGAGTTGCAGATCAAGAGAATGCCATGGGAGAGGTTGAACATTTGCAGCAGGACAGCAATGAGGCAGTTTACCTGTCAGATTTGGAGGACTGTTTTGATGGAGAAGAGCCGGTTGAGTTTTCACCATTCTCTCTTTCATCATCCACATTCCAAACACCAGAGTCTGCTGTCATGGAGGAGAGCATTCATTTGCAGCAGCCCGCATCTTATAGCAGCTCTTTGGAATCAAAATTGGAAGATTTTAATCTTCCCTGTTCTTCATTGGAGGAAGAGAAAGGACAGAAGGTTTCCACCATTTCTTCCACATCATCCATTCAGGTGGGTCTACAAGAGAACTCCATTCTTGGAATTGAAAATCAGAGCTATGGGCATATCAAACGGATCAGACCTTGCCCAATCAGGTATTTGGCTTCATTGGAGCCAAAGGAGAAGCCACAACCGGTCATGCTCACTTCTGGGCATGAGGATGAGCTACAAAGTACCAAGGATCAGCTGCCATACCTCTTCAATCCAAATGCAGAGCAACTAAAAGAGGTATTGGATTTTTCAGTTGATACCTTGATGATTTGGATAGAAGACCAGCTTCTTGTTGATTTTCCATCCATCCAAACAGCCATGATCAGTGCCAAATCAATTGCATGGCTGCCAATTTTGAAGAAAGGAAGCTATTTTGCACAACCAGTTGCAGGGTTTGTTTAGCTTGCCTTTGCTTCCAGTTAGAGTAGGTAGGTTTGCTTTCAGTAGAAGAAGTGCTTGTGCACACTCTGCATGTTCCATTTGGAGCATGTATGATTTTCAGTTTTGTACATAGTTTTCGGTGTTGCTGGTTTTGCTCTTGCACAGTTCTTTTCAGTGGTTTTTGGTGAGAACAACTCCATGCCCGGTGGGTTTCCAAGTGGCTCAGAGGGGAGGTTTTCAAAGTTCAGATCAGTTTTCAGGCTACTACTCATGACTCCATGCCCAATGGATTGCTTCAGGCAACTGGTCTTTTCATCTAGCAGGCAGATGACCCCACTGAGTCACCAAATTGTTATCCAAAATTCACCCCCGGGGTAATTTTGATAACATGCATCAGAATATTCAAGTCCCAGGAAAATTGATTGATTCAGAGCAAACATCATGTTTCTGGGGTTCCCTCAGATTTTTTCTAACTCCCCTGGCCAAAGAAGGAAAGAGCAAGCTCTGAGAAAATGCGAAAAAAATTTGCAGAAGGCAAGTAGGTTGATCCAGGAAAAAATTGTGAAAATCGGCTAAGTCCTAGTCCCCGGGACAGTCGGGACATTTGGGACGTCAAGGCGCGGATCGGCCGAAAAGCCTCCAGGTGGCCCAAACAGCAAAGGGACATATGGGACAAGGGTACGCGAAGGACCCGAACCGGCGGTTTGGCTCGGGCCGAACGGGAATCAGTAGCACCGGAACAATCGACAGTAAGGCATGGCGACGCGAAAGCCGGTTCGCCAAGGAGAAAAATGACTAATCTTTGGCCGAAGAGCGGGACAACCAGGATAAGAGTACATGAAGGACTGAATCGGCCGTTTGGCTGAAATGAGAACAAACAGTCCGGAAGCAAATGGGACATCTGGGCCGCGAGGACGCGAACCGGCCGAATCGGGCGAACCAGAAGAATTTGTCCCGCGAAGCACAGGGACATTTGGGACAAATGGACGCGAACCGGCCGGTTCGGCCGAAACAAGAAACTTCAGCACAAGGAAAACTGGGACATCCGAGACAAATGGATGCGGTGGACGCGAAAGAGCCGAAAGGGCCGAGAACCAACCAGATCACGACACGTGTCGCAAGGGAGGCAGTCCAAAAGTCAAAGGGCGAAGTTTCGAGCACTGACCCGAACCAATGAAATAGCGCCACGTGTCCAAGTTTAAGGGGCCCACAAGGAAATTTCAAAAGAAAGCCCGCCGAAAGGCAGAGGAGAGAGAATCACGCGACCAATCAATGCGTGCCACGTGTCATCCAGGTGGCAGAGCGCGGAAAGATTTCAAAACATGTTTTCCTGCTTTGTGCCCTAAAACTTCGTGACCTCCATAACTTTCGATCCGAGCTTGATTTGCACGTTCTTTATATCAACGGAAAGCTTATGAAATTATCTACATGATTCTAGGATCAATCTCAAATTTTGGTGTAGTATGGAGAGAGAAAATTGAGAAACGGCTCTGACGCGTGATAATGGCCAGAAGTGACGTTTCAACAACCAGTTTTAATGCACATGGGTCGCATTCTTCTTCAGCATGGCCAGAAGTGATGTCTCAACCACCGATTTTAATGAAGAATGTGTTTTGGTCAATGGTTGGGCTGCTTACACGTTTTCCTATGTTTTCTGTCTCCTGGGCTCGACCCATGCATTGTATAAAGCCAGATTTGGCTCATTTTAGATAGGAGATAACAAGTTGTTCATTCTTTCGCTTCGCCTCCCTTCTTTTCTTATCTAGGGTCAAAATGGAGCTTCGAACCTCCTCCCCGCTCGTAATGGCATTTTTGCCTTTACTAATGGAATGATGTTCTGTGCAAACTTCTCGGAGCAAAAAACGTGTTTTGTGATGCATCCGTCCATCCTTGCTCGTTTTGCTTGTTCTCTTCGCCTCTCTTCATTGCAGGTATTTGTGCATGTTTGAATGTTCACTGCAGGTCCTGGAGCCGTGTTCATGGAGTTTTGGGACATTTTCTCGTGTGAAATCTATCCTGGGCCTCGTGATGCATCCGTCCATCCTTCCCATTGCTCACCTCTCTTTGTCCCATGGCAAGCTTTGATAGAGGTTCAACATTCTCCTTCTCTCGGTGTATCACCGTTTTAGTGTAGGCTTTTGCTGTTTTCCCTTCTCTCTCTCTCTCTCGTCTCCCTCGCATGGTTAGATTAGGATTAGATTAGCTTGTCGACCGGAATAGCTTGTGGCAGGTAGTTTAGAGCAGAACCAGCCTTTCTTTGGAGATTCCTTTCTCATTTTACAGTCCCACACCTAGAGAAAGGATTCAATGTTGTCTAATCACACTGGATGCCCGAGTGATCAACCTAGAAGCCCGATCGCATCCAAGGGGTCTTGTGATTTTGCACTAACACTTACCCATTGACAAGGTTGTTCAACAACAGTGTATAGGCCTCTATCTCTCGCTGTCCATTGTGCAAGTTGGAGAAACATCTTTATCATGAAGTCCGGCTTCTCCCGAGGGTCAAGTGTCTTGGAAAAGGGCCTCCCATGGACAAGGAGTCGCAACCAATTTTGAAAGCTCTCATTTGAGCCGTTGTTCAGGACCGCACCATCTTTACCTCCATCTTTGGATTTTCTCCAATGAGACCAGCATCTTGCATCCTGGATAGTCTTCATAACCAGCATACCCTTGCTCTTGATGTGCTTCGTATCCAAACCGTCTTTGCACCTGCTTTGCTCATATGGGTATGCATACTGATCTTGAATCTCGCTCAAAATGCTGATTTGGAGGATTTGTAAAACATGTTGGAGGTGGAATATACTGCTGTTGTTGATGTGAATTCCATGATGGAAATGAAGTCATGATTGCACAACCTCATGGAATGGAAAATAATGAAAGAGATGGAAAGAAATATGGAAGGAAATGGATGGAAAACGGTCTCGTGCAACTTCGTAAATGAGTTGTTGATCGATGAGTCGCCAGATGTGTTTGCAAGTGCCTCCAAAGGCTGAAATCTTCACAGGAACACACCAACCTACAAAAGATGAAATGGAAGACCTCTAAGGTCCCACCGGGCGTGCCAAAACTGTTGTTGCAGACTCACAGCACCCCTGGATGCAGATCAGGCTTCTAGGTTGATCACTCTAGCATCCAGTGTGATTGCACAACATGGAAACCTCTCTCCAAGCGTGGGACTTGTAAAACCGAGAGAGGAATCTCCAGAGAAGGCTGGTTCCTGCTCCTAAACTACCTGCCACAAGCTATTCCAGTGCAGGCAAGCTAATCTAATCCTAATCTAACCATGCCAAGGAGACAGGGAGAGAGAGAAAAGTGAAAACAGAGCCTACACTAAAACGCGGTGATACACCGGAGAAGGAGAATGTTGAACATCTATCGAACTGCCATGGAACAAGGAGAGGTGAGCAATGGGAAGGATGGACAGACGCATCACAAAGCCCAAGGATAGATTTCACATAGAAAATGTCCCAAAACTCCATGAACACAGCCTGCACTGTAATGAACATTAGAACATGCGCAAATACCGCAATGAAGAGAGGCAAGAAGAAAATAAGTAAAAACGAGCAAGGATGGACAGATGCATCACAAAACACGTTTCTCTTGCTCCGTAAGTTTGCACGTAACATCATTTCGATAATAAAAGGCAAAAACGTCATTACAGAGTAAGGAGGAGGTTCAAACTCCATTTCAACCCTAAAGAAGAAAGAAGGGAGGGCAGAGCAAACAGATGAACCCTGTAATGTCTCTCCCCTTACAATTTATAGGAAGAAAGAGACGAGAGAAAAGAGAGGAAATCCGAATGCCCCAACCACCTCCGAGTCTTGTTTTAAATCATCTCATTATGGCGTAAGCGGCGGATCTGATCCGGCGTAACGGTGGGCTATCTAGTAGAAACGGTGAGTCATCTCCGCCGCATTAAAGTTGGTTGTTGAAGCATTACTTGTCTATCACCACGCGTCAGAGACATTTTCTTAATTTTCTCCCTCCAAACTGCACCAAAATGCAAGATTAATCCTAGAATCATGTAGAGAATTTCAACAGCTTTCCGTTGATATAAGGAACGTGCAAATCCGAGCTCTGGATTGAAAGATACAGGGGTCCAAGATTACAGTGAAAATGGATTTTGAAAACTTTTCCCGCGCTTCGCCACCTAGATGACACGTGTCATGTGTTGATTGGATGAACAAGGTCTTCAGCCTATCAGGTTCGGGATTCTCCTCTGCATTTGCATCAGACTTGGAGGATGGCTCGACATATGTTTCATGTTTGTGTTTTCCCGAAACCCGCTTCCGCCAGATTATCCAAATTTTCCTTTGTTGTCGGGCTTTCCGACCCCTCCGACATGTCCCGTAGTCGGGTTTTCCAACCCTTCCAGGCATGCCTTGCTATCTCGGTTTATCAACCCCTCCGACATGCCTTTGTGAAGACACGTGGCCATTTCTCATTGGTTCTCTGCCTCGCTGTGATTTTCGCCCTTCGCGTACATTTGTCCCGGATGTCCCAAAGGTCTTGCCTCGGGACAAAAATTCCGATCCACCCAAAATGGGCTTCCTTGTCCCTCTTTGCGCTAGACACGTGGCAAGATTTGATTGGCTCTCAGCTCCTTTGGATTTTCACGCCCCACGCATCCCTTTGTCCCGGTTGTCCCGATGAAAGTTCTCGCTTCGCCGAACCGGCCGTTCGCGTCCTTCACGTCTTTTTGTCCCAGATGTCCCACTGGTCGCCTCGTGATAGCTAGTCGATTTTCTTCTACTTTCGACCAGTTCGGATTTCTTCGTCCCGCACGTCCTCACGGCCCTGATGTTCCTTTTGCTCAGAGACCGCTAGCTGCCTTTCGATCGGGATTCGCGCCTTGATGTCGCAAGAATCGTCCCAAAGGCAACCTAGAGTAGGACTTAGCCAATTTCGAGATTTTTTCTGAATCGACCTACTTGCTCAGGGCTTGAATATTTCGATGCATGTTATCAAAATTACCCTAGGGGATGAATTTTGGATAACAAGATTACCTATTGTCGATGTTGATATCAATGTTTTTGATGTTTTGAATGATGTTGAATACTATTTCCCATATGGATAGACTGCAAAAGAGAAGAATGAAAAATGTGAAAAAGTAGAATGTGCACCTGATCCATGATGAGGAAAGAGTGTAGAAAGGATCCTGTAGATATTGTAGAAGAACGAGTTTTTCAAGTGATCTCACACCAATGATATGGAAGAAGTGTAAGGAGAAAATTATGGTGTTATCCTCCAACCTTTAACTTATTCCCACAATGTAGAACACCACTGTAGATGGTGTGTAAAATTCAAACAATTTGATCCAACATGAAAGTGTGTAGTGCATGCATGCCGAAATGCTAAGGATTGTGTGCCCTGTAAAAGCTGCTATGTGGAGTTCTATATACTGTGTTGAACTTCCAAATACTATGTAATTTCCCCGTGGTCATAGGTGTCCAAGAAGGGTTAGGGGCACCGAGGAGATACTTTCCGATTCTAGGCATTGGTGTCTCACGTGTTATGTCAAGTTCCCAAGTCAGGATTTTAGCCTTGTCCAATGTTAATGACCATGTTGTATCGACACCGTGTGTTGTGCTTGTGATGAATGTATACTATTATATAGGGTTACCTTGATTCACCCAAATGATGCCCCCTCATTTGGGGTTCATGCGCGTCATTGAAGGAGTATGGGGCCCAAAGGAAGACCTAACGTTGTGCTGAAATTGTGCCCTACATGGGGAAGGGAATGTGTTTGGTAGAAACCAAGGTACACACAAAAAAGTGGAAAGGAGACAAGTTTTATTACAAGCACGAGACAAACACACATGTAGAATATAAGTGCAGAAAATGTGTAAGCTAAGACACAAGATGATAATGTAAACACGCAAGAAGACAATGTAGATCGCAAAAAGTGGATTATGAACATGTGACACTACTCATGATGTCATAAGACAATAAAGGATGACGAAGCCAAAAGTAAAGAGTGTGTACACAATACAAAGGGAAAATCTCACAAACAGTAGCAAATAATGATAAGCAATGTAACAAAAAACCATGGAAACAAAAGGCCTGCAAGACAAATGTTACACATGAAGGACCCATAGGATGTTAGAAAGATAAAGAGTATGTAAAAATGTGTATAATCTGATAAAGTAGTGTGCTAGGAAACAAAATGAAACAATAACACATATAGTGTATGAAAGTGGATGCCCCCAGGAGTCATTGTGGGACTGGTAATTGAAAGAGGGATGCACGAGAACCGATGTCAAAAAGTGATGCACCACAACGAAGTTGCACTCCGATGGTAACGTCAAGCCAACACAATACGTAAGATTCAAAACAATGGAAAGAAGATTGCAAGTAAGAAGAATGGGTCTGCTCATACTCATAGATCGAAAAATAGGAAGTAAAAATAGGGGTGCTGTGTAACCCCCATGCCTAAACATGGAAATAACTCAATGATGCCACTAACGCATATGACGTTGACTGACGCATATGACGCCACTAGAAGAGGAGTTACAATTCCAAATAAGGAATGTAACTCCTATGACGCATTGATGTAAATGACAATGTCAAATTCTATGATAGAATCTGACACTTGTCATTTGACTTCCTAAGACCTATGACTCTCGCAAGGTGAGATGACTCACCTAGGTGATGTGGACGATGACTGGATAGTCACACACACCAACACCCCCTTCATCGAAGTCGAGGAAGAGGTCAAGGTAAGCCAGAACAAAAAAGAAGACTCCCCTAGACAACTAAGAAAGATGTGTCAATGGGCCCCGACAACTAAAGGCCTAATAAGGTGCCCATGTACAAACAACATCTTTCTGGAAAGAAGAAGAGGAGAAGAAGGAGGACTATATAGCCCGAAGAAGATGGGTGGCTCATTGCAGAGACCTCACCCCAAGAAGAGACCGCAAGTGAAGAAACTTCACCTCAGTGAAGGGCTTGGTGAAAATTTTACAACTTGATCAGTTGTCTGAACATACTGTATGTCGATGATGTTTTCATGTATCAGCTCCGTATGAAGTGCATATGAATCTCAATGTGCTTCGTCCATCTGATGTTGAACTGGATTTCTACAAATCGAGATAGTGCTCATGTTGTCATAGTAGATAATGGTAGGCCACCGAAAGTGGATGCCAAACTCTGTCATAATACCCTGTAACCAAATAGCTTCTGTGGCAGCATTAACTGCTCCTCTGTATTCTACTTCTGTCGATGATATGGAAATGGCATTCTGTTTCTTGCTAGACCAACTGACAGGACCTGAACCAAGAGTGAAACTGTAGCCTGAGGTAGACTTCTAATGATCTAGATCACCGCCCAATCTGAGTCTGTAAATCCAACCAAGTCAATCTCAGTCCCTCCTAAGTAATGAATACCATCTGTGTGAGTGCCACGAACATAGTGAAGGATCCGCTTTGCTGCTTTTAAGTGCAGCTCATGAGGCTCCTGCATAAATCTGGACACGATCCCGACGGCATACGATAGATCTGGCCGAGTGTGAGTAAGGTAGATCAAGCTTCCCACCAATTGTTGATAAAGCTGCACTGTCAACCAAGGGGGAAGAGCAATCAGAAACCAACTTAATCCCGAAAGAAAAGGAGTAGGTGAGGACTTGCAATCAAACATGTGAAACCGAGAAAGCAAATCAAGAGATTACTTAGGCTACGAGATCATAATTCCCGAGTCAGATTGTGAAATCTGGATCCCAAAAAAGTAATGAAGCAATCCTAAGTCAAACATGGAGAACTTGTTAGCCAAGGAGATCTTCATAGAATCAATGATAGAGGAAGAGCTACTTGTGATCAACAAGTCATCAACATAGAGAACAAGAATAAGCATGGAGTCATCCTATCACAAAATATACACATTTGGGTCAGAGTGACACCGAGTGAACCCTGATGCAAGTAAAAAGGAGTCCATCTTGGCATACCAAGCCCGAGGGGCTTGTTTAAGGCCGTAGAGAGACTTATTTAATTTGCAAACGAGGGATGGATCATGGACATAACCCGGAGGTTGTTCCATATAGATCTCCTCCTCTAGGTCCCCATGAAGGAAGAAACTCTTAACGTCCATCTGGTGGACTTCCCATCTGTTAGCGGCAGTGATGGCAAGGTTCAGTCGAATGGAAGTCATCTTCACAACCAGAGCAAAGGTTTCTGAGTAATCAACCCTAGCTACCTAGGAGAAACCCTTAGCTACAAGTCGTGCTTTATACTTCTCGACTTCTCCATTAGCTCCATACTTTGTTTGATATACCCACCTACACCGAACAATTTTTCTTCCTTTTGGAAGAAGGGTAAGATCCCAAGTGTCATTCTTTATGAGTGAGGAATACTCCTCATCCATGGCAGAATCCCACTCAGGAATCCCAGAAGCTTCCTGGAAAGATGGTGGATCAGAAGCAGAGGCGAAGAAGGAGTGAGGTCTAGTGAAGTCTGAGCGAGTACGTCTCTCATCCAAAGGATCTCCAACTAAATCTCCAAAGACTCTGTAAAGTTTTCCTGGCCCAAAGAGGTCTCGATGGCTCAGGCTCGAGTTGGAAGATTCTTCACTTGAGTGAGAAGGGACATAGTCCTCATCATCACTACTGTCAGAATCAAAAGACTCAGAAGTTTGAGGATCGGGAGGAGCAGGGAGAGGTGGAACTCGCTCAACAACATCATCATCTGAAGAGTCAGAATCTGAATCAGTGGGCAAAAGGACCTCAGTGGAAGTTGAAGTCAAGGATGACTCATCAAACTTCACACTCCTCTCAATATAAAGCTCACGGGTGGTAGGGTTCAACAATCGATATCCCTTCACACCATTAGGATACCCGACAAAGATACAAGGTTTGGATTTTGGATCCAATGCCTTGCGTTTCTTTGGGAATCTGAGCCATACCTTGGATCTCGAAGACTGAAAGTGCTCGACATCAGGCTTGTGTCCAAACCAGGCTTCAAAGGGTGTCATCCCTCTTACTGCCTTGTGTGGGACACGGTTCTGAATATAACAAGCACAATTCACTACTTCAGCCCAATACTGTGGAGGAAGAGATTTTGAGTGAACCATACAAGTAGCCATCTCCTTTAAAGTTTGGTTCTTTCTTTCTGTAACTCCATTTTGGGAAGGGCTGTAAGCAACTATACGCTGCAAAGCAATCCCCTCAGAAGTGTAGAAATCCTCAAACCTGTTGCTCACATACTCACCTCCATTGTCGGTTTGAAGAACCTTGATAGACCGTTCCGCTTGTTTCTCAGCAAGAGCCTTAAAGTTTTGAAAATGCTCAAAAACTTCAGACTTAAGCTTAAGAAAATATACCCAAGTATAACGTGAAAAGTCATCAATGAAGGTTAGTATATATAGAGCTCTAGTAAAATAAGGAGATGGGAAAGGGCCATAAACGTCACTATGAACAAGATCCAAGGGACGAGTAGCTCTCCAGGATTTTCCCTTGTCAAAGCTTTTTTCAGGGTGCTTTCCAAGGGTACAACCCTCACAAAGACCCTTAGAAAACTTAACTCGGGGTAGCCCATTGACCATTTCATTTTGGCTCAATTGTTCAAGGTAACGATAATTTAGATGCCCAAAACGCTCATGCCATAACTTGCTAACCTCATTTGCATGAGTGAGCAAGGCATTGGGTGTCGAATCAGAAGAGAAGTGGGAAAAGGTATACAACCATGAACGGTGATCTGCCTTTCCCTCAGCCACAGTGCAGTCAAAGTTAAGCTCACGAATAATCACCAAGTTAGGACCAAATTCCACTTGCATTCCTTCACCAAGGTGGGTGATTTGGTAAACCGATAGGAGATTGGTAGAGAGATTGGGAACACTCAACACTTGGTTAAATGTTCCACCTTCAATCTCTACCGATCCACTACCGGAAACCGACACATGAGTGTCATCACCCAACGTGATTTGGGACATGCCACATGGTTCAATGCTAGAGAATTCAACCTTTGAAGAAGCCATGTGGTGCGAGGCACCGGAATCGATAATCCAAGTTGATGATGGAGCTGATCTAGCTACGAGGGCCTTACCTTTCTTCTTTTCATTTTTAGTCTCCTTTGCATTAGAAGACTCACCTTTCTGAGCATTTTGTTTAATGATTCAGAACACTTATTTTATTCTTCTCAAGTAAATGAGTTAAGTGATCAATTTGTTTCCAAAAACAATGTTGCTCATCATGGCCAAAATTCTTACAATAGGAGCATTTATACTTTTCCTTCTTCGCTTTAGGCTCAGAAGTCGAAGTATGAGTGATGGGCTTAACTGGGGGTTGGTTGGTCTTGGTTTCTTTCTTAGGTTGGTCCTTAGTTTCTTTCTTCTTTTCATTTTTCTTGCCCTTATTTCCACAAGGGCATGTGACTTAGATTTTAGAGTCCCCATTTGAATGAGTTTGTCTTGTTCTCGAATGAGTTGGGATGAAAAACTATCAAAGGAGGGCATAGTCCAAGTACTACCCAAGGCGGCTTTCGTGGCGTGAAAAGTTGAAATGAAAACAAAGTATTTAGGACCTAACTTAGAAAGAATCAACAAGATCAATTGAGAGTCTTTCTTATCCACTTTACATTCCTTTAGAAGCATTCTAGTGCGGACAAATTTTGAGAAGAAGGCCTGTAGGTTTTCAAAGTCACTAGGATTTAACCCTAGTAGTTCGTTCTCCAACTCATGTGCTCTCATGTCATCTTGCTTCCCAAACATATCATTGAGCATTTTCCATGCTTGATCGGGTGTTGAGGAAGTTTCGATGTGGAAGAGCAAGTCGGGAGAGACAGACATACAGATAAGACCTAAGGCTTCATCACAACGGTTGAACCATTTAGATTTTTCGGGTTCATCAGTAGGTTCGGTCTCTAACCCCATGGTAACTCGGTATAACCCTTTACTTTGCAAAACCAATATAATTTTAGATTTCCATTTAAAGAAATTAAAAGGTGTGAGCACCGGTACTTTAGAGATATCCATAATGAAGAGATAAAACCAAGGAATGCAAAAGGAAGGAGAGAGAAAAGAAACAACCACCCTAGAAAAAAATTACACCCCCAAGTTTGGCACTTTATAATTCAGTGCGTTGATTACAACCAGATGCAATTGTGTTCCAAGAACCAGTTTTTCACTCACCTTACAATTAGTGTAATAATGCGCAATGGTGGAGACAACAATCAAGGTTCGTAGGGCGCAACAGATCGACACTGCAAGCAAGCACAGAAAGAGAGAAGCAAGAGGGGGAAGAAAGAGATTTGTGAGAAATAGTGTCTCACATCGCATGAAAGAATCCCTTTTTCATAAGACTATGGCGGACGCGCTCACAAGTCCACAAAAAAAGGAATAGAACAAAGCTCAAGAAAAAATGAGCTGAATTAAGCAATACAAAGACACCCCCAGAATGTGGCACTTTATAAAATTTTTTACAAAGCTAATGATCCCATCATCTAGAGTGCGAAAAAACATGCAACTTTGACTAAAGAAGTGCTCAAAACCGAGCAATGAGTCAAAAGTTATAGCAAAAACCAATTCCCGCAATTGATGAGAAAAAGCCAATAAGCCTGCAAACGGATTAAAAAGTGCCCTAAACACATGCAAAAGGTGTCATATGTATGCCCGTTGGAAATGGCATGGAATTTGAGATAGGTTTTGTTTGTATTACGAGGGGGGATTAGCCACCTGCCAATCCCGGACCTCACCCTTCATCTTTGGCACTCGATGGAAGGTTAATAAAACAAGCCAAAAAACTTACAATGCCAATAAAATGTAATGTTTTTACCTTATACCTTTTAAAATTAATGAAACAACACGTTTTTTAGAAGAGTGATAAGGTAAAAAGAATGCAAACATGTTTTTTTAAGAAAAGTGAATAAAAAAATGTATTTTTAGAGAGATATTACCTAGCAGCGGACTGAGAAAGCCACGTGGGGATAAAAGGTAGGTAAAAATAGATAACTGAGTGACTGTCCACTGCAAAAAAAAATGCCAGCAGGTAGAGAAAATGCAGGAATAGGCAAAAATAATGCCAACTGAAGGAATATCTCTAGGACAGTGTAAATAAATGCTTGAAAACCCAAAACGCCAATGGTGGAGAGAAAAATGCCTGGAACAAGTTTGAATGCCTGGAACAGAGGAGACAACACAACCAGTTGAAAGAAATGCCCGAACAATCCAAACAAATGCCTAGAACAGAGGAGAAAATGCAGCCAAGCTGAAAGAAACGCCTGAACAGTCCAAACAAATGCCTGGAATAGTGTAAAAATGTCGGGAAGTCACAAAAGGACGTTGAATGTGAATGGGGAATGCGAAAAGCGTGAGGCTCAAAAAACGTGAGAGACCAGGCAAAAATGTGAGTATTTTTGCAAAAAACGTGAGAGACCAGGAAAAAATGTGAGAGGTTTTCAGCAGGCTCGCAAAAATGTTTTGAGACCAGGCAGAGGTAACTTCGAGACAACAAGGAACCACAACGATGAGGAAAAAGCTCGGAATAGTCTGAGTATACACCGGTGAAGAAAAAACAACGATTCCAACCAAGTAATCATAGGTCCACGCCAAAAATGAGCTCTTCTTTTACCCTGCAGGCACTGAATCTAAACACACCCAGAAGAAACACACAAACAACCTAGAAACAACAGCCACAAAGATCTAGAAATATCCAAATACGAACTCAGCTGATAAGAAAACCAACCAAATACCTTAACTTGCAACTGCTGAAACCTCAATACGAGGTGAGCAATAATTCCAAAATGATAATCGAAAAAAAAACTTGCACACGAGGAAATGAGAAGAAACCAGAAGTAATAAACAACTGAGAAACGAAGAGTGCACGTTTACCGAAACCAGCTCTGATACCATGAAAGAGGGATTCACGAGAACCAATGTCGAAAAGTGATGCACCACAACGAAGTTGCACTCCAATGGTAACGTCAAGCCAACACAATATGCAAGATTTGAAACAATGGAAAGAAGATTGCAAGTAAGAAGAATGGGTCTGCTCATACTCATAGATCAAAAAATAGGAAGTACAAATAGGGGTGCTGTGTAACCCCCATGCCTAAACATGGAAAGAACTCAATGATGCCACTAACACATATGACATTGACTAACGCATATGACGCCACTAGAAGAGGAGTTACAATTCCAAATAAGGAATGTAACTCCTATGACACATTGACGCAAATGAAAATGTCATATTCTATGATAGAATCTGACACTTGTCATTTGACTTCCTAAGACCTATGACTCTCACAAGGTGAGATGACTCACCTAGGTGATGTGGACGATGACTGGATAATCACACACACCAATAGTAATAGGTACTACGCCAACATCTATGCTACATGTATGGATCTATAAAATCATGTGATAAAAATAGAAAGGAAAGTGAATATGCATGTGTGTATATAAAGATAATGACATACACGATATTTATCTATCATGTGTAATAAGATGTACATGTAAAAATAAATATAAGAAAGACTAAATGCGAGCAAGATATGCAGTATGTTTTGGATGATATTGAATGGAATGCAATGTGAATGATAGAGCAACATGCCCCCTGAGTGGATGTGTATGTAATATATGAGGTTCATTTATATATTCCCCCTCAACAATCAAGAATTAACCATAAATGAGAGTGTGTCATCGGGAAATGGTTTGAATGTGTGTACTAAAAATATGTGATCATTAAAACACAAAGTGTAGAGAGTGTAAATGGTTGAGTAAATGAGTGAGTTTATTAAGCGTTTGAGTGTGATGAGGTCCATTTGAGATGTAGACCCTCAACATTCAAGTATGGACCTCAAAACTAGAGTGTGTCATAGGGTGGTGTATCATGTTTGTTGTATTGGAGAGATATGTCGATCATGTCTTGTTGTAGACGTGTTATGTGTGTGATGTAGATTGTTGAAATATGTTGTAGATGTGTAGATGATGTAAAACACTTGTGTTGATTTCATAAGAGGGATGTGTTATGTGATGTAGAGGAGGTATGACATAAAAGTGTGGAGTATGTAGGGTGTTGTAAATATTACAAGTGTGTTGAAGGTGGTGCTTGAGTATGCATAAAGAGTGTTTTGTTAGGTGTGTTCTAGAAAGAATGTGGCACAAGCATGTTGATTGTATAGTGAGGAAGATGTGTAAAAAGTATGTGAAGTGTATAGTGTCATGTGTAGTGTAGCGTGTAATGTGTCATGGGTATGTTGAGATATTTTTGAATGTGTAAAGTGATGTGTTGATTGTTAGTAAAAATAAAGTGATGATATGTTGGTTGAATGTGTGATGTTATATAGTGAGAGAGGTGTGTTTCTTGTATATTTTTGTGTAAGATGTTTGTGTTGATTGTATGAGCATGTTGTAAATGTTGTGAATGGTTTGTATGTTTTGTTGGATGTGATCAAATAGTATGTGGTGTGATTGTATTGAGGTGGTATTAATAGATAGGCATGAGAAGAGTGTATTGTAAATATGTCAAGTAAGAATGTGTCACAAGTGTGTTGGTTGTATAGTGAAGAATATGTGTGAGGAATAGGATGGTGTGTAATGCAATGTGTAGTGTGGTGGGTAGCGTGTTGTGTGTGAGATTCATGTATATAGTATGCCCTCAACAATCAAGTGTGAACCAAAACACAGGATTGTGTCATTGAGAAATGATGATACAAGTGTATCAAAGGGTGTGTAATGATGCTTAGAGAGATGAAACATGAAACATGGAGCATATGAGTAGAAATGGTGACCAATTGATGCTAGGAAGGGGGAAGTAAGCATGATGCCCCCAAAGTGTGTCAATGATGGAGATCTATGTAGCAACCCGCGATATACCTTGCCATCATGGGATAACGTTGTTTGTGTAATGATAAGAGAGAGGGCCAACACAATGGTAGGTAGAAGTAACAATAGGACCATGCAATGGTACCGGAGTTTGAAATGTGTCCTTTCCATTAGTAGAAGGAGAAGTTGCTTTGACAAAAATGATTGGTTGTTGAAATGGTGAATTATTGGGTAACATTGTAGTAGAATCAGTAGGAGAAGGTGTTGAACTGATTTTTAGAGGAAGTTGCTTAGGTTGACTTGGTGATAATGTAGATGACTCAAGAGGAGGTGTTGTATTGATTTTGAGAGGTGGTTGCTTAGGTACTCTTGAATTTCCTTAGAAATGATGACATGATGCTCATTAGATGAATCAGATTTAGGAACCCATTGAGATGTAACAAGTGGAGAGGACCATGTAACAAAATGTTGTGCGATGAATGAGATGAAACCTTGATGCTCAAGATGCTTTATTATTCATTGTAAATCATAGAAATCATTGTCATTATGTCCATTGATTCGATGATAATTGCAATATGGAAGACCTTGATATCTTGCAAGCCGATAAGGAGGGTAATAATCAGTAGATGGTAAGCTAATTAATTGATGAGTTATGAGTTTTGGAAGAATATATTATTGCTTAGCATTGATTGCAAACTTGAGAGGTGTGGGGAGTGAAAATATTTGAGGTTCACTAATATGAGCACATGTAAAATACATAGAATGAAGACAAGATGTAGGAGAACAAATATGAGCACATGTAGAAGACATAAAATGAAGATAAGATGTAGAAGGAGAACATATATGAGCTTGAGAAGCATCCTTAAGATGTTGGATTAATAGATATAATTGTGGATTACATAGCTTGGAATTTGTCTTGAAATAAAGAATGAAGAGATTGAATGGATTTGCAAATAGACTGATTAGAATTAAAACCAAGAGAATTAGTAGAAAGACGATAGAATATAGAATTGACTTGAGCGAGAAACATGTTAATAGGAAGATATATAGTATTTAGGGTTTTGTGAAGAGAATATTTACAAGATTGGTGCATTTTAAGAAATTGAAGCAAAGAGACTTGAGATACCTTATGAGCCAAATAAAAGAAAAATAAATATCCAAGAGTATTCGAACATGGGTTCACCAAAATGATTAAGCTAAATATGGATATATATAATGCCTGTAGAATAATTGAATAAATAATTAAGTACAAAAATTTACCCAAGAAAGAAAGTATGAAACCCTAAGTGCAAAGAGAAGGTAAAAATCCTTCACCGATTCACGAGATCCCGAAGTGAACAAATCTAGAAAACTAGAAAATTTGGAACACCGATTTTTGTAACAAAGCTTGATAAAATGAAAAGATTGAGGAATATCTTTGGACGGGGGTGCACTGAAGAGGGATAAGGGTGCATGTGGGAACCCAAGGCCTATTTTTGGGTGCTCGTGTACGTGGAAATACTCATAAAACTCCTCCGATTAGTCATGAGGTATTCGTTGTTCTTCTCTTTTGGTCTCTATGAGGTTGCACTAAGATCACCGAGCTAGTTGAAACCTGTAATGAACTATAGACATTCAAAACCCTCAAATAGACATAAAAATCCTAAAAAAGAAAGATGCATAATAAGGGGTCGATGTCCTCAACTAACTATCACAATGGTGATTCTATGACTAAGTGTTGCACTACATCTTAGACCCAATGTAGTTATGTGTGTGTGTGCGTAATTTTGCCCTAGGTGGCTCTTGTGTGTGTCACACTTGATAGCGAGCAAGTAAGATAGATGTAAAGAAATGTAATAGATGTGTGCATGGAATAGAATGAACTTCTCTCTATGAAGTGTATGCAAAATAAATGGCCCTTATGTCCCTTGTATGGTGCTAGATGGATGCAATGGAGCTCTTAGATGCTTGATGGATGCAACCTTAGGTGGTGATAGTTAATGCTTAGTGTTTGGTCCTTTGTTATAATCACATAACTTTATATTTCTATGATTCTCTTGCTTGAATTTGGTAAATAACCATGAAAAGTTTGAATACAAAAATTATAAGATGCTCAAATGGTTGGAAAGTATCCAAAATATGTGAACAAAGTATATTGAGGTCGGGGGGCACTCAGAAGGGACGAGGGCACTTGACACTGGCATCTGGCGGGCGCCGGTGTCCAGGATGATAAATGCTAGGGTATAAAAAAGATGACTAAGAAAGTAGGGGTGTAAGACCAAAAATGGCAATAGAAAGAAAAGAAAGGTGGCCAAAGACATGGGTTGATTAATAATTTTCTTACTTAGAAATCAAGGCAAGTGCACAAATATGGGGGGCCAAAAAGTGGACACAAATCCATTTTTTGGCCATTTTTCCATAATGTGCTCACGTTATGGCTCAAACACGTTCAAACGTGATGAGAAAATTTAGGGTCGCACTATAATGTGAGTGCGTTATGGTTCAACAAATCCAAGCCATAACGCGAGGACATTATAATGCGTTCATGTTCCTTCTTGTTATGTGGTATATGTGCTTGTGGCATTCTTCTATTTACAAAAATAAATGTTTAAGTATAAGTTTTTCTTTTATTATTATTTATATTTTATTATTTCTTTAAAGAAGTAATAAAATATAAATAATAATAAAAGAAAAACTTATACTTTAAATTTATTTTAGTAAATATAAGATGTCGAGTCACTCTGCACCTTATGGAACTAGTCTCATAGCTCCATCTGACATGGTTTAGAAGATAGTTTTTCATATTCTAATCTGGTTAGTACATAGGTATTTTTAGGATTTCAGCATTCAATCTTCAAGCTTTTAGGGGCCTTTTGGATTGGTTATCGACATTTGTAGGATTTTTAGACGTGTCAAAACTATATATTCACAAGAACCTCTTATTCCTTGAAAGTTCATGGTTTGTCTCAGTAATGATGTTTCCATGTATCCAAGGATCGAAGAATCAAAGTGCTGTGGCAAGATTGGACATTCAGGAATCATCGAGTTTTTGAATAAGAATGTTGTATCTAGAGAAAAATTTTCAAACATGGGAATAATGCATCATGGAAAATAAAATTGAACCTAATAAATCCTCTCAAATTACCAGCTTACATAAGCACTGACATATCAAGCTCTATCCTTTGAATGAAATCTTCATTCCTAAAAGCTTCATAACTAAAATAATTATTCAAAAGAGAGTAAAAATGATCAAATTTTCTTGATATCCTAATATGTCGGACCAAAAATACCATTGGACCTTTTATTCTCAATTTAGGATTTAGGGTTTAGCATTTAGGGCTCATGGTTCAAGGTTTAGGGTTTAGCACTTAAGGCTCGGTGGTTTAAGGTTTAGGGCTTATGATTTAGGTTTTAGTGCTTATGGTTTATGGTTTTGTAGAATAATTTCTACATCTTTCAAGGCTCTCTCATTTCGTTGTATTTTTCACACTGACCTCTTTTTATTTTAGTGTTCTTTTGTTCCTCTTCGGGGATCAATTTTGACTAAGTATGGGACTAAACGCGGAGGGCATCCACATGTCCTATCGGCGCATATTTGAGCCAACACAAAGAACTAGGAACCTTAAAACAACACATGGATTTCATGTGGTAAAAGCACAACGACATAGCACTGAGTGGGCAGGAAATTCCAAAGGAAAGGAAAAGAGCCCGTAAGGCTCCGTGTTGTCCAGTGAAACTCTAAAGGAGAAAACAAAAATCAGTCCCAAATTATCATGTAGACTCCACATGTCACTCAAGGAAGCTATCACCATCCAAAGAGCCAACCAAAGAAGAAAAAGGACTCATTTTGGTGGATTGAATGCAACCCTATCTTGAGTCCCAAAAGCAAGCAGTTGAGATTCACATCATGGGTCAAAGATCATAGAGGTAGAGAACTAAATGCGATAGAAGTGGAAATCATGATGGAAGACACATTGGTGATCGAGTCACATGATCTATAAAAGAGGGTCTTGGTGCCAATATAAGATATAGAAAAAGGAAGCAGAAAACCCCCATGAAGATTTTAGGGTCCATTTAGTTTGTGTTCATCAGCCTTAGCAAGGCTCTGTTGTAAATAAATATTGTAGTATGTGCCATTCTTGGCCTTATGTACTATTTTCTCTATAAATAAAGAGTTCTTATTTTGTGCACAAAGAAGTTCATAATACTCTGGGTCTTGATTCTCTTATGTATGCTTTTATTCATTTTGATGAATGTTTAAGTTTCTATCGTGTTATACACCCTTAGATCTTTACATAAATCTGTTCATTTACAAATGGTTATGTTTTAGTTCTTTCTAGCCTTTGATAGTATGAAATATCTAAGGGGTTAATCATGCTCAATGCTCCTTAACTAGTCTATTAGTCATTTCGGTTTCTATCTCTATGCTTTTAGTAAAGTTCCAATGCATCGCCTTAGGATTTTCATTCGTTTTCTCTCTAACCCTCACCTCAACACAAGCAGAGAAGAGCTAACTTCTATAAAACCTAAAGGTTATCTTAGGGGCCAAGTCCCACATCTCTAAGATTTCCCATGAATTTGATGGTTCATCTACAAAGATAATCATCAACAGTTTTCCTGGCATGCCCGGTGGGACAAACATTAAAATCTTAAACTTCAAATATTGCTAAGTTTGGTGTGTGACATAACAATTCTTAGCCTTTGGAGGCTCTATAGTAACACATCTAGTGACTCTAATCTCAACAAGTATCGACGGGTTAATCCTCTCTAGTTCACGAGAAGGATTCAAACAAGGTCGAGAGCCAGAGAAGAAGGTGCATTTGAATATCTGCAGTTGTCCCTAGGAAGAAATAGAAGAGGTAGATAGATTCAAAGATCTCTATCTCCTCCAAACCTGGACTCTTTCAACACCTCCACCTAGAAGGCCCTTCTTACAATCCACTAGAGTTCTCAGGCCTATCATAATGTCTCATCAACCACCTCCTCCTATAAGATAGTTCATCTCATGGAATCAAGGAAGTCCGCTCATCTTACTATTACATCCGGCGATATGGAATCCCATCCTAACAAATGCGATGAAGGCACTACCTAAATTCAGCGGTGAAGACTTTAAGACCCCAGAGGAACATCTTCAAGATGTTGCAGAGATATACACAGTACATTATATCATAGAGAAAGATGTTTCCTTAAGGTTATTGGCTACCTCATTCAAGGGGAAATCCCTCGATTAAATATTGATCCTTGACTCCTAACTCCATTGGTACTTGGGATTAGTTGGGAGATGTTTTCGTTAGAATATTCAATGAAAAGGGAGATAGGTCTTCGCTCTTATAGAAACTTATCAACATTAAGAAAGCTCTACAAGAGCCTATGAATGAATTTAACACCAGATTCCATAAGACATGGCAAAGGATTCTAGTTCTAGCTAGGATGCCAATAGGTATGGTTATTATCTTTTACTTAAAATCTCTAAACTCAGATATCTTTGTCATGATTCAGTCATTGGGAGGATATTCTTTGCCACATGCATATGATATTGTGGTCTAGGCTGAGAACAATTTGATAGATGTTGGTAAACTCCCCCAAAGGTCCCTTTTCTAGTATATCCAGAGATAGCCCCCTTCCTTAGGTATAGGCCTCAAGCTCCACTCAAACTCCTGCATCAATATATAGCTACCCATCCCCTCAAGGAGCCACCGCCTCTATGGAAACAACATCATCATCATCATCTTCTATAGAGATGGAGGAAGTAAAAATATTCTTAGGAGTTTCTCTAATGAGATAGTTAACCTTAAGAGGAATCAAGGTGTGTACCCTAGACAAAATTATCAAAGCTACCAAGGGAATAAGCCCACTTATCCTCTACAATATCAAAATGCCCAAAACCACCACCAATACAGCCATCTAACCAAATTGTCCTAGTCTCGACACCACTCCAGACTCTCCCACCCAATAAGGGAGAGAAATGATTCTAGGATAGAACAATTTGGCGGAAGATCCCAATGCTTGGTGTTTTCCTTGCAATACCCCTCATATGCCAAGATATTTCCCTCAAGGGAATCTATAGAAAAAGGTAGTAAAAAAAGGTGATGGAAGGCTATGAGGTCCAAGATGGTGGACCCTACTAGTCCCTGGTAATTCAAAACACGGCCTTGGTTGCACAAATGCAAGGGATGTCCTTAGAAAAAGAAGCATAAATCATGCCTAAACATGCATTGTTCTCTTGGGTCAAAGGAGAAGAGTTTGTGTTTACAAATGAAGTATCTACTTCTAACCCAATGCAATTAGATTACAACACTCACTCCAAGAGGTAGATGATAGAAGCCATGATCCTTGCTCCTATAGTAAAGAATGAGGCAAGGAAAGAGACCCCGACATTTTTGCTCCCTTACCCATAATGAGACAAGAAACTACGGTGGTTTCTCAAAGTCAAGGTCCCTTTCATCCAGCAGTTGAAAGACTAAAATATCAAAAAAATTCCAAGGCAAAACTACTTGGGCCAATGAATGTAGTTGAGCAACTCAAAAGAGTGCTAACTAATGTATCCTTATGGGATATCTTGGGTATTCAAAGAAAAAAGAATTGCTATAAGAAGCGCTAAAATCCAATAGCGGTTTGAATGCAACCAGAAAGGGAAAAGCAACTCAAAGTGACTCAAGTTCAAATAGAGTTAGTACTAATAAACCAAAAGGGTGAAGTAAGTAAGCCAAGACCTCAACCCTTTTTATGACTCTTATAATTGGTAAGAAATTACTTGCATAACTCCATGATTGACTCTGGCACAAACACTACAGTTATGCCTAAAGCAATAATGGATGTTCGGGAATCAAATATGAACCCCTAAGAAAAGGAGTCATGCAGCTAGATGGGAAATCAGTCAAAACCATTGGGGTTATTATAGATTTCTCCAATTATAACTATATTCCTGCCTTAACATAACTATTCCGCAGGATATAGTCGTAATTGATGTTCCACCGGTCTTCGGGTTGTGTCTATCTCACGAATTCACAACAAAAATTGGAGGCTATATGTCCCTTGATTGGTCTCATCTTATTCTATGAACTAAGTATGGATAAAAATGAATATTCTATCAAAGCCCCTCATAAAATAGCATATAACGGATCAAGTAGCCTCGGGTTTTAAGCCTCACACACCATGATCACCTGAGACGAGGAGCCATATATGGATGAAGCCAACCATTAAAGCGGAAACTATTTGGTTGACCTATCACCAGGTGACCCCTTCAGAAATTTTGATTCCACTAGGTTGGGCACTTATGTAATTTTTGATGAGAACCCCAACATTCCAAAGATCATGAAGGAGGATAGTAAAAGTGAAAATAATCCCACAAAGGATTCACAAATATGGACTCTACGCACTTCGACGGTGCTAGAAGCAGAAATGGCTTAGGAGCCAGAATATTCTTGTCTTCACCAAGTGGGAGGAAGATACTCTAGGAATTCTATTTCCAATTCACTTGCACTAGTAATGAAGTAGAGTATGAATCTTTAGTTCACATCTGACATTGGCATGAAAAGAAGGCATTCAACAACTAAGAGTCTTTGGAGACTCTGAGTTAGTGGTGACTCAAGTTAAAAACACTGCTGCGCAAAGAAAGAACCCAAGAATGAGGTCCTACTGACACAGGGTATGGGATCTTATTGAATATTTTGAGGCCTTTGACATCAAGGTTATCCCTCGGGACCAGAACATAGAAGAAGGACAGGATGGCCCAGATCGGATCACAATTCAACCCTACCAAGGAGTTGTTAGCAAAAAAGGACACAATAAAGATGATTATTCACCCATCTATACCTGATAATGTGGATCATTGGAAAGTCTTCGAAAGTAACCAAAAACTATTATTCTTCCTACAACAATCTAAAGAGTTTGTAGACCAACTCCAACCAAAAATTGAAGAAGCATATGGAGATCAAGTTATCTAGCTCATAATGAATAAAATTCCAAAAGGACTCGATAACGTTGGAAAATCTCTCGTGAACTCCAATGATGATAATACGAGATAGGAGAAAGTTTGCAACATTCAAAGAAGACTATGCTGAGATAGAAGTAGCTCATGGAAAGAAGTTAAAGGTAGGGAAATTAGTCACCCAACAAGAAAGAGAAAGACTTGTGGCTTTATGCCATAAATATGATAAGGTGGTGGCCTGGACTTATGATGACCTACATGGCTATAATAAGGACATCATTCAACATACCATTGATCTGGAAGAAGGGATGAAACCTATGTGTCAAAATCAAAGGCCCATGAACCTAAAGATAGAGTCTCTCATGGTTGAGGAACTCAAGAAGCTCTTAGAAGATAAAATAATCTTTCCAATTAAGCATTCCACGTGGGTGTCCAATTTGGTGCCTGTAAGGAAAAAGAATGGTGAAATTAGAATCTGTGTGGATTTCAGAGATTTCTCATGGTTGAGGAACTCAGGAAGCTCTTAGAAGCTAAAATAATCTTTCCAATCAAGCATTCCATGTGGGTGTCCAATTTGGTGCTCGTAAGGAAGAAGAATGGAAAAATCAAAATCAGGTGGATTTCAGAGATCTGAATAAGGTGTCTCTTAAGGACCACTACCCCTTTCCTTCCATGGAACAAATACTACAAAAATTAGCAAGGTGGTCGGAAAATTTTTATCTATTGGATGGTTTTTGAGTTACAATCAAATATGGCTCGCAAAGGAAGATCAACATAAAACCACCTTCACAACAAAGTGGGAACTTTCACATATGCAAAGATGTCATTTGGACTCACCAATGCTAGGTCAACCTTTCAGAGAGCCATGGATGTTGCATTTGGAGAGCTAATCAACAAGGTAATCCTGATATACTTGGATGATCTCACAATGTTCACCAAGAGGGGATAAGATCATTTTGACACACTAGAGGTTGTATTCAAGAAGTGTTAAGAATTTGGAATCTCTCTGAATCCAAAGAAGTGTGTTTTGGAGTACCACAAGATAAAATCTGGGACACATTGTCTCAAAAGATGGAATCTCAATCAACCCAGAGAGAATTAGAGATATTTTGGAGCTATCTCTACCTGTCAATAAGAAGGCAGTACAATCTTTCTTAGGAAAGATCAAATTTGTTAGCAGGTTCATTTCAAACTTTGTTGGAATGATCCGCCCAATCAAACTAATGATGAAAAAGGATATGAATTTCAAATGGACCACCAAAGGCAGATAAGCCTTTGAGGCAATCAAAAGAGCCATTACATCCACTCTAGTGTTACACAATCCATATTTTTCCAAAGATTTCATCATGTATGTATATGGAAGTGAACATAGTGTGATGTATATGCCGACACAAAGGTAAGAGTCATAAGGAGAGGAACATCCAGTATCCTTATTTTTCAAGACTCTCCATGACTATGAAATAAGGTACAATTTCATGGAGAAACATGCCTACACCATTATCAAAGGGTGAAGAAATTCAGACATCTTGTAACCAATAGTAAGATCACGATCTTGGTGGCACATTCCAGTGTTAAGGAATACATCACTGAAGGAGAGATAAATGATAAAAGGGCTAACTGGATCACCAAGATCTTAGAGTATGATGTTGAAATAAATCCCATGAAATTGGTAAGGGGAAATAGTCTATGTCAGTATCTCACCTAGGATCTAATGACACCGATCAATGATGAATCTGAGATGGTGCTCCATATCCAAGAAAATGAATCCAGAAGTTGGGTATCCGATAGAATGCATTTCATGAAAATAGGTGAGTATCTGAGTCATCTTCCTCTCAAAAAGAGAAATTATTATCAAAAACAGGATATGAGTTTTTCATAATTGACAATATCCTTTTCAAAATAAACTTCGATGGGATCTTGCTCAGATGCCTGGAAGATGAAGAGACCAAAAGGGTCTTACATGAATTACACCATGGTAGCTTGGGAGGCCACTTCTCGGCTAAGACTACTGCCATAAAGATTCTGCAAGCTAGATAATTTTGGCCTATTTTGTTCATGGATTGCCATGCGATGGTGAGCAAGTGCAAAATTTTCCAATTCTACACAGGCTTCAGGAGAAATGTTGCATTGCCTCTTAATCTGATTCCCTTTGAAGAACCATTCACACAATGGGGCTTAGATTTCATAGGAATGGTGAACCCAGTTTCAAGCGTGGGTCATAAATGGATTCTCATAGCCACCGATTATTTCACCCGGTGGACAAAGGTGGTTTCATTGAAAGAATCTATTGAGAATATGATCCTGGAACTACTCCGTGACATCACTAGTCGCTTACCCCGATCCATAGGATCCTCATTGAGAAACACTAATCTAAAATCTTCTCAAAATAATTTATGGTGAGTTTCACTAAGTGGAGAAAAATTAGAGATTTCCGGTGATATCTCTTTGCAGAAATCAGAGCACGTATGCAAAAGTTATGGCTCGTTGAAATTTTTAGGCAACTGGAAAATTTCAAGACTGCACATTGGTTGAATGCATGCGTGCTCTCCAAGTGGACCAATGAAAATGTGACATGTGCATAATTCGAATGAAGGGTAAAATTTTGTTTTGGACGGTCTTGGACATTCGATAACAAATAGGTGGGCCCCACTTTTTACTCATTGGGGACCTCACCAAGTTCGACACACTTGATTATGGAGGGGTGTCTTGGCCTCCTTCGTATTACCATTATAGAGGCTTTTTTATATATTTATTCCATTCTATGATTTGGGATATATGTGGAATATTGTATTTAATGTAATTATAATGGGCTTGTGGATAGCCCAACTCGGCCAACCGAGTTGGCCTATCCACCGAGCTAACCCCTTATCTCTCCACATTGGCCACCAAATTATTTTATCTCCACCACATGCTATTGAAAATACCACACCATTTACATCTTATCTATCCAACGTATTAATCTCCAAACATTTCAACCCTTATCCCTCCACGTGGAAATATATTCAATGCAAAGCTTAAACGTCTATCCAAACAGCTCCCGTTATTAAACAATGCACCAAATATAGGCATTTGCAAATGAAGCACCCATTGACATGGCATTTAAAATGGCTCAATAGCCAATGCTTTTAACCACCACCCTCCTTTTTGAATGGTTTGCTCACCCACTATGCAAAGAATGTGGGATAGATCCCATGGGAGGTGGCGTAGAAAGGTAGGATAGGGGATTCGAACCCCTATCCTCTTTGTTAAAAATTAAATGTTTGACCGCTATGTCAATGCCTTTGTAAAAATATAAAAGGGTGTTCTGGTATTTAAAATACATTCGAGACTGTGTAAAATATTGTAATGCTCATAACTTGAGCTAGAGAGAAATTTGGAGATGAAGTAAAAAGTAACCTATGTTATTTTTGGTGAGGAAGACTATGAGAAGGTCATAATTTTGTAGAAATATTTGTAAAGGTTTATTTTCAAGATTTGAATAGATCGGTCCCATTCAACTGGACCCGAGACATAGGCCACAAGTGCCGAAACTCCGTTATCACATCATGTGTCAATATCTTTGGTGAAATTCTCTGTTATTTCTCTATTTTTGCATAATACTTGTAGTTTTAATTATTTATTAAAATTACAAAAAGATCGTAATATCGAAAATTTCATTAAAAATCGTTAAAAGAAATTTTTTTGAGTTGGATTGTGCAATTTTGCTTTGGGTTTTTAGATCACTAGTATCGAGATCTGGTTTTGACTGGTTTTTGGATCAGATTAACGGGTTTTTGGATTGCAATTTGTTGTTGTGTGTTGGATGTTAACAAGGTCCCATTCTAAGAAGGGTGAAGGAGAGCTAGTAGAAGGGGATCCTAAAATTGGTACAAGATGATCTCAAGTCCTACAATGGCGGATCGAGAGGAAGAAGAATTTTGTCAATCATTCCTACAAATGAAGGAAATGTTGGAAGAAATGTACAAGATAAACAAAGAGAAAAGGGAACTAGAGGAGGTAAAAAGAAGAAAGCTCTAGTTTGATATTCCTAAAGGTGAACCTTTAAAATCTGATTTTCCTTCATTAAAGTTAGATATCAAGTTTGAATTTCCAATGTATCTGAGAGAGCTAAATGCAGAGAAGTTGGATAACTAGATCAAGCAGATAGAGGTATATTGCAGGGTTCAGAAAATTGTGGATGATGAAGCAAAGATTCATTTGGAAACTCTTCGGATGGGTGGCACAACACTCATTTGGTGGGAGAGTAAGCTTCAAGAAGTAGAGGAAACCAAAGGTAATGAAATCACTTCTTGGTCTGATTTTGTTTCAAATCTTAGACAACAATTTTATCCTCTTGGTTACAAGAAACAAGCTATGATGGATTGGAAAACATTAAGACAAACTAAGGGACAAAGTGTTCAAGAATACACACAAGAATTTAGGAAAAGGGCTCTAATTCTTGGAATTTCCCTAAACACACAAGAAACACTACTTAAATATATAGGTGGATTACATAGTTACCTAAGGCATATGATTCTTGTTTTAGGTGCCACTAATCTTGATGTAGTGTGTGTTCAAGAAACCCATTTGGAAGCATGAGGAAAATGACTAAGGAGTCCTCTTCCTCTTCTTTAAACAAAAGAACAAGCAATCCGAAGGCAAAGAAAAGGTTCGAAAGAACAAGGAAAAGGAAAGGGTAAGCAAAAAAAAAATTTTGTCATTAAAAAGGAAGATGAAAAACCATTTTGTAATCATTGTAAAAAGAACCATGATGAGTCTAGGTGTTGGAAATTACATCTAGAAACTAAGCCTAAATGGATGGTTAAAAAGGAAAAGAGAAGAAAATGAATATTGTGGTTCATGATCTTGGGTCTGATTCAGGTGATGAAACCAAGATCACGGCCATGAGTTTTCAAGGAAATCATTCTCTCTCTTCTTCCAACACTAGTACTTCAAATGTTACATCTTCTAATCAAAAATCTATGCATGATGATAAGAAATGGAATGAGCTTTTCCACCTTAGAGTCATTTCAAAACATACAAAAATTGATACTCTTTTTGATAGTGGATCTCAAGCTAATCTGATTTCAGAGGAGGTTGTTAAGAAATTGGGACTCAAAACTAATCCACATCCTAAGCCTTATCCGTTGGGTTGGGTCTGTGATGATGCAAAGTTGCAGGTAACTAGAACTTGTAGATTCTGATTTTCCATTACAAACAAGTTTATAGATGAGGTTGATTTGGATGTTGTTCCTTTGGATATTTTTGGAGTAGTTTTGGGAGTCCTTATTTGTATGATCGTAAAGCAATCTTCTATAGGGAAGAAAATAAATACTTGCTTGTAAAATATGGAATTGAGTATATTGTTTGTGCTCATCACGTGAAAAAACAAATCTTTCATTAGTTATTGTAAGATAGATGAAAAGACTTGTTAATTCAAGCAAGAATTTTGTACTCATGGTGATCAAAGCTAAAGAGAAAGATCATGAAAAGGGATTTTGAAGATTGTGATCCAAAACATCGTAATGAATTGGTAAAAATTGTTTCTAACTATGATGATGTTTTTCAAGATCCACAGGTCTACCTCCCAAAAGAGGGGTTCAACATGAGATACAGTTGTTACAGGATGCACCTCTTCCCAACATTGGTATGTATAGATTGTCCGTGGTTGAAAATGAGGAAATCAAAAAAAGGTGATGGAACTTTTGGCCAAAGGTATTATTCATCCAAGTACATCTCCATGTGGTTCGCCAATTATTTTGGTGCCTAAGAAAGATGGCACATGGTGAATGTGTGTAGATTTTCATGCTTTAAATAAGATCACGTGTGAAAATCATTACCCTCTTCCTAGAATAGATGATTTACTGGATCAATTAAGGAATGCAATTTACTTCACTAAGTTAGATTTAAGAAGTGGTTATCACCAAGTAAGAATTGATGAAGGTGATGTATGGAAAATTGCTTTTAAAACAAAACAAGGATTATTTGAATGGTTAGTGATGCCTTTTGGATTGTGTAATGCACCGCAACATTCATGAGAGTTATGAATGATATTTTTGACCATTCATTGATGATTTCATTATTGTCTACTTAGATGACATTCTTATTTTTAGTAAGTCTTGGGATGATCATGTTATTCACATCCAAAAAGTCTTAGATGCATTAAGAGGAGAAAATTATTTTTGAAGATGTCAAAATGTGAATTTGGAAAAACATCTTTAATTTACTTGGGTTATGTTGTGGGAAATGGTGAATTGAAAATAGATCCTACAAAAGTAGAGGTTATAATAAAGTGGCCTAGACCCAATAATGTGACAGAAGTTAGGAGTTTTCTTGGTGCAGTACAATATTGGAGAAAATTTATTTCTAACTTCTCATTTATTGCATCTCCTTTGCATGCTTTGACAAGTATAAAATAGGTCTTTCAGTGGGGAGGAAAACAACAAAAGGCTTTTGATACACTGAAAGAGAGAATTAGTACCACTCGGTCTTGGCACTTCCAGATTTGTAGCATTCATTTGAGATAGAGACAGATGCTAGTGATTACACAATGGGGAAGTTTTGATGCAAAACAAATGACCAAGTGTGTTACCATTCAGAAACCTTCACGAGTGCGGTAAGAAATTATCCAACTTATGATAAAGAGTTGTATGCTTTGGTGCAGAGTGTAAAGAAATGGAAGCATTACTTGATGGGAAAGGAAACAATTATACATACCGATCATCAGCCCCTCCAGTATTTACAAACACAAACAAAGTTACAATAGTCTAGACATTTCCGTTGGATGGGATTCTTACAGCAGTTTCATCTTGTGATCAGGTATAAAAAGGTATACAAAACAAGGTCGTTGACATGTTATCTAGACCTCTAGTTTATAGTTGCATCTATTCTTTTACAACATAGTTCTTTGGCTCATAATAGTTATAAAGAACAATATGCTTATGATGTTGATTTTAAAGAAGTGTATGAGGACTTAATGAGTGGGAAACAAGTAGGAGAAAAGGATTATCATGTGTATGATGGAATTTTATATCATTTTGGTAAACTTTGTATTCTAGAAAATGAGCATGTACATATGATTAGGGAAGCTCATACTTCTCTTATTTCTGGTCATTTTGGTGTTGGTAAAATAATTGCACATTTACAGATGTATTGTTATTGGCCTAGAATGCATGAACATGTAACCAGGTATATAAAAGGATGTGTTCTTTGTGCCACGAGCAAGCCTAGTAATAGGAAATTAGGACTTTACACTCCTCTTCCTGTCCCTACACGGCCATGGGAAAGTATTTCCATGGATTTTGTAGGAGGCTTTGCCCATGTCACAAAAGAAACACAACTATTTATATGTGGTTGTGGATAGATTTAGCAAAATGTGTGTGTTGATTCCGTGTACTAAACAAATAACTAGTGAAGGGACTGCACATTTATTCTTTAGTTTGTATGGGTTCATTTTGGATTTCCTACTTCAATTATTTCAGATCGGGATTCTAGATTTCTTGGGAATTTTGGTCAAATTTGTGGGGTTTAATGGACACTAAATTGAAGAAAAGCATTGCTTTCCATCCACAAACCGATGGTCAAACAGAGGTTGTGAACCGCATAGTGGTACATTTTTTAGGGGCTATTATGGAAAACATCCTAAATTGTGGGATGAACATTTATATTATGTGAAACATGCTTATAACCGTGCCTTACATTCTTCTACTTTGAAGTCTCCATTTGAGACTTGTTATGGTTATCTTCCTAAATCTCTGTTAGATTTCTCTTTTGGGCATGATATTATTGTTAATGGTTTAAGTGATTCTGACAAAGCTAAAATATTTGTGTAGAGAATACAATAGGTTCATCAAGTATGTCCGAGAACAGTTGGAGAAAAGTCAAGCTAAGTATAAAGCAAGGCATGATAAACACAAGGAATGATCACAAGTTTCAGGTTGGTGATTCAGTTTGGCTTCACATCAACAAGGAAAGGTTGACAGGTGAAGGTAAAAAGTTGAAACCTATTTGGTATGGTCCATTCGAATAGTGGAGAAAATTGGCAACAATGCTTTCCGGTTGGATTTACCTCCATATATGCAAATTTATTCAGTTGTAAATGTTGAAAACTTGAAATTGTATGAACCACCTATGATTATGGATGATAATGCTAATGTAGTACCTTCTGTTGATGATTTTGCACTTGAGTATCTCGATGAGTTGCAGGATGATATCATTCTTGATAAGAGGGTTATAACTTGCGAAGAGGTGATATTGAATATCTTCATGTTGGGTTCAAAGGCATGCATCCAAACAAGGAAAAATGGATGGAAACCGAAAGGTGAGGGAGAAGTACCCTCACCTATTTACCAATTAAGTTGAATTTTGGGGTCCAAAAGTTTCTCGAGGGGAGGATTGATCCAGAGATCCTTTAAGAAATGTCGATCTAAAATATTCTAGAATAAGTTACTGATTAGTTTTACTAGGCATGGAGAAAAATTAGAGCTTTCCGTGATATCTTGTTTGCAAAAATCACAGAACAGTATGTAAAATTTATGGCTCACTGAAATTTTCTGACAACTGGCAAATTTCAGGACTGCACATTGGTTGAACACAAGAGGGATCACCAAGTGGACCAACAAAAATGTGACATGTGTATAATTCGAACGAAGGGTAAAATTTTTTTTTGGATGCTAGTCTTTGACACTCCGTAATGGACATGTAGGCCCCACTTTTTACTAGCTGGGGGCCCTCAACCAGGTTCGACATACTCGATTATGGAGGGGTGTCTTGGCCTCCTTTTTTTGTATTACCATTTTAGAGGCTTTTGTATATATTTATTCCATTCTTAGATTTTGGATACATGTGGGATATTGTATTCAATGTAATTATAAGGGGCTCGGTGAATAGCCCAACTCGGCCAACCAAGTTGGCCTATCCACCGAGCCAACCCCTTATCTCTCCACATTATTTGCCAAACTTATTTTATCTCCACCACATGCTATTGAAACTTCCACACCATTTAAACTTCATCTCTCTAATGCATTAATCTCCAAACATTTCAACTCTTATCCCTCCACGCGTAAATATATTCAATGCAAATCTTAAATACCTATCCAAATAGCTCCCATTATTAAACAATGCACCAAATATAGGGTTTGCAAACCAAGTGCCCATTGACATGACATTTAAAATGGCTAATTAGCCAATGCTTTTAACCACTACCCTCCTTTTTGAATGGTTTACTCACCCACTATGCAAAGAATGTAGGATAGATCCCATGGGAGATGACATAGGAAGTTGGGATAGGGGATTTGAACCCTATTCTCTTTGGTAAAACTTAAATGCTTTGACCATACGCCAATGCCTTTGCAAACAATATAAAAGGGGCATTCTGGTATTTAAAATACATTCAAGACTACGTAAAATATTGTAATGCTCATAACTTGAGCTAGAGAGGGAATTTGGAGATGAAGTCAAAATCAACCTACATTATTTTTGGAAAAGAAGACTATGAGAAGGTCAAAATTTTGTATAAATATTTGTAAAGGTTTATTTTCAAGATTTGAATAGATCGGTCCCATTCAAATGGACCTAGAGACATAGGCCACAAGTGCCAAACTTCGTTATCACGTCGTGTGTCAATATGTTGGTGAAATTCTTTGTTATTTCTCTATTTTTACACAATACTTGTAGGTTTTAATTATTTATTAAAATTACAAGGTATCTAAATTTTCTATGAGGCATGGGATTTATCTAAAAACATCTTCCAACTATTACCCGTAGGGTAATGGTCTAGCAGAGTCTACCAACAAGAATCTGATAAGACTTATAAAAATAATGGGGATGAGCATAAAATATCATGACATGAACATGTCAAGATAACCTTATGGGCTGACTAGATCACACCAAAATAGATCCTAAAGACTTCACCATATGAATTAGTCTATGGTAAAAGCACGGTGATTCCTATCACGGTGGAACTCCCAACATTGCAATTGTTAAAGAAAATTGAAATAGAAGAGCATGGAGTGATGCAGGTGAGACTCATAGAATTGACTGAGCTTCAAGAGAAGTGAGAGTCATCCCATGAATCTATGATCACCCAAAATATATCATCAAGATTTGATTCAACGAGAAAACTTCAAAACCTAATCTTCAAAGTTGGAATCTTAGTTTTGAAGAGGTACGCGAGAGCCACCAAACTTGAAAACCATGGGAAGTTTGACCCTCTCTAGATTGGGCCATTCAAGATCGTTGCATGCAAACAGCACAACACCTTCAAACTCGAGATGATGGAAGGTAAGCCCTTGGAGATTTCGGTAAATAGGATCCATCTCAAACCTTTCCATTGAGTCTTTTGAATTTTGTAAATATGTATCATATGTATAGTCCCTTTCTTTTGTCTTTTGCTTGTTTCACGGTGTTGCCCCTTCCAATAAAGTGTCTTTGGACATGTGTCTCCTATGGAGACTCCCGTTTCCTCTTTTTAAAATTCTCTTGGGAAGTGTACCTTCCTATGTTCCCCAAAGTAAATGATCCAACGTCTTTTTGGGAATACTTATTAAAAAGGATTGGAGAATTAATGAAAAATCTCTTGAGAAGTGTGAAATTTGGCACCAAGGGTCATTCAACCAAAGTGTCATTGTAGGACGTGACCCATTGTGTGTGCGAGCCTTTACTTCACAAAAATCAAGGAGGCCATTTAAGGCAGGTTTTGGAGTCACCATATTTTCATTCCGAATGCTAAGAGTCTCTCACCTTGAATGCTCGAGTCACCATTGCAAAGAACTAAAGTTTTCTCTAGCTTTTGAATAGTCATGGAAACTTCCAACTTGATCCCTTAACCTAAATATTATGTAGAATGCCCCACACCACCATGCGCTGACGACTTAAAGTTGATTTATCCTAAAAAATCATGCATTGTAGGATGCTTCCTTGGTCACTGACTATGTGGATGATGTCTGTGACCTCATCTTAACCAAAAAACTTAAGGGCCTAAGAGATGTTGCTCATGTCATATTCTACAGTATGGGGGATGATGAGTCCTTCAACTCTCGAATTTGGACCACAAAACTTGCCTAGTACATGGTGGATTTTGTGCACCCATATATGGAAGTTGTGCAAGATGTGCGCACATAGTTTCAAAATAAATACCAGTACCATCAATGGAAAATACATGCAGTGAAGATATCACCATGAGCCATCAGGGAGATGCTAGTCCTACCACATGACCCAAATGAAAACTTTTATGGTATGGCCAAACTCCAAGAAGTTTGGTCCTCATGCTAGCACAAAGCCTCTTTCCTTAGGAAATACAAGAGGATTCAAGAAGTTCTGACTTACCAGGATTTCCAATCCCATTGAAAGTGTTCATGCAATATTCTTAGGATGCCTGCTCCATGTTGACCTTTATTTTTGGTCAAGACTCAAACAAAAGTGTCCACAACTAGAAAATGGGAGCCCTTTTTAGGATGAGGGTGGTGAAAAAAGACCAAACATATCAGTTTGAATTCTCTGAGGTCATAATGGAGGGTATTTTCCATCAGCTGGCCTATTTCTCTATAAACTCCACATTCAGGTACTCCTCTTATTTGTTCCATCTCATTCTTTACCAGAAGAAGTCATACTTTAACTAGTATATACCCATGTCACTTTGGGATATGGAGGTTCACCCTCACAATATCATACCAGTATCCGCATGGACCCATGTGTTGTCCCATTCCTCGGATGCCTATGAGTTCACAAAATGATTTATTGCACCCCTTCTTCCTAAGCTTGATCAAGAAGGAGTCAATAACAAAATGAGTGATTCAATTCGAGCCATCCTTGAGGACCCCTACATCCCTACAATTACTTTTTTGGGGAAGCATTAGATGATATAGGTGCATGGATTTTGGGAGGAATCCTTCATGCTCCCTAGAGTCCTCATGACACAGGTGGTGGGCTTGGAGGTGGCCAGCAATTGGCGATCCTGGACGAAGAATACACATTTTCTTATAAGAAGAAAACATTGTTCGAACTCCCCTGGCATAGAGGTGGTATCATTGTTATCAAGTGCAAGGTAGCACATGTACTCACACAGAAGCTAGATCACTATGGCTTTGCCTTGATTAAGGATAGATGGAGGTATGACCCAGATGGAAAGATGGCCAACACCTTGTCTAGAAACAAAGTCTCAGACTCATGAAAGCATGAGCCGAGAAAATTCTTTGAAGCCAAGAGATCTCCTAAAACGGAGACTCCTAATATTTTTGTTGAATTGAAAGATATCCCGACCCCAAAATGGGAGTCTTTTCATCCATTCCAGCATAGATACGACCCCTCTCAAACTATGCATAAGAGTTTGAAACTCTACGAGGTAAAGATTAGAGTATGGAAAAATTGAGGCCTATTGGAAATATAGCTAGAAAATCGGGTAGACGACCCTAAATTTTGAGGAGGTTCCTACTGATGAAAAGTGGGAAGAATTTTGGGATGCTAAGCATGGGTCCAACATGGATAGTGGGGAGGAAGTATTCATTACCAAGGAATAATTCATGCAACATAAGGCGGGAACCCTTGACCCCTCACAATAATAAACACAACCACGACTCTCACTCTCAACTTCTTAACATGATCCCTCCGACCACATGTCCATGCCCATTATTTAGACAACGCTAGACCCTCAAGAGTTGGAAAAAGAAGATCATTTAGTGATGGACCCAACCTAGGCCCTCTCTCTACACATCCATTGGTCTCACCCTCGCAACTATCTATAAGAGATCCAACCCCTCGAGCCTATCGAAGAAGAAGATGAAGTCATCTGTGGTCCCTTCTTCATCTTCCCCCGCATCTCCTCACGTTCCTCCATTTTATTCACCTCCTCCCATTCATCCACTTCCTTCTCCTCCATATTTCATTTCCTTAGTAGGGGGTTTTCTATGCTGGTCACACTGACTCATGCCCTTCCACCCCCAAGTTCCTGTATTCTTCCTTCGTCATCCGCCACCATTCCTTCTTTTTAACCTAAGATCTTACACCCCCTTCTTGGCCCTAAAGTGACCTCCCAACCATTGTAACCCACTATTATCAATACTTCCTGTCACCATGATTCCCATTTGTGGGTGGGATTGTTCCTTCCCCAGACTTTGTAAATCAAGTTGATTCAACTAGGTGACTTGTGGTAAAAGGAATTAGAAGAAGTAAGAAAAAGGAGATGTTGGCTAGAGTGATAAAGCAAATTGGTAATTATATAACCACCAGAGCTCCCTTACCATTCCACAAATGATCCTCAATGCCTCCAAACTCACAAAACATATGCAACATGATGATTATACTATCAATGTTGTGACGGTGGACCTAGCTTAGTTTCAACCTCAAGATAAGGTCAAATTGATGAACAAATCAGTTGTTGTGGTCACCATAGATTATCTTAAGATCAAAGTAATAAGTTAAAGAAGGATGAGTATAGCCTATGAAAATAGAAAGTACTATCATTCACCTCAACACTAAAATCAAAGGAAAGAACAAAGAAGTGGAGCAAACTCCGTAAGGAGTTAAAAGAGGTAACTTTAAAGGAAATCTGAGCTTCCCAGTAAAAGCCAAGAAATTGGAGGTGAACAGAAGTCTCCAAGGCTGCGGAAACTTCACTACAACAGGAGGTTGATTCAAGAAAATCTAAGGTTACCACACTTTAAGTGAAGCTGCACACCATAGAGGCAGAGAAGGGAAGCTTGCAATCAAAATACCAGTCATCTAAGGATGTGGTCAAGGATTTGACCTAAAAATTTGCACAACAGCCATAGAAAGGAGGAATCATCACGTTAGTGCAAGGGTTATATGCCCCTTGTTGCAAGAGGATTTCCATCATGAAAAAGACCGTCACTCGCACTTAGATTCATATTTGATGGGGCTTGTGCGCCAATGTGGAGTCCTCAGCCTCCACCATCGCAGTAGTGGCATCTCCGTAAAGGTTTCTAAATCACAAGCATTGGTTCAAGAATTATATGATTCTTCATACTCTTCCCGCAAGGGGGTAGCTATTAAAGATAGACAAAAGGTGGTGACCAAAACAAGTGAGATTTTGAGTTGTAACAAGGTAACCATCAAATGTCAGGATCTCGTGACTCAACTCCACTCAGATCAGAGAAAGAAAACAGGCATCAAAGAATTGGTGCAACTAGGATTTCCCTCTCCCTTTCCCAATGACTCCATAGTCCTTTAGAGGACCAAATTCAACAACTACTCATAGAAAAGGAACAAGATAAGACTATTTTTCAGTCTTTAAAGGAATATTTAATGTAGCTGAAGTGGAGGCCATCCTAAACCCAATTATGAAGCTGGAGTTCCACTTACACACAATGGTACAGGATCTTAAAACTTTCTCTCACAAGGAGATCATCGAGTTGGATAGAGCCTTTCAAGCTCTACAATGAAGGACCTACCCGACTGAGGAGGAATGGGTCGTACCAAAGCTGCTGCTGCTGAAGTATCTCTGAGTGGCATATTTTAGAGCCACATTTGAATTTTTGAGACAGGAAGGATTTCAATATTTCCATGACATGCAGAGTCCCTGTGAGCAAGTCACCATAAATGTAGAATAATTTCTAAATCTTTCAAGGATCTCTCGTTTCTGTTGTATTTTGTCACGCTAACCACTTTTTATTTTGGTGCTCTTTTATTCCTCTTAGGGCTCATTTTTGACTAATTATGGTACTAAAAGTGGAGGGCATCCACGTGTCCTATCGACGCATATTGGAGCCAACACAAAGAACTAGGAACCTTAAAATAGCATGTTGCTTATATGTGGTAAGGAAGCACATCGACATAGCACAAGCAAGTGAAAAGTCAAAAGGAAAAGAAAAGAGCCCGCAAGGCTCCACGTGTCATCCAGGTGCAACTCTAAAGGGAGAAAACAAAAGGTAGTCCCAAATTAGCGTGTGGCCTCCGTGTGCCACTCAAGGAAACTATCACCATCTAAATAGCTAACCAAAGAAGAAAAAGGACTCATAGTTTGGTAGATTGAATACAATCCCAAGTCCCAAAGTGAGCAGTTGAGATTCACAGCATGGGTCGAAGATCATGCAGGTAAAGAACTAAATGCATATGGTGGAAATCATGATGGCAGATGTATTGGTGATCGAGCCAAAATATCTATAAAAGAGGGTCTTGGTGCTGGTATAAGATATAGAAAAAGGAAGAAGAAAACCCCTAGGAAGATTTTAGGGTTCAGTAGTTAGTGTTCATCAGCCTTAACAAGGCTATATTGTAAGTAAATATTGTAGTCTATGCCATTTTTGGTCTTATGTATTGTTTTCTTATAAATAAAGAATTCTTATTCTATGCACAAGGAAGTTCACAATACTTTGGGTCTTGATTCTCTTTTGTATGCTTTTATTCATTTAGATGAATGTTTAAGTTTCTATCGTGTTATATGCCCTTAGATATTTACATAAATATGTTCATTTGTAAATGGTTATGTTTCAGTTCCTTCTAGCCTTTGATACTAGAAATATCTCTAAGAGGGTTAATCATGCTCAATGCTCCTTAACTAGTCTATTAGTCATTTCAGTTTCTATCTCTATGCTTTTAGTAAAGTTTTGGTGCATCGCCTTAGTTAGGATTTTCATTCAGTTTTCTCTCTAACCATCACCTCAACACAAGCAGAGAAGAGCCAACTTCTATAAAACTTGGAGGTTATCTTAGGGGCCAATTCCCACATCTCTAAGATTTCCCATGACTTTGATGGTTCATCTGCAAAGATAATTATCAACGGGTTTATGGTTTAGGATTTAGGATTTAGGGTTTAGGGCTCGGTGGTTAAAGACTAAATGTTTAGGGTTTAGGTTTATGATTTAGGCTTTAGGGTTCGGTGGTTTAATGTTTTGGATTTAAGGGCTCTGTGGTCGAGGATTTAGGTTTAGGATTTAGGGTTTAGGGTTTAGGGTTCAGATCTTAGGGTTCATGGTTTAGGGTTTAGGGTTTATGTTTTATATTTTATGGTTTAGGGTTTATGGTTTGTGATTTAGGGTAAATAGAGTTTGAGGTTTAGGGGGGTTAAGGGCTGGGGTTTAGGTTAAGGGCTCGGGGTTTAGGGTTTAGGATTTAGGAATCATGGTTTAGGGTTTATAGCTAAGGGTTTGATGTTCGGGGTTACTAGTTTAGGGTTTAGGGTTTAGGGATCAATACTCTAGGCTTAAGGTTTAGGGTTTAGGTTCTAGGGATCATGGCTCAATTTTAAGTGTTAAAGGTTTAAAATTTAGGGTTTAAGGTTTAGGGTTTAGGGTTTAAGGTTTACATTTTACGATTTAGGGATTAGGGTTAAGGGTTTAGGGTTTAGGGCTCAAGTTTAGGGTTCAAGGTTTAGGGTTTAGGGTTTAAGGTTTAAGGTTTAGGGCTTATGGCTTATGGCTTAAGGTCGAGTGTTTAGGTTTAGGCCTCAAGTTTTGGGTTTAGGGTTTATGGATAAACAGTTTGGGAATTATTGTTTAGGGTTTATTGTTTAGGGTTTAGGGTTTATGGTTTAGGTTTAGGGCTCGTGGTTTAGGTTTATAGTTTAAGGTTTAGGGTTTAGGGATCGGTGTTAAGGGTGATGGTTTAGGGTTTAGGTCTCGTGTTCAAGGTTTAGGGTTTAGGGTTTAGGGTATAGGGTTTAAGTTTATGGTTTATGGATTAGGGCTTAGGGTTTAGGGTTTAGGGTTTAGGATTTAGGGTTTAGAGTTCATGTTAGAAGTTTTGTCACTCAAAACCGATGGCAGGACAATAAATATCTACCATGTGCCACCTCCAAATTCCATATTTCATTTTGTTTAAATTATCTACAATAAAGGTTTGAGGAAATGAACTTTCCATTTTCTTCACACTTTCAGAGGTTCAGAATGTCAATTCGCCCCAAATTTGGAAAATATGGAGAAATTCGAAAGCCGAATTGCATTTATAAAGATAAGCTCGAAGTGAAGGAATGTATTTCACAAGTAATTCCATTTAAATTTGTTTTCTTTTTTCTGTTAATACCTGCTAAAACTAGACTTGCGATTGCATCCTAATAAAAATAAGTTCCTAGGAGCCAAGGGAGATTTTTAACTTATCACACAAGCATGCGGAGTTCTAACCCTATTTTTACCACCATGAACCCTAAACCCTAAACCATAAATAATGATCCCTAAACCCTAAACCCTAAACCCTAAACCCTGAGCCCTAAACCCTAAGCCCTAAACAATATTCCTAAATCTTCCTAAATTACCTCCAACACTTCCAAGATTCTCTGACATCACATCTAGATGCTTAATGTATTTCTCAAACTATCCTAAAGGGTGTTTGATTAGATCTCGAATGATATTTTTAGGGTTTAGGGTTTAGGGTTTAGGGATTAGGGATTAGGGTTTAGGGTTTAGGGTTTAGGATTTAGGGCTTAGTGATCACGGTTTAGGATTTAGGGTTTGGGGTTTATTGCTTAGGGTTTAGGGTTTAGGTCTTAGGGTTTAAGGTTTAGGGTTTAGGGGTTAGGGTTTAGGGTTAAAGGTGGTAAAAATAGGGTTTAGGATTTAGGTTTAGGGTTTGGCATTTGGTTTAGGATTTAGGGTTTAGGGTTTAGGGTTTATGGCTTATGGCTTAGGGATTAGGGATTAGGGCTTATGGCTTAGGATTTAGGGTTTAGGGTTTAGGGTTGAAGCTTGAAAATTAGTAGATATGATAATAAGGAGGTCGATATGAAAATTGGTTGAAGGGTTAAAGCTTGAAACTTGTTTAATATGTGTTCAAAGATGAAGATACAATTTTCATACCTCCTTGAGATTGAGAAGGGTGTTTAGGGATGCTTTTAGCTTGCATGAAGAGTTTACAAAGTAGACAAACCAAGAAGTGACCAGTGAACCTTGCTCTTGTGCAATGCAAGGGAAATTTTGGTAAAGGCAAGTGAGAGGAGTCTTTGGATGAATGTTGAGCAACTAGATGAGTGAAATAGGTGGTTTAGTTGTCTGAGAACATGATGGAATGATAAGAATATCTTAGAAGAGAGGAATATATTCAAATGTGCCTATATTTGAAGCTTCTTAGTTGAGGAAACAAACCCAATTGAACTAGTCAGGGAAGAGTTGGACCAAAATAGAGCACTAGGAAATTCTTGGGATAGGGATAACACTGAGAGAATGAAGGAAGCCTTGAGGAAGACCTCGTGATTTTTCTAATTACACCCATTGTCCTCATGATGTTTCAGATCCTTCACAGATCTCATGATGACCATTCTCTTGATTATTTGAATTGATAAAAACTTACATATGTGTATTGATTTATTATGTGTTATAAGGAATTGCATGAGTCCATATATTCGAGTAGTTTTTTCTACCTTTGGGAGTTGTGAGGTTTAAAATATATATTTTTGACACATCTAAAACTCCTAGAAATGTCAATAACCAATCTAAAAGTCCCCAAAACCTAAATAATGCCTATATTCTTTCACAAAACAAATATCGATTGTATAATTTAAACCCTAAAAGCTTGAAGGTTGAATGCTAAAATCCTGAAAAATACCTATGTACTAACCAAATTAGAATCTGAAAAACTATCTTCTAAACCATGACAGATGGAGTTGTGAGACTAGTTCCATAAGGTGCAAAGTGACCCTAACATCTTATATTTACTAAAATAAATTTAAAGTATTATTTTTGTAAATAGAAGCATGCCACAAGCACATATACCACATAACAAATAGGAACATGAAAGATTTATAATGCGATCACGTTATAACATGTTCTCGTTTCCTCTTTTTTGGGTTTTAAATACCCAATCTATAGACTTGGATTTGCCTTGGATTTCCAAACTAGATGTTTGGACCTGTTTTTGTGATTAAAACAATGTTTAACAAAAGAACATCAAAATTTCACGTGTGCACCCCAATATCTCATGCATTAAAATATAATATTCCAAAATAAATTATACTATGATGTCAATCTTGGTTTTACCTTGATGATGATTTAATTATTTATAAAATTTGATTAGTTTAAGGCTTTCATCCATAATTTCTTTTACTAGTGCCTTGTTTTCTTGCAAAAACCTATGCATACATTTTGGTGCACAATTTACGATTTTTTCATCCAATATTTTAAAAAAAAGTGGTTTTTTCTAAAATCCATTCTACACGCACTAAAAAAACTAAAAATGACTTTTTTCTCAAAGTTATGGGGGTGCACACACAAATATTTCATTTTTGGGATATGTGCACTTTGAAAATTAATAAAAAAATTATATATTCATCCAAAAATTAGGGACCTCGTACATGGTCTTAGCTAACTTTTTACTAAAGGGATTTGAATTTTTTTATAGAACTCAAAAATGGGGGGCGCACACACAATAGGTTCTTATCTTTTTACACAAAAATAGACATACTTTGTGTGCGCACCACATTTGACCCTCTTAATCTCAACCATTTTTTTAAAAATTAGTAGTTTAGAAACTAGATTATGAGCTCTACGGTACTTATTCTTATCACTTTGTCAAATTTTGAGCATAGGCATGCCAAATTATTCAATGAAGTTCAAGTTTTACTGATTTCATGAAAAGGTGTCCCTTTTTGACCCCTTTTGGCCCCCCATTTCCATGCACTTACCCAATAGTAGTATGCAATCAGGACTAGATAATTACCCAAAGTGTGTGATTTTATGTTTACAACAAGATTGTCAAAGAGAAGCCTTACGCCCAAATTAGTGTGCATGAGGAGGATGAAAAGGATTTTGATATTTCGTACTTCATGCTTGAGAATAGGGAGGAGGAGGATGAAAATGGAGCTCTACGGTACTTATTCTTATCGCTTTGTCAAATTTTGAGCATAGGCATGCCAAATTATTCAATGAAGTTCAAGTTTTACTAATTTCAGGAAAAGGTGTCCCTTTTTTACCCCTTTTGACCCCCATTTCCATGCACTTACCCAATAGTAGTATGTAATCAAGACTAGATAATTACCCAAAGTGCGTGATTTTATGTTTACAACAAGATTGCCAAAGAGAAGCCTTCGCCCAAATTAGTTTGCATGAGGAGGATGAAAAGGATTTTGATCTTTCGTACTTCATGCTTGAGAATAGGGAGGAGGAGGATGAAAATGGTTCTAAAACAATCATCACGAGTGAGGAAGAGTTGTTTGTGGAAGCATAGAAATGTTTAAATCAACTTGCAGACATGCTCAATGATGAGGAAAAGGAATAAATTTCTCCTCGTGACTTCATTCATGGGGTTACATATAAAGAAGATGGGAAAATTAAGAGTAGCAGATCTTTCCCAATCGATAATTGGCTATTCTAGAGCCAAAGAAGGAGTTATAACTAGTCATGCTCACTTTAGAGCATGAGGAAGAGCTACAATGTAGAAAGGATTAGCTATAATACCTCTCAAATCCAAATGTAAAGAAACTAAAAGAGGTATTTATTTTGTTTCTTTGATACTTTGAAGAATAAGGTGGGAAACCAACTTCACAATAGTTTTTCACTCTTATTAAGGACCATGTTCAATACCAAATCAGTCACATGGTCTCAATTTGTGAAAATGCAACTACTTCTCCCTACCTGTTTAAGCTCCCTTTGTCTCTGGTTAAAGTAGGATAGTGTAGGTTTTCTTTTAGCAGAAAAAGTGCTTGTGCACACTCTGCATGTTTCCACTTAGAACATGTATGGTTTTCCATGTTTGTAGATTTTTTGTGGTCTCTTTACTTTTGCACAGTCTATTGGGGAAGTAAGGTGTTTGGGGTAGTTCCAAGGAATGCACTCCATTTTCAAACAACATGAAATTTAGAACTCTACAATGATTCATCCTTGCCAAAAAATCAACATTTTGTTACTTTGGATGGCATGGTTATGTTGCATGGTGTTTCATGGAGGACTTCAAGAATATATGTTCAAAAACGTTGAGATTAGAAGTGTTTCAAGGTTGTAAGGATCAACTACACTACTTTATAAGGATAAATGCAGAGCAACTAAAATAAGATTTTGGTTCATTTTTAGAGTTTATTCATTCAACCCCAACAGATTGTTGCAAGAATTCAAATCAAGATAGTATGTATTTGAGTTGGGGTTGTTTTTTCTCGTTTCATAATTTCTTCAAGAAACAGGGAGAAAGGATCAATTTAAGACAATTTTCCACTCTCATAAAACCTAATTCAGAATATTTTTATGACGAGAGTGGTCGGGTTTAAGGTTTGGATCAACTTCAAGTCTAGGAAATGGTTCAAGTGGATCGGGGTGAGTTCAAGTTTCATATTATCAAGATGAATCCATTCCTAATGGATGCTTCAAGGCCACTAATCTCTTCAATCTAGTAGGTAGATTACCCCGTGAGTTTCCAAACTGTTATCCAACTTTTCCCTCTAGAAAAATTGGCTAACATTCAAAATTTGAACTTGGGTAAGTTTAAGGGACCTTGATGAAAATATGGAGAAATCAGTTATTTTCCATGTTTTTGGAACTTGCACTTGTTTTAGGGCACTTCTTTACTTTTTGTGTAACTCCTAAACTCGTACTTAGCCAAAAACTTAGAAAAATTAGAAGAAATTGTGAAAAATGGGTTGTGTAGTGTATTACGAATCTTAGAGGTATAGATGGAACTGGTTCCCCATAGTGGATTTGGATATGAAAGATAAAGGATTTGGTGAAGGTGTAGTGTTATGTAGAAATTCGGGTCCCAAGAGGAACTATGGAACGTTCCTTTGGGTTCAAGGTTCTCTACATTGCCTTCGGATCCAAAGAACAAGGAGTTTGAATTTTAATGTTGTGGGGTTGGAGGTATGCAGGGGAACACATCGAAGAATGAAAAAATTCCTTGTGGGTTGAAGTTCACCACACTGACTTGGGAGCCACAACAAAGGAGAATGTGGAGTCGGGTTTATTGTAATGTGGATGTCAAACGATGCGAGAGGAATTAAAATTTGGTAGAATAGTTCCTCGTGGGCACGATTTCCCCATAAAGGCCTTCCGATGATCAAAAAGGTGGTGGGAGTTAAATGTAGGAGTTAGTGATGTGGGTGCGAAGGGAATTAAGTTAATCGGGGTCACGAGGAATGTTCCTCGCAGGTCAAAGTTCTCCACAAAGGCCTTATGGTCGATGAACAAAGGAGGCAAGAGTTTGAAGAAGTTAAGTGTGGGATGATATGGGTTTAGAAGAACCAAATATACACGGAACTAGTTCCCAAGTCCCCTCACTCCTCTAAAAAACCCAAAATACCCACATGAAAAAGAGAAAATGAATTTAATTGTGAACTCGTGGAAGCACCCATGGAAGTCGTGTTCCACTCAACCCTCCATATCAAGATGGCCATATCTTCCTCCAGAGATTGTCCAAATTTGATAAATTTTATATCATTGGAAATGTATTTTCATGACCTACACCATGGTACTATAAAATATTGAGTTAGATGAGATTAGGTGGAAGAAAAATACACAAATCCTCAACATTAAAAGATGCAATCCCATATAGCTCAATAGCCGAAATGGTGAGATATAATGTATTTTCTTCATTCACAAGCAAGTGTCACGGAGGAATGGAATTAGCGGGCTTCCCATGCCATTTTTCAAATAATTAATGCATCTTGTTGGTGGGTGGAAGCAAAAATCCAATTTTATCCTCTCTCTCTCTCTCTCTCTCTCTCTCTCTCTCTCTCTCTTTTCTTCTTCTTCTTCTTATATATTGTAAAAACCTCTCATTTGTGGGGGGAACGTTCTAAAATGTAAAAAAACTCTGTCAAAAATTATTTTTGAGCATCCGTGAGTTGTAATCCTTCATTTTAGACTGGCCTGGGTATCAAAATGGGGAAAGTGTTCTTGTTCCTTCTTATTCACATGTAATGGACTATGCATACTTTGAAAGCAATAAAATCTTGGTTTTGTGGTGTTTCTCTCAACCCTAGCTTCATTTTGTTGTATTTCCTTTCCTCTACATTCTTGTTGTTGTATTTTTTGTATGTATTTCTCACTTGCAGGTTCATCTTGTTGTGTTTCATGGAGAATAGATGGTGAATGAAGTCTTGGGTCTGTGTCACATTTGTTTGGCCTCTCCCTTCTCCATTTTCTTCTCCCTTTTCCCTCATTAGAGTATCTCCACCCTTTTTCTTGGTGTTATCACCTCTTTTAGTGTAGGATTTCCCATTTTCATGCATCTTTCTCTTCCTTGGTCCCTTGGATTCATATAATATGATTAGATAGTTGCATTTCCTTTCTTAGGAGTAGTTTAGCATTAGGATTAGGTAGAGGAACCAACCTTCTCTAGAGGTTTTTCTCAAGTAGCAAGTCCCACAACTTGAGAGACAATCCCATGTTACCCAAAAAAATGATTGATCATCCACACAAACATAAAAAATCAGAGAGTGTTTTTTAGTGATAAGACATGCTTGGTTGTAGTTTGATGTCATGCCAACAATTGTGTTGACCATGCAGTGGTTGCAGGTACGTGGGACAAGAAGGAAATGGTAGCGTTGTTGGTGTTTTTGTAATATGGAATATCATTGAAATATACATGTAATATTAAGTAGATGTATCAACACTATTTTTATGAACATGAATGTTATTTATTGATTATTTTGTGATGAGTAAGAAATTGTGTTATATTGGTGTATTGGAAAAACATACATTCTATTTGGGTATGATCTTGATTATGAGTTTGTATGTTGTTTTATGGTTTAGATGTTTTGAACAAGATTCTATAATGTTAATTATTGTTTTCTCCCTTAATACTTATGTTTAATGGTAGAAACTTCTATTCCTAAACTATCAAAAGGAATCATGCTCTTAACCCTTACTATGTATCTCTCTCTTAAATGAGTCTTGTATAGTTTTTACGATACCCCTATTATTGTAGAAAATACTTAAAATTATTTCATGTTATTTCTTACCTTTCACCTTTGAATTATCTCATTGTGATATATAAGAATCATGAACGAGGTTAGTACTTCTTTACCTTTGTATCAGATCATCATGATTAACTCCATTAAACCCTCTCACATCTAATTGACCCATGGGAGGTTGAATTGCTCTAATGTTATCTTGTATCAAGTTGTAGATTCCTTTAGCATTGTGCTTACTCATGTGTCATTCACTATACAAGGTTTCTTATGTTCGTGGAAGTATGCATGTTATTATAGTTAAGGGTGCAATACCCCTTTGTGACATGATTGATGTATTGTGTATCAACATTTTTAGATGGTTTCCTTTTATGCTAAGTCTCCGGGAAGGGATAATCATTGTACGTGTATGGGATCATAAGAGCAATAAGGAAGGTAATGTTTATTCTTTGAAATGTGATCAAGTATACCTTGGAAAACCATAAAGTGAGGTGGTACCTCACTTAGTACCACAAATAGAATATTGACTCATGTAAACATGATTGATATAGGAATGACATATAAGTGAAACTTGGAATTACCTTTTACTTAGTGAGGTCTTCCTTTGGTTTTGGAATTTGAGAAAATTAATCTCGTCTAGAAAACAAAACTTATGGCACATAACTCTAACCAAGTATTGAAATATAATAATTACCAAAAGGGAACTAAATGTGCTCTAGCTAGTGGAAGAAAACAAAAGAAAGAAACTTGAATTTTATACCCTTTTAATCATAATATCCCCCTCTTGACCTCATGTTAGTTTCCCCTTATGTAATGAAAGCAAGGCAAGATGTCAAGTAATCTTATTTTTGGAGACAAAGCCTTGGCATAAGATGAGCATTGGGGGACTAGTATGTGTTTGAAGTGAAAACTATTGTAATGGAGAAAGGAACCAAATTAAGTGTATTTATTATGTTTTGAATCTAAAATGAAATAAATAATATGTAATATGGTGAATAAGAAAGTATGCTTCTTGATAAATGATTTCAAGACCTATAAGGTTATATAAGGGGGTTTAAAATGGTGGTTAGATGGAACTATATTAAGTAAGCGAAACAAAAGTAATACAATCTAGAAAAAGGAAAAAAATATGTTTCATGTCAAGTGATCTTTGAACCCCGAAGGATAATAATGAAATATGATTACAATACTGAGTTAAACTTGAAAATGTGATGGTGTGGAATATATCTATTCCTGAAGTTCATGTCGTGGATGGGTCATGGTCTCATACTTGTTCATTTATATAAGTGTGACGTTGGTTGCATCTTTTTCATATTGTTATTTGTGTGTTATTCATTTTGGCATAAATGTTACATGTGGTGTTGTGTAATCTCTTATGAGTCGTTATGGTGTCGCACAATTGTATCATGTAATGTGAATTTTAAAAAAATTATCCTGCTATATTTGGTCTTGTGTTTAGGTCCCACATGGGTGGGAACTACAACCATAATAATTTTTTTGATCGAAACATTTACCTAATATTAAATTTTTTTATGATTCTTCCTATTAGTGACAAAAATGAGTGGGAAATCATATTGGTTAGGTTTTTTATTTGGGTTTGATGCACCTTGTATTTTTGTGTTGTTTCACACATTTAGGTTACTATAGGAGGATAACTACCATCTCATTTTTTTCCTTGAATATTCCTTATGAAGAAACACATAAATACAATGAAAATCCCACTCTCTTCACCTACTTTCACACCTGGAACATATTTGAGAGCCAACATTAGACACAAAATTTATGCGCTTCGGTATAGTTCTAGGTCTTAGAGTATTCTATTATATACATGATTCCTAAGCAAGAAAACTAGTAATGACAATGTCTTTCGGGCCTTTTACTTTGTTTTTATTACTTTTATTGACCTTACACACCCTATAACCCTATTGGTACTTGACTGATTTATCTTTTATGGCCTCAGAACTAACACCCATGTGCTCTTGTCCCTCATGTGCGCTCCTAGCCCTTTTCTCACTCTTTTGGGTCTATTTTACATCTTAGGAATTTTTATATTTTTGGTTTGCCTTTCGGGTTCCAATTACAAAATTCAAACAAGGGAATCATATATATACATAGTTATAGCTCTCAAATAAGGGACCAAACACTAAGCATTATCTATTATCACCTAAGCTTGCATCAAAAGGCACAAAGAGAATCTCAAAGCATCCATATAGCACACTCATTCAAGGGACAAGAGTTGCATTACATTTTCATACACAACATAGGAGGAGAAATCTATTCTATTCCATTACACACATTTACATCTCGAGCATTCTAGATCTAGTCCACTATATTAGTGCAACTTACACAAGGGCATCCTAAGGTATCATTACAAACACTCTCACACAAAAATATATGGAGTTTGAAACATAGTTCAACAATCGTACCAAGTTCACTCTTTGCATGACCTTTGGGGTCAGTCTAACTCCACATACCACATCTTTATTTTTAGATTTGATGTGGTTTGTGGGTATTTGCATCTAGACATTTGTTTTGTAGGTTACAAGTACATTCAATGATCAAGTAGCAAAATCAGAGTGATAAAAAGAGACTAACAGTGAAGCTCCTCCTACACATAAGACATTAGAGTTTGAACACCTTTTTGGACCCTAGCCCCCAGATCTAGTCTCTAGCACCTGGGCACTCATGTCCTCCCATGGGCTCTCCTTTCTTGCATCAATTCAAGTTCTAGAACCTCTAGTTTATAGTGACAACACTCCCCTCGGTTTGTTTAACTATTCACCTACCTAGATCACTTCCATAGTTCTCAGAAATCAACTAAGTCACTCTATCTCCTCCTCTTGCTTAGGGTTTTATATTTTTACATGTTTGTTTACTTACATCTTACTATATATTAGCATTTGTATATCATTCATTATAGTAGTTACTATGAAATTAAGATTTAATTCAATTTATATTAAATCATTTTGTGAACCCCACTTGTGATCAAACACTTGGATCCTATTTTTCCTACTCTATCCGATATTATTTCATGGCTCTTAAAAATCCTCTAGTCTCCTTGCATTAATTACTTCAAATGCACCCACATTGCAAATATGTTCTCCAAAAATCCCTAAACACTATGTACCTCCCTCACAATATGCCACCTATACAAGTAAGTGCCATTTTTAATCGTCTTTTGACAACCCTATCGGTCCTAATATTGCATCCAATCAACCTATCTTAGAGTCAATTCAAGATTTACACCATGTTTTTCAAGATAAATTTCAAGCTATGGAAACCATGATTACATCCCTCAAATCTGAAATCCAACATCTTAAGGATGCTTCTCATTCCCATGCTAGTTCTTCTTCTACACCTCATCCTAATCCTATGTCTACTACATGTGCTCATATAAATGAATCTCTAATCTTACCTCTCCCAGTACCTCTCAAGTTTGATCCAAATGTTAAGAAACATGATATTCTTCTTGAGCTCCTCAATCACTAGTTGATCAACTTGTCCAACTACTCATTTCTACCCTCCTTATCGGCTTTCCAAATACACAGGTCTCCCATTTTGTAATTATCACGAATTAATGAACATCATGAAAATGATTTCTATGCTTTAAAATGAAGAATTAAGCACATTGAGCATCATAGTTTTATTTCATTTGCTACACAACATTTTACTACATGTTCATCTTCAATTTCTAAATCCCATTGGGATCCCAAATCCAATCCCTCTATGTCTAATGAGAATCATGCCATAATTACTAATGTTCCTTCTTCGATTAGTCAAGAGCCGCCTATCCAACCCAATGTCATACCACCTTTAAAAATCCGTACCCCATCACCTCCTCCTATCAAGTCTTCTACAACATTACCAATTCCAACTAAGAAACCACCTCTCAAAATCCATACCCCATCACCTCCTCCTATCAACTCTGTTACAACATTACCAATTCTAAATCAGAAACCACCAACCAAGAAAGACCAACCAATTCACCTTGTGATAGCTAACCTCTTTAAACTTCCTTCTGTCAACCCAAAATCCAACCCTGGTCCTACTCTTGCTCCTACCTACCATTGTGATGACTCTATCTCTTCTTAAGATGCATGTCAAACTCTCCAAAAATGGCATGGTCTCTCTCACATCATCATATAGATCTCCATTACTCACACACTTGGGGGCATCAAACTCTCCCCTCATCATAGTCACATGTTCTAATAAGAAGTTGTCTATCCATACTATTCACATACACATCTATACATTACTCTTGCTTTGTAATTCATGTCAATCTTTTTAGCAACACTTTCTCATATCTACACTATGGGCACACCTTGTTACATCTCTCTATGCTCCTATACTACTCCATACATGCTTTTCTACTCATGCTTACTTATGGATCCTTCTATTCATGGTACACATATTACTTCATATATATGATACACATCCTTTAGTGCACTATACATACTCTAGCTATTCTTGCTTATAATGATCACATTTATTTGCCAACAGCTCCTGATATACACACTTGGGGGACATCACACTTTCTCCCCCCTCTCCATCACTCTTGGATCTCTCTATTATATACTCTTAGCTTATTTTACTACACTTCACACGCTGCGCTTCATGTCTAATATTTCTAAGAACTCTTACAATAAAATGGTTCATACATTTTACCATCATTACCCGATGATGCACTCTAGTTACACGGTTTATACTCAACTGTTGAGGGTCCAATTCTTAAATGAACCTCATATCATCCACACTTTACACTTTGTGATTCATGATACATCTTATTCTACACACTCATACATCTCTCTCGGTACATTGTACCATCATTACTCGATGACACACTCTAGTGCTATGGTTCACACTTGACTGTTGAGGGCACACTTCATCTATGAACCTCACATCATCTACACACTTTATGCTTAGTGATTCATGATACATATTTCATAATCATCTATCCTCATGCAATAAACTCATTTCTTGATGACACACTCTAGTTATATGGTTCACACTTGACTGTTGAGGGCACACTTCATCTAGAAACCTCACATCATCCACACACTTCACGCTCAATTATTCATGATACATCTTTCCTAAGCATCTATTCTCACGCAATACACTCATTTCCTAACAACACACTCTTATTATAGTGTTCATTCTTAACTGTTGAGGGAGAATTTATAAATTAAACTCATATCATGCACATCCAATAGGGGAAACGTTGTTCCTATCATCTACACACCTTTCATATCACACCATCTTACTCACACAAAATGTACATATCTTGGTTACATTTACTCTTGTTAGCCTATACTACTTACATGTTGCACTTTGCTTACTATGCTAGACAAATTCTTAGTATATCATTATCTTTTCTATATACACATGCACATTCACTTGGTATCTTGAGGTGAATGTAGGAGCTATCACAGATTCATACATGATTCATGATGCTCAACATAGCTCTTTACTAGTCCCACCAAGGCTCTTGGGGCATCTACTTTTGTTAATATCATACTTCATACATCGTAGTTTCTATTTTCACATTATTTACTACTTCTCATTACTGTCACTTTACTTTTCACTAATCTATACATGCTTTGGCATATTATTTATGTCTCTAACATGATAACAGGTGATTCATCTGTAGCATTTGTCTTGCAGGATCAATACAACCATGGTTATTTGTCACTCTTTGCTTGTTCTTGTTTTCTATTGTTGGTGGGCTATGCCTTGTCTTATTTGATCATTGTATACTTTTGGAAACTTTTGACCCGATTGTCTTATGACATTGGAGGTGATGTCCCATCTTTGAAACCCTCTTTTCACGGTCCATCTTGTCTTCCTAGTTTCTTGTTGCATTGTATCCTATTGCATGCTAGCTCATTTTCACTAACACTTACTAGCCTACTTTGTTTTGATGTGCCTTGGTTTCTACCATGCACATCTCTTATCACCTATTGGTATCCACTTCAGATATGCATATCAAATATTGGTCCTATCCTTTGGACCACATTCTCCTACAGTCATCACATGTACCCAAAATGATGGGGGCATCTATTGGGTGAACAAATAACCCTTCCAATAGATTAGAGCTACATTATAAAATAACATAGTATAATAACAACATAGGCACACAGTCATAGATTGGCCCAGAAAAAAATTGGGTCCAAAACATAGAGCGAACACTAGCACCCAAACTTGGACAGTAGTAGTGGGCACTTGTGTCCCCCTTGGGAGCTTGTGTCCTGGCACAAAACAAAATCAATTTCTTAGATCAACATAGTTTACAAAAACTTTCAAAACAATTCTACAGCAGCAATAACTTGCCTCTAGTGACATAATTCATTTGATCAAGACATTTCAGTTATAATTGGAACAATCGAGACTAATCAAAACAAATATGGATGTAAAATTTGCAATGGTGCTTATTTGGGAAGTGTCATAGAAGGAGAGAAAAGCTAGACCTCTCTCCCTAACACTCTTCTCTTGGCATGAGATCACCCAAAAAAACTCACTCTTAGTGTGAGATATCCTAAACACCTCACCATCGACAACAAATTCCAAAGCAACTCCAAGCAAATTAGCACAATTTTCCATCTTTTACACTCTTACACATCAGGTGCACACTTTCCTTTTACTTATTTTCACAGTTTTACTTACTTATACACATGTTACTTTGATTTCTCATATACGGGACTTTGACTACTCTTTCTCTCTTATTTTTCAGGCCTATCCTTAATACACAACAAGTAGAAACTCACATCAGAAAACACAATACACCTCTACGTATATGCTTCACACCTAGGGTCTACTTCCCTTTCCTAGTCTCTACGCTTCATATTGCGATCACTTCATGCTTCACTTGTCCACTCGCCACATCATCGGATACACTCTTCTATAGGATCATAAGGTACGCTCTTCTATCTACTTTATGCTATCAAGTATTCACTCAATAATATAAAGTGGGGAAAAATGTAGACACAAAATCTATGAACTTGGGTACATTTCTAGGTCCTAGAGCATATTATTATATACATGATTCCTAAGCAAGAAAATAGTAATTGACAATGTCTTTTGGGCCTTTTGCTTTGTTTGTTATACTTTTATTGACCTTACACACCCTACATCCCTATTGGTATTTGACTTATTTATCTTTTATGGCCTCGGACACTAGTATCCAGGCGCTCTTGACCCTTTCTCCCCTTTTCTCACTCTTTTGGGTCTCTTTTACATCTTGGGCATCTTTTATACTTTTGGGTTATCCTTTTAGTTGTTAATTACAAAATTCAAACAAGGGAATCATATATATACATAGTTATATCTCTCAAATAAGGGATCAAGCACTAAACATTATCTATTATCACCTAAGCTTACATCCAAAGGGACAAAGAGCATATCAAAGCATCCATCTAGAAAACTCATTCAACGGAAAAGGGTCACACCACTTTTGCATACACAACACGAGAGGGGAAATCTATTATATTCCATTACAAACATTTGATTTTGAGTATTATAGATCTAGCCCATTATCTTAGTGTAACTTATATAAGGGAATCCTAGGGAATCATCACACACAATCTCACACAGAACTACATGGAGTCTAAAATGTAGTGCAACTCTCAGTACTAAGTTCACTCTTTGGGTAACTGCTGGGGTTAGTTTGACTTCACATACTACATCTTTATTTTTAGGATTTGATGTGGTTTGTGGGTATGTGCAACTAGACATTTATTTTTCAGGTTATAGGTACATTCGATGATCAAGGAGATAAATTAGATAAACAACTAGAGACTAACAACGAAGCTCCTCCTACACAGAAGATATCAAAGTTTGAGCACTTGTCAGAAACTAGCACCCAGATCCAGTCACTAGTGTTTGGGTTCTCATGTCTTCCGTGGGCACTCCTATAGTGCATCATTTTGAGTTCCAGAACCACGGTTTATAGTGAAGACACTCTCCTCAGTCTGTTTCAACTATTCACCTACTCAGATCACTTCAATATTCATAGGAAATAAGCTAATTCACTCTATATATGCTCCTCTTGCTTAGGGTTTTCTATTTGTACATGCTTGTTTGCTTATTGTATATTAACAATTGTATATCATTCATTACAATATTTACTCTAAAATTAATATTTAATTCAATTAGTATTAAATCACCAACACTCACCATAGAGATACGTGCCCTTTCGGTTTCACACCAACAAATTTGACTCATTTTGCACCCTCCAAGCCTTCATACTTAAAAAAATTTTCTAACTCAAATATTTAGCCGTGAGTTACTTAGGATTCAATCCTCTAAAGTAACTCGGGAATATACAACATAGGTTTACTTGACATTATTGTGAAAACCTTCATAAATCTGTTTGCATGTTCTTTAACCCATTCTTCCTCCTCAACTATTTCGTGCACTTAATCATGGATTTCGTAATTTGTACATCATCTATAGTAACAACACCTCATTGTTACATTGTCTCCATATATTTTATATGATTTTGCATTTCTATAATTATTTTCACCCTTTTTTAGGTTTAATTATGGTTTTTACACTACAATCGACAAGGAGTGAAATTGGAGTTGTTAGGGGTTATTCGACTAATTAACTTCCAAAATTAACCATTCAATATCAGAATACCACATTAATACTTTTAATAAATGTACAAGATGCAATAAAAAATCACAAATACATTGGATTGAATAAAATTAGCCGATAAAAGGTGATTATAGATTGATCTGGATGATGAAACAAGGGTATGTGGACCCAAGAATGCTCACTCTTTGAAACTATAACTAAGGATCTTCTTGGGTAGGACCGTATAAGGGGTAGGAATGTATGTATGATCTTGACCTATTTATATGGTTTTACACCTGCTCAAAGTTGTCTCCTATGACTTCTTGTGTTTGCACCGGTATAATTCTCTTTGTCACCCTTTGTCAATCAATGTCGATAATACTATGAGGGTATCTAAATACTCTACTCATTATTTCAAAACCATAACCATGGATGAATTCCTACAAAATACATGTTAGTTGGGTTGTAGGCTACCCCTTACACTGTCAAATTCAAAACTACTCTGAAGAGGACTCAAACTACACATCATTCTCTACATAACATGTGATATATAGCTATAGTGTAATAAGATTTGACATCCTTCCTTTGACAATGCTTGACTTAAGTTTCTCTCTTCCCAATCTACTTGAGTGAGTGAATTTAAGTGCTTGAAAATGTGGTAAAGTCTCCTATACCTCTTTGGGAAGCTTTATACCTATAGAAAGTGTTTCCTAATGAATGTACAGAGGTATTTTCAGAGTGTAGGGAGCTTTGGGTGCCTTTTGTGCTAGCTTTTGTAATAGGAGTCCATAAGAGAGTGGAGATAATTTTCACTTGATTATAAATAAAGTCCTGGATGGAAACAAAATATTTTCATTTGGTTCAGATTTTCTTCAACAAAAGGTTTTGGTTATCTCTTCTATTTTTTTTTTTCTTCAAGGACCTCTTCAATAATTATAGATGATGATTTTGAAGTAATCTTCCCGACCATACAAATATGCTTCTACAATCCACATAATTCATTGTGGGAATCTTTTCCGATTTGATAGTGTATGATGGGTTGCCCTACCTTACATTCTTTGGATTTTCTATGATTTGAGCTAGAATTGTGGTTAGGAAAGTTGTTTAGATAGAGAAGAAGTTGTAGGCCTAGTTATCAAAGCTTGTTGTCCCTAGGGTCTTATTGGATTATATTATTGCTAACCAAATCCTTGGGGTGCATTCTAATGTTGTTTAAATTATGGGTTAAATGGAATGGTGGAATGTTTGAGTTTGGAGTCCATGGTTATGGATAATAATTTGGTTGTGCATTCCACTGAAGACTCCATTCTTATGGAACTTGTTGATCCCAAGGTTGGGGGTATGACCATGGTGTGTTCCACTAGTTTAGAACCCATTGTGTTTTTGATGCATAGGATTGGTGTTGATTTGAAGAAAAATTCCCTCCTTGCCTTTGAGCTACATAATTAACCTCAAATTCACTTTGTGTATTCTATTTTAAGTGATTCTTTAGCAAGGGAAACAATCCACATTGATCAAAGTGACATTCTTTAGATCATAGAAAAGGAAGTGTCTATTTTATCTAAGGGACAATCCTTAAGCCCATGTTTATTCCTACATCTTGGACAATATATGAACAATGGCTCTATATTCCTAGCTTTTTTCCTATCCATAGTTGTGTTAATATGAACTAAGAGATTCATTCTTAAGTTTGCAATCTCTTCTCTTAGTTTGGATATGTCACCATTGACAATCTTTCCTTTATTTTAAAAAAATTGGTCAAGTTATGGAATAGTTTCTAAAGAGTTCAATGATATCAATAAATTCCAACTTATTCATGTATCATTTTCCCATTAGATTAAAGGCCTCTTGTGTGTCTTCATCCAATCCTTTAAGGAATAGAGTTTTAGAAGAGTAATATCAAGACCTATACCACACCTCCTATGAAGGAAGAGGAATCGATCAAGATAGTCCTCAACACTCTCATCCTCCTTTTGTTGTATCCTGAAGAGTTCTTCCTTTCGGTCCCTAACCCTACAATAATCTTGGTATTTATCTAAGAATATTGTTTCCATATCTTCCCAAGTATGGATAGAGTTGGGGTTTAGGCCCATGAACCACCTCATGGTTGTATCTTTTAGAGTTGAGGGAAATAAATTAACTTATGAGTGTCTGAGGTATAGTCATAGGTCTGACACAACACTTTGAACTCAAACAAAAATTGGTCAGGATCTTTTGAGACTAATCCCTAAAGGTTGGTAAAATTGAGGGAGATATTTTCTTCATGGGGGCTTGGTCATTAGGGTCTAGTTCTATGGGATAGGTGAATTTCCTTCCTAGTGGGGTTTTATTATTTGCACCATTGGGATTTTCCACTCCATCAACCATCCTTCCTTATTGATCAAGTTTCTCCATAGGTTGATTTTGATGGGGTTTGTAAGTTTATTCTAATAAATATACATCTACAGTCTCTACATATAAACATAAAATCCTACCATGTTTAATAACAATCTCTTAACTATAAGTGCTTAATGGATTACTTGTGTTACACATACTCCAAAGCACAAAAAGAATATAGTTGTCACGATAAGGTCTTTTATTTTGAAATGGTATAGAAAGGATATATGTTAATGGAAACTTACTAGGATATCAAGAAGTATGCAAGTTAGTACCTTGATCTTTCTAACACCTTAAAATTTTCCTGGCAATGGTGCCAAAAAGTGATGAGCATCATTAATAATCAAACTTTAATTATTTCATAATTATCAGTCCAAGGCGGTGTCTGAGGTTGTTTACAACAAAGAGAATGATTTGAATAGTTTTAAAATGCACTAACTATTAAATTCAACCAAATACTATTTCTAAACTTGTCTATCTAAGAAATGGTTATTAAGATAAAACAAAGATTACTAATTCTATGAATTGAAATGTTGAAGGTGCTGGAATTCTCGTAACTAATCAAATGTTGAATAAATAGAGGATTGAAAAAATAAGTAATTATTCCCTTCACATTGGGGAGGAGTGGCCCTTGCTCCTTCCCTTTGATCTAGTTTCAAGATTGAAAATTACACCAATGGGATTTAACTTAGAATCATGCACTTTATTGAATGTAATATAATACTTTCTTTCATCAGCAACCAACCACACTAATTCTACTACAAACACTTTTTATAATAAGCACAATCCTTGTCACTCTAAAAGAGGACTGATTATTTGTAAGAGATAACTAATAATTAATTAACATATTTCTACGAGAACAATTGCTTGTTAAGGAGTTACAATTTTGAAAGAACAAGTGCATATCACACTTGGATTAGATTTGTCTTGTTAACTCTGAGTGGAGTCCTTGATCAATGCTCAACTGAGATGATTTAGTGATTTTAATAGGATTTCAAAGCTCATGCATTTGAATCCCTTGAATAATGGTGATCGACAATTTTGTTGTCCATTTGTTCCATGTTTCCAACCAAACTTGATGTTAAGTTGGACTCTCATAATCTATGCAAGTCGCATGATGACTAGATAGTAATATGCATGCAATGCTCCTTTCATCATACAACTTATGTGTTGAATAGATTAGTTCATATCATTTATGTCTGAGTCCTTTTCTTCCTTCATATGAGTCATGTGTTCCAAAGTGATTCCTACACCTTGTTAACACTAGTCCTACACTCCAAAGTGAGTCCTGCACTTTACAACAAGTCCTGCACTTTACAAAGTGAGTCATGCACTGGGATTGCAGTGAGTTATGCACTAATGTTTAGATGATTCATGCATTGGGCTATGTACAAGTCTTGCACTAGGATTAAGATAGATCCTTCATTCACATTTGTTAGCACATATACATATTTATTTCAACTCATTCAAAGAAGCATAGATAAGATGAAAATGAACAAGGTTTATGCACAAAATTTTTAAATATATCACAAAATATTAATATCAGTCTTAGTACAAAATGATGAAACAAAAATGGGATTTATATGGGAATTAACAAGGCTTGTTATCTTCCCCCTTGGGTTTAAGACAAAATGAAGGGCTGCTTATGAAGAACCTAGCCACTTTGTTACCTTTCATAACCCCATAGATGACACCGTTGCAAATATCTCTAGGCCCAATCTTGTAAGTTAGGATACACAAAGATAAAAGAGAATGAATTTCCCCATACTCTACCTATGTGCCACACACTTGAGTAGAAATTGAATAGAAATAAAATGTGTTGAAATATAGCTGGAGAAAGGAGAAACATGCCCCAATATCCCAGAACTCGAAACTAAGTGTTTGGAGAAGAAGGAATAGAACCTTTCATGCCCCTAAAACTAATATGAAATGAGTGATCTTAGTCTGAAATTATTTCAAAATATTGTGCATGTAGGAAAAAATATGAAATTGTTGAGAAAATTATTATAACCACCCATAGGGAAAAGCGTAAAAAATGAGTCGGGGACATTTGTATGGTCCTTACCGTACTATAAATTTAGACCCTAAGATTGATTTATTGAGTTTTTGTGTATGAAATTATTTTGAAGTGATTTTCCTATTTTTTCCTGTGTATAAGCCCATAATTTTGAGTCTATTGTAGGTGTAGAATATACCCGGATGAATACCCCCTCTTTTGAGGCACATGTGATGAACAGTTTGAGCGCATGACTCAAAAGAATATATTTTTAACTTTGTTTGATCAATATGATAATATGTGTATAAAACACATGAAGGGATGATGTGGTGGCCACCAAAAAAAACCTATACCCACAAAGAGGATGCACATGGTAGAGACCATGACACACAATCAAGAGAAACAATAACAACAACAATAGTAGAAACAATGTGAATAAGAGAACTAGTAGTAATCAATAATAGTAATGCATATGTAAGTGAAAAGATAACAAAGAAAATAGTTTCATGCAAAAATATTAACACTTGGAAACATGGTACACTAATGATGTCGCAAGACAATCAAGGCCCTTGAGCCTACAAACAAGAGATGTAATGTCACACATAAGCAAGACATGATGCAATAAAAATGGGAAACCAACAATGTCACAAGACAAACAAGGCCCTTATGCCACAATCAGAGTAGAAAACAAGTAACTACACACATAACTAACAAATATGTATAGAAAACTAGAGTATCATAATGTGATGAAATGACATAGAAAGTGATATAGAAGAGCATATGAAACCAAAAAAATTCAACACCACACAAGATACATGTGTTTATCTTGTTAGTTCAAAAGATAGAAAATACACTATGTATGTAATCAAGCGTAATGAGGAAGTGAAAAGATATTATAATGAAATAATAACAACTTGTTTGTGTGGAGGTATGCCCCATAAAAAGTATATAAGGAACGATGATATCTCCCATAATCGAGGTATCAATTTGTATGTCCTACATAAATCTCAATATACCCCATGAACGCATGTGTGTAAAAAAGAAACCATGTTATCTATCAAACCATAATGATAAAATACATGCATAATGTAAAGTGTTAACAATGTATACTAGAGAAATATGCCCTATTTTTTGTGATTTTGAAAATATGTGATTGTTTTTGTTTTTTGTGATTATATCATCATTTTTATATTTTTACTTCATAATTATGTACAAGGGGATATCATGAAATATATCTCGATGAGGACCTCCAATGAGAGGCAATTCAACCATCACATATGATGGAGGACCATGCCTTAGATGTGCCAAATAATGTGACTCAATTCTACCAATGGAATGGTGGTAGTAATATGTGTCAAAGAGGGATTTAGGATGATAACAATGATGAACAATGTGAGTAATAGTATGAGATGTATGAGATATGTATGTTAGACTAGAAGAATGAGTATCCCTCGAAGACCAATGAGGAGATGTAGAGTGATGTTTTGTATGAAAGGATCAATGAGGCATCCTATGAAATTTGATGTTGTGATGTATGCATTACATAGGTTTTGGATGATGTATGTTATGTAGTGATATTTGATGATTAAGGAAATATATGTGATGTGGTATAAAATATAGATGTGATTGGTATATAAGTGAATTGAATGTATGTGACTAAGTGTTTGATTGTGCCTTATTAGTGATATTTACATAACCATGGGAGGACACATCACACACATTAGGCATAACCCTTATAAAAATCCATGTGATCATATAAGACGAGGAAACCTATTATAAAAAATAAGGGCGATCCAAAATATTCCCAAAAGAAACTTAGGTGAGATGGTAAAAACATGAGAAACATGAATTAGGGATGTAATGAGTAAAAAATTGGATGTGAAAATAATTTGTGCACTTGATGTTGAGTAGTCATCTGAGGTATTGAAAATGCATCATGGAATTTAAACGCAAAGATTTAGCTTGATGGGATGCAAAATGTATCTATCTAAAGGGTTTGTTGAAGTTACGTGTGTAACTTTTGGGAAAATCCCTTGGTCCTTGTTGATCCATTTGTAAATGGGATTATATTTCCCTTGTGTAGGAAGAACGTTAGTGAGAAAATCACTTCTAGATGTAACAACATAAGAATGCTCATCAAATGTAACATTTTTTGAAGGATTATTCCTTGGAGGAGGTGAAGTATATATATTTGAATATATGTGTCTCATAAGCTATAATGCATTTTCCTTCTAATAAATTAATTTTATGATCTAATGCATAACAATCATTATCACGATGTCCATTAATATGATGAAAATTGTAAAAGGGATAACCCTTTTCTTGCTCAAACCAATGAGGAGGGTGGTGATCATTAGGTGGTAACCGAATTAACCTATTTTCTATTAGTGTTAACAAAATGTCATGAGGTTGATCAATAGATTTTTCAAAATAAACGGGTTTCCTTTTTGGAGGGGATGGAATTAAATTTTGGTTGAGGATCGTGATGGTAAAAAGTGTCACCACAATGTAGGAATTTGATTGTATGGTCATTAGGTACAAAATCTAGTTGTTTTTCATAATCATGTGTAATAAGAGGGGTGATAATATTTATATCCAAGTGTTAAGGATTTTGCATTTGGCACATGTATTGTTCTAAATAAAGGATATGTAAGAAAATATCATTAAATGATTCACATGTATAATAAAGAAATTTCTCCTTCGAGGGTAGTTTGAGACATCTACGAATATAAATTACATTTCTAAATCACTTGGTTGATATACAAGTAAGTTCATATTTTCTTTGAAGCATAGAATATAATCAACTATGGGCTCAGTCTCACCTTGATGTAAGGAGGATAGATACTCATATGTAACCCTAGGGCCTTTATTACAACTAAAATGTGCTAGAAAATCATCTTCAAGATCGAAAAACATACCTAAGGAACCAATAGGAAGATGGGTAAACCAATAGAGAGCATCACTTGTAAGATTGGGATAAGTATTCTATCATTGTCATATGAATCCATAAGTGTCCTATAATGCATAATATGTCTATATGGATCCAAAGTGCCATCAAAAAATTGGAATGTGGGCATGAAAAAATTCCTAGGGAAAGGAGCTTGAAATATTTTTCGTGGGATGGGATTACCATATATGGTATTAGCATCAATACTAGCATAATAGGCTTTGATTTCTAGAGTCAATGTATGAACCTTGCATTGTAAATCACCAACCACATGCATAAGAGAAATCACCTCTTGAGGTGGTATGACATAGAAATTGAGAGGATCATTCAAAGGTTGTACTTTTCCATTAATAGTATCCATGGGAACATTGGTTGGTCTAGAAGCCATAGTGGGCAATGTGTCATGTGAAACCAAATTGGGTAAAACTTGAGGCTCTAAGGGAAAAATCTCAGAAGGAGGTTCTAAAGGGATATTACCATTATCAATAGGAAAATTACTCACACTAGGAGATGTGTCAACAACATGTGTATTAGATGTAACCAAAGAAGAAGAAACATGTATATTTTTGCTAATATGATCATTATGCACACTTTCATTTATAATTGGAATGGAAGAAGTAATAATAGAATCATTGCTTTTTATTTCAAGAGGAAGAGTAGAAACAAAATGTGTAGCATACATAACATGTACAATAGGAAGAAAAATTTATATCATTATTGCATCTAGAAGTGTTAGTACAAGCAATATCATTCTTTTGGCATTTAGATAAAATACAAGAAGAATCATGTGCAAGAGAGGTAGACATGTTACAATCAAGCTCACCATTTTTACATTCAAGAGGAGTAGGAGAAACAAAAGTATGTTCATTTAATTCATTTGTACTATGTATGTCATCATAATGGATATCACTATGAATTGATTCTAGCTCATTAGTGGAAGCATAAGGACCATCATCAATCAATGTATAAATGGAAGGAATATCATCCGTATGTAAGCTAGAAACACTTTCATCATCACTAGAATCTAAAAAATCTATGGCATCATCATCTACTAGTGGAGAAAATTGTGCTTGTTCATGATCATTACTCCAACCATCTACATGACATGCAAAGATAGGAACAACATCCTGGTGGTGAGTAAAAAGAGGAGGTAGATACTTAATGTTTTCCTTCATAGTAAAGTGGCCTAAGGCAACACCTACAGTAGGGGTAGGCCTAAAGCAAGGAGGATGGTCTATAAATACCAGATAATTGGGATATATATCAAAATTAAATACTATGTCATCTTGAGGGGAGTATGAAAATGGAGTAACATTCCTTGCATCCTCATAGGTGGTATGGACCTGATGAGAGGGATAGTAACCACCATGATTCCGTAAGGCATGAAAAAAGCCATAATCACACACAAATAATAAATACACAAAAATCAACCACACATGCACCCTAAGGAAACACTAGGGTTTTGAAATCAACATGCCTAACCTATAGAAACTTGGAAAGATCTTAGATTAGGTAAAGGATTCAATCAAATGGGTTCACCAAATGTTTCACCCTTTTTAGGTTTGATTAGGGTTTTACACTATAATCAAACAAGGAATGAAATAAGAGCTACAAGAGGGTTATTCTGACTAATTAAATTCCAACATTAACCATTCAATATCATAATAATGTATTAATACTTGTAACAAATGTACACAATGCAATACAAACTCACAAATACATGGGATTGAGTGCACTTAGCTTATTACAAGTGATTTTGGAATAACTGGGTGATTAGGATGATGAAGCAGAGGTATTTGGACATGAGAATCTTCCTAGGAGCAAGAATATATGTACATTCTTAACCTCTTTGTATTGTTTTACACCTACTCATAATTGTGGCTTGTGATGTCCTAGGTTTTTCGTTGGTCGATTTCTCTTTATTGCTCTCTCTTGCTCACTTTGTTGATCACACCGCGAGGGACTCTAAATACTATACTCAATATTTAAAAACCCTAACCATGGATGAATTCTTTCAAAAATAATATTTTGGTTGTGGGTACCCTCGTACACCACCGATGTCAACACTAATTCAAAGAGGCCTTAAACCACACGGTTCTCCACCTAGCATGTGATATATAGATGTAGTGCAATTAGATTTGACATCCTTTAAAAATGCTTGAATTGAGTTTCTTTCTTTCCAATCTACTTACGTGAGTGAATTTGAGAGATTTAAAATGTGGAAAAATCCCTTTGACCCAAAGTGGGAAACTTTAGACTTGTAGAAAGTGTTGTCGTAATGAATGTTCATAGGTTTTTTTGAAGTGTAGGGAGATTTGGGTTTCTTTTGTGTTATATTTTTCAATAGGATTCCATAAGAGTGTTTGAGACTATTAGGTTCTAAATGAGGTGAGTTTCACTTGTTTATATATACTTCTAAAGGTGATTTAAGTTACAAATGCCATCTTAGGTGGAGTAAGTGACCCAAAGAATGATGTGCAATGGAAAGTTTGGGAGCAAAGTGAGCAAGGTCAAAACCATACACTAGGGTCAAGACTGTACAAATATTCCTTCTCCTACTATAATTTTTTGACATAAGAGTGATAAATTTCAATGTGAATTTTGGAATCGATAAGTGTGTTTCATGCGTTCAATTTTTATAAATTATCGACATATGAGTGTATAAGATCAAACAAGCTAGATAAGAGACCTAGAGATGTACTAGATGAGAATGGGCAAAGTGCATTTGTTTGATAAAGAGAGAAATGCCAAGAACAATAGTGTCAAAGATTAGAATTATCCAATTTGAGTTTATACAATCATAAAACCTACAATATATAAGTTTGGGTGCTCCACGACCTCAATCTCCAACTATTGGTATTCTTGCATTATTATCTCTTATGTTGTCTATTTATTCGGAAAAGAGTGTTTTGTTTCAATCTCCTTTACACCTATCTAACCCATGTGCTAGAATATGTAATGTCCCTTTCCAAATGCTTGAAGGCCTAGTTGGCCTATTATGCCCTTTTCATTGTTTACTCCTTTGGGAATTGGGGTGTGGGAGATGTAAAGGGAATTTTTGGACCCTTATATGCATTAATGTCATAATTTTACATTGACATATTTTTTAATGTACTTTATATTATAATTTCACTTTGAGGTGTTTTAAGTCATGACTTATTACTAAAGTGAAATATTAATTATTATTTTATAAAGCACAACGTTAGAAAAAGTGGAGGATTAGGGTTGCAAAGGAGTTATAAGGATGGCTTGAGGATTAAACTAAAAATTATGTTCATTTTTATTTTCTTTGGAAAAAATTTGGTGAGCTTGCATGTTTATTGCTATTTCTTAAGGACCGGTATCCCTTGGGATCCCCGGTTTTGATGCAGAAGAGACTTTGGACCGTAGCTAGAAGGGTCATTTCAAAGTGAGAGGGTTTATCCTCAATCCCTAGTGGTTGCATTTACAGTACTAAAGATTGTTTTCTACATACTCGGCAATTATTTTGGTATCGACCATACAGATTGGGAAAATATCACATGTTTATTTTGTCATAGAGAGGCCCTAAAGGTTTATGTTATAGCTAGTTTCCACATAAGTTGTTTATGATGATTATTGAGTGCACAAAAATCTTTGGAAGAAGTTCAAGGGCTATAAAGGGTCATGCAGAATATTCTACCATCATTGTTGATCTAAGTCTAATAAAACTTTAGTTGTTAATACATTAAGTTTGATATCCATATACTACATCAAGGCGTTATTACTTTAGATGTATTAATGCAATTTCAAATAGAAAATAGATCGTTATTTATGTTGTACCACCGATTTTAGCACTAATTCGAAAAGGCCTTAAACCACACATCCTTCTCCACCTAGCATGTGATAAATAGATGCATTGCAATAATATTTGACATCCTTTAAAAATTCTTGAATTGAGTTTATCTCTTTCCAATCTACGTAAGTGAGTGAACTTGAGAGCTTTCAAATGTGGAAAATCCCCTTTGACAGGTGGGAAACTTCAAACCTATAGAAAGTGCTATCGTAATGAATGTTTAGAGGTATTTTTGAAGTGTAGGGAGATTTGGGTTCCTTTTGTGCTATATTTTTCAATAGGAGTCCATAAGAGTGCTTGAGAGTGTTAGGTACTAAATGAGGTGAGTTTCACTTTTTATATATTCTTCTAAAGGTTATTTAAGTTACAAAGGCCAACTGAGGAGGAGTAAGTGACCCAAAGAATAATGTGTAATGGAAAGTTTGGGACCAAAGTGAACAAGGTCAAAACCATACACTAGGGTCAAGACCGTATAAATATTCCTTCCCATACCGTAAAGTTTTGACATAAGAGTGATAAATTTCAATGGGAACTTTGGAATCTGATAAGTGTGTTTCATGTGTTCAATTCTTATAAATTGTCGACATATGAGTGTATAAGTTCAAACAAGCTAGACGAGAGACCTAGAGATGTACTGGATGAGGATGGACAAAGTGCATTTGTTTGATAAAGAGAGAAATGCCAAGAACAATAGTGTCAAAGATTAGAATTATCCATTTTGAGTTTCTATAATCATAAAACCTACAATATCTATAAGTTTGGGTGCTCCACGACCTCGATCTCCAATTATTGGTATTCTTGCATTATTATCTCTTATGTCATCTATTTATTAGAAAAGAGTTTTTGTGTCAATCTCCTTTACACCTTTCCAACCCATGTGATAGAATATGTAATGTCCCTTTCCAAATGCTCAAAGGCCTAGTTGGCCTATTCTGCCCTTTTTCCTTGTTTATTCCCTTGGGAATTGGGGCGTGGGAGATGTAAAGGGAATATTTGGACCCTTATATGCATTAATGTTATAATTTTACGTTGAGATGTTTTTTAATGCACTTTATATTATAATTTCACTTTGAGGTGCTTTAAGTCATGACTTATGACTAAAGTGAAATATTAATTATTATTTTATAAAGTGGCATTGGAAAAAGTGGAGGATTATGGTTTCAAAGGAGTTATAAGGATGACTTGAGGATTAAAATGAAAGTTATGTTCATTTGTTATTTTCTTTGGAAAAAGTTTGGTGAGCTTGAATGTTCATTTTTATTTTTTAAGGACTGAAATCCCTTGGGATCCCTAGTTTTGATGCAAAGGAGACTTTGGACCCTAGCTAGAAGGGTTATTTCGGTGAGAGGATTTATCCTCAATCCCTAAGATTGCATTTACAAGTACCAAGGATTATTTTTAGCATACTGGCGATTATTTTGGTACTAGCCATACAGATTGGGAAAATATCACATGTTTATTTTGTCATTTAGAGACCTCTAAAGGTTGATGTTATAGTTGGTTTCCACACAAGTTGTTTATGATGATTATTGAGTGCACAAAAATCTTTGGAAGGAGTTCAGTGGGGTTATAAAAGGTTATAGAATATTCTAGCATCGATGTTGATCTATGTCTAATAAAACTTTAATTGTTAATACATTAAGTTTGATATCCATATACTACTAGGCGTTGTTGCTTTAGACATATTAATGTAATTTCAAACAAAAACTAGACTATTATTTCTGTAGTACAACTCATCCATACTCAGTTGTTCAACGGTATAAAATTCATGAGTTTAATATTGAATTAATGCCAACTGTTTGATCCATTTCCTTTCCCCGTGGATCACTACACTCAGAAATATATTACCAACAGCAACTATATCAGTTAAGAGGTCTGAAATTATTAATTTGAACACTATATATTGGAATGTTTGCTTCAATTGGATGTATGGTAAATGTTTGTTAAAATGTTTTTGCCTTATTCCTTGTTTTTCTAACTGCTTATGAGAGTGTCAATGACATTTTCAGTTTAATAGAATGATTGTCAACTGTTTGACGGAATGACACTATGCAATCTTTGAATATTTTCATGATTATGTGATGGATTTATGATCATTGTCATAGTTGTTCTAAACATTGCATGTAAACTATTTGACAAAATGCCTACAAGTTAAAAGTCAAGAAATTTTGCAAGTTTGGAACAATATCTCCTAGTTGGGGATATTTCAAAATATGTATTCAATTATCTTCAAGCACCAATTTGTGATTATTTCCTACACCTTTATCTAACTCTTGTTAAATGTGTCTTTGGTTTCTTCATTCTCATATTCATACATTTGAAAATCACCAATACAAAATGATACCAATCTTTGATATCAAATGATGCACTTAGAGATATCAAAATGTGCTAAACATGCAAGGAATGTAACCTTTCTTTGATGCCAATTCATGCACTAAAAATAGGGATCTCAATTTAGATATGTATTATGGCATGCAACCCTCAAAATCACATAATAGAAAATACGTAAAATCCAACACAACACAACACAATCCAAGAAACAAAAACTTAAAATTCCTTATTATTTCAACATAAATAAAGTACACCAAAAACACACAACAAAATAGGTCCGCATATCTCAAATTGCTAACTTGCAGACTTTACAAGTATAACTTTCCTAACACAAACTACTTGAATCATCCCTAACATAAATATGATGACATGCTTATATAGACACAAGACCCACCTTACAATATTGATTTGAAACAAAATGTGAACCATAATAAACTAGATGTGTCACAATCCTCTATACAAGATTAGGGCCCAAGTGATAATTCAACTTGATGCACAATGAGTTAGATTGACAACTACAATTATGATTGGGTAAAATCATGTTAGCATCCTTGAACAATGCTGAAATTTTGAAAGTTAAATGCCACATTACAATCTTGGGCATAAGATTGCACACTAGCTCCTCTAATGAATCCTTGTGCACTATTGTAATTTAACTAGGATGACCTCGTAGTTTCAATAGTAGATGCATGTAATTGAGATGAATTGATACTAATATTGTGATCCTCTAAAATCTCTCCTTGTGATGTTTCCCTCACAATTAGTAATTTTGTGTAAATGGACCAACTATTTTGGAAGCAAACTTAAGTGTTTTGCTATTGGAATACATGATTGCGCTCTCTCCGAAATATGTTTTTGAATCTTAAAAGTTAATTTTATAGACTTGCACAGAATAGTTACATAAACGTGTTACAAAGGTACACACAAAAAACACTTGTGTGCTAACAAATGGAGAAAAAAATTACAAATATTCTTGTGTGCCTACATGTTGCAAATTCATTTATAAAGATAGGTGTAGAACAATATTTTCAAAAAACACAATAACAAAGATTTGGCACAAAAAAACATACACAATGCCACACTTAACTTATTTTCTTATCATGTACATAGTGAAAAACAACACAATAATAATATTCTATTGTATATTGTTTAGTGGAATTATATTTCCATATTTATAGGAGAGGATATCATATTATGGAGGAATCCTATTATAACTCCTATAATCAAGAGCATCCTATATTAGTGTATTGTTACAACAATACGCTAATATTACAAACTAACAATATAATAAACATATTCCAATTAACTGATATTGAATAATTACTTACGTAACTATTCTAACCACCCCGTAAAATATCAATTCTAATATTCACACTAATTTCCTGAAATTTACCACCTTAGTGTGAACATTATTAATCGCTAATATTCACCCCCTTAATGTGAACATGGGGAAGAATCATATTTCGAAGAAATTGAACCATCTCTTGAAAGTGCTGCCTAAATTGGGTACAAACTCCATAAGTTATCTCTTTACCCTTGTGAAGGCGTAGTGACAAGCCAAATTATGCAAGAACACTCCCTACATCTTCGGGTTCCTATAGGACTTTCCCTTCCTCCTAAGGTGTCTGAATTTTGAATCTCTAAGATCCACAAGCTTGACACTAACTGGATAACCATCCCCGAGTTTACCTCATAATCTTCTCCTTCTCCCCAAAAGTGAGTCTTCTGAAAACATGAATCTTTCCCAAATTCTGAAAAAGAGTTTTATTTACAAATCAACACATTGAAAATATGAAACACACACAATTGAAATAAAATACACCACCAAGTCATCTGGGCCATGTCATCTGGTGACTTACGAGAGACTCGGAAACCTCCATCCTCCTTTGCCTTCAACCTCCAAAGATGGCATTGCTAGCTCAAAGCAGAATGTTATCGTGGGAGCTCAATTATAACTCAAACGTCAAGTTACCCCGAAAATGCATCTCGTAACATAATTTTTTTCTTACAAATTTTTACATTGACAATAACTATTTTACTGATTGACGAAACTTACACAATGACTCCTTTTTAATTTTGACTCTAGACTAATAAATAAGACTTTTGACAAAACAACCTCTAATTGACCAATGAACGTGAATAAAACATTTCTCATAGACTTAACAACAATTATTACACACTTACAACTAAACAAGAGACTATAAATTCTAAAATAACTATTTAATCCAAACCTTATCAATTTTAAACTAAAATTTATAACAAAAAGATGAATAATTATAAGACACACTATTAAAAATTATCTAGGTGATAATGTGGAATTTTTGCTCAATGAGGGTAGTCAAAATGATCATGGCCCCCTATTATTATTACTCTAAGCAATAGACCATGGAAGGGAGAATAAACTTGAAGATACTATGCACAAGGCCTTGATTTTATTCAAGCAAGTTTGTGATCTAATAGAAGGTATGGAAGGGACTTTAGAAAAAAGATCATAAACAAATAGCTCTTAGTCTTTTTAGGGCTATGGAGACCATTTCAATATTCTCTCAAATGATGGTCACAAGGCCTTGATTTTATTCATGCATAAAAGCCTCTTCAATTATGCAACCTAAGGCTGTCAATACACTAAAACAAGCAAACATTTGTGATCGTTGGTCGTCAAAAGACTTTTATCGGGGGACAAGAAGTCCCTCCTCTTTAATGGGAAGGTATTTGGAAAGAGGGAAAAGTACAAAATGATTTGTTGGTTAAACTTGGATATTACGAAAGTGTTTTATCATCAATTACAAAAAGAAGAAAAGACGGGAAAGAGCAGTAAAGGCAACATGCAGAATTATAGATATCAGTAATTCTTTAGAAGTCTGAATTGAAAGATCATTTTTAAGGCTAAATAAGAGGAGGCAAATAACATCTGCTAGAACAAAATTCTCAATTAATCAAGGACACAAAGTTCCTTCTTGGTTATACAAGATCATGCTTCTTGCAAAGTCGAAGAGTCTCAAGACTAAAATGATGGTCTGAAAGCTTAGGAATAACAGAGATCGGATAGACTAAGAAGATCCCTATTTTTTTGATCTATTCACACTTTTTTGGTGAGTTTAACCCCCGAATGGCGTAAAAAGGCCATTATATCTTCAATTACTCAACCGTTTCTTTTAACTAAAGAATAGTTAAGGACCTTGCCAATAGTACTAATTTATTCTACATCACCGAGAGGGACCCACCGACTTAGTAAACATTTCTTTTATGTCTCACGAGGGACCGACGTGTTGGCCGTAGACGAGTCCAAAATCAAACATTTCTCCATCTCTTTATCAAACTCGACAAGTGATAAAGTCACCCTAGATCAAGAAGAGACGATTTCCTTACTTTGGATTGAGGGTGTTGAGCAAAAGCTCAACCGAGCTTTGATTTCTTGCAAGGAAAGGGAAACACAGCAATTTTCATCCCTTTAACAAGGTATATGAATACAAAATAAATACTTCGCCAACTATTCTTTACCAAATCCTCCTTCGATCTTCTATCAAATCATAGTTCGGAAAAGGGATCACATAAACTAACCTCTAGGTGGTAGTTTTTGAATCAATGCGCATTAAATTCAAATCAGTTTGAAAAAAACAATTTTAGAGCGGGAAAACTAAGTATGAATGGCATTTGGTTCGCTTGGGACATGTGAGACGCGAATGCGTGAAACACTTCAAAGCATTCAAGTAAACAGGGAAAAGGCAAATGCATTTTTGGGACATTTATAAATACGCCTTCAGCCGAAAATGGAACAAAAGGCCCGTTTTTTATTTGGTTAATCTTCCATTAAAATGTTGACATTGAACATATAACCTTTTCTTTGAAAATGGAACAAATTGCAAGACATTTGGGACAAAAAGTTTAGATGTACATAGTGAAAAAACAACACGAAAATTTTAGGGACACTTGGAACATTAGTAGAAAGTTGAACAACTCGTTAAGTTTGGGACATTTGGGACAAAAACTAGAGTCCCGAAAATGGCTTTTCTAGGATTTCGCTACAATCAGGAATAGAGCGCACTTCGGAACTTGGGACACGCAGCGGGACAAAAATGTCCGATAGGCGCCGAAATACATACAAAATACTATGGATTTTCTTCTGGACCTCACACTACCGGCTCAAATGACAGAGAAGACACTAAAACTCAAAATTTTGAAATTTCACTTTCTTTAAGAGTAGGGAATTTTGAGTGGACAACAAGTTCAAACCCCAAAAGTGAAGAACTTTGGTTGAGGGTGTTTTATCAACAGTCTTTAAGTATGAATACAAAATAAATACTGTAGTGGAGATTTGAGCAATGGCACCACCGGCGAAGTGACCCAAGAAGTTTGTTCCAAAGTATTCCATGAGGTAATATTTCTCCTCCTAATGTGGTTTTTCCCATTCTTGAATTTAATGTTGCATGTCAATGGTTAGAGAAGTTTTGTCTCATTGGGTATTTCATGGGCCGCATCCCCTCTGAAAGCATGCTCAAATCTTGGGTGAACACCGTCTTGGACCCTCATGGAGTCAGACTGGAAAGTGTTCAAAACATGACCAAGGGTTTCTTTCTCTTTCACTTTTTTTCGACCCTGCTAATGCACCCAATATTCTGGCTAAGAAAGCCACTTGGTATGTTGTAACTCATACTTTGTATTAACCCCATGGCACAAGGACTTTGTGGTATCTGAATATACCACCCTTAAAGTTCCTATTCTGGGTTGAATTTCCTGGCCTTCCTTTGCCATGTGTGTGCCTTTTTTGTCACAAATTACCTGCTTCTCTTGGCCGAGTTGTTTTCCTCAAAGCCAAAAGGTTTTACCATGCTCACCCACAAAAGTGAGTCTGTGTTGAGATTGATCTCTCTCAAGACCTTAAGGAATTTTTGGATATCCAGATGGGGGACAAACGCTACTCTCAAGTGGGTCATGTATATCAATCTTCCTAACACATGCTTCGCATTGTAGGCTTCCGATCACAAGATCAAAGATTGTCCTCTCTATGTGCCCCGAAACCACCTTGTGGCCAAAGCAACTCTAAACTAGTCAAACCCCCATAGGAGGAAGGTTGGCAAGTTTCTGGAGGTCGAGCACAATAAGAGAAAAGCCCAACAATCCAAGGCCTAGCTCTAATGGCCACCGAGAATCAAGTTGTTAAGGAACAACCGCATAATGTGCATGTTAAAGAGCCAATGACTATTGCTAAAGAACCAACTACCACCGCAACTCAACTACCCCATTTGCCAAAGTACTCCAGCACACCCCTTGCGGCATCGATTCTCATGGACCAGTCAAATTTCATTTATAATGTTCCCATCCCACAATCGGTGTCATTACTCCTGCCAAACAACTCACAAGGGCCTTCCAAAAGGCCCAAAGCCCTTCTCGCATCTCTCGGGACCATAGCCTAGCTCGCAGCATTGATTCCACCAAAGCGGAGTACAACATTGAGTACACCAATAAAAAAGTTGATTTGCAGGATTTTTTACAAAGACAACATTGCTCATTTCTTGCAAAATCAATATGATGCCCTTGATGGCTTGGAGGATGGGGATATGGCTCTTGACCATTGTTTCCCATGAATTGTCTATCTTGGAATGTTTGGGGTCTTACAGACTCCTGTCATAAATATGTTGTGCATGAAACTCAAACAATGTGCAAATTTGGATGTTTTGTTTTTTGCAGAAGTAAAAATTACAGGTTTTCAGTTACATATGGTTTGTAAATCCATCTGGCCTGACAACTTGGCTTTTTATAGCAATCATGAAGCAGAGACGTGGGGGTTTAATTTCACTTTTTTCTCCCAAATGGTGGCCTTTACTTATTGACCATGACATCAACCCCACCAACCATGCCATATGGGTCCTCTTTAATGTGGATGACCACCTTTTGGCCTCATTAATATTTATGCCTCGAATGATGTGGCCGAAAGGGCCGATCTGTGGCGGTGGATCGCCAACTCCATTCCCGATGCTTACTGGGTAATAAGTGGAGATTTTAATATGGTTGAGTCACCTAATGATAAATGTGGCCACTTGCCTATGAGGTGGACACCTAGTGAAAGGGAAGTGTGGTATTTCATGTGTAATAAATTTGGATTTTTTGATCCTAACGCATCTCGCTTTCCCACCTCTGAAGCTTGGTATACGTGGACCAATCTACGTGGAGGGACAGATCATGTTCTTAAATGGCTTGATAGGCCATGCTGTCAACTCAAGATTATTTTGAGTTTGATAGCATTTATTCTATGCCAGTGGAGGTCATGCCTAACTTTTTCCTTTTGGATCATTCTCCAATACGATTTCGTATCAATTGGCATGATGTGTGCCCCTTTTGTCATAAAGGCCAATTCTTTCTTAATATTTCCTTGATGCATCATGGCCCCACCATCAATCATATCAAGTGTGTTTGGAATTTAATTCCATGACCCATTCATTGCCAGTGATTTCATCCACCTATGCAAGCTAGCTGGATTCAGTGGTGGGAGGATGCATTGACTCGGACAACAAGATTTCTTAGAAATCTATGACCGACAAGCTGGCAATAATTCAGTGCCGCTCATACTCCACTAATACCTCGGCTCTCAGTCGGCCAGTGGTGGTGGTGCTTCAAGGTGATCCCTTCTCTGAAACTCTAACTTCAAGTTGCAATGCTTGGCACCAAATCCAAATGCATGGATAATTTATAGTCGGGGCGCAGATCCGAGCTCGATGCGCCGGATGCACTAGCTCAAAATTGGAGATCAGGTTTGAAAGAATTCTTTCTTTCTCTCAGAGCGTAAAACCTTCCCAACAGATCCAGGCTATTATGGATGGCAGAGCTCACATCACTGACCCACAACTTATGTTGCAAGCCTTTGTGTGCCACTACAAGCTTGTGTTTCAAGCTCAACAACCCTCTGTAGCTCGCCAAGCTGCTCTTGATCAATGTTTGGGTGTTGTGCCACACAAATTATCAGAGGCTCAAAAGGTGATCTATGAGAGAATGCTCACCATTGAAGACCTCCATGAAGCCACCATGTAAATGGCCAATGATAAAGTGTTGGATTCATGCGATGGGTTCCCTTGTGAATTCTATAAAACCCTTTGGGATTCAGTCGGTCAAGACTGTTTCAAGTTTATCTTGAAGGTTTCCAAAAACATTCCTTAGGGCCACACATTAATAAGGGAAACATCAAATTCATCCCTAAACAAGGAGACCCAGAGAAAATTACCTGTTGGCATCTCGATTACGTTATTGAATGTCTCCTATAAAATCATTTCCAAAGTGTTAGCTCTGTGGTTACGCAATCTTTTGCCAATGCTAGTTGTTCAACCAGAACAAATATGATTTATACAGGATGATACATCTGGATAACATCATTGCGGTGTGGGAAGGCATGGAATGGGCTCACAGGTCTAATCAAGCCACCATGTTTATCAAAATTGATTTTGAGAAGGCTTATGATCGGATTGAATGGCCATTCATACTCGCCATGCTCCAAGCCCTTGGCTTTGGTCCCATTTTTATTCAATCTATCAATATGATTTTTATGGATGCTTCTTCTCAGATCTCTATCAATGGCCTCAACTCGAACCTTTTGGGATTTTTCATTCTATTCGGCAAGGCTTCCCTCTTGCCCCTACACTGTATGTGCTCTTGTGGCCAAGGTTTTGGCTATTTGTTAGCTCATGCCAAAGCACAGGTCTTGTTCATGGAATCTCGCTTCTGTTGAGCCCACTTCTCAACTTCTTAATGGGAATTTTGGATGATTCCTTTCTTATGCTCATTGAAGATGAAACCAACATTCACAATGTTATGCAATGTTTGGATATTTTTTCTTAGCTTCTAGCTCATCCATTCAATGGTGAAAAACCTAGTGTTATCGGCAATCTTTCCTTCCCCGCTTTGATTGGCTTGCCACTTTTGAATGGAAAATCCTAACACATGGTGAGATTTTTAAATTCTTAGGTATTCCTTTTGCTTTTCAAGCCTCCCAATCGAGCTATGGCAATATGTCATTCAATGGGTGGAAAAAAAGTTGGAATATTGGATCACCAGACCTTTATCTTTGGCTAGAAAATTCCAAATTTGTTCCAAAGTTCTTGTAGCCACACATGTTTACTACTCATCGTGTTGGGTTCCTTCCAAAGCTTCCATCCAAAAGCTGGAAAAATTGCTCAAAGATTTCTTGTGGGCTAATGCTTCTAGGAAAAGGTTTTCATCGGGTAGCTGGGACATTTTTTGCTTGCCTCAAAATTTGGGGGTCTCGGCCTTATTCACATTCAACGCCAAGGGCAAGCTCTTTGCGCTAAATGGATTATCAGAAGCATTACTAGCCAAGAAGCTTGGAAAGTTCTTATATGACATGATATTGCGTTGAAGGTTCCCCTTATGGCCATGCCTGCATGGAAAGGATTGGGGTTTGTCAATTTTCTCATTACCCCAGCGCCTGTCAAAATTGTTGGCACCTTTGTGCTTAAGAGCATTTGGAAAGCTTGGGAATGTATTAAGCCCTGGATTTTGTGGAAGGGGGATGGCTTTCAAAATGGGCTTTTTTGTCAACCAACAATCTCTCTAGTGGTCACCGATTTTTCAATCTCAAGATAAGTGTTTAGTAGAGGTCCCAAGAATCTCCGCGCTCAAATTCTTCAAATGCATGGAATTCGCACCATCGAGGACTTCTTTCTACAAAACTACTCAATCCTAGTTCTCTTGGCCGGATTTCAAAACTATATTTTGGCTTTCCAACTAGACTAGAGATACTTTTACTACTATGATCAATTTGGTTCCTGACCACATGTTGCATAAGATTGTTGTGCATTCCTCTCGCCCATGGTGGATGGACTGGAAGTGGTATGCAGATACCCCATTCTGTAATTACAAAGCCAACAAAGGCTATCGTTGGCTCTCCTCATTTACCCATGGTGGATAAACTTAATACACATTGGGGAATTCATTCCACACTATCTACCTAGAATAGGTGATTTGAAACTATTTGGACTCTATGTGTGGAGCCCAAGATTGCTCATTTCCTTTGGTGTATTCTTCACCAAGGCCTTCCTATCGGGCTCGTCTTGTTCAAATTGGGATCCAGCTCCCAAATGTCCTTTCTTGTGGTCATCTAGAAACAATCTTGCATGTTTTTATGGTTTTGTCCCAAAGCTCAAAATGCCTGGAACTAGATACATTCATTTTTCTTTCCTTTACGGCCTCATTGCTTCACTTGGCAACATATCCTTTTGGGAGATAATCCCAAGCTTCTACCTATGTTCACCCAAATTTGGCATGTTTTCAGAGGGGAGATTCTATTTTGGATATGGAAAGAAAGAAATTTTTTTTCTTTGTTAATTCTGCAATTGATCAATATTTCTCCATTTATAATAAATCTATGGTGATCTCCAATGTGCTTTCAGATACAAATTCAGGCCAACAAGGTTGCGTTGGAGGTGGACCACCTCTGACCCCTTCTTTGCGCCACTTGGGGAAGCCCCATGTAATGTTGCTCGAGTGCCTCCATCTCCTACCAGTGTCCCTCGCCTTCCGCCCGTGGTGGTGGTGCATCAATCGGTCTCAACATCGTGCTTTTCGGGTCATGCTCACCACTCCGGGCCCATTGCATCAGCATCAATTACTCACTCACTCGCTCATTTCATGGGTCGGGGCTCACACCACCTTCATCGCTCGCAATCAGGTGGGGCTCACCACCTCATCAAGCATGGGTGGGGCTCTCCTCTTTCCACTACTACACATCATGATACTTGGCACCCGCCACCTCAACCACCACCACTAGACAAATTCCCGCCTCAACCTCACCATTCCTACTCGTGGGGAAGTGGACCCGAGAGGAAGAAGTTGCTATTGGTTGGGAACTTCCAGATGTTGGCAAGGACTTACCTGGTTTGGGGTGGTCGGATGATCATGATCCGCCCGCCTCGGGCATGTTTGTTGTTGTTGCTTGATTGTGTTTTTTGTCTTTTCTTTTAGGTTATGCCTATATTTTGTACTCTCCTAGGCTCAACCTAGTTTGACTCGTTTTCTAGGCTCGACCTAGCTTTTTTTGTGGTTTTGGGGTGTGCTCTCATACCATCATTTTTTTGTTGAAAGTTATCTTGTATCATATTGAATTAATATAATATAAGAATGAATTCCAATCAAACCGTAAAATATTAATTATAATATTCATGCTAATTTCCTAACATTTAGGTGATAGTAAAATATTAATTATAAATTGCTAAAATTAACCCATATGCTCATGCATCACAATCCCACTTGAAGAGAAATTAAGGTTAGGTCCATCTCACATGAGGATATAAGCGAGGTCAATTCTAACTATTGATGTTGTTGTCCAATGAGGCCAAATTCAACTAAAGAAACATAGTGAAACCCAATCTCACTACTATTTATAGGTGAATGTTAGAATAGGTAATTCACCATATATAAAAATAAATGTAAATGAGTATAATGATATTACTAACATAAATTAGTTGGGTAGTTATTTTAGAATACTCCTTAATCTTCTAATTTAATTTAGTTGAGATTATTGTGTTATTTTGTAAACTCCTATAAGTCACTTGGGAGGTATTTGTTGTGATCCTACTTATTAGGGATCATGTTAGTTTCTCTCTCTATTTCATTGGGGCTATTACAAGCTACATTACTTGTATAAACTAAAATATGTAATTTCTGATTTTTAGTTGAATAAATCAATATTATTAGCAATTTACATCTAGTAACACTAGTCTAAACATGGGACGAATAGGGATAAGAAGAGAGGAAAAGAGAAGAATCCCCGACACTCTCACTCTATAAACTTCATCCATTTATCATTATTGAACCTCTTATATATAATTAATCCAACATCTAGACATTGCATTAAAGACATTCTAATCATTATTAAAGAGAGGGCATCAAGATTTGTGTTAAGGAGCATAGCTAAGTAAGTTTCCCTAACTCGATGAATTTTTTGGTGACTTTTCTCATCACATATATGCATCAAGCTATTCGGCATCATGAAGCTTGGATCATCCCTTCCACTTCATCAACCCTACTCAACTCAGCAAACATTGCCCAAGCTCCTCAAGAAATTGACCCTATCTTGCCCACTACGAGATTAACCCTCACATCTACCTTGCTTTAACCACTTTGGATCCATACATGGGGAATTCCCAAACTAAAGCATTACATATAACGTGAGTTCATATAGGGGTATTAAATAATAATCAAAATTGACCCAATATATTACCCCATATAAAGGGGTATAAGGGGTTAAAGTATAATTTTTTTTTTAATATATTGGGGTAAGGTATGTAGAGAGGTAGGGAAGAGAGAGGAGTAGTCGTGGGGAAAATGAAGAAGACTTAAATTCGATCATTTTGATTGTGTGTTTTTAGAGAAGCAAGTTGATTTTCTAGATTAAGGACACTACATAATTCTCAATAGCCAAGGCATTCTTGATAGTATTATTGCCAAGGTTTTTTCATTTGATTTGAATTTATTATGAAAATGGATGTCATTAAGATTAATAAAGTTAACTAACAAGAATGAAAGCACACATAACCCTTAACATTATTATAAAAACTTTGATTAGTGTGACAAGTGTAGATTGAAAAGAATGGAAGAGAGGAATTAAATTTTAGATACTAAGGGTTTTTACTTTTCAAATCTAATAATTAAGTGAAAAAGTAAAATATTGAATCCAAGAGGTGAAAATAAAAATGGTATAAAAATTTCAAAGGGAAAAATGGGATATATGGTAGAATAAGGTTGGGATATATGGTAGAATAAGGGGTATTTTATAATTCAAGAGTTTTACTTGGAGGTGGTATTATTAATTTAAGATTGAGATTTAGATTTGGAAATAAGGGTATTATTTAGTATCCTACGAATGCACATGATAGGCCATAAGTTTACATAGTGAATTCCATGTGGATCCAGAGATCCACCGACTCTCAACTTGACTCACCTATACCAAAAGCTCTAATGTGTTGAGACATTGCATCCCCATAGAGAATACATAACTCGGTGAGAAATGACATTGGATCAACTTTATTGTACACTACACCATAAAGCATGACCTCACCACAAGTTTGTCGTAGAACAACTCCAAGCATGAGCTTATTGTACCAACCCCGACCATTGTAATCCATTTTCCACATAATCTCTTCCCCCTCTGGTGGTGAACCCTTGGGCGTAAAGCAACAACAAAATCTATAAAGAGTTGAGGAAACCTTAAAGTGACTCACATCGACATTGGAGAGTGAGCCAACTTAGGTAGGAGTTGACTCTATATTAAAAAAATTGTAGTCTCATAAACATAAAATTATATTTGCCCATATATGTATGTTTAGTGGACTCAATAACTTGATTGGTAAACATATTTTGAACTAATATTTTTAGTCAAAAATTCTTTTGGAATTTCAAAGGGATTTTTTTCAAAAAAAAACAAAGTGGAAAATTTCAAGAATAGGGAATTTTTCCTCAAAATAAGAAAATTATCAAAAGGATTTTTTTAATTGGAAACATTTTCAACTAAAGGGGAATTTTTAAGGATAATTTTTTTGCAAAATGTACAAGAAAGTTGTAATCAAAAGTTATACTTTGAATTCTAAAACTAGAAAATTGTAAATTATCATTGAAAATAGAAGTATGATATTTTACATCTCAATGTAGCATTCGGTATTAACGATGCCTCTAGATCATGCTTACGAGTCAAGTCATTGCATTAACAACATCCAATGGCTAATATAGTTTTAATAACGACATTTGTGGCATCATCCCTATAAATTTTTGGGAAGAAATAATATCACCTTTCGGTCACTAAACCATTCGCCTATAACCCATTTTCCTCGATCGTTAGGTATAAATCGTGATGTGTGGGTTAGACCATTAAGTAGATTTCATTGATTGAATGAATTATTTTCACTACTATCTTGGTACCACGTACCACTTTGCTTCACATGTGTTAACATATCTTTTACGTATCATCATGTATATCAAAAGGAAAATCTTATTCCATGTACTTCTTGGTATATATGGACACATATATCGAGGGATTTGGTATGTTAGGATAATATTATATTCAAAAGGGAACATATTTTAGAGTGAAAAGGAACCAATCCATCTCCTTACAAGTAGTTCTTTCTAATGGCCATGAATGGACCAAATTTTTTCTTCCGAGATACACTTCTTCAATGTGAAAACTCATTGTGCATGGAAAACCAAGGTGAAAAATCACCTATATTTTGAGGATAATAACATGTTTTTAATGGTGTATACATGTAAAATGCTATTGGTAATTACTAGCAACGGAAGTTTGACAAAGCCAACTAAGAGGAAAATTTGATAATCATGTTTGGGGTATCGGATGAGTTACAACCTCATGTTTGTAGAGCTAAAATAACTAAGGAATCTTGGGATAAGATCAACATATTATGCGAGGTCAATAATTAAAAGAAAATCCTTCACTTACAAAGTCAACTTCATTATCTCAAATTGAAGGTTGGTGTGAAGGTTGGTGAAAAACTTGAAGTCATTCTAATACATGTTTGCAACTTTTAGAGACAAACTTGATGCAAGAGCATCAACTTGAACAAGAAAAGATAGAAAAATTTTGGTTTGGAAGATCTCAAGAATGTGTTCGTAGGGATTTACAAGCTTGGATAGGTCTTTAAGTGTTCTAGATTTTGAATTTTGCTTGGTTTCTCACTTTCCCACCCAAAAGTGAAATTTGAATTTTTAAACATGTATTGGGATAATTTTGGCTTGTGAAGTGTATGTTAGGGGTATAGATGGTTAGGATGAGTGAGATAGGTGTCTAGACATGTTATAAATGACTCTTAGGGGTAAATTTGTGAAGATTACTGTTAAAATGTAAAAAAATACTTTTCCTATGTTTGTGTATCATGACACAGATAAAAAAATAGTTACATTGGAAGTTATATGAGAAAGAGGAAGAAATATCGAAGGAGATAATTATATATACACATTCCTAAGAGGATTCCTCTGTGTGTAAGGGTTTTTGAAAGAAGGAATCAAGAAAGAAAGAAGAGGAGTGCTCTATTTTTAAAAGAAGATTGTTTTCATCAAATGAATAAGAAGAAAAACACATTTTAGCTTAAGATTGGTTGTATTTTTAGCGTGAGTATCCGAGGAAAGAATTTTTATATTATATTCATGCTTTACAATGTGGATTTGGATTAATAGTGCAAGTTTCTTAAAATTTCTCAAAGATAATCATGTGGATGTCAAGAGATTGCCTTATGTGGGTAAGTCTTTAGTATTTTGAATGAAATTTGAAGATACCTTCGTGATTATATCTAGGAAAGAATATTCTATGGTATTTTCATGGTTTCATTATGGTTTTTTTGGCATGAAAAAGACTAAATTTCTTTTCTAATTTCTCGATCGCGCATGTACTCGCTTGTCCCTTCCTCGTCCGGTAAGTGTTATAGCATTTCACAAGAAGTGACTTTATTTTGTTATGTCTAAGTTGATTATAAAGGTGCATTAGGTATGTACGGACCTGTGAGTGAGGGTGTAAGGTCTGAAATTGAGGAAATTGATTTTAAACTAGATTTATTCTCTCTCTGAAAGTCCTAAAACCCTAGTTAGGGCTTAAGGTAAAATGGTGTTTGAAGGTTCTAAACTCCACTCTAAAACCTAAAACTTTGTGGAAAACATCTTGATAGGTTCTAAGTATAGATTTTAAGGTCTTAATGTTAGGCTTTGCTCCAAAACCCACAATTCTTGACATTTTTCTTGTAGACCTATAAGGAAGCATTAGAGACGTAATTGTAAAATATTTGTTAGCGAGTTGGGAGGTCAAAACATGAATCCAATATTGTATTTTAGTGAGAAGCTTGAAGGTAAGAAAGGGTATCTGAATATATTTGTAGAATTTAATAACTCCCCCATATATTTCAGAACTACAAGCTTTATAAGGAGGGCTACAAGCTTTGGAAGAAGGATTTGTTAAAACAAAGAATTCTAAAAAAATTCTCTCAATTTCCACCAACTATTGGCATCGTTTATGGTATCAGAGTAGGTGGATACTAGAAAACAAGAATAAGAAGTGAGGTAAGAGAGAAAAGTGAAAATTCCACCTAGAAGAGTGGCGAGAGGAGGTGGTAGAGGAGGTATTCAAATTGTATATGACATCCTGTAAGAGCTTAGAAACATGATGGTTAGATAAATGCAAGGTTAATGAAGTGTAAGACAATCAAAGAAGAGGAATCATGATAGTTGATCTGAGTGACAGAGAAGAAGAGCTAGAATTAACTCCATCACATGGAGAGATATAAGAGCTTGAAAAGAGTGAAATTGACAAGTTGTTTAAAGTGATCATAGGACAATGATCAAAACCAAAGTTGGAAATTCCTACATATGTAGTTATATTTGATGGAGAATAACTCATTGATTAGATAATTGCTTTGGAAAAATAATTTGAGTATGATATTGTACCAAAGGAACAAAAAGTGAAGTTTTCTTGTACTAGATTGAAAGGACATGTAACAATATGGTGGGAATTCATACAAGATGAGAGAATCAAACAAGGTAAGAGAATAATTAAGGCATGGGACAGGATGGTAGAAAATATTAAGGCTAAATTCCTACCTAGTGATTACCAAAAAAACCTATACAGGAAGCTACAAAATCTGAAACAAAAATAAATGAGTGTTAAGGACTACACAAAAGAGTTCTATAAGTTGACAATCAGATCAGGGCATGTGGAAGAAGATGTGGAAAAGATAGCCAAGTACTTGAATGGGTTTAGGTATAACATTCAAGATGAACTTAGTTTGGTGATTCCTAGAACTTTAGAAGAATGTTACCAATATTCATTGAAAGTAGAAGACAAGTTGAATAGGAGGAAAAGGTAGTATACTAGAGAGTACAAAAACAACAAGGAAAAAAAGAAGTAAATAGTTCAAAAATGAAAGGTGTTATAGGAGGAGGCTACTCAAGAGGAAGAGGTAACTATGAAAGAGGAAGAGGAGAATTTCAAGGTAGGTGTTTCAAGTGCAACAAGTTTTCTAGTCATAGATCATATGAATGTCTAGAGAACTCTCAAGCAAGTGGCAGTAGGGTAAGAGAAACAAGAAATCAGATTGTGCAAGCTGATGAAGAGGAGAGTGTGGGATCATCATCACACATAGAGGAACCTAGGGACGATAAATTCATTTCTATTTAAAAGATTCCTACTCAAACCAGCAAAGGAAAAGGAACCAGCCCAAAGGAGAACATTATTCAGGACCATTTGCAAATCTCAAGGTAAGTGTTGTAAAGTTGTTATAGATGGAGGTAGTACAAATAATTTGGTTTCCTTAGAGATGGTTGAGAAACTAGGCCTTAAGAGGATTAAGCATCCAACACCTTACAAGGTGTCATGGCTTTAAAAAGGTCATCATGTTCTTGTGACAGAGCAGAGTATGGTTGAGTTTCAAATAGGAGGATATAAGGATGAAGTAATTTTTGATATCATGTTTATGGATGTGTTTCATGTGCTCTTAGGTAGGCCTTGGCAATATGATAGGAACACTATACACAATGGAAGAGATAATACTTACACCTTGGAGAAGGATGGAAAAATTCATACACTAGTGTCTTTGAAAGATGACAAAGAGATAGTTGGCCCAAGTGTCTTGATGATAGGTGAAAAAGAGTTGTTGCAATAGGAAGCAAGAGGATGAAAAGGAGAAGTATGCTTTGGATGTTAACAAGGTAAACATTTCAATCCCTAAAATAACTTATTTGCTTACTAATATTCATTCTTATTTGGGTGAATTCCTTGAAATTGTGGAGAAAGACTCACCTAGTGAGTGGGAGAAGAAAAAGGAGAATGAGGGAGTTAAAGCTGAGTTGAGTGTTATCACTTCAACCTTAGAGTATGATGAAGGACAAAGGTACCCATATCAGTTTCAAATAAAGGAAATGGAGGTAATGGATCAAGGAGAGGTGAGTGAAGGTGTAGCTATGAAAACAATACCTTCTTTGGCAAAGAGTGATCTATATTGCAGAATATTTTCACAAGAAGTTATAGGTATTGACCTAGGACAAGGTAACAAGGTTATGAGAAAAAGAAAGAAAGAATAATCATTCAAGCAAAATAAGGTTAATCATGGATAGTTTGTAGTCCATCTAGACAAGGATAGTGATGAGAAAAGCATGGAAGAGTGCTATATAAAGAATGAGAATATAGAGTACCTTGAAGAAGGAATTGTACTTGTTGTGTTTGTTGTTTTTATAGGTACAATGAGAGAAGACTTGGAGATGATAAAAGGGAAGATTTAAAAAAGAAAAAAAGATGCATCCTTGAAGAAAATACAAGAGTAAACTACATACCATGGGATCTAGGAGGACATGGAACAAGACAAGTCATATGGAATGAAGGATAAGAGTAGAAGAAATGCAAAGAATCATTAATCAATTCAATGAGTAGTTATACTAGACACATGAGCAAGAGCTCATGATTTATTTCAAGAAGGGGAGTTTGATGCAGGAGCATTGACTTGAACAAGATAGGATATAATTTTTTTGGTTTGGACCATCTCAAGAATGTGTTCATATAGCTTTGGAAGCTTGGATAGGTCTTTAAGTATTACGAGATATTGAATTTTGCTCAGTTTCACACTTTCGCCCAAAAGTGAAATTTGAATTTTAAACCTATTTTGGGATAATTTTGGCTTGTGAAATGTATGTTAGGGGTTGAGATGGTTAGGATGAGTGAGATAAGTGTATAAACATATTCTAAATGACTCTTATGGGTAAATTTGTGAAGAGTGTTGTTAAAATGTAAAAAAAAAAATTCCTATGTTTGTGTAGCATGACACATATCAAAAAAAAGTAGATACATTGGAAGATATATGAGAAAAAGGAAGAAACATCCAAGGAGATAATTATATATACACATTCTTAAGAGGATTCCTCTATGTGTAAGTTTTTTTGAAAGAAGGAATCAAGAAAGAAATAAGAGGAGTGCTTTGTTTTTAAAACAAGATTGTTTTCATCTAATGAATAATAAGAAAATGCATATTTTAGCTTAAGATTGGTTGTATTTTTGGTGTGAGTATCTGAGTACATAATTTTTATATTATATTCATGCTTACAATGTGTATTTGGATTAATAGTGCAAGATTCTTCAAATTTCTCAAAGACAATCTGTGGATGCTAAGAGATTGTTGTGTCTAGGTAAGTTTTTAGAATTTTGAATGAAATTTGAAGATACCTTCATGAGTATATGTGGGAAAGAATGTTCTATGGTGTTTGCATGGTTTCAATATGGTTTTTTTGGGCATGAACAAGACTAAATTTCTTTTCTAATTTCTCAAACTTTCATGTACTCGATTGTCATTGATTGTCTTGGTAAGTGTGATAGCCTTTCACAAGAAGTGGATTTATTTTCTTGTGTCTAAGTTAATTAGAAAGGTGCATTAGGTTTGGACAAACCTATGAGTGAGAGTGTAAGGTTTGAAATTGAGGAAATAATTTTTAATCTAGTTTTATTCCCTCTCGGACAATCCTAAAACCCTAGTTAGGGTTTAAGGTAAAAGGGTGTTTGAAGGTTCTAAACTCCACTCCAAAACCTAAAATTTGTGTAAAGCATCTTGGACATGTTCTACTTACATATTTTGATGGTCTTAATGTTAGTATTTCTCCAAAATCCACATTTCTTGATAGTTTTCTTGTAGACATGTAGGGAATCATTAGAGACCTAATTACAAAATATTGTGTTAGCGATTTGGGAGGTCAAAATAGTGAATCCAATCTTGCATTTTGTGAGAAGCTTGAAGGGTAAAAAGGTTATCTGAATATATCAGCAAAAATTTATAATTCACCCTAGATTTTCTAAACTACAAGCTTTGTATGCAAGGAGGGTTAGAAGCCTTGGAAGAAGGATTTGTTAAAACAAGGGTTTCTTAACATCTTCCTCTCAATTTCCACCAACTATTGGCATTACCACTCTAAAATTAGAAGTGGAATTGATAGACAAATCCCTTGTACCAATTATATTAAGATTACTCCCCTCCTACATAATTTTTATGACCATTTTGAATGTCACGTGATAAACATTATCATTTGAGAGTTGGTTAACATGTTGTAATAGGAAGAATCCAAGCACATTATAGAGGAAGAATATGAGCATGCTCTTACTTCACATAATAAGGGTAAGCATTCCATGAAGTCTTCCAAACAATCATATAAGCAAAGAAACTAACATAATCAATAAGGAAACAAAAACATAGACTATTCGTAATTTATCATAGAAAAAGCCAAGAATTTAAAGATTATTGGTACAATGAATTCCAACATGGCTCTTCAAGAAAAAGAATCACAATTCATAGAATTCATCACATGGGAAACACAACAAGTCACAAGGAAAGAAAAAGGGGAAGTGGAAGAAGAAATTGTAGAAATAAGGAAACATTACTAAAAAAGAAGACAAACCATCGGATGAGGAAATTTGTATATATTACACAATCTCATGAGGATTCAATTTCATATAGTTATATCTAGTATGTTGACTTAGGAGCAACCCAACAAGTGGTTGGAAGAAAATATTGGTTCTACAACTTTCATGATACACCTAATTTAAGCCATGTATCTTGAGGAGATGATACATCCTATAGATTTTAAGGCACCGGGGACATTTCATTACAACTTTGCACACATTCGCAGAAAAATGAAGTCTTATATGTCCAACGATTGACCAAAACTCAACTCTTTGTCAATCAATTATCGGGGAACAACCTTAAGGTTGATTTTGATTGCAAATGTCATAGAAAGATGTTCCTTATTAGGGATAAGAAAAAAACTAAAAAAATTTTGCGCAAACATCTAGAGTTGGGAGAATGTTCCAACTTGATCCCATTTAGAAGAACAATTAGCTACTTCTTGCAAAGGATTTTGACTCAACAAAATTATGGTATTGAAGATATATGCATACAAGTTTTTGATACTTGGTTACATTAACTTTTCATAACATGGTGAGAGGAATTATTCCGCTGATGAAAAATACAAATATCTACCCTACTTGTCCAGTGGGAAAACAACATCGAGTACCATTTGGAAAAATTACCTTTAGAGCTTCAGAAAATTAAACATACATAATAATCTATGTGAAACCGTGAGGCCTAATCATACTAGGTTTAGTATTTTTAGCTCTTGTTGATGAATGATCATGCTAAATATGGGTATGTTGCCTAAGGAAAAAGGAACAAGCCTTCCAAACTTCTAGAAAATTCAAAGCGTCATAGAAATAGAAACTAGTTGTAAAATCAAAAATCTCCGCTCATATCAAGGGGGAATACACCAATATCAAATTCTTAGCATTTTTAAATAACATGGTATTCATCATTATCTTACTTCACCTCGTAAACACTAATTTTTGGTATTGCTAGGCCCTCACCCCGCATTCATTCTTTTTATCATTATCATGCACATACTCACCTTATTCCCATTTAAATTCTATATTTCCCACCTAAATCACAATTATTCCCATAATCCCATCTTAAAATTATATTATCATTTACTCTCTCTAATCTCTCATTAATCATGTTTAATTATCCCTAAATTATCCCCTAATTTTTTTATCCTCCCTAAGCACCCATTTTATTATCCCTAAGCACCTAACCACTTTCATTTAATTCATTATCATCTTCCCACCACCTTTTATAATCCCTAGACAACCTTAACCCGCCTAAACACCTTAAAACCCTAAATTTCCTCGTTAGGCGCATTCTCGCATCAAGTTAGACATCATCCCACCACCCAAATCGATGGTCTTATGTAGTTTCAATGACTTATCTCGGGTCGTCATTGACCCTATAAGTACCTCCTAACCCCTCCTCCTCAGAGGATGCAATTTTGAGAGATGAAACCATCTTGCAAATTTTTTTGTGATTCTTTGTCTTCCTTAGAGCTATTACGACATCTTCAAGATGATTTGGAGCCCTTGCATGTTTCCATTGGAGATCTTGGAGAGTTGAATCTTGTTTAAGTCCTTTGGCCATCTCATCATCTTTTACATAATCTTTTTGTAGGTTATTAGTTGTCCTAGAACCCTATCATTTGTCTCCCATCCATTTAGGTCACCTTATCTTTTTTTTTTCAACCGATTTCCCTTCATCAAACCCTAATTCCCTTCCCCGATCGCCATCGACCTCGCTTGGTCACCATCGAACTAGATGGTGCCCATTTTATTTTCTTTCATCTACCTATTTTGCATTCTTTTTATGAGCATGCAAAGTGCTTTAGATTCCCATATATTGTCATTCTACCCCCGTCACTTCATATTTGTCCTTTGTCACACCCAGTCACCATCGAATCAACCTAGTTACCATCAATTGAATCAAAGTATTCATTACAATCATCATCGATCCTACAATTTTCTTACATCCTTTTTGTCAAAATTAGATCCGAAACTCCCGCATCACCTCAACTTCATCACACCACCATCACTCGTTCTAGATTAGTTTCTAAGTCATCTATATCTCCTATTTTTTCTTGTTGTTTGGCTCATCCTAATACGAGTTGTCGATTGGGTTCATCGGTTTGGTCATTTTCAACCTGCCCAAGTTTGATTTGGTTTGCATTTACTTAGATCATATCTACATTTTACTTCATCTATTAGAGCTCAACTTTTCTCGCTTTGGTTCAAATTTGTCTCGCATCATATCGCTTAGCTATCGTTTACCTTATTTATTCTTTATGAAAAAGTGGGAATGACGTTGTCAGGAAACCCACCCATCTATCTACTAATAATTTTCTTTCTCAAGTTCTCTTTATTGTGCAAGGTCATCTAAATTTATGCGAGGAGGATATTTCCTTTGTGCTCGTATCCATCATCATCTCATCTAGAGGTAGTTCTAAGCCCTCTCATTTTGAAGTTGCTTATTTTATTTTTTTTCCATTTCACTAATCTAAAAATGGGGACAAGAAAATTGGTTCAACATTCTAGCACGCCCGATGGGACCCACCCTTTTTTTGTGAGTCTTTTTGTTATTTTTCATTTCAATATTTTTTCTATATCTTTTCTACTAATCTCGCATGTAAGATCTTTGTTTGCTTAAGTGCATAGTGGATCAATTTTCTTGGATCAACTTTCTTTCTTTAAAAATTAAAAAAAGGAGAAAACATTATCCATGTATTCCCTCATTTTCCCTCTATTTTATCCTTTTGTAACATTTTTTCCTTCTTTGTCTCGAGTGTCTTCATCGAATATAACACTTCATTTTGGACTTAAAAGAGCCTTCATATTTGTTTGGAAATTTAGTCTAATTAGGAGGTTAATTCTTTGCATGCACTTTCATCACACACATCCAAAACACACACATCAAAACTACACATATTAAACATCTTCTTCCAGGTGGAACTAGTGAGATTTCATCACCCAATAGAAAATCCACCACAATTTTATGGTCACATTACAAATGTTTTTCTATCGGTATATTTCCTAAGTGCACAACACCCTTATTGTTGTGGTGCGTGAAGTGCGGGGATAGGCCCCAATATCAAGCCCCATATCGGTAGTCATCACAGATTTGGGTCCAGCGTACCTTTGGGTATATAAAGGAATCCATCCAAAATAACCCAAAACCATCCATATTTTGGCCATTTCCTAGGATCCCTTCAAGCCCATTTCTTTTCTTTTCTTCCTCACATTTTTCTAATAGTCAAGATAACTAAAAATTTGTTGTGTGACTTTCTTGAAGTAATTAAAAATCAGCATAGTTTTTTTAATTGTTTTTATGTCTGTTATTACACATTCTAAAGCAATAAAAATGGAACAAACCATGACATCTAACAACATTCCTACTTCTACTATTGTTTCCCAACAAACTTCAACCCTTTTTATCATTTCTTCTACCCCTTTGGTCACCTCTTTTGTGGTTACTCAACCTATGGTTTCCATCCCCCTCTTCAAGAGTCTCAGGCTATCCAATCTAACACCCATGTTGAAACCAACCCCTTCCTTTATCACCACTCATTTCTGTCTAGACCAGCTACACCCCCATCCACCACCTCTATGGGAGATTTTGGACCTTCCACCATCCCTTGTGGGTGTGTAGAGTTCCAAGAACTCCTTGATGCCAACCCCATATATATTCATGATTACCTTCCTAGGAGGGATACCCATCTCCCCATTGATGGTCCTCTTTGAAAACTTTATTGTTATCCTCCTCACTCGAAGTCCATGGAGGTTCTTACCTCATAACTTGTCCTCTTCTTCCCAAGAGCCATGTATGAGTTAGTGATAGCTCATGGATCCCATGCTCACCAAACCACTCAATTGGTGGTGCCCATTCCTCCCAATTTGTATTTCTATCTTAGGCTCCAAGAACGAGTTAGTGATAGCTCAACAAGACCAATTTCTCCTATGAAAAATTTGACTCAAACCTATCAATCCATCAATCCCCATAAAGCCTTATCCTCCACATTGGGAGCTACCAAAATTCTCTAAGTTCAATAGCAAGGAGGACCCACAACAACACCTTCGTGCCTTTAGGCATGCATGCTACCTCATTTCTCATGATCAAGACCTTATGCTCCACACCTTCCCCATGTCATTGGTCGGTCCCGCGTTGGATTGGTACAATGGAATTCCACAACATTCATTATTTTCCTTCACCCAACTTGTGCAACTATTCCTAGAACACTTTTCAATTAATATCGTGCATAAAATCACCATCACTGAACTCTACACCATTAGAAAGTTTGATGACGAATCTATTGCAGATTTTGTCATAAGATGACGTGGCATAATTAACCAATTATCCTTCTCCCTTCCACAAACTGAACTAATTGAACTCTTTGTGTGGTCTTGTGCAAAGCATATTTCCTCTACTCTTAAACCATGGCTCGTAAACTTGAACTTCGTGCCCTTGAGAAAGGCCATCTCAAGATTTGATTTAAAAATGGAAACCCATGTTTATGAAGTCATCCACTCATAACAAAAAGAATAAAAGCACAATCAACACTATCATATTTAAGTATTCATCCCCATCTATATCTCACACCAAGCCTCCCCAAAGGGCTCCTAGACCAACCCGCAATTATAGTCTCCTTAGAGAATCATACAACTCCATCTTCCACAAATTAATTGGTGTGCAACTCATTAAAATTCCTCCCATCCAACCTTTTGATGAATCGCGACCCAAACCTGCATGGTATTGAGAAGCATTATTGTAAATACCACCAAGTCTCTGCATCACGACATCAAAAAATGTTTCCCATTCAAAGACCTTGTACATAAGCTCATAGATCATGGTGATCTTCAAATAAAAATCCCAACATACCTCCCAATAAACCTCTAGACATTTTCAAACAACCTTTCCCCAACCACCCACCTAATAATAAAAACCTCCTTAGACATCTCAACCACCCAATGCTCATACTATCAACACCCTAAGTCATGAATCATCTTCATCACCTACAACCATCATCCCTTACTCCTCGAACCTATATCTACTTTGATTTCTACCCCTTCACCTACAATATCTTGTACATATCCGCACCTATCTCTACATTCATTATACCTATGACTATTGCACCTACACCTATCACACCTACCAAACCATCCATATTGATATCCACTACTTTCCCATCTATATCCATATCTAGTCCTTCACCCTCAGCCTATATCAACACCTATCTTAACCCTCCCCTTATATTTAATTGAATCTACAACTATCATCATGCCCACATTGACATCCGAACCCATGATCACATCCACATCATCTCCTAAAGCATCTATTACACATACATCTTCACTTAGCATAACCACAAATGATATCCCTACACCATCCATAAGTTCAATCACTCCTACAACAACACCCCCAAAATCCACACATTCTCCAACTCCTTCTAATCTCATTAAATGTATCATCCAAAACCAATTCCATCTTCAATATCCACATCTACAATGACATCTACATCATCTGCTTCTATCTCAAAAGCTCCCTCGGTTGAAATCATCGTTATCTCTCACAAGGGAAAATCCTCACAACAAAAACTAAAAACTTTTCATTACTATTAAAAATCCCTCACTCATCCACACAAAAAGTTGGAGCTCCTTCCCCCTAAATCTCATCATCCTAAACAATCCAATTCCTTGTCATCAATCTTAGGTACACCTCCATCCATCACGGGCCAAAGCTTTCCATCTACTCCTATTCTCAAATAAAATTTTGAATCAAAACCATCTACCATTTCTTCCAAACCAAAATTTGAACCAAAACCATCCAAAAATCCTATCATCACTAAATTAAAATTAGAATCATCCACTCCCTCCTCTAAGTCTGAATCACAATCACAAAATTCTTCTCATATATCCAAGTCATAATGAAAGGATCTTATAAAGCCTCATTGAAGAAAAGCATCCTTCCTACCTTCATCCACCATTCTCAAATCCACTTCATCAACGACACCTTCTTCAAAAACCCCCATTGGTTCTTACACAGAAGTCTTCCAACGCCTACTTCAAGCATCTGTAATCACCCTTCCCCCATAAAATCTTTCGATTCACATGGTCCAAGACCTTCATGGTTTGATTCTAATCTCATTTTTTCATATCATCATACTCCTTGACATGATATCGAACATTGTAAGGCCCTTCAAACTATAATCCATAATCTCATTAAAGAAGAATATCCTCATTGAGGAAGATCATCCTCTTCCATCTACTAGTTCCTCCACCTCCCCTCACAACTATTTAATCAAACTTCCATCACCTAAGATATCTAAGTCCCCTCACTCATCCAGAACTTCGTTTCCATTCCTCCTCCAAACACTTTTCCCTAAGAAGGCCTCGCTCTCTTTATCAATGTTATTCGGATCGCCATCCATTCTCACCCCCATTATTTTCAATCACCTACTCAATCTAAGTCAAATTTTGTTGTCGTTTCTCTCTCTAGCAATCTTACTTAGTCCCCTCCTTCATCAGAACCCAAAGTATATCTTAGGTTCCCCACGGCCTACTACCATTGAAAAAATTATTGTGAAATAGCTTCATCAGGGCCCAGTCAAGATGTCACTCTATGAGCTCATCCAAATATCCCCCAATCATAGACAATCTCTCATCGAAGCTCTAAAGCATATTCCTACCCATAACGATGAGACTCGGCATTTTTTGGCCCTTTTTGGAGCACTTGTTGCTTCTACTACCATATCTTTTGACAATTCCAAAATCCCTGACATATCACCTGAAGACCATGACCTCCCACTTTTCATCATTGTGTGTATCAATGATACATTCATCCGGAGTTCCATGACAAAAAATAAAGCTAACATAAATATCATCCCATCCCATACCTTTGATCATCTTAAGCTTTCTAACTTCGTTGTCACCCAATCACCCATGGTCCTTCGTTCCTTTAATGATGTTTTCACCCCCGCTTTGGGCACAGTTATCCTTCCCATCCGTGTTGGTGAAAAAATCCTTCATGAGGTTTTCTTTATTGTAGAGGGGAGTTTTAATACATCTTTCTTAGATGACCATAGATTCGCGCCATGCATTATGTTCCTTCCACCCTTCATTGCTGCATCAAGTACGAACATGAGGGGAAAATCCTAACTCTCCCCGTAGACACTCCTCCATTCAAAGAATGTCACATGACTTATCAAACTAAAGACATGTTTATCCCAAAATGAGATTCTTCCGAAGAATCAATTAGCTCATATGTTTCGCATTTAAAATTCCTAATGATGAATCCATAGAAAAAGTGATGGATAGTCTCTAACTCGGAGGAGCATCTCCTTCTCGTCCTCAATTCCCTTCCAACACCTAATAGGTTTGGTCGACTCAATAAAGCAACTATTTATCAACATTATGTCAACGATATTGTTTCTTTTAACCCACCTCATCTTCAAACCAATCTAATCTATGGTGGTGTCGATCACCCTTCTTCTCACATCGACGCTCAACCTCACACCAACGACTTTGAATTTATTTACAAAAATACTTTGCTTATAATTATCTCTCTTTCACTGCGCAATCTTATCATTGACCAATCTTGTAAGGCTCATGAGAAGTTCAGATTGGGTTTCAAGGAAGAACCCACCGAATCTCTCGAACATTCTTCATCTTCATCTCTTATGCACATAGATCCTCCATCTTCTCCATCCCATGAGCCTATGGATACGAGATGATACCATGTCCATATCCTCTAGGATTTTTTTAATCTCTGCCATCACTTTTGGACCAGTCACTTATCAGTGTGAAGGTGAAACTAGGTTCCTCCCTCTTCTATTTACAAATATGGTAAAGGGGTATTCCCTACCATTGACATTCTTCAGTGAACTAAAAATGATTCCATCCTTTCTTACATGGGGGAAAAATATTTCTATCTTCATAAGACCTTACCACCCGAAACATCCACCCTTATCAACAAATCCACCATTGACATCAACATAGGAACTCCACATGAGCTCCACATCCTCAAAGTGGGTTAATCCCTTGATCCAAAAGAGATTAATTCTTTCACCGCATTCATTTCTAGACATATCAGAGCCTTTGCATGGTCGTACGCCAACATGCTAGGCCTCGATCCTTTTATTGTTTTCCATAATATCATTACCGCACCTAATATTGAGCTAGTTAAGAAAAAGCTTCGCTTCATGCATCCCTATGTTTCTCTCCTCTCAAAGAGGAATTGCAACTCCTTCTTTCAGCTAACTTCATCATTCCTATCGACTATCCACAATGGGTCTCCAACATCGTACTCATTTCCAAATCTTCTAAAAATCTCTATATTTATACAGATATTCGAGATTTGAACCTTGCTTGTCCTAAAGATGAATTTCCTCTTCATAATGTCGATCAACTTATCGACCTCACAAGTAGACCATAACATGCTTTATCTTATGGATGGTTTCTATGGATATAACCAAATCCTCATCGCACCAAAATACCAACATAAGACCTATTTCATCACTTCTTGGGGGACTTTCTACTATCGTGTCATGCCCTTTGGTTTGAAAAATGCCGAAGCCACCTATCAATAGGCCATGACTTACATCTTTCATGATCTCATCCATAAGACTGTAGAGGACTACATTGATGACCTCTTGGGTAAATCCAAGCATCAACGAGATCATCTTTCCATCCTCAAGTCCTCTTTGAGCATCTTATCCACTTATTCCTTCACCTCAATCCCGGCCCAAGTGTTCCAAGCGTGGACTTGTAAAGATGAGAAAAGATTCTCTAGAGAAGGTCGGGTTCCTATTCCTCCTGCTTCGCATGCACACAAAAATGCAGAGGGTTTTCTAAAACCTAATCTAACTTGCCAAGGAGACAGGTAAGGAAATGCATAGAATAAAACCTAAACTACAAAGGTGATGCACCGAGGAATGTTAGACACTTGTTTTGCAAATTTAACACGTACTCACATAGATGCAATACAAACACCATGCACAGGTAACCAAACTGCAATAAGAGATCAAAATGACAGCAATGAATACATGAGAGGGTCGAGAGTCAATCACAACACATATATTATTGCTCAAGAGTCGATACAAGATATCATAGCGCAAAGGCAAGAGGCAAAAAGACTCGGCATTACAACCCATATGGGAGGTTTGAAAGCTCCACAAATTCTCTGGCAAGTGAGGGAATAAGGGAGGATGCAAAACAAAAAATGTCCGACCCCTTAAAGGAGCTCTTCTTTACAATATATATCAAGAAATGAGAGAGGGAAGAGAGAGGAAATCCAGAATCTGCCCCAACCACTTCTTGGTAGCATTTAAAATCATCTCATTATGATGACAGTTGTGGATCCTAAAAACGGCAAGGGCTGTCTAACAGAGCGGAGAGCTGTCTGTCTCGCCGATTAAAGTTGGTTGTCAAGCATTACTTCGTCTATCACCACGCCGAGACGTTTTCTTAATTTTCTCCTCCAAACTACACCAAAATGTGAGATTGATCCGTAATCATGTAGAGAATTTCAACAGATTTCCATTGATATAAAAGAACGTGTAAATCCGAGCCTGATCGAAAGATACGAAGGTCCAAGATTTAGGCACAAAAACAGCAAGAATAGGTTTTAAAATCTTTTCCCCGCGCTCGCCATCCGGACGACACGTGGTGTGCCCCGATTCGCCGAGTAATTCTCTCTCCACCTTTTCGTGGGCTTTTCATTTTGTGGGCCCTTAAACTTGGACACGTGGCACTATTTCATTGGTTCGACTGCTCAAAACTCGCCTTTGACTTTTTGGACCTTTTTCCTGGCGACACGTGTCATGCCGTGATTTGTCCACGGCTCGCGGATTTTCATGTCCACCGCATCCTTTTGTCCTCGGATGTCCCAAAGTGCTTCGTGGGATAAATCCTCCGATCCGCCAAAATGGGCTTCCTGTCCCTTTTTCGGTGACACGTGGCGTGATCTCGATTGGCTTCTCGGCTCCTTCTGGCGCATCCAACGCCCCTTTGTCCACTTGTCCTCAGGCCAAGTTTCTGCCTGGCCGATCCTACTGGTTCGCATCCTTCGCGTCCATTTGTCCCAAATGTCCCAAAGCTTGCCTGGGACAAATTCTTTCGTTCGTCCGATTCGGCCGGGTTCGCTCCTTCACGTCCATTTGTCCCAAATGCCTCCCAGAAAGGACTTGGACAAATTTTCTTTCTTTCGCCGATTTGGGCATTTCACGTCCATTTGTCCCGCATGTCCCTTTTTCGCTTGGGGCCACCCGGAGGCTTTTCGGCCGATCCGCGCCTTCCGCGTATAATTGTTCCAACGTCCCAAAGGTGGCCTTGAGCAGACTTAGCCAATTTTACGATTTTCCCGAATCAATCTACTTGCTTGAACTAAAACTTCGATGCATGTTATCAAATTAACTCGGGGTGAAATTTGGATAACAATTTGGTGACTTTTTCGGGGTCACCACCGCTAGGTAGAAGATCGTGGCCTTTTAGCGATCCATCGGGCATGGAGTCATAAGCAATAACCTAAAATGAGCCCGATGTCGCAACTCCTCTACGAGAGCACGCCGAACCGTAAAAACTCAACCTAGAGCGACAAAAACTCGCGCCAAAGCACTTAGGGAAATCAAAACCTAACTACAACAAGACAATGTGCATACGCACTTAGAGGAATTGAAATCTAGGCTAATATTTACAAGGGTGAACCTTTATTTTCAAGAAGAATGTTTGAGATAGATTCCATTTATGGAATCGGAATTCTTCACCATCCAATGAGGCCAATCGAAAGCATTGCTATTTCGCACTTCGTGACTGACCATGTATGGGCCACTCCAAATGGCATCAAATTTTGAATGCCTTCCCGGTTTTGCTCCGATTCACATCCCATTTCAACACTAGATCTCCCTTGAAAAGATCTATCTTTGGCCTTCCTATCAAAGGTCTTCTTTCAAAGCTTGATCCTTTCCATCTTGGGATGCACGATTCTCGATTCTTCCAGCTCCATCAACTCGCATACCTCACCTCCATGGGCTCAAATTCAAGTAACTCCAATGCTTCATGAGTTCCAATGTTGGCAACTCAATGACATGGGCAAGATTGCCTCTCTTCCATAGACAAGCCTGAATGGAGAGTTACCTGTGGATCTTTTGGGAGTGATCCTATCAGCCCATAAGGCTGATTTCAGCTTGGTATGCCAAGACCTCTGATTCTCATCAAGAGTTCTCCTAATGATTCTTAGCAAATTTTTGTTCGTGGACTCTGCCTGTCCATTACCCTGTGGGTAATAATTGGAAGAGGTGCTCAAGTAGATTCCATTCTTGACAGCCCATTCTGTAATCTTGGAACCTACGAATGCCAATGCATTGTCTGATATGATAGTGGCCGGCACACCGAACCTGGTCACTATTCCTTCATAAAATTCTAGTATATTAGACTCGTTTGCCTCTTTGAGCGCTACTGCTTCAGTCCACTTGGTGAAGTAGTCCGTTGCCGTGAGAATCCACTTGTAGCCTTGGCTCGAGTTTGGGCCGATGACCCCGATGAAGTCCAATCCCCATTGCAGAAATGGTTGGTCAACCAAGATTGGGTGCAATGGAAGCGCCATAGTCTTTCTTTGCTCGTGAAGAGTGCACATTTCTTACACTTTCTTATCCATGTATAGCATTCATCAACACCGTGGGCCAATAATACCCGCCTTTATTATCTTGAGAGTCACTGTGGGGAAAAATGTCCTCCGTAATCTCCATCGTGAAAATCTCGTAACACCCTCTCAATTTGACCAAACCCCAATGCACCTCAATAACCCCATTGATGTCTTTCTTAAACAAAACACCATCAACAAGCACATATGGAATGGCTTGTAATCAAGTATCTCCTCTTTGCTTTGCTCATTTCCTGAGGGCATAGTCCCGTCTGTAGGAAGTGTATCATATTCTCGAGTCCAACAAGGAGTAGGCACATCATCATTTTCATGTTCTCGCCATCCCGTAGTACCAAGACAGCTTCTCTTTTCATCACCTCGCTTCAACCTTGTTGACTCAAGGCTAGCTGCTCACATAGTCCCTTTCCACGTACTAGTTTGGTGACCTTGATCTCGATGTCATATTCCATGACACGAGTTATCCACCCTACACGCTTCTCATTCGATCCTTGTTTAGAAGGAAGTCCTCGACTCCCGCATGAGAGACCAATAATTGGATCTTGTTGTTTCGAGACTAGGTGCTTGAATTTCTTTAAACTCCCGATCACCGCAAGTACATGCTTTTCAATGAAAGAGTATCTAGTTTCGTATTCCTCCAAGCCTCGATCAAGAAAGCAATCGGGTTGTTCTAATCCTTCTTTGTTTTGTTGTGCCAGATTGCAGAAATTGTGTCTCCACCACCGAAGGCATATAGCACGAAGTCCTTGGAGAAGTCCGGGATTGACGAGAGTGGGGCTTGAGATATAGCCTCTTTTATTGCCTCAAAACTTGCCTTTGCCTTCGATGTCCACTTAAATGCCATGCTCTTCTTTAACATCAGCGTTATTGGCTTTACGAGAGCCGCAAAGTTTGGAACAAACTCGCATGACAAAATTGATCCTTCCCAAGAAGCTTCAAGAGCCTTCTTGTGACTTCGCAATGGCAATGCTTGAATTGCTTCAACCCGCTCGGGTCAATCGTCAACCCTTCCTTTCAAAACAATATGGCCTAGAAGTTTTCCTCGTGAGCCAAGAATATGCACTTTTTGGGATTCAATGATACCCCAAATCTTCTACATCTCTCGAAATACTTGCCTCAAATGACAGAGGTGATCCGCCGCATTTTTGAGAATACAAAGTGATGTCGCCAAGATATATCGTAACTATTTTGTTGATCAACCCCTTAAATGCCATATCCATTGCCCTTTCGAAGGTGGCTCCAGATTGATAGTCCAAATGGCATCTTCAGAGGCATAGTCCCCCATTTCGTGGTGAAAGCCATCTTGAATTGGTCATCTTCTTTCACCATCACCGATTATACCCGAGTAGCCATCTAGAGAGAGAATCTCTCTCAACCGGATACTACTTGCAATATTTGTTCCATCAAGGAAGTGGGTAATGATCTTCGAGAGATGCCCTATTGAGGTCCTGGAAGTCCACACACAACATGATTTCTCCGCTCTTCTTCCGACCGAACCAAGTTAGAAACCCACTTGAGTGCTTGATCGGGAATATAATGCTTGCCTCTATTAGCTTATTTAGCTCTTTCTTCATTAGAGGCTCAATGTGAGGGTTAATGTGTCTCGCTGTCGCCCGATGGGCTTAGATCCGGATCCAATTCTATGGTATGTTGTGCCAAATTGATTCAATCCTCTCAAGTCTTCATAGCTCCAAGTCAAGACATCTGGAAATTCTTGGCAAAGTCGTATGAAATCTGATTTCTCCGCTCAAAGTGGCCACTTTACCAATTTGAAGTATTTTGCCTTCCCAACCTAATTGGCTCAATCTCTCTCTTGACTCGTATGTTAGCCTTTTCCTTACGGAATCGGGTCGTTAGGGTCAAGATAGACTCCAATGTTACTAAACCCTTGGGAAGCTTGTTTGTCCGCAATGCACTACTTGATCCCCATACACGCCGCTTCTAATTCCCGATTTCTAGCCGAGAATTCAGCCTCTTCCTCGTAGAAAATCGACGATCCGTTGATCATTTCAAACACCGCCAGCCTTGTGTTATTATCTCTGAATCGCCGGGCCTCACAATCACATGGATATGTGGTGTGTTTTTTCCTTTGATGTTGTCAACCACATCAAACGTTGCTCCAATCACTACGAGCCTATCCGCGGCTTCATTTTTCTTCCGGGTATGGACACAATGTCAAAGCTTCAAATCCTCAATGAGGTCCCATACCCTATTCTCGTAGCTCCTCAAAGCAAGTCTTCTTCGAAAGATGTTGTCCTCTAACTTGGTCGATTTTAGCTCACTATCCCCGAACACCGCAAGTTATTTATCCCCTTTTTCCTAGCCCAATGAAGTCCATGAATCAAGGCCTCATATTCACTTGTGTTGTTTGAACAAGAAAACTGGAAACGAAAAGTCGAATAATATTTGATGCCTGAGGTGAAACAAGCATGGCTCCACCTCCCGCACCTCGCCTACTCCTTGATCCATCAAAAACAACCGCCATACCTCATTTTCATCATTATGGCTTGGCTTGGTGATGCTAGAACAAAGTTGATTTTCTTTGTGTATACAATAGACTCCCAACTCGCATTCTTCTACTTCGATAGGATCAAAAGCATGTATCTTGTTTGCCCATTCATCAAGAGTTAGGTCCAGGATACTTCCAACCTTAGTGTTAGTCTCCTCATTACTAGTGGTGATCTTCTTGATCAAATGTTGAAGCAAATGGCATTAATCCGACTTGGAGTGTAAGGCTCAATATGGAAGTTTGCAATAGGTCTCGATCTAATTGTCAGCCTTAGTTCCATACCTTGTTCTAAACAACATGTGAGACCAATCAGCAGACAAATAGCCCCCCAATCTTGCTGTCATGAAGTCCTCGACAAGCAAAGGGCAAAGAGTGGTGGAAGGTCTATGATTGATATATCTTGTAAGACAACAACATTCGACATGCATGCAAGGTAAGACTCAAGTTTTTAATCACTCCAATCCTGCTGCTATTGCTGTCCCATCCAACCGCACTACCCCTTTAGATATTACTTCATATTGAGACCCAATGATCAGCCTATTTGCTTGGGCATCACCGAGCTACTTGCCCTTAATCAATCATGCAATTGTGTACTAGTTTATCCCCAATGATTAATGAAACATGTAAAGGAGGGGGCTTCAACATTTTACCTTGTTGCCCTCCATGGCTTCCTTCAGCCGGGCAAAAGATTTGTAAGCACTTTGTCTCGTGATCCGAACCTCGCCGATTCAAGTTGTCCAATCCTTCATGGCAGCTCGCAGCAGATCTCTTTGTCCCGGGATGGATAGGGATTCCACATTGATATATCGACGTTAGTCTTCTTCATCCTGCTCAATGATAATCGAACGGGATGAAGTATCCTTTGTTGTCCCTTGGCTCAGACACTTTCACCCGTGCACGGGCAGCAACAAATGGGCATTTGAGTCAGGCCTAGGGCTGTTTCGCTGCCTGTGTATTTGAAACGACTTCTTGCACAATCATTTGTGGAGCCGTGGAAGGTTGTGGATCGGGTCGGGCTAATGGTTTTTCTTCACCCAAATTTCTCCTCTTCGACCTTGTGTTGGCTGCGACACCTTGAGAAACTACTCCGATTCATGCCACGTAAATCTTCTCGCGCAAGCTCACCAACGTGGTGTCATTTGGGGGATTGATTGCATGGAATGTTTCTTTGTTGTTGACTCAAGCTTCTCGATCGCCTCGCCTCCACACCAAGAGAGTGTCACCATCAATGCTTGATTGAGAGCACCATCAAACACATGGATTGGTTATGAGGCTCGCTGCATGGAAAGCACCAATCATATTCCCGAGCAATGTTGTTCTCGTGTCAGCACTAATGCCTTAGAGGCAGATATAGCATTTGGATTATAGGGATGGAATGGTCTATTAGAGGGAGGCCTTGTTTGATTCACATTTGCAATCGGATTAGGTGGTCTTTGTGGTTGGTATGGCTGCCTATTAGGCTGAGCTTGAGGTGATAGAAGGTCTCAAACCTGGGCTTGTTGCCTCTTAATAGTAACCAGCTCATTTCCCAAATTTCAGAATCGTTTCATGACCTCTCGAGTTCATTCAAGCACTTGAGATGAAGTGGAAGCTTCACTTGAACTCGATTTCTAGGAGTGGGAACAGGAGCCAAAGTGGGTGTCGACTAGTGCTTGGATTTTCTAAGTTTGGATACAAGGGCATGGGAGGCCTAGGAGCCGCTTTACTACCAATAAGATAGTTTTCAGCTCTAATGGCAATGCTATAAGCCATAGGGATTGTTGGCCTCCCATGGACCGAATTAACATAGAAATATCGTAATTCAAAGCTTTAAGGTAATATAGAAAAGCACCTTTCGCCTGGCCCGATCGCCACCGGGAATCCTATCCCAAGACCTTGAAATCTGAAGTCAAGTCGCCACCGCTCGTTGGAGGCTCTTCGATAGTTTTCACTGCTCCAAAAGAGACAAGTTGTCTCCCTTCTCTCCAAATTGCTCGTGAAGTGCAATACACAAACTGATTCCAGTTTGTGATGTAACCAGCTCCAAGGCTCCTAAACCATCAGAATGCTTTACCTCAAGGAAGATGCCAGAATTTGTACCACTTGCATTTCATGATTTCATGGATCGCACAAAGGTTAGCAATATCTTTAACATGATCACCTGGAGTAGTCCGATTTTCTCCAAAGTGAAGTAGGGAATGTTCTTCAAGGCCGCAATAGAACCGGATGTTGTGCATGAGAGCAAGTGGGCTGCCGCCCGTGAAGTTGACGTAGGGATTGTTCTGAGCCATTCTAATCGGTCTTAAAACCCTCAGATACCGAATGAAAGGAATGTGTGTGGAGGAGTTGAGAGAGTTCTGCTTGGTGGAGATGGAGACCTTGAATCCTTCTTCCTCTTTGCCTTCTTCTTCGAGATAACTGTAGTATTCAAACAACACTTCTTCTTCTCCAACTCTTGACCTTGTGGTGATTCTTCTCATGAGTTTTCGTGCCCGCACTACTAAAACCAGCTTGATTCTTCCCCTCGAGTCGCCAGATATGCAAATAATAGCTCTTATAAGCAAGAAAACTCGCAAGCAGATGCATATCAACTTTGCTGCAATAAAAATGAGACCTCTAGGTCCCACTGGCGTGCATAAAACGTTTGCAAGTGCAGCACTCACAAAGCACTCCCCGGATGCAAATCAAGCTTCTAGGTTGATGTTCGTGCATCCAGCAGATTGCACAACATGGAATCTTTCTCCAAGCGTGGGACTTGTAAAGATGAGAAAAGATTCTCCAGAGAAGGCTAGTTCCTATTCCTCTGCTCGCATGCACACAAAAATGCAGAGGGTTTCTAAAACCTAATCTAACTTGCCAAGGAGACAGGTAAGGAAATGCATAGAATAAAACCTAAACTACAAAGGTGATGCACCGAGGAATGTTAGACACTGCTTTTGCAAATTTAACATGCACACATAGATGCAATACAAACACCATGCATGTGTAACCAAACCGCAATAAGAGATCAAAATGATAAAGCAATGAATACATGAGAGGGTCGAGAGTCAATCACAACACATATATTATTGCTCAAGAGTCGATACAAGATATCAGTAAAGGCCAAGAGGCAAAAAGACCGGCATTACAACCCATATGGGAGGCTCAAAGCTCCACAAATTCTCCGGCAAGCGAGGGAATAAGGGAGGATGCAAAACAAAAATGTCCGACCCTTAAAGGAGCTCTTCTTTACAATATATATCAAGAAATGAGAGAGGGAAGAGAGAGGAAATCCAATCTCGCCCCAACCACTTCTTGGTAGCATTTAAAATCATCTCATTATGCGAGTAGTGGTGGATCCTAAAAATGGCGGGTTGTCTAACAGAGCATGAGTCAGTCTGGGCCGCATTAAATTTGGTTGGTGAAGCCAAGCATTACTTTCTATCACCACGCGTCGAGACGTTTTTTAATTTTCTCCTCCAAACTACACCAAAATGTGAGATTGATCCTAATCATGTAGAGAATTTCAACAAATTTTCCGCTGATATAAAGAACGTGCAAATCCGAAAGCCTGGATCGAAAGATACGAAGGTCCAAGATTTAGGCACACAAAATGTGCAAAAGAACAGGTTTTAAAATCTTTTCCTCGCGCTCCGCTATCCGGATGACACGTGGCAGTGCCCCGATTCGCCGAGTAATTCTCTCTCCACCTTTCCATGGGCTTTTCTTGTGGGGCCCTTAAACTTGGACACATGGCACTATTTCATTGTTCGATGATGCTGCTCAAAACTCGCGCCTTTGATTTTTGGACCTTTTTCCTCGTGACACATGTCATGCCGTGATTTGTCCACGAGCCTCGCCGATTTTCGTCCACCACAGGTCTTTTGTCCCTGATGTCCCAAAGGCTTCACGGGACAATCCTCCGATCCGCCCGAAATGGGCTTCTCGCCCTTTTCTCGCCGGTGACACGTGGCGTGATCTCGATCGATTGGCTCCTTCCTCTTCTGCTATCCGCGCCTCGCGCAAGGTCCCTTGTCCCACTTGTCCTCAGGCTGAAGTTTCTCGCTTTGGCCGAACCGGGCCTGGTTCAAGGCCCTTCGCGTCCATTTGTCCCAAATGTCCCAAAAAGGCGCCTGGGACAAATTCTTCCGGTTCGCCCGATTCGGCTAAGTTCAAGGCTCTTCGCGCCCATTTGTCCCTAAATGTCCCGTAAAGGACTTGGACAAATTTTCTTTCTTTCGGCCGATTCTGGGCATTTCACGCCTATTTGTCCTGCATGTCCCTTTTTCTGCTTGGGGCCACCTAGAGGCTTTTCGCCGATCCGCGCCTTCCGCGTATAATTGTTCCAACCGGCCCCAAAGGTGGCCTGAGCAGGTGACTTAGCCAATTTTACGATTTTCTCCCGAATCAATCTACTTGCTCGAACTAAAACTTGGATGCATGTTATCAAATTAACTCGGGGTGAAATTTGGATAACAAAGAACTTCATAGTCTTCAAGGCCGACTTAAATCTATTCTCCCATTTCATCTCACAACTCTCTAACCTTTTCCAATCTTTCCACCATCTTCTTCACAAAGATATTAACTTCAAGTGAGATGACGATTTCCAAAATCCTCGAGGACCTAAAGCATTACCTTCTATCTCCGCATGTACTTACACCTCCGTGCGAGAGGGATACTTTCTATCCCTATGTATTTTCCTCTCATCATGCTTTGGGTGCCAAAGTTGGTGTACCATGATGAATAAGGTAGGAACAAGTCATCTATTATGTCAGTCACACCCTTCATGATTATGAGACTCTATACTAAAGCTGAAAATATGTGTTGCGCACTTTTCTTTTCCACCTTCAAACTTTTCCACTACCTCCTCAATCATAAAACCTATGTTGTCACTAGCTTTCATCTTCTCAAAACCATGCACTTAAAGCCTTATCATAATGATCGCATCACTCGATGGCTCATGCTCATGACTAAGTTTGACATAGAGTTCCTCTCTCATAAATCAATCAAGGGCCAAGATATCACCTACCGCTTAGTCAAGCCCTCTTCCTGATAACCATATTCCTCATGAGAAATTTCTCAATGAATCTATCAACACTATCGATCATGAGTTCTCTCCTCTCAAAATTACACTTTTCTTTTACGGATCCAAGTGTCGACAAGGGCGGGCATAGGTGTCATTCTCATTCCTCCTTGAGAAAATCTTATTCTCGCTTGTAAACTTGACTTCGAGTGCACTAACAACATGGATAAGTATGAATCCCTCATCTTGGGTCTTGAAAGTGTTGTCATGCTCGACATCCAAATCCTATATATCTACGGTGATTCTCAGCTTATCATCAATCAAGTCAAGGGAATCTATCAATGCAAAAATGAGGTCCTTCAAAAATATAAGGATATCATCAACTTTCTTCAAGCCTTCAACTTTTATACCATCCAAACCATCCCTTGGTCATCTAATCACTTTACAGACACCATGGCATCTCTCATCCCATGGGAAACAAAGGAATCTAAGTTTTTTTGTTCATCATCTCAATCAACCATCTCATGTCCATGAGCTTCCTTGCATCAATCATATTAATTCTAATCAATTAGATCTTTAGTATTCTCAAATATTTGACTATCTTTCTCAATCTAAACTTCCTTCACCTATCAAAAATGGTAAGAGGTCATTCCTTCAACATGCTAACCACTATGTCATCCTCGAGGTATCCTTTATAAATGTGGGTTTGAAGATATTCTTCTATGGTCCCTTAAATCTCATGAATCTATCCACGTTATTTAAGAATTCCATGACAAAGATTCGTGGTAGACATTTTAGTGGTTTGGCCATCACCAAACGTGTTCTTTGCATGGATTATTATTGGCCTTCCATTAAACAATGCTACTGTGAATATGTCAAAAAGTGTGTCAAAATCCAACAACATTCTAATCTAATCTACATTCCTAGCTAGGCCTTTACCACTTCTGTGATCTTTGGCCTTTCTCACAATGGGGACTTGACCTCATTAGCCTCATCAATCCACATTCCTCCCAATGCCATCATATCATCACTACAACCGATTAATTCACCAAATGGGTGGAATCCATTCCACTCGCATCTACAAAAGCTAATCAGATCGTTAATTTTATCTATCAAAGACATTATCTTCCGCTTTGGTGTTCCTCATAAACTCATCACAAACAACGGAAATTCCTTTAAAAACAAATATCTCAAGAATCTTTTTATTCCTTCAATATCAATCTTAGCTTCTCTTCTCCATACTATCCTCAAGCTAACAACCAAACCAAAGAAACTAACAAAACCCTTCGCAACATCCTTGTCATAACTATTGATAAATTAGAACGTAACTGACATCTTCATATCCCCTTCACCCTTTGGGCATATCAGACTAACATTGCACCTCTACAGGAGCTACTCCCTTCCCTCTTGTCTACGTATTTGAAGTTGTTCTTCCTCTTGAATTCCAAATCCCATCATTGCGCATTTCTCTTCACGACTTTGTTTCGATTTAAGACTATCACTAGGACATCTAACACAACTTGATTTGTTAGATGAACATCACCTTTAGCTCTTAAACACTATCATGTCTACCAAAAGCACATCAAACGTGCTTATAACAAACATCTAAGAGAACATGACTTTAATAGTGGTGACCTTGTCCTTTAGGAAAATCATAATGTCACTACTCTAGAAAGGAGCCAACATGGAAATTTTTCTCCCAATTGGATTGAACCATATATTATCATGCATAAATATGGGTCTTGGAGCTTATCATTTGGCTTCCCTTAATGGTAAACCGGAAACAAAACCTCTTAATGCACTACACTTGTGGCCCTTCCACTACTAGCATCTCTACCAACATGAACTTAGTTATATCAATGATCTTATTTTCATAATTATCCTTTTTCCATCTTTCATCGTAATGATTTGGAACTATGCGGTTTGTCGTCACTATTTTATCTATGACCTTGAATATGGGCACCATGACCCTGCTCATAGCATATTTCTTATGGATAAGTTCCTCCTGTTAGGTGGGAAACTCACAATCATTACATCCATCTCCTTCTTATCTACCTATTGGAATCACGATAAGGGTCCATAGGTGTCACTTGTACATCTTATCATCCCCTCCCCAAATGGTCTACCTAGCTATCCCCAACTCTTTCATAAGAAAAAGTCAAATTTCTAGATGCTCATATTAAAATTTATCTTATCCCAAAAAAAATTGCTCCCTCGAAGGACAATTGTTCAAATAAAACAAATTGTCAAAAGTATAGACTGATCCCTCGAAGGACAACTATCAAGTATCTTGCCATCTAAAAAGTAAAAAAATCCAAATATCTCAAAGCAAAAAGTAAAATGTAGACTCACTCCTTAAGGTATGCTACCATCTTATATCATGGTAGTAAAGCTTCCCTTATTTTTCAGCCTTCTATATAGAAAAAGCATAAAAATTCAAAAGCAAGCATCCTAAGAAAGCTTCCCGCATTGATCAATTTTCTCCTCTATAGCAAACTTCCCGCATCGATTAGTTTGCATCATATTACTACGAGTTGGGCCATAGACCTGGGAAGACCTAGAACCACCTAAGGAAAACCTATCCTTCCTCATACGAGTCACATCTAAAACCCCTTTTTCGTGTCAACATTAAGTCTATAAGTTCATCTTCCATATTTTCCCTCATGATCTTAAGTATGAATAACTATTGTTGGTTATGTGTTAACACCTGCTACGACTACAAGTGCATTGCTTTGTTTGGTTCCCTTTCATGTTTACCCCCAATCTATTCCAAAGCATTTAGCCTACGTGTGCTTCTTCCTATGACGAAGTGTCGTCCATACCTTTTGGTCGCTTTCATCAAGTAGAACTCCTTCCCTAATTAATTCATCACATCTAGTCTAATCACAAAAATCGCATCCATCATATTTTGTTACTCCACAACAATTTATGGCATATCATCTATATCTAACCCAACAACTATTTATCCATATCCATCATATATATTTATCATCTATATATGCGTCATGTCTACTCTATCATCACATCACAATTAAATATCCATGTTCTAATCTAGTATCTAGTCCATATATAGTATCATAAACCATCACATCCATAAATATAATCCAATATCTAAATCGAACATAAACATAATATGAATCATCATACAACACACAACACATGATAAAATCATATATATATAATCAAATCATATATATATATATATATTCATCAACAAAGTTTATACATATGGGATAGGCCTCAAACGGGCTCTATCTAAAATGCCTATACATCAAAATCTCTATCATCAAAATGTCCATCCACTACAGGTGTATGGAGATAAGAACAATTAAGGATAGATCCCGCCCTCCTTACATGGGAGTCTATCCTCCTCCCCATCCGCCATCTTGTCCCTCATCCGGACCACGACCGTGTCTAGGTTACATCATGTTGGTAGTGATCCCTAAAGCCGCCCGTAGTCCCTCATCTCCCGATCTCTTATCTCTCGACTAGGTGTGCCGCATATTACAACACCTCTTACGGTTTGATCACCACTATCCACTCATAGTAGTGATCCTCATCACTCAATGCCTGGTACCACTCCATCGATACAGTCTTGGAGGCAATGCCATCCGACCAACTCCCCTATTAGGCTCCATGCACCTCACCGTGTCACCTCTGAGGCGGATCTCCCCAAATATCCATATCTCTCCTCGATACCTCTCTCTTCCTCCTATAGTGGTCCTCCTGATAGATGGCCAGTGTCTCTCTCCTCATGTATAACATCGTGCTCTCGCGCACCCCACTATATCCTAGTGTGTTGCATTCCTCTCCTACCACATCGCATCCAACTTAGCCTCGTAATCTAGCCACCTTCGTGGCTACTCCTCCTGATCTCCACCCTCTACATCCCTAGATGTTGCCTCCTCCTCTCCTATCAAAGACAACCTCCTCCTCATCCAAATCTACCTACACCCTCTCCTTCATTTCTTCGGGCATCCCAATGTGCATCTACCACTCTACATATCCCTCTCCAATGCCTACATCATCATCGTCATCCCATGGCTTTCCCTCCTCCACCAATGGGTCGGCTATCACCAAGATGGTAACATCCTCTCTCGGCCTCATCCCATCTGAATCTAATAGATGTACTCCACCACAATCTAAATCGCCCCAAATGCCTCATGACCACAGAACTGAACCACCTCTATCATCTCGGGTCTCCGACCTTGTATCCACCTCTCTCCTCACACCCACTAATTTTTCCTCTACCTCGACATCATGGGAAGTCTTTATAGGGCCTCCATCGACATCATTTATCTCCAAACTCCACAATCTATCCTCATATCAATCCTCACCACGCTCACCTCTCTCCACAAGCACCTAATCTACACGTCATCTCAAGAATCCGACCTACAGATACTCCATATGGTCTCTAGTCACCCATGGTAGCCCTGGTGGTCTCACTACCACGATGTGCTCATATGCCCAACAATGCAAGTAAAAATCCCACATCCATGCCGATCGTCACCCCGATAGATACATCCTCATCCCATAATAAACTTGTGCTAGCAAGCAAAGTGACCCAAATGCAAAAATTATCCCATTCTCTATAATGTCTACGACCACTCATTCTAATGACCATGGAAATGGGATCCACCGAGTCTAACGGTAGTGCATAGGATGAAATTGCCATCATCACTAAACAAATCATTTGGTTTCTTCGGCGTGGCTACATCATATCTAGTCTTAATATGAAATGCCCCGAAACAAATGTAATCTGTGAGGCATTTGTTCCAAATAATTGTGTCAATACTTTGAGCCTCTCTCTCTGTGGTAAGCACTATAGGCTCTCCCTGGATTGGTAGCCTCAGTATGTGGTACATGTCCTCTAGTGTCACCATCATCTCTCATGTCTGAACCAAAATGTGTTGGTCCTAAGATCCCATCTCTCACCAATGCAATAATCATCCCGTGTCATATGGACTCTCTGATAGTGGCGAAAGCCACCCAATCCCACTACATCTAATTGATTACACTCACCTTATGTCACATTTTCTCATATCTAGTCCATCATGGTGGGGAACTTGTCTCTCAGGTAAAGTGTGTCTCTAGCCTACAAAACCAATCACACTAAAGAAAATCATCATAATCCATTAATCCAAATTCATCATTTCCATCCATAATATTCTAGCTCCTACCTAGTCGACGTTGACCCATTTCTAGTGACTCGCCGCCTAGGTCAACCGACCTCTTCTAGGTCGACGTTGCCTTGACTTTATCGATGGTGACCCATCGAGTCGCCACCGACGAGCCCTTGGTGCACAAAAAATCCAAGAAAATAACAAAAAAATAAAATAAAAATAAAACCAAATCAAAACGCAGCTAGGGTTTCGAACTTACCGCTCTCCATGTCCACCGGTGCTTCCTCCTTCCTCTCGTTGGACTCCATTATTCGAAAATGTAAGCTTTTATACCTCTAGGCTCTCAACCATAAAATTCATGTGTGCAAATGAGCCTAGTCGGCCAACTTCACCACTTTTATAGTCATGCCAATAGCAGCTAAGCCATCGACGGGCTAGTCATCGTCGTACCCTTCCCAATTATCATCGACCCACCTCTTTTTCATATTATCCACCTATTTTTCTTCATCTTACTTAGCCTTTCTTTCCAAATTATCTTTTCTTCCACTTATCCCTTGTGTGTCACCCATAACACACTAACACTTGCCTTGTGTGGCTTACCTATTTATCATCATTCACCTTTCCTTAAAATCTCACCTTTATGGCCATCTTTGTGTTCCCTATTGGGCACCATTATTTTATCCTAATTCACCATTGTGACCATATTTTATTTTCCATCCCACCAGGACGCATATTTCCTCAATTCCTCATGTATGAAGGATATCGCATTTTACTTATCCTCGCATTTGTTTGTGCATGTTTTGATGTTTGCCTTTGACCCGTTGGTCTCATGGCTTGAACATCCATTTTTGTGTTATTTTCCACTGGAATCCCTCCATATCACAATGATTTTCGTCGACTCATAGGTCCGTAGGACACTACCATCATCTCCATTGAGGTCATACTTTGTTCCCTACCGAAGTGACTCCAAAATCACCGCCATATTGTACTTTTTATTTTTATCTTTCTCCTCTTGGGGCATTGTGTCTTCCCTTCTCTTTTCTCATCCTTTCCATCCTTTATCTTTTCTCATCTATCTCTTTTAAACTCATGATCGACTCCCCTTCATGTCATCGATCCCTAGTTTGAGGGGGAGATCCTCATCAATCTTTATTCATCGCTTGTTCTTATCTTGGTTTTGATTGCTCAAACCACTCAACAAAAAGGGGAAAATGTAGACACCAATTTTTGGTATCGCTAGTCCCTCACCCTATGTTCGCTCTTTTTATCATCATCATGCACATACTCACCTTATTCCCATTTAAATTCCACCTAAATCACAATTATTTCCATAATCCCATCTTTAAATTATATTATCATTTACTCTCTCTAATCTCTCATTAATCATGTTTAATTATCCCTAAATCATCCCCTAATATTTCTATCCTCCCTAAGCACCCCTTTTATTATCCCTAAGCACCCAACCACCTTCATTTAATTCATTCCCATCTTCCGACCACCTTTTATCATCCCTAAACAACCATAATCCGCATAAGCACCTTAAAACCCTAATTTGCCCTTGTTATGCCCATTTTGCATTGAGTTGGGACAACATACCACCACCCAAATCACCGGTATGTTGTAGTCACCAACGACTTATTCGGGTCACCGCGACCCTATATGTACCCCCTTACCCCTCCTCTTTAAAGGATGCCATTTTGAGAGTCAAATCCATCTTGCGAATTTCTTTGCGATTATTTGTCTTCCTTAGAGTTATTATTGCCATCGTGAAGTTGCTTTGGAGCCCTTGCATGTTTCCATTGGAGATCTTGGAGAGTTGAAGCTTATTTAAGTCCTTTCGCCATCTCATAATCTTTTACATCAACTTTTTGCAAGTTATTACTTGTCCCGAACCTTGTCATTCATTCGCCATCCATTTAGCCTGCCTTATCTTCTGCTTTCAACCCATTTCCCTTGATCAAACCCTAATTCCCTTCCCAATCACCTCGACCCTTCATGGTCACCATTGACCCGACCGGTGCCCATTTTATTGTATGTCATCTTCCCATTCTACATTTTGTTTTTTGAGCCCGCAGCCTTTCAAATTCCTAAGATCTTATCATTATGCCCCCTGCCACCTCAGATTTGGCATTTTTCATGCCCAGTCCTCATCGACTCAATCCGGTCACTTTCAACAGATTAGTATTCATTATAACCATCATCAAATCCTATAATTTTCGTGCTTACTTTCTCACAAAATCAAGTCCAAACACTCCCGCATCAACTCAACTTCATCACAGCACCATCACCCGTTCTAGATCAACTTCTAATTCACCCATATCTGCTCTTTTTGCTTATTGTTTGGCTCATCCTACGACAATCGATTCAACGGGTTCATCAGTCTTGGGTCACCGTTGACCCGCCCACGTTTGATTTGGTTTTCATTTACTTAGATCATATCTACATTTTACTTCATCTATTGGAGCTCATTTTTTTGTTTCAGATCGATTTTGTTGCATCGTATAAGTTAGCTATCGTTTACCTTATTTATCCTTTATCAAAAAGTGGTTTGACATCCATCCTAGGAAGTTTTCACTTCTTGGGACCGACGCTATCAGAAAACCCACCCATCTATCTACTAATCATTTTCTTTGTTGAGTTCTCTTTATGTGCAGTCATCTAACTCACTACGAGGGGATCTTTCCTTCGCGCCCGTATCCATCATCATCTCAACTAGAGGTAGCTCTAAACCCTCTCATTTTTCAGTTGCTTGTTTGCTTTTTTTCATTTCACTAATATGAAACAAGGACAAGAAAATTAGTTCAACACACTCTATAATTCACAATAGAATGGTGTTGCAAAAAGGTAAAACCAAACTATCCTAGAAATGGTGCATTCAATGATCAAGAATAAGGTTTGGAATGAACTTATTGGGAAAAAGCAATAAGAACAATTATTTACTTGTTAACAAAGAACCCATTGTATTCTCAATGGAGTAAATCCACAAGAAGCATGGTCAAGGCACAAACCATCAATAGCTCATCTTTGTGTTTTTGGATGTAAGGCTCACATGCACGTCCCTAAAAAGAAGAGAAAGAAATTGAATAAAAAAATTATGGCATACATATTTCAAGGGTACAATGAAGATACTTTGGGTTTAAAATCATGGATTCAAAAACAAAGATATATATATATATATATATATATATATATATATATATATATATATATATATATATAGTTTAACAAAAGGGTGAGACCAATCCACCCTCCACACAAAGTCACATGATGCACAAATCAATCTTCTGATAATTCAAAAGGTGATAAAAGCTATTATAGTGAAAATGATAATTGGGATAATCAATCAAGTCCTCTAGCTCCACAACCCACAAGAACCATCAATGTAAGCCTAAATGGTATACAAATGTGATATGAGATACAAAACAAGATGGAGTCCTGACACATCCACTATGAACGAAGGACTTGAACATGGCTTGAGAAAATGTCAATTTGGATCTAATGAATAGAGTTGTAGAATTTGTTGAGCCCTCTACAATTCAAAAGACCTAGAGTCCAAACCTTGGAAAGATGCCATGAATATAGAATATCAATCACCGATGAAAAACAACACATAAAGAACTTATTGATCTTCTACCAAGGAAGAAGGCTATCAGTGCAAATAGATTTTTTAAACAAAGCACAAAGCAAATGACAATATTAATTATCATAAGACAAGGTTTGTAGAAAAGTGTATTCTAAAAAGAAGGCATCGATTTATGAGGTGACATTTTCTCACACAACCAAAATTAAAACTATTGGGATCGTATTTGTTCGACTACTCGGTTTAGATGGAAAGTCCACCAAATGGATGTTAAAATTGTTTTTCTTAATGGATATCTACAAAAAAAAATTGCACACTCAACTCAACTCACAAAGGTTTTAGAAAAGGTGTGCAGACTCATAAAAATCATTGATGATCTTAAACAGTTCCTGAACCTAGTATATAAAGATTGATGAACATCTCATTCAAGATAGATTCCATAGGAGTATTTATGATAAAAATCTCTACCTCAAACAATAAGGGGAAGACTATGATTGCTATTATGTATGTCGACAATCTAGCCATCACTAATAGTTAAGTGAACATGATCGATGCAACGAAAAATTATCGTAAATGATCATTCCACATGAAAATCGTAGACTACCGCATTATTGTCTTAGACTATAAGTATGGAAAAAGGGGCACCACATTATTGTGTCTTAAATGAAATACGCTAAGACAATACTTGAAAAGTTTTGGATGATGGCCTCGTAAACCTATTACAACATCCATGGAGGCAAAACTTTCATTGTCTCGCTCAAATCTATCACCACAAGTAAATGCAACTCTCTATCAAAATTTGATTGGGAGTCTCATTTACTTGACTTATACTAGGCCAAACATTAGCTATGATGTCAACTATCTCTCACGATTCATGCAAGAGTGAAAATGTTACTAGAAAGTAACAAAATGGATTTTGAGATACATACGTGGTACTATGGACTTTGACCAAGAATACAATAAGAATGATCAATTATTTTTAATAGGATATTGAAACTCAAATCTTGTAAGAAATATTGATGACAAGAAATCCATTTTGGATGTGTTCTCTATGGGATCTAGTCCAACATCATGAGAGAGTAAAAAACAAAACTTTTTTTCTTGATCTTCCACTCAAGTTGAATATCATACAATAGGAGTTGTCTACAAAGTGATATGGTTATGTCGCATACTTGAAGGATTAGGAGTCGCACAACAACAACCTACTAGCATGTACAAGTGACCATGATGGTGTTATTAAACTTGTTCACAATCCAATAATTAGTGAGTGCATGAAGCACATCAATATAAAAGTTCATTTTATACACAAGCATGGTTAACAACAGTAACATCCAACTCTAACTTTGTCCAACACAAAATTAACATGCAAATGTCTTCATCAAGTCACATGCATGAGGAAAATTTGAGGCATTCTAAGAATCTCTCTTGTTCACTTGAGACTATGTTGAATTAGGGTTAGGTGAGAGGGGGATGTTAGAAAAGGTTAATACACCATGTGTGAAAATAAATATAAATGAGTAAAATGATATTACTTGCATAAGTTAGTTGGGTAGTTAGTTCGCTAATGGCATTTTCAGCCGAAAGGACATAATGGGCTGAGCTGTGGGCATCCTTTCGGATGAATTTGAAAAGGCCCAAAGGAGCCAAACTGTGCCCATTAATGGTGATATGGGGGAAGCATGTGCAAAAAGCATCTTGACAAATTGAATGAAATTGGGACCAAAGCCCAGGGCTTGAAGCATAACAAGAATGAAAGGCCACTCTATCCAGGTCATAAGCTTTCTCGAAGTCAATTTTGATGAAAAGGGCTTGCTGGTTGGATTTGTGTGCCCATTCCATGCCTTCCCAAACCACAATGATATTATCAAGGATATAACGCCCTTGGATGAAACCAGTTTTCTCCGGCCGGACAATGGCAAGAAGAATGTGTCGCAGTCGAATGGCAAGAGCTTTGGCAATAACTTTGTAAGACACATTAAGCAAGGTTATAGGATGCCAATTGCTTATCAGCTCGGGATCTCCAAGCTTAGGGATGAACTTGATATTCCCTTTGTTGATATGGGGGCCAAGTGACTAGCTCTGAAATCCTTCCATGTAAACCTGAAAAAGGTCCAAGCCAACTGTATCCCATAGCGATTTGTAAAATTCGCAAGGGAAGCCATCGCAAAGCACGGTGCCTTGTCATTGGCCATTTGCATGACTGCTTCTATAAGTCTTCGAGGGAGAGGAGGCGATCACATGCAATTTTTGTGCTCGAGAAAACTTGCATGGCACCCATGAGCAAGCATTGATCCAAGGTAGATATACCAAAGGAGCTTGGGCTTGGAAAACTTGTTTGTAATGATTAACAAAGGCTTGTAACATGAGATGGGGATCCGTGAGCCGAGATCCGCCATCGTAAATGGCAAGGATTTCTGAAAGGAATGTTTGGTAGGTTCATGTAGAGAACTTGGCTTTGAGAATAGTGAGTGTCACCCATTTGGATCTCCGCGAATTCTTTCAATTCTCACAAAGGTCTACTTCAACATAGACACTGCTCGTCTGCGGATGGGCACCGTAAAGCATTTTGGTTCCATGCAAACAACTCACCCAATAGAGGAGGCGATTTGGTTAAGTAAATGCACGCATGGCGGCGAAACCTAGGGAACTCCACCCAGACTGAGACTCTAAGAGCCGCAAACTCGGACACCACAAAATCCTTAGTCCAAGGGGAAATAACCAACAGGAGTTGCGAACATACCAGGTAGTCGATCGGTTTAGGATACCAAAGGCATGCGAAGGATCAGAGAAACGGAAAAGGAAAAATCCTTTAGTCATGTTTTGCACACTTTCCATTATGATGCCATGAGCGACCAGCTAAGTTAACCCAGGACTTCAACATGCTTTAGGAGGATACAACCCACAAAGTAACCAATAATGCAAAAGCGCTCAAGCCATTGGCACGCATCATTAAATTCAAAAACTAGTAATACAACATCAAGAGGAGAAACATTACCTCGTGAAAGACCTTCGGGACAAATTTTTGGGGACGTTTCTGCAGGCGGCGACATTATTTGTAGCTCCACTAGCTCCAGCCTCGGCATCAATAGTCTGAGCTCGAAGTGGAGGGGGCATTATATAGGCGAGCCCAGAGGGCGAGAAACCCTATAACTTAACAAGAAAAGTACTATCCCACAGCGCCCGAAGAGGCCGCAGTATGACATGCAAGTCCTCTTGACTGATTTTCAGAACAGCAATATGAAGGGCCAAGGGTTTGATGAAATCTTGAAGCACAAGCCTAGAGAAGAGAAGGAAATCGTGAAGCACGAGTTGGAAGGTATAAATCCTTTGATATTTCATGATGATTCATTGATTTCTAATGATGACATGTTACAGGAAAATAAAGAAGAAAAATTTGATTTACAAGATGGTGAAGAGAAGTTGAAGGTTGAAGCACAATTGCCAAAGGACAAGGAGGATGATCAGCTCGCTAGGACCTTCCGGACAACAAGCAATGAAAGACAAATTGGTGATGTTCATGATTCCGACAAGATTCATGATGTGGTCCCTTACATGTATCAACAGAATGAGAATGCTTCAACAAATTCTCATATGGCGAAGAAAGATGAACACTATGAAGACAACCAGAGGTATGAAAGTAATTCAGATTTGTTGCTTTCTACCATGCCATTTCAGATTTATGGTCATGGGCAATTTGTTGAAAGGGATGACCTTGGGGCAAATGTGATGCTCCAAAGCAAATCACGGCAAATGGGAAGTCTTCATGATGCTAAGGATGGAGACAAATCAGAATTGCATAGGGTCAATGGACCAAGACTTTTGGGTGACCTTGTTGGGGGTCATGTGGATGAAGAAAGTGCTTTTCCGGTGACTACAATCACTTTCAGATCGCTGGAAATTTCAGGACAACAGCATATGGTAAGCAATTTCATCATCTTCTTAAGGAAATGCTACATTTTGGTCGTCATAAGAAATATTCTAACTTTGTGAGGATGAAGGGTACCAAATGGGAAGAGGATGCTACTTTAGCCCTAAGAAGGGAACTCTTTGTGGGCAGCCCTAGATATGACCATCATATTTCAAATTTGTTGATTCCTCCTATGTCGCTGCCATATTTGTATCATGGAGGGCAGCAAGATCAATTTGATAAGAGGAAGAATATATTGAGGGACAAGGGCACATAATTCCGGGTTGTTTGCACCTAGAAGCTTGGGATCAAGGAACCTTTGGAAGGATGTTGATACAAATTTGAGGACTGCTGTTTACATCCTTATGGCAGCCATAAGAAAATTGGCAATCACAAGAAAAATGCATTTCTCATCCACAGTAGAAGATATAGTGTTTGCATGGGATACAAGATGGTCTTCCACCACCATCATGCCAATTTTGCATGAGACAACACGATGCTACAGCCAAGGTAAAATACTCTTCCTAAATTTGCATTGTGGATGGATAGTTCTCTCCTTGGACAGCTGTAGGTTGACATTTTTGATGAAGATTTTTGGGTTTAATATGATGTGTGGAAGGGATTTCAAGTATTACAGTTGTTGCACCCTTCCTATGTCAATAACATCCAAGAATTTTGAGTTAGACTACAGCTATGATGGGTTGTCCTCTTCAAAATTATGCATGGGGTTGTGCATACCTTCCATGGGCAGCAAGAAAGAGGCAGATTTGGGGACACTCTTTCCTCTTAATATGATGGGTAAGAGGGTTTACACATGGAGATTGAGCAAAGCCAACATCCCCACATCTTTGGCATTGCTTATGAAGAAATTTAGAGTTGTACTTGGACACTACACCCACTCATCCGCACTTCTATGGACCGATCCAAACTCAATGGGGGAGAAAATTCGGTGGGGCAGTTTCAAGTCAACAATTGAAAACCCAAATCAGCAAGGTAATAACCTTCCAAAAGAGGTGAGCATAAGTTTTGGTATGTGTTGTTTACATCTTATGTTGAAATGCAATGATAAAGGAGAGAAGGCAATACTTCCAAACGTGGCTAGCATGAAAAAGGAAGAAGCATATCTTCGGGGCATTCAATACATAGAGGCTAACAAGGGTAAGAAGCTTCATGGTGATAATTTTTGTTAGTACAAGCATGCATAATATGACCTCCATGTGGGGAACACTTGAGGGATTAAGAGCAAATTGGAGCTTTCTTGTTGAAAGCCATTTTCATGCCAAGTTGGGGCAAGGAAGGAATGCAAGAATGTTGAGTTAAGGGCTAATATGTTTGCTGATTTCAACCATAGGCTTGTTGATCTTCATTTTCCAGCCCATGTAAGACAATTTTCAGTCCCTATGCTACTCTTGAATTTTCCTTTTTCCATAAGATTTCAGTTTGGTAGTTGTCATGCCATGGTTATAGGGCTGAATGTGCAAAAATCAGATTTGGGACTGCCATTAGCAACCATGAACAGCGGTGAACTTTCATTTTTGAAGGGAATTCCATCATGGGTTGATGTGGGAAGAAGGTTTCAGCTGAAAGGAGGAACAAATCAGATTTGGTAGCCTCAATTTGGATAAGATTCCATGTGAAATATGATTGTGGTGAATTGTTTTCAGCCCCTCCACAATCTGATTTGCATTTGGTAATAAAAGAGATAGCTAGTCAAGCTGATTATGCATCCATTTCTTGCTTTATGATGGAAACTACATCAATTTGCAGGGATTTTAGTACAACTGAGCATGCAAAGAAAGGAGATGTCATTGTTGGTTTTGAAGTAGAATATGAAGAAAACTTCCATTGAGAAAGGGGCAGTGGAGGTATGAATTTGTTTGGGTTGAAGCTTCTTCATTTAACAGGCACAAGATCCAAATTATGGGAGCACTACAAAGCATGTTCCTTTACTTTGATATGATGATACTTGGGTATATGATCTTACAATTGCTTGGGGATAAGCGATTTCGGGAAGGGAGGACTGTAATGTCCCCTTTTTCGAATTAAGAGCCTAAAAGTGGACTTCTTGCCATCCCCTTTCCATGGCAATGAAGCATGGTTGAGCAAGGGAAGGAATTGCATTTTCATTTCAGTTTTCTTAATTAGATTTAATGTTTCTTTTTAGTGTTTCCCTTTATAAAGTAGGTCGGTTGTGATTGGAGAGTCATAAAGGCAAATTAAAAGATAAAAGAAGCTTAAAGAGGTCGGTCCACTTCTAATTGGCTTTTGGCGCCAAGGGAAGGATATAAAAGGGACTTAAGGACTTCATTTGCATCTATCTTTGGCGCATTTTACATATACTTGGTTTTTTGGGCAAAGTGCTCATTAACTTTCCACTTGAGGACAAAACCCCTCTTGTGTGGCATTCCAAGGAAGACGAAAACCTTCCTTGTGGCTTGGTGGAGGACAAAACCCTCCATTATGGGTGATTTGAAGATATCTACTAAAGACTTCTTGTAAATTTGGATCTAAGGCATCAAGGAAAATATCTACAAAAGCTTTGCATGCATTTTGGAGCTCTCCCTAGAGGGAGCAACTAGGGTTTGGTGTTATTTGGGTGCCTTCTAGGGCACATATTTCATATCTGATTTTACAATCTGAATCTCCATAATTTATAAGGTCGGAATCTATATTTTCATGATTTTTGGTGATGTTTATCTATCATTTTCAGCATTGGTTTGTGGTTGTTCTGTGGTCCTAAATTTAATTACAACAAGTATATATTCGCTGATTTTCTCCATTTGTTGTTACCAAATTGGATGGATATTGATTTTCGTGTTTGAATTAATCATTTTGAAGTAATTTTCAATTGTTGTGCATGGTTGTATGGTGAATTCTAAGCTCTTATACAGTTCGCCCTAGGGTTTTAAAGGATATTACAAACTGTTATAAAACAATCAGATTTCATTTCACATAGTTTCAATGCAAAAATGGACATTACATAATATGACTAAATTGATACAATCACTTCATTTCGTAGATGTTCCTACCTTGATAAAGGGGTGATGACTTGGTCTAATAGGAGACAAGGTCCATATTGTCTTATGGAAAGGATGGACCAATATCCGGGGTCGAGAAGAATGTTGGATAAAAGACTTTATCCCTAAGGCTCACATAATAAATAATAGTGGTTCAGATCATTGGCCAGTATGTCCGAAATTGGGAAAATGCATCTCCATGCCAAGCCCCCTTCAAGTTCCGGTTAATGTAGCTTAGACATGAAGACATAGTACAACTCATTAAACAATGGTGGTGGAAGGCAAACCTAGGTATGGAACTCATATGATTACCTTCGCCAAGCTTCTCGCCTATTTGAAAGTCAAGCTCAAAAATTAGAATTAGACGGAGTTTGAAGACGTTAAACAGAAAAAATGTCCGATTCTAGATCAAATGGAAGAACCGAATAGCCATTTACGGAATTTTGAGATTATTGTTGATCTTCTCAAGGAAGTGCTCCGTTTGAAAATAGCTCTTCATGAATGGGAAACTAGAGAGGAAATTATGTGGAGGCAAAAATCTAGAATCCAGTGGTTAAAAGAAGGTGACAAAAATTCTGCCTTCTTTCATAAATCCTTGTTGGCTATATTGGCTCATAACCACATAAACTCTCTTATTAAGGAAGATGGGAAGAAAGAATATTCTTTGGAAGGAATGCACAAGTGGCTAAGTAGTATTTCTATCAGTTATTCACGGCCACAACTCTAGATGAAACAACTCAAAAAAAAAGAAGTCTTGGATACTAACTCGAGCCTTATCACGGATCGGGACAATGACAAGCTTATTTTTCCTGTCACGGAAAATGAATCATAGGAGTGGTGTTTAGTATGAAGGAGGGGAAGACTATGGGACCCGATGGCTTTTCGATTCAATTCTACCAAACCTTTGGGACATTATCATAGGTGTAATGTCCCTTTCTAGGGATGAAACTGAAAAACAAGGAAATACCACAAACCCCAATCTGATTTAAGTCTAAATTTTGGACCAACAAACTGAAAATTAAATCAGTGCGATACAATGATTCGATTTTATGAACTTGTAAACAACAAGATTTCACCCAAATATCACCCTTAAACTCATCCACAATATTTATAAACCTTTTAGGAATACTTTAGAACAATTTTCACCATGAAAATCAATCAAATACTCAGCTGAAAAATTATTTATTAATAGCAGAAGTACAACTAAGAGAAATAATCAAAATGGAGGTTTCCAAACCCCAACAATGACCAAATATGAATGGTTTCATCCTTATAAATTATGCCAAGTCTGAATATCAAATAATAAATGAGTGTCGTGTCCTAGAAGGCACTTAAAATGACTCCAACCCTAGTCGCTCCCTAGGAGAGGGACTCCAAATCATGTAAAAGCTCTTTGTAGGTCTTCTTCTTGATGCCAATGAACCAACAAGAGGATCTTCAGAATTCCCTTTACACCACCCAATTTGGAGATTTTCGTTTTCCAAATGCCATAAGGAAGGTTGTTGTCCTCCTTAGATGCCACACTATGGATTTTCGCCCTTAGTGGAGTTGGAAATAGAGCAATCAGCCCTAGAGTCCAAGTAGATAAAGTATATATGCCAAAAGTGATGTGCAAATGAGCCCCTAAGACTCCTCTTATACCCTTTGGTTGGTGCCAAGAGTCATAAAGTGTAGACTCGACCTCTTAAGCTTGCTTTATCTTCTATTTCCATGTTGGAAACTTCCCAACCTTGCCGACCTCTTAATGAGCTTTAATTTATCTTTTAATTTCATGTTGGGAGCATTATAATCCCAACCGACCTGCCTTAGGGAGTAAAACACCAAAGAAAAACATTAATAACAATAAAATAAAATAAAAATGAAACCCAAGGACTTCCCTTGTGCAATTCCTTCTTGGCCATGGGAAGAGAAATGGCAAGAAGTCTTCAATTGGTGCTAGTTTGAAAAATGGGACATTACAAAAGGGGATCTTCTTCAAGTGGTGGAAGAGGTGAGAACAACTAAAACAATGCTTAAGGAAATTAACAAAACCTTAATAGCTCTTATTCCTAAAGCCAATGAAGTGGAGGACATCTCAAGTTTCAGGCCTATAGCTTTGTGTAATGTATTGTATAAAATAAATACCAAAGTTATGGCGAAAGGCTGAAACCTCTCCTTCACAAGATCATATCTCCGAGAATAGGGAGAATTTTTCCAGGACACCAAATCCATGAGAGCGGTATTAGTTCAAGAAGCCTTACACTCTATGGATATCCGAAATTTGTTTCCATATTTATTCGCGTAGATCTTTCTAATGCTTATGATAGAGTGGATTGGGGATTTTTATGTCAAGTTATGGCTCAATATGGGTTCTCTAGGGAATGGATAGAATGGGTTAAGGCATCTTTAACCTCAGTGTCCTTTTCAGTTTTAGTGAATGGTACTCCCTCACATATTTTATTGGCTTCCAGGGGAATAAGACAGGGGGATCCTTTATCTCTCTTTTTATTTATTATTCTAACAAAATGCCTTCGAAGATTAACTCCTAAATCTTGTCAAAGGAAAAAACATCAATGGGATTAAGTTGGCTAAATAAGCCCATCTTCAATTTTTGGATGACTCTACACTATTAGGAAAAGACATTTGTTTGGAAGCTCAGCAGTTTGAGAAACTACTTCACATTTTCTATAGAGCCACTGGTCAGTTGATAAACCATACCAAATCTAGTATCATTTTCTTTCATTGCTCTAGGAGACAGGAGGAACAAATTCTTAATATCTTCCAATTTAGAAGAGGCCCACTTCCGATCCCATATTTGGGGGTTCCCTTGCTTACAGACAGAATAGGGATTGAAATTGGTTCACCAACAAAGTTGATAGGAAATTGCAGAAATGGACTAACAAATGGCTATCTTCAGCAGGAAGAATGACACTGGTAAAGGTTGTGCTCCAAGCACTACCAATCTATGTATCCTCTATCCTCAACATTCCAGGTAAAATTCTGAAACAATTGGATTCCATAGGCCAAAAATTCTTATGGAGTGGTGTCTAGGGAAAAAGAAAGTGGTCTCTAGTCAAGTGGGAAACTCTTTGTCAGTCTAAAAGGAAGGTGGATTAGGATTCAAACCTTCCTCCAAGCACAATAAGGATTTGGCAGCTAGATTGTATTGGAAGATGCTAATGTATCCACATGAATTGAGGGCGGCCAATGTTAGAGCAAAATATGCAAAGAATTACCCTCCCAATCAAATTATCTGGTTATCCCTCCCATCCAAAGGATCACCCATTATTTTAGTCCTTAGAATAGGAGAAGAGATCCTTAAGAAACATCTGTTTTGGATTGTGAACAGTGGGAAACATGCTGATTTCTGGTCTGATTCTTGGGATGGACAGCCACCGCTTATTACCATTTATCCAGTGTTAAAGCCAATCATGGAGGTTATGAATGAAAAAGGATGGATCAAGGTTGTGGATTATTGTAAGAGAAGTACTCAAGCTTGGGAGATTGGAAAGTGTTGGATTCCTATAGCAGAATGGCCAATTCAAATTGAACAGGAGCAGCAAACATTGATAAATACTATGTTGCTAGATTGTCCTATCTCCACCTCTTCACGGCCAGACTCCTTAGCTTGGGGAAAATCCTCCATAGGTGACTGCATGGTGTCTTTAGGGTATGATTCTTTAACTAGGAGTACTTCTCATCCTCTAAAGGACATATTTAATCATATATGGCAGCCGGCTATATGGCCAAAGGTGAGCTTCTTTGTTTGGTTGGTTTTAAGGAGGAGAGTTTTCGCGAGGGGATAGACTTAAGAAAAAGGATTTTACGGTCCATTCAGATGTGTTTTATGCCTAGAAGAGGAGTCCATTTTTCATTTGTTCTTCCAATGTCCTTGGGATTTCTCCTTATGGTAGTTTTTTTCTAAATTTTTTAACCATGGATTAACATCCAATCATTTGAGTAGTTGGTTAGAGAATGGCAACGTCATCTACCTCAAGGTCAAAATTTACTTTCGGCTCTATGGGCTGGTATAACTCTTCTACTATGGAATATATGCAAGGAGAGTAACAGTCGAATCTTCTGACAAGAAACTAGAGACATAATTTATGTGTGGGAGAAAATCAAAATCAATGTTTCAAAATCTATTAAACATAAGATATCTATGCCTTCAATTCTCTCACCGGAATGGGAGCATGTGTGTAAACAACTATCTTTCCAACCCAGAGATTCATCAATGTCATTATTTCAGCATAAAAAAGAAAATTCAATGGAATGAGCAGTGGACACCTCCCCCACCAGGGTATGGTAAGTTAAACACGGATGGTGCCTCAAGAGGCAATTCGGGTCAAGCAGCTATAACAAGCATTGGTAGATCCCCTAATCGAGCATTAACCTTTTTCTTCGCTGAAAAATTAAGGGATGCAACTAATAACTTAGCGGAGATCAAGGCTGTGTACAAAGGAATGCAGGAGGCTTTGAAAATTGGGTGGCAGAAACTCCAAATTGAATCGGATTCCAAGTTCTTTAGTCGATGATGCTATCAAATAGGGAAGGGGGTCATAGCATAAATTGGAGAATAGATAGAGAAGTGATGAAAATTAACAAGATATGGCAGCAGTTTCAAGATGTGCACATCAGCCATATTCCTAAAGAGAGAAATAAAGTGGCGGATGGGCTGGCCAATTGGGCGCTTGATAACCACAACATTATTTGTTATGGGATGCCTCCTTGAGGGTGGTCAACCAAGATCCAAGTAGATATGAGAAACATTCTAGATTCTGATTTATTCTAATGATTGCTAATAAGTATCCTTTTATGTATGATGCCCAGAGACTTGGACTAAAATTTTTCAGGATTGACATCAGAGAAGTCATACTCTTTGATTTCTCGCTAATATAAATGGGTTTCGGTTTTTCTTTAAATATTATTCAACATGGGTTTGTATTCCTCCTAGGGCTCTCTTTTAACCAAGCCTTAAAGTTCAACACAACAAGCTCCAAACAAATGACCAACCCAATACAACAATTCCAACCAGTCCATATTCCAAACTAGGTGCTTGGCTTCATATTTGGGATGGCTTGGACCTAGACAAACTAGTAGGTGACAAGTTCGATCGTGCTGTTATCATTCCTGTTTATGTTTTCTCTAGAGACAAGTTTGGTCATGGACAAAATTGTTATGAATTCATCATGACAAGTTCATCCCCGCATACATGCCAACAGCTAATACTTGTTGTGATGAAACAAATTATGTAGGAAGCTTCTCTAAGCCTCCCTAATCCTTCCAAAAGCATTCTCAAATATTTACACATTTTTTTAAACACCTATAAAAGTATACCGGAGACAAGATTCACAAGCCTAGAGAGATCTAATTACATAAAGGAAGATTCTCTAAGGATCATACAAACCCCTTAGAGTCTTTTAAAATATAATTCACATCATTATGAAGTGGATTCAAAATGCTCTAAGAATTAATCGACACAAAAAAACACAAACCATGAATGAATGTTATAGCAATTTAAAATCAAGTCAAAGTTGTGCAGATGCACACGCAAAATTAAACAAAAGAAACATAAAACGCCGTTATTTAGGAGATCTTGAAAGATATAGGAAAAGCCACAAAAGTGGAATTCGCGATCACCAACCAAACCCTCCTCACAAAGAGACCCGAGAATGGAAACTTGAAAACTTCGACCATAAAAAGAACGTAACATCTCAAAAGGAAAAAGGAAAAGTAAAAAAACTCTTTCAAATTGTGAGATTCTTTAAAAATGAAAAGTACCCACTATAATCCTTTACCTTAACGTATTTGCACTACATTGGTTCATGATTCATTAAACCAAAGAAAATACAAACGACACATCCATCAACACATGGGAAAAACTCAAGAATATAATGGAAAATATATTTTTCCAAAAAGCAAATCTTAGAAGACTTTCGAAAATGGATAGGTTTAAGAAAAACAATGTAAGGAATCTTAGTGAAACCACAAAAATATGATAGCGAGACTAAGCCACGCTGCCCAACAAGTATCAAAATCTTGGGTCGAGGACTAAAACCTTACATTGGGAATCCCAAACAATTCCATGAACTTGATAGAAGCCATGTGACTAACTCTCAAGATGGAAAACTTGAAGTAAGCGTAAGCTAGGAAAAATGCACTACTAACAAGGAAGTAAAATACCAATAATCATACCTCCTCCTTCGCGTTCCGTAGCAAACCTCGGAATGGGCTAGAAAACTTGGATTGAGCCCTGATTGTGTGATATGTAGGTGTTTTTCTTCAAGACGGAGCAAGGCCTTCCTGCAACAACGATCCTCTTACTTTGCACCAGATGGGAAAAATGATTATGAGGCTATTTGGGCATTAGGACGAGGTAAAAGGATGTTCTTTGCTCAAAGGATGCAAGAACTTAGATATGGCATTCAAGCTTATTCTCCGTGTGTTTAGAGGGGAGGGGTAAGGTTGTATTTATAGCCTGGGGGAGTGATTAACTTAGATTAATTTAAGTAATCATGGTTTGAAAATGTGGGCAAGATTAAGTGAGTGGTTTGAAAATGTGGGCAAGATTAAGTGAGTGGTTTGAAAATGTGGGCAAGATTAGATGAGTGGGGGCCACGAAGAATGGGTGAGGATTTGAATTATATTTTTAATTCATAAGTGGAGGATTTTAGGTGAGTGGGGACCACGAAGGGTGGGTGAGGATTTGAATTTGAATTTTTAATTCAATAGTGGAAAAACATGGAGAATAATGACATGTGGTGAGGATTGGGTTATTTTTTAGATTTTGAAATGGATAATTAATCAAATTATATTTGATTAATTCAAAGTGTATTTTTGTGGGAAATGAGGAAGGGGAATTAATTGATTTAGGATAGATGTGAAATTAGGGTGTCTACGGTAACATTTCAAACCACTCTTCAATCAACATAAGACAAAAAATAATGGTTGTAGAAATACAACACCACACATTATCAGTCCAAAATTGTTGGGCCCCACATATAATAGGTAATACTGACAAAGCGTATTGTGACCAAAAGGGAATATATAGAAAACAACAAAAGAAAACACAAACTAACCCATGGAAAAAGAGAAACATAGAAGGACCAACATGATCAAACCAAAAAAAATGAATAAAAAAATCCCTAGATATTAAAAAAACTAAACTCTTCACATGGGATGAAAAATAAAGAACATAGAAGCACACATCATAATAGCTTTATTTTTACCTATAATTTTGTCTCTAGTAGGTTCTCTCGAAAACTAGCATTACAACAATTGAATTAGAATACACAAATGAAGTCAAATTAACAAGCTTTGACACTATTCGAATTAGGATACCTACGCATCTTGCAAGTTGACCATTTAAATTCGACATCATGGAAACAAGAAGATATTAATTGATACTTCAATATATTGATGCATGATTCAATGACTGATCATAATCCACACAAAGGTTGTGTTCTAAAAATCCAAAAAAGTGTGAAATTGAACTCTCAGAGACAAAACAACTTAACCATACCGTTAAGTTAACCAAATCCCACTAAAAGGGTTAGCTAAAATGCACAACCATTGTTAGGCAATATTTATGATCACAAATTGATCAACATAATGGACCCCAATGTCACAGATGATCATTTATGATTTCACAATATCATCATTCCCGGGTTTGAGTCGGGGATGATAAGAAATGGTGGTGAACAACTCTTTTGGGCTATGAGTGGGTGTTCATTGGTGGTTCCACACCCAAATGTGACCCAAACAACTACATGAAGCCTTGAAAATTGATATGCAGTATTATAAACCACAAAGATGACTCCTTGCAGTTAGGGGAGACAATTAATAATGCTTGATGGATTTTCGACTCACGATGAGTATTAGAATGGATGATCCCAAAGCCACCTAATAAGTAGATAGTCTCAATGTGGAGTCTATAACTCTTCCATTGGTATCATATAGGTCTGAAATTTTATTTTGGGATTCCTAACATCTGAACTACATAACAAGCAAAATTTAGGTCAAAATTCATTTGTTTGACCCCTCGAATACACAAAAATAATGTCATGTTTTAACTATAAATTGGTCATATGGTGTCAAAATGAGCTGAATTTTGAACTCAAGAAACTAGATATCTTATTCTATGTACCCACAAAAATTAAGCCTGAAATTCGTCTTATCCTCCAAAACATTAAAAATGTAGATATCTTTATATGTATGCATGTGTCTCACGGTTATGAGGTGTGAAAACAAGTCATAGAACCAAGGCATCTTTAGGGAAAACTAAACATTTGATGGCGAGTAGGGATGGGAATCCCTTTATGCCCTATCAAAATACACAACGAAACAAACGCAAAACAAAAAAAAATTATATTGCTGTTAAAAGCCTTAACAACATCTACAAAAATTTCTCCCTTGATGGATCAAAACTATATATCTAGAGCTATTACAATGGTGGTGTGCCTCTCTAGGACCACTAGCTGAAGCTTCTCTGTTGTCTTGGCTTTGCTCTCTTCTCTTTCTTTCTCTTGAAAATTTTGGCCCCCTTGAAATGGTGGGCTCGACCTTCCTATATGATTGCTCAAATTTATTCCCGCTCTCCTAATTCAAATCAGTTCATTAAATGCCCTGAACAACCACGTCATCTAGACGTTTCTTCACCACGCCACATCAAATCTGGTTGTTGAGGGTGATTTGTCCTTGAGATCTTTGTCAAAGATCCGTTAGATGATTAGTGTACTTTGTTAGACATGTGCATGTTTTAGCTTGCTTTTGTGACCAACACATGTCCCAAGTAGTTGACCCTTGTTCATCCTTTTGCCACTTCGACATGTTTCTATGCAAGTTACTTATGTTGTGCGCCTCTATTGTGCTTTGATCTCACGCTTTGTCCCAAGAAGTCCTACGTACAAGCTTTGTTCCATTGCACAATCACCGCACTTAGCACTTCTCACGCCCTTGCCAAATTTCTGCACACACCTTACACACTTTTCCCTTCATGTAATGTCCCCTTTTCCAAGCTAGTTTGCTATGGGAGACCTTATACCCATTCCTCTTCTCGTAGGCATCAAGGAAGGGGAGCTCGCCATGATTGTAAGTGTTGTACTTCATAATTAATTATTTTATTTACTAATCATGGCATTGAAGTGGTTCGACTAGGTGGTGGAAGACTTTCCAAACAATGCAAGGAGGATTTTTATCTTCTCCATAGGAGGTCGATCTTCTTGGAGGCCAAGTAAAGATTAGAAAGTGCACTTTCCCCTTCATTAAGAGGCCGGCCATGATAATTGAGTCATTGACCTTCTAATTCAGCCTTGGCGCCAAAGAGGGGTATATAAGGTGGTTCGACTTGCTAAAGGAGGATTATGTTATTCTGGATATTGATTTCTCTTGGAGGTAGAGAAAGTAGCTTGTCTTCTTGCCATTGAAGGACGAAAACCATTCAATAGGAACACACTTGGGGACGGAAACCTTCTTGTGTGCATTGGTGGCTTCACCCGGAAGTCACAAGTAAGCTTGCTTGGGTGAAGGGTTTGATATCATCTAGGGCACTTTTGGACATTTTGAGCTGATATTCTTGTTCTTCATATTTTATAAGGCTGGAATCTACATTTTGGTGATTTTTGGAGTGGTTTATGAGCTATTTCCAGCCCTTGGTTTTGGCTGTACTGCTGCTGTCATAAAATTAATTACAGCTGGGTGTAATCACTCATTTTCTCTATTATTTTGATATAATTTGGATTGATAAATATTGTTGTGGTTGAATTAATTATTTGGAAGCATTTTCAGCTCTATTTGTATGGTTATATGTTGATGTGAAGTCCCTATACAGTTCGCTGCCCTAGAGGACTGATCATTGATTGTTCGAATAGGGTTAAAGTATATTTTCAGTCATTTTCAGATTGATGTTTGTGTGTTTGAAGGTGCAATTTCAAAAGGCCAAACCCTTATTTCCAGTTTCATTCCTAGAAAGGGCATTACACTTCGTCACAAAACCTCGTGCACTATTGTGCACCCTTTGATGTGCAATCTTGCATGAACTATGCAACCACTCAACCATCGCACAAAGCTTTTGCGCACTTCCACGCAATTTCTGGTTTGTTGTGTCATGCACTCCCTGCTCATCCTTAGGCTTTTCACCCTTGCGCGCACTCACACTTTGCCAAAATTTTGAAACTTATGTAGGATAACCCATTTTCCCATGATGCTTTTGCATCAACATTGGAATTTTAAATGTGAGGATTCTAGGTATTACCTGCAATCTCATTAAATACACCCATTCCTAAACATAAGTGGAAGATTCAATGATTTTTAGCATTATAAAAGGAGTCACAACATGATGTTGTAAAGTGAGCTACAGAATTATTCCATTGCATCGTATCTATCGTTGAGAGGAATAGGATCATCTCATAGGAAAAACAAAATAAGGAGGTTGCAGCATCTTCCAAACTTTAGTATTCATAGATGGTTCCCATGCTCCAAGAGCATTGTTCTCTATAATTCCAATGGTTAACACCATTTATGGACATTTCCACAGTTGAAAAAAGTAAAGCATAGGGTTTGATTCTAGAGTTTTACCACATTGGGTTTCAATAGGGTAAATATTTTTGTTATCTTAAGTGAATGTTGTTTGTGATGTTTATACGTTTCTTTCATCATTTTCATTGCAGCAAATTGAAGTGTGGATATTTTAACATTCCAGCATTGTGTTGGAATGTATATAAGCTATTTACAGTGTAGTTCCATCGTTATCAGCTGTACTTCCATGTATTTCACATATGGGAGTATGTGCATCAGCAACTATTTTTGTGATGGAATAAAAAAATTGAATATGTAAAATAGAACTTTCACATGCGGGACATTTAGTTTTGTTTAATTTGCAATATAGATCATTTTTTATGCCTTGGAGAAAGTAATTAGGAAAAATGAAAAGAGAACAAAGACAACACCTATATAGAGATGATTAAGAGAGAAGCTGACCTTATATCCATGAGGTGCATTGGTTAAAATAATAACTGTAAGATATCCATTGGACAATCCTAAAAAAATGCACAACATTAACATCCATCCTTGATCTGCATGCCTTGCTGCAAAATAAAATGCTGGGATGAAACAAAAGCGAGATATCGATGCAATTGTTATCCATGTCCGTCCTTCAGGCTTCAGCATCTTTATCAGAGGGATATATCTCCCAATAAGATCTCCACAATTGAACATTGCAATCAAAGTAATGGCATACCTGCAAGTTAACATAATAAATTAAAAATGGCCTTGGAGTAAAGTATTCTTTATCCCTATCATACGAAAAACACATTTCTTATTGCCATTTGTTAAAAGGTTTTTTATTTAGCTCGTAAAATAAGGGTATTTATTTTCTACTTATTGAACATGTGAGCCCTTTTACAGTCAAATAGAATTAGAAAAGATGCCCACTACCTCACAAATATTTCATATTATTGCATTCTAACACGCATGTTAAAAGTAGCCATAACACTACTTTTACATAGGTAAGATAAGCATTAGTGAAAAAAGTGATAACAAGACTCACTTCCCTTGTGGAGTGTAAATTCAACAGCGTACCAGTCTAGAATTATTTTAATATATGGAAAGGATGTGCATACGGTCCATTACATTCAATTAGATGAAATGCCAATGAATAGTATAAAGCATGTTGTGATCCTGTTATAACAATGGAAAGGATGTGCATACGGTCCATTACATTCAATTAGATGAAATGCCAATGAATAGTATAAAGCATGTTGTGATCCTGTTATAACAATGGATGTAGGACACAAATATGAATGTAGGTCCAAGAGTGGGCCCACGAGTTATGAATGTAGGCCATGGATGGTTAAGAAAGTTAGATTATGAATAGCTAGGAAAGGAAGGTTAAGAAAAGTTATTCACATCAAATAAAAACTTAAATACAAGGCAAGGAACATTCTAAATACAAATATCTAACAAGTTCAAGATTGGAATATTCCCAAGGAAATGTATCCTGGTGGGTGAAGAACCCCTTTTGTGGCAGTGAGCACCTAGAGGTTCTTCTTGACTAGAGCTCTCATTATTTTTCTCGAGGTTCTGCCAATTCATCTTAACTTGGAGCAATACTCCCCCTCATCATCAATATATTGCCTTTTTTTGACAAAAGGGTAAAATATATTAATACCAAAAAAGTATCATACATTGAAAAGAGTTCAAGAACTCTACTTAATCACATTGAGGGCCCGATCAGAAAGACCGAAGGAAACTAGATACTAGGGACATAGTGAAATGTCCCTTTCCCACTATTTATAAACTCTGATTTTTTTTTGTAAATTCTTTTTCCAATATTGGGTATCAATTAAGCAGTAACATATAAGATCAATATTGTAATGTCCCCTTTTTCGAATTGAGGGCCTAAAAGTGGACTTCTTACCATTCCCTTTTCGTGGAAAAGAAGTATGAATGAACAAGGGAAGGAATTGCATTTCATTTCAGTTTTCTTTTATTTGATTTAATGCCTTCTTTCAGTGTTTTTCCTTTAGGAGACAGTCGGCTGGGTTTGGAGAAAAGAAAGAAGCAAATAGAAGATAAAGTAAGGCTTAAGAGGTCGGTCCTTTTCTATTTGGCCTTTGGCGCCAAGGGAAGGATATAAAAGGGACTTAAGGACTTCATTTGCATCCTATCTTTGGCACATTTTTCATATACAATTGGTTTGTTGGGCTAGTTGCTCACTACCTTTCCACTTGAGGACGAAAACCCTCTTGTGTGGCATCAAGGAAGATAGAAACCTTCCTTGTGGCTTGGTGGAGGACGGAAACCCTCCATTTTGAGTTGGAGACATCAAGAAGAAGGATTGCAAAGGCTTTACATCATTTTTGGAGCTCTTCCCTAGGGGAGCGACTAGGGTTTGAAGCTGGTTTGGTGCCTTCTAGGGCAAAAATTTCATATCTGATTTTTTTTTATGAAAAGGATCTCATATTATATTCAATTAAACATGATACAAGATATTTTCAACAAAACGCGGGCGGTATGAGAACACTATTGGTACAGCAAGCTTGTCACACAGGAGATAATAATTTGATATTATATTCGGCTAAATTACAATCAATACTAAGGCTAATAAATAGCCATGGAAATATAAAACCGACCTCCTAAAAACCAAGAAGTCACACAACCAAACAACCCGTTAATAGCTTTACGGGTATAACAAAAATATATTGTTGAAACAATATAACAAACCTATATTATTAATAATGAGTTATAATATAACTCATATTAATAATATTACAATATATGCACATATTTAAATAATGTGAGCACTATAATATTTTCCTTACATTCCCCCCCTTAGTGCGAACATGGGGAAAAACACCATCTTCAACCAAGCAAGATGTCGCTCCGTAGCCTGCACATGGTCTCGATCCTCAACACCGACTGTGGGAACTACATCATCCAAGGACCGTTCAACCTATTAGATGAATATATGAATTGGGACCGTTCAACCAATTCACATCAACCATCAAATCACGCAAGTGGTTTCATTCGAATCCGACACCGGGAATCCACTTTCTATTTTTAGTAAGTCTCTATGAGAGCACCTACTAAAAATAGTAAGTCTGAGAAAAATGTGCATTCATACTCCTCATTTCATTCCCTCGTGGTTGAGACACTCAAAATTGGCAAAAATGGCAAAAATGGTCAAATGGGACAATAATGGTGAATATTCTAAAAATAGTAAATGGGTGAAATGAGCTAAAAGTGGTCACATTTTAGTCCTTCACTCATCCTACAATGGTTCCAGAACTCACAGAAGTCTCCCACTCAAGTTTCAAGAAAATTCCCACATTTCCCAATGCGGTGAGCATAAAGTGCCAAAATTGGAAAATGTCAATTTTGTCCCGAAAGCTATTTCAATTCACTTCACATGGAGTGCATGACAAAGGTGGATGGAATTGGTTTTGGTCTCATTCTCCTTTCCTCACTCCGAACTCAGAAGGATTTTGTCTCATGCTTCGCTCATCATCAATGCTCCTGCAGTGGCAAAATCAAGATCATGGTTGGGTGAACAAAGTGCATCCAATTTCTCCCATGTGAATGGTTGATCATGAAGATGTGACAATGTCTCAAGGATCAAAAGGATTTTCTCAATGAAGGGAGTTATCTTCCAATGTTCTCATTGGTCTTCTTCTCAAGTGTTCATCACTCCTCTTCTCGAGTGTATCCAGGCAGTGTGTAAAAGTGCATCATTTCAAAGAAACTTCAAAAGGGGGCAAGGTGTTCAAAAGGTCTTCATCGGAGCAATCTTCGTGATGGGGCATAGCGAGTGCTACTGAGAGGGCCATCTTGGAACAAGTTTTCATATTCATCATCGAGAAGAACTCATTGCTTCCTTCCAGGAGCTAATCAAGAAAGAGGCGGTGACTCTCCCTCCTTCAATGAAGATAACTTAAAGTCTTTGGCCAATATCAGAAGTTGCATTGCTACAATTGCAATGGATCATGAAGAATGGCTCGTCAATGCAAGAAGATCATTGATGTCCCAGGATGTGGACGAAGGTATTGAGATGTGTTTGTATTCTAGAGGAGGATAAGTTAACAGATGTGATAGTTCAATTCAACAAGAAATTCAAGGAGCAAGAGCATCGTGGCAGATTCTTCCCTCTCCTCTCTTTCTCCCTCTTTCTTCTATCCCCTTTCTAATTCTCTGTTATGCAATCATGGTATTTTGTACTATTCACTCAAGTGGCAATATTTGTAATTTGTAAAAGTATTCTCTCAAAATCATAAGAGAGAAACTAAATTTTTCCCTTCTATGGGAAATTGAAACTTCACAAGTGGAGTAGGAACACGAAGAGTCATGTGGAGGGGACGAAGGGTCAATTCACATTGCTATAAATTGGGATGGCTTTTTCATTCCAAAGGATCCTGAAGATTCTAAAAAATTTTCTTTGTAGCAATGGTGGATTGTGATTTGGGTGTTGAGCTTTGTGTCACCAACACATGAAATAAAGCTACATTTCTTCCATTCCCCTTTTCCTACATGTTCTTCTATTTCTCTCTTTTATGCACTTTGCAAGCATAGTGATCAAGAAAGAGCTGTGTGTCTAGGTTTGTTCTTCTAACTAGATAGCTTCATTGTTGCTTTCCTCTATATTGAATGTTGAACTACTCCGGTTATTGGGTGTGAATTCTGCTTGTGCCTACTCACAAGCAATAACCTTCCTTTTTCTAATTTCTCTCCTTCACCCCTCATCGCTGCAATTTCCTCCCTTGTACCTCGTACATGAAGCATTTTACCATAGGTTCAAGGAAGTGTTCCTATGTGATCCCAGCCTATTTGGCCAACCCACATTGCATTTAGATAGGAGTAGATTAGTTTACATTCAATAATGGGAGCTGCACCATTCAATGCAGAGGGGCGTAGCCCCGTGAGCGTTGGTGGAAACACCTAATTTGCCATATCAACAAATTTTCTCACCAACAATTTTTCGCAACTTTATTGGGAGAGATCTTTCCTCGTGCACCCAAAAACGATCTCTGCAAACTACATATAAGAGTTAAGGTATGGAAAAGTAGTAGATATCATCTTAGAGATAGGATGGAAAAAAAAAAAAAATCAAAAAGTAGTGAGAAATATTGTAAAAAAAAATCAGATTTGAAAGAAACATCAATTTTGAAGGCGAGCTCGTCGAGGAACAAATCCGTGTCACGTTCGTTTCCATGCAACACAATGAAGAAATTTCCAAATTGGAATGAGGTACCAATGATTGAAAACGATGAAGAAGAAGAAGATTTCAAGAAATGCAAATGTTTGATCAACCATCATTTTTGACTAATTCTTCCTTGAGGAGGATGAGAATTCAAAAAATAGTAATCAAGCAAAAATCTGCAAGTAGACAAGGGAAAGAAGGCTAGTGGCATGTCCCCAAAAATCAAGGAAAGACTGTGTAGAATGAAGAAATTTTTTGTCTGTGAAGAACCTATTATCAAATCCTGGTGGCTTCAGTTCAAGCGGATTGCTACTAAAGGAAAGAAAATGGGACTTGCTGATGAGGAAGAAGGTAAGAACTTGATGAAAAAGATGCAAAGGAGGTACAAGATGTTGTATGAAGCCAACAAAGACGAAGAATCTGCCGAAGGTAATACTTTCAACCTCACACAATCTGAACGAGAAACTTGGAACCATGTCTTTTATCTCTCTTCCTTGGGATGATTTCCTTGCCTATAGAAATGAAGAAATGGCAGCCTTGAAAACTGAATATGTACAAAGAATTGTGAGTATTGCACAAGGAAATTCAGATCCCCAAATATACCTTGAAGTTTTGAAATATGTTGAAGCCATGCAAGAAAGATACGAACAACTTGAAGCACTTCATAGCAAGGAGAAAGAAGAGGAGATTTGTCCCATGGAGGAAAATCCAAAGGACTGTCCGTACTACGAGGTGTTCATCCCCGGAAGATTCTTGTGCAATTCCGATGAGTTCACGTATCCTCGAACCCTCACAATCAAATCAAATCAGCACCTTGGAAGATGATGAAGAAGACATGATAATTAAACCTCCGTTCATCAACTCATTCTGGCTCGAGGCACAACCCGTTGATGAAACAATGAATTCAAGTGAGGAGGATTCTTGTTGCACAACAGAAGACCCAATGCTTGTTGAAGACTCCATCAACCATAAAGATGTATGAGAAATCAATCCCGCATCCCAAAGCATGAAGATGATAAATTTAAGGTAATCATGGATAATCTCCTTTCCAAATTTGATTTTTCAATTGATGATGAAATGGAGATAGTTGAAGAATCAAGTTCCCTTCTCAATACAACCATGGATGAACAAATGGAAGAGGCCAATTTCTTTTTGAAGCCAAGGAGAATGAGCAATTTGAGCATAACCTCTCCGAGGAGTTAACTCCACCATTCTCACCTAAGGAGCATAATGTTGATCATCTCGATGATAATGGAATTTGAGCTCAAAGGTGTGCCATTCCCATGAGCTTGGATCTTTTCTCCTTGTCGAAAATTTTGAAAATCAAGTATGCCCATTCTTGCAAGAAGGTGAGCCTTGGGTGACAAGAAGCATAAAGCAGGTGAATGAGGATGTTTCAAATGAATCATGGACATGTGTGGATCAGATTTTCAATCAACTCCTTGAAACCCAATACAATGACTCTTCTGAAAAAGATGACAATGAGCGTATGGCAGATTTGGAAGAGTTATCTCTGCAAGATATCTTGAGCACATGGAATCAATCGAAGACCCTCAACTCAGTCTTGAGATCCTAACTCGGGCCATGGAAATGCAAGATAGGTATGAGGCATGTTTTTTTCTCCTTCCATGCACCAATGTTGGATGATGATACGGACCAAATGGATGAGCTTGATGTCTTCCTCGATACATGGATGGATGAGAGCAAATGTGAAGGTGAGTCTTCCTCTTTCTTGTTTTGTGAAGAAGATCATAAATGCAAAGGAAAGGAGATTCTTGAATCTCCTATGAATATTCTCAATCTTGAAGACAACACCTTCGCCATGGAGGATGATAGTAGGGAAAATGTTGAGCTGATTTGTATTGAAGATAATGGTTCAAAACAAGGTGAAAAGTTGCAGGAGTCTTGTGAGTGTATTCAAGATCAACTTGTTCTCACCACCGTTGGATGTCCTATCAATTCGAACAAGAATCCATACTGCAATATTCACTCAAGGGTGAAGAATGCTTCTATGACCAAATCAAGGATTGCAGTTTTGAAAATGATACCAAGATGGACTTTGAGCAGATAGTACTCGACAACAATTGTTCCGGACAACAAAGTGAGAATGTGCATGATTCTTGTGAAAGGATTCAAAGTCAGATTACACTCACTTGTTTCCCAGAGCCTGGAAGAAATTGAACATATTTCCATGCTGCAACAATTTCTCGAGAATGATGAAGACCTCCGTCCCAATGATGTGGACTCTATTTTTGAAAGTAATTGCTCAAAGCAACAAAGTGAGATGTTCAGAGAAGCTATTGAATGGGAAGAAAATTAGTTTGTTCTCACTCCTTCGAGTGCCTCACTGATCCAAGGGATGTTTCTATGTTGCAATTCAAGGATGAAGTATGTTTCCATGACAAGATCAATGTTTCCACTTTTGAGAACATGGAGGAATGGTGTCTCATGATCGTAAAACATCAAGTAGAATCTACAAGATACAAAGATTCCAAACATGTGACAAAGATTTCATTGGATGTAAGAATGTTCTCAGTGCAATACAAGTATGAAGATGGAATCTTGGTGTATCTTCTTCTCAAACCGTGCAAAGCCATCACAGGAGCATGGTATGATCAAATAGTGATTTTCGTGCTTCAAAGATCAGATTTCAGTCCGTTGTTCCATGATGGTATGTACTTCTCCCAACCCGTTGCCGAGTATGTGTACATTCTTTCCCCACCTTTGTAAATATCCCTCCTGTAATATAATTTCCCTTTTTTGTTGTGTGTTGTTTTTCGCTTTTGGTGTGTTTCCCTTTCGTGTGTTTGTTTGTGTGTGTGTGTTTGGAAGAAATGACTCCATAAGCCCAATGGATAAGGCACTAGTCCACCAAAGTGACTTGAGATTTTGGGATTCCTCCATGCTCTATCCTTGTTGCGCTCGATCCAGAACATGTCCCCAAGATAGAGCCATTTGTTATCATGTGTTTTTGCGAGGGCAAAATTCAATGTTGAAAACATGACAGCTATACCCTAGTGTCAAAAATTTTGCTTCTCCTTCTTTCCTCTCTCTTCTTCTCTCTTCTTTTATTGTTTGGGTGCCCCCTTGGGTCTCCCTATTGGCTCCTCTTGCATCGTATTATGCAGTCCCATTGACCTACTTTTGTGGTCATTCATTGGATATTAATATAATTATCTTGTCTTGTCTTATTATCTTGTAAACCCTCCTAGGCACTTTCCCGGATCAATTTTCCCTCTGTGTCGTGCCTATCCCCATCCTCCAAGTGCTCATATGTGTTGTTATACCCTTGCCCCAAAGTTTTAAATTTGAAAACAAGCTCATGGAATTCTTCCAATGCGGTGTTTCTCAAGGCGGTTCCTTCAGGAGCCTAGAAGGCTACTTTTAGCCTTTCCGGGACAGGTGTGCACTCTCCGGGACAGAGTTGAAGGCCCAAATTCATCGAAGAGTGGTATTGAGGAGCTATGATCACGTTGCATGTGATTTAGGAAATTTTAGGGAATATTTGAAGGTTTAGGGACAAGTTCAATGAAAGCGAGGTTTTAGAGGGTGAAGGAGGAAGCAGATAAAAAAGCACCTAAGCTCGGAAGATGATTCCGGGAGCTCCGTAAAAGTTGGAGGTCAAACAAGATACCATTGGAAAGATGATTCAATGTTATAAATCATAGTAGGAATACTCGCCAAACCCAAATACTCGCTTGAGGACCCCAAAAAAAAAAACTCGGCAAAAACTCAAAATATTTGGCCAATACTCAAAGAACTTAAAAAATACTCAAATTTCTTTTAAAAACATAAATTTTAAGCAACAAATAGCTACAAAATGTATCAAATGAGCCCATAAAATGTTGGAGAAGTGTTTTCTATTAGATTTGAATACAAATACAATACAAAATTGCATCATCATGCGAATACGACAACCAGCTGATAAGTAATATGAATTTATGATGATTGACATTGAAAAATATCATCATAAATTTCATATCTATGCAAGTTACAATATACTGATAAATTACATTTTCACCAAGTCCCCGGGTGGGACAATTAGTCCGAGCACGGGAGAATACTCGTTGAGTTTTGGCGAGTACTCACCAAGTTTTGGAAAGCTATCCAAGTATTTTTAATTACTAATGCTCACAGCGATCAAAGCTCATGATTCTTTCGAGAAGATTAAGAAGAAGTTGCTTGGTCCAAAAAGGTACAAAAATGGATTTTATGAAAATAAGAAAAATATTGCCATCAATGCGTAGAGCTCGAGAAAATATGCACTTTTAGAGAAAAACAGACACAAACAGAGCCACAAAATGAAAGTTATGGCACATGCAAGTTTTTGTTGCTACATCTTCCCGGACCCTTTCCAAAAATGGCAAATTTTATTCTATCCTTGTGTTTTCTTCACCAAAAATCCAAAAAAGGAAAGAAATGTTGTCTTTGGCGAGTTTTCTGGCGGTTTACTCGTTTTGCTTGTTTTTTGGCGAGTTTTTCAAAACTCGGTGAGTTTTTGGCGAGTTTTCCTACTATGCTATAAATGATGGTGCTTTCAAATTTTTCACAAGGCCCAAGCACTTCTTTCTACAATCTATTTTAGATAGGCACACTCTGCGGTCCCGAGAAAAAAGGTTATTTTTAAGGGAGTTTCAAGGCAGAATCAGATCATGGGACACATCCCATCCTTCTTAAAAGGTTGTTTGGAGTAGAAATCATATAAAGTGCCCAAACAGTCAACCGGAGCTCCGGAAACTTCGTCTTCAAGGCTCTCCTCAACGTAAACTTTGGGACATAAGTCATTTCAACAGTGGACATGTGTCAAGCATGAGGATGAGGTGCACATTTCTACACCAAATGCCCCATCCCTTGGGGATAGTTGGGATAAAAATCTTCAACACACCCCAAAGACTTGCCCGGAGTTCCTCATGTGACCCAGTCTCAGCTCCCGAGTGCTTAAGGTGTAAGGAGAAGGCAGTCAAAACAGGTACTTGATCTTCCACAGATGATTCCAGGAGCTCCGTAAGGAATTAAGAGGCAAACAAATACTCATTGAAAATCTTGGAGAATTCTCTAAATGATGAAATGTTCAAATCCTTCATAAGATATAGGTGCTTCTTTCCACAACTCATTTTTGGTAGGAACACCCTATGATCCCAAGAAAGAAGACTATTTTTGAGGGGGTTCAAGGTAGATATAGATCTTGAGACCCATCCCATTTTTTTCAGAAGGCTCTTGGGAGTCAATCATATAAGGTTTCATCAAAAAAGTCCTCTTGGAGCTTCGGTAACTTCGTCTTCAAGGTCCTTCCTAAGGTAAGCCTTTCGTACTTAGCCATTTTCTCAAGTGCCACATGTCAACACAAGGTTGAGGCGCACTTTCTTTTCCCTTCCATCCCATCCCAAGGGGTCAATGGGGACACTAAAATGCGCCCCATGCCCAATTAAGCCCCTAGACCCCTCACATGACTGCGGGAAGTTTCAATAAGTCCTTTTGCCTCGTTTACAGCCACCCACCTCTACGCAACCAATGATCGCCACTTGTCATCATAAGGCTAGGCGCACTTTTTTGTCCCATCTCCCCAAAGAGAGAGGACAATGGGAACAAAAAATACACCCTCCCCAAGAGGATAAAAACCAGAAGTTGTAAATTTCTCCAACACCCATTGCTTCTTCCTCCATGTGCATGCGAAACCACAAAGATGCTCCCGGATTTTTTCTAGAATGTCATTGCAATCCATCTTCCTCTCATTATTTCCTCCATGCCCTCATGATCTCGGCTGCAAAATACGCATGAAATCTGCATTTTTATCCAAACACAATGCAAATTTTTTGTCTAAATGACTTCATGCCCAGAATCACAAAAATGTCATATCTTTCAATCCGATAAACGGATATGAATGAAATTTTTTGCAATTTTCCTCTTTCCCATACGCCTTCAAGGAGCAAGTGAAAGAAAACTCAAAGATGCTCTGGATTTTTAATGGCAGAAAACCCTAGTTTTGTGCCCTAGTTTTTGATTTTTAATTTCCAAGCATTCCAGCGGGCAGATCAAGCTGAAATTTTGAACATGAGATCCAGAAGGAAAACCTATTCCGGTGAAATTGTTTTCGTTTCAATCCGAGGTGGGAAAGTGCACTCTCTAAAATACTCAGTGACTCCATTAATGGCTGCCATGACACAACAACAAAAGGGCAGCGAGGTACCTCTTCACTTCCCAAGGTTTCAGTGGACGAAATCTCACGAAAATTGGAGCAGAGCTTGAAATGAATTATGTAAACTTCTGCAAGTGGTTTCGTTCGAATCCAACACCGGGAAGACCACTTTCTATTTTTAGTAAGTCTCTATGGGAGCACCTACTAAAAATAGTAAGTCGAAAAATGTGCATTCATACTCCTCATTTCATTCCCTTGTGGTTTGAGGCACTCAAAATTGGCAAAAATGACAAAAATGGTCAAATGGGACAATAATGGTGAATATTCTAAAAATAGCAAATGGGTGAAATGAGCTAAAAGTGGTCACATTTTAGTCCTTCACTCATCGTACAATGGTTCCAGAACTCACAGAAGCCTCCCGCTCAAGTTTTAAGAAAATTCCCACATTTCCCAATGCGGTGAGCATAAAGTGCCAAAATTGGAAAATGCCAATTTTTTCCCGAAAACTATTGCACAAGTGGAGTAGGAACACGAAGAGTCATGTGGGGGGATAAAGGGTCAATTCACATTGCTATAAATTGGGATGGCTTCTCCATTTCAAAGGATCATGAAGATCCTGAAAATTTAGTTCTTTGTAGCAATGGTGGATTGTGATTTGGGTGTTGAGCTTTGTATCACCAACACATGAAATAAAGATACATTTCTTCCATTCCCATTTTCCTATGTGTTCTTCTATTTCTCTCTTTTATGCACTTTGCAAGCATAGTGATCAAGAAAGAGTTGTGTATCTTTGATAAACGAATCTAAGAACTGTGTGTCTAAGTTTTTCTTCTCACTAGATAGCTTCATTGTTGCTTTCCTCTATATTGAATGTTGAACTACTCGGTTATTGGGTGTGAATTCTACTTGTGCCTACTCACAGTAATAACCTTCCTTTGTCTAATTTCTCTCCTTCACCCCTCATCGCTGCAATTTCCTCCCTTGTACCCCGTACAAGCATTTTACCACATGTTCAGGGAAGTGTTTTGTGTGATTCCGGCCTATTTGGCAAACCCATAGCATTTAGATAGGAGTAGATTAGTTGACATTCAATAATCAAGTTCATCTGGATTCACCTCACCTTCATATGGTTGAATGGAGGTGGAGCTTGGCTGGAAAAGGGTTGCTCATTCTCATAGTCGGAAGACTCACACTCTTGACTTTGCGTCGGAAGTATCCATAAAACTCCCATCTTTGCCATGAAAACCTTCATAATCTTCCCAAGTTCCTCCATGGATGAGAGATGTGAAGTTGTGAACATTCTCCTCCAATTAGCGAAATCTTTCTTCACCATCTTCAAGTTTCCTCTCATCTTTAGGGGTCGGACTTCTCGCCCTTTGTCTTTCACTTCCCTGTGGAGATGTCTTGTTGTAAAGAGACCAAAATCACCTTTTCCACTAGCACTTGTTGCTCTTGTAATGGGCATATATCTGCACAATGGTCACCAAACAAACCACACACTATGGAACACTAACATGCTCGATTCCAAACTGATCCATAAAATAGGTGGATATTACACACCGAGATTCACCAACACGGATCCTATAAATTCATACCATTGAATTTAACTATGCACTCGAGCAATACTCACACAAGCATGGACATCCAGTTGCCTATCACTCAAAAACTTTCAATGACATGGTTCAACAAGTACTCCACCTGTGAGAAAGAGTCATATGTTATAGTGTAAGTGGTGAAGCCATGGCACCTCCACATTTTAGTAAGGAGACAATCATTCAATCTTCTCATAAAACACTTCATTTCTTGTAAACACAAAGCAAGCTAGAGAATGCGCACATGAAGTGGATGACTTGCAACAATTCCATCTAGTGATAAAGTACAAGAGGGAAAGGAAAATAAGGTCGAGATTGCCTTAGCTGATTGCCAATACATTTACTTATCAGTGCTTAAAACATGCATAGCCATAACTTTGTTGACTAACTCTCTACACAGAAGACAAGGACTTCATGGAATCCTATAACGCCCTTGTGTAGGGTGAAAAATTTTGGGAGCTATATATGTTTGACAAGCTTCTCTACAAGCTTGGACATCTTTGTGTTCTTGATGGTGCACTTTTCCATAAACTCATTTGGGAGGCACACTACACCAAGACAACATGGCACTTTGGCATGACCAAGACACTTGGTACATTGCAACAACACTTATATTGGGCGCACATGCACATGGATGTTGAGACCCACATCAAGTCTTGCATTCCTTGTTGCATCACAAATCCAACGAACAAGAAGTTGGGACTTTATACCACTATCGATTCCATCTAGATCATGGGAATCCATCAGCATGGAATTCATGATTGGGCTGCCTATGACAAAACACTAGCATGTCGTTGTGTTTTTCATAGTGGATAGGTTTTTGATAAGGGCCATCATGATATTTTGCAAAATGACATCGATGCACAAGACATTGTGTATGCCATCTTCATCCATGTTTGGGTGTAGTTCGGACTCCCAACATACATCATATATAATCAAGATCCACACTTCATTAGTCATTTCTAGAAAACATTGAGGTAATTGAGAAGTATGCAATTGGAATAATCAATGGTGTTTCATCCTCATACATATGGAGAAACAAAATTTGTCAACCGCACACTTGTTCATCTTCTACATATGTAAAACCGTGTGCATGCTCACACTTGGGATGATAGTCTACCTTACATACAACGTGCCTATAATAGAGCTCTCCACAGTTCTATGGGGCATAGTCCATTCCAAACATGTCTTGGGTTCTAGCATGCGACACCTCTAGACAGTTCCTATTGTGCACTAGTTTGCACAAAGTTGCGCACGGGAATGGGAAGCAAATAGGGTGCAAAAGTTTTCACAATACATCCAATTTGTTCACCAACTGGTTCAACAAATCCTCATGTCAACAGCAAAAATACAAATAGCGTTGTGACATGTATCACACGCCTCACGAAAACTGGGTTGGTAATAAAATATGGTTGCATCTTCAAAAAGAGCAATTTAAGGGTTCACGCCAGAAGATCAAGCCTCTGCGCTATGGTCCATACACCGATATGTGCACAACTGGTGAAAATATATTTGTTCTTGATCTACCACTGTACTTGAGTCTTCATCTAGTATCCAATTGTCTAGCTCCTTAAGCCTTACTTCCCTCCACTACTTAAGCCAACAATGATACAACATTCTTCTGATTCAGATCATGAACACTTGCACCCCACATAGGAGGACCAGATCATTGAAGTGACCAGCACTCACACCCACCACGGCACACATCAATTGTTTCGAGTTGTCAAGGCTAGGCAATATGTTGTTCAAGATAAAAGTTTTGCCTTTAGCAGCTTCAAGTTTAGTTCCCACAGCTTACTGAAGACACAATGGGGACCATTGCTCCTCAAGAAAGGGGAATTATCCATATGCATCCACACACACCTTGTCACTTCTCACATGGACTTTTTCGCTCCCCTATGAGTGGCATCTCACGGCACAGACACGACCTTGCAATACCTTTCTAAGTTGCCTCAACGCCTCACTCCTTTCCATGTTGTGCAACACAAAAGTCTCCTCATGCAAACATCACTTGGCTTGCCTCCCAGTACCTATCTAAGTTTCCACAACACTCAGTTGCTTGCCACAAAGGTCTCTGTAGTGACATGCAAGAGTATCCACACTCAGCATCAGTGCGTTAGATTCCTGCTGCCATGTGGCATGCCATGGGAAATATCAGAGGATTTGCCTGCAAATAAAATGCCACGCTTCAATAATTGTCATCAATTGTAACTGTTCATTGCAATGATGTATATATATTGTAACCGTCTGACCCACAAGAGGTGAGAGAACACACATAGAGATCAGATAGGAGATTGTTAGCATGCTCTGTGTATCTAGAATTTGCACACATCTGTAGTTTTGCATTCTTCCATTCAGTCTAGACAAATCAACAAGTCTTTCCCCTCCTGATCACAGGAACTTGCATTCCTAGACTTGCTAATTCTTGTACACATCTGTACGTTTTCCTATTCTGCATAGTGACTAGAAGCTGCATTATTCTGCATGTCAGACTTCCACATTCGAATGTGCTATTGATTTTCTGTTGTCTAAGATCGCCTCTGCACATTCTACAATCCACAGCTTGCTGCCAAGAACAGCATTATCCACAGCACTGGCATCCTGGGCCCGGTGGTGCAAGTCAGTGAAAATCCGAAGCACACAAAAGCAGTGAAAAGTAGGAAAAATCACAGCTAAGAAAAAATATTTTTCACTAGTAAAATGAAATCTGCAGACACTAGGCAAGAAAAAGAGGAATGTTGCACATGAAAGTTAAAATGTACAAAATGAAATTTCAGTAGAAATAGCAAATGGATTCCAACCCCAGTTGGAAGAATAGTTGGAAAGAAACGAAATCCTACATGGATTACTCATATAATGCAAGGAGAGTAATTTTCATAGTATATCGAAAATTGTTTGCATTCACAAGAGACAACAATAAATGCAAGGGAATATCTCACAAGTTTATTGCATCTTACATAGTAAACGCTAGAGTACACTCAAAGAGACCCATGTAATCGGCATGCAATGATTGTATGCATGCTTTTAGTTTAGATTGTTTCTAAATTCTCTTTAGTTAGGGATTTTGTTTTCCTTGCTTAGCAAGTATTTTTAAATGTTTTGCATGACTTGAGGTAATTGTGGGACTTGTTCCCCTTTTTGATAATATACTATTTACCCTTGATTAAAACAATAATTATCATAAGAAATTTTTCTAACAAAATTGTCACAAAATTTTCAAAAACGGTCACAGTTTTGCCGCAAAATATTCTAACTGTGATCAGCAATATATTTTTCATCACAAAAATCTACATAATCTTAATATATTTACTGTTTTCCTAAGTAAAAAAACATGTTTATAGTTGCATATTTATGCCTGACATTTGTCTGAATATATCCATCTAATATCATAAAAACAAATGCTCTCTCTTTCTTTCTTTCTTTCTGAATTTGTGTGAAAACACTCCAACGAAATAAGAAAAGAAACTCACCAGGATCCCAATTCGTGTTTTCCTGTATCTTCAGATAAAAATCCCGGTATGATTGAAAGAGTAAGTGCATATATCAAAAATAGATCTACTGCATAATCTATGTTTTGCCACAGAAGCTGCTTGTTATGCAGGCGCTCAGGAATTCTCCCTTCTGTTATGTCCTTCAATATATTAGATTTCCAGATTAGAGCTGCGAACTTTAAAATGTCATCTAACATAGAAGACTTCATGTCATTAACAAGAAAATGCTTTACTTTCTTAGCAAATCATGATAACCATACTTGTCTGTGAGATGGTAAGGTGATGCCTCCTGCAGAAAGATCAGCTCCAACAGTCTTTGATCCTTCAAATGCAGCCTTTGAGCGATAATATTTTACTATTTGAAATCTTGGAAAGATAAATGCATAGAGTAAAAGGCAACTCAACTCAAAGGAGGTGGATATTGAAAAGAACATCACTGCCAAAACAAAAAAAACACATGAATCAGCTTCGAAAGCAGTATATCATCGCACCGAACAGAACGACAAGAAACACCTAAACCAAGAAGACTTCACTCAAATGTATTGGGGGAGAAAAAAACAAGTGTAAGAGCTTGCACTTTACTTAAAATAAAAGATATGATAATGCATTTAATTAAATAGATTTCTTCTGAGTATGATGACGGAGATCTGTGTCTTTAGTGAATGTTAATTTCTCATGAGAATGGGTTGTTTCAGATGGGGTGGCTGTTCCTCAACTGTCACACCGATTAGAATATGTGAACAAAGGAAGAATGAAGAAAATGTGGATTGCACACACTAAAGATTGTGTGTTCGTCATTATAATATGAAAGAGGTAGTTACAAGATGGTTGATATGGTTACAATTGTTTATAACCAACCTTTAGATTAATACATAACTAATGATGTTTTATTAATAGACAATAAGCCTTATATTCTAATGCCCCCTCTTAAGGCTTACGCTATAGAAAGCAAAAACAAAGATTCTAACAAAATTTAGAACCAAACAGAACCGTACATTCTTCAAAAGCTTTTCCCCTCGAAAAACATGGTTTGGCCAAGTAAAACTCCATCAAGCTGCCTCCTTGACCCTCGTAAAGGTATAGTTCCCAAGCTAAATTCTCGAGTTCCTGGATTCCACCTCCCTGAATTCACAGAATCTCTGAATTGTTTGACAACCATCAATATTGAGCTACTCCATCAAATTGTCTCGTGAACCTCATAAGGGTAAATTCCCGAGATCCACATATTCCTGAACTATCTAGGCAGCCATCCATCTTGAGTTTTACCTACACTGGATCCCTTATTGTCTTCAAAGTGTGGGGCTTCATTTATAATACGTATTCTTCATCATCCTCACCACTTTCATCCTCTAATGGGTCTTCAACCAAGGCTATATTAACTTCATGTAATGTCCCTTTCTAAAGCTGAACTGCAAAGCAATGAAATAACAAAACGAAGGTAATGACAAGAGAAAGAATTACATGACTCATGACTATGAAAATAAGGTGCTGCTAGGGTTTGCGACTCCTGATACACCAGTTTTACGAATTGTTTTTGACGTTTTTGTTATTTAGTGCTAGTTTTTTGTCTTGAAGAGACAGTGTAATGAGGTATTTGGATGAAACTGTGCATGTTCAATTGATTCTCATGATGATATTCTGGCTGCTATTGATGTTGATATTGATATAGCTACACCTACTAAGGTGACATTAACTTTCTGGAATAGGATGACAGTTGAATCCTAGGAATAGATCTGATAACATACATTCAGCCTAGAATGTTCTTACAACTTAATCGGAAATAGATAAAAGAAAGTAATAGCAATAAATAACTATGTATGCAAATAATAGCAGTGAATAACAAGTGAATGATATAGCTTAAATTTTAATTTAGCTTGATGATTTCCTAACTTGAAAAGAGTTACTAACAAATCTTAATTATAATAAGTTAGCAACATAATTGAAATTAGTATTGGTGCTCAACTATTAACTAAATGCACCCAAGCAGCCCTTATGCTTCCTAGATTATTTTTCCCGTCCCCCAAAAAATATATATAGACAGACTACTGATTGTCTACTCTTGGTTTTATGAAGTGGGATAGTACAACTGTTGCATGGTATCAGCAACCGCCACCAATGCCAATTTACGTTTCCATGTTTAACCAGCTCAATACCTTGCTAATTTGACCTTTTTGTGCACTACAGAAGTCATCCTTTGTTGTCATTGCTGTAAACTTAATAATCTAGTACAAATCAACTCTTCACTATTTCCTTTTATTTGATTTTTATTAATTTTTCTAGGTGGCTCTTTTTCATTCAACAATTCATGATCAATCAGCGGTCACCAAACATGTTCCTCGAGCATTGGTTGCAGCACATGCCTCTCCATCACCAGTCATCGATTATCCAATTAAAATCCATCTGTTTTTCTCAAACCACTGTGTCTTGACACATGGAGTATATTCATAAGCACATGCAGTTGTGATTGAACTTCAATTTCCGTAACTTTTACAATCGTTGATAATCATCTCTATTTAGTGATCACCCTCCCTCTTGTCATTATTGTTTCTCGTCTTGACTTTTTCCAGAATTGCAGCTGCCAATAAGGTACCTTGATCTCTGGTCACAGAACTTAATAATATCTTACTATGTGGTGGCTGAAGGTGTGTTTTTAATGAATTTCCCAAAATTTTCCACTATTTCTAATCGGTGTTCGTTGAACAGTGCTTTATGGTGATGAGCACCAATGTTACAGTCAGCTGATTTTCTCATTCAGAGATTGGCTGTCTCAATAAAATTGATGAGTTGTGCAAGTTTTCGCATTTCATATTCTTCCGTTCACAGTGCAGTAGCCCTCTATCAATATACTCACTATCTTTCAAGAATTCATCTATTTGTAATACACCTCCATCATAAAGTTCAAACTCATTATTGAAATCATCGCTAGAGTTGGACTGTTCTTCACCAATTATTTGATCTCATGAAGTATCCATGGTCAAGTGGTCTCTACCAATTGGAAGTGCAATAGAGTTATGTTTCCAATCATGGATAGACATCACTTTCTCCAATCATTGATGTGCTGATATTCTATCCTAATTTTTTAGTACACTTTCCATTCTTGTGATTACTAGTACAAATATGTTATATACATGTATCTGAAAAAGACTAATAGCTATCAATCACAAGGCTCTTATCTTGGATATGTTAATATACATGTATGTAAAAAGACCAATAGCTATCAATCTCGAGGCTCTTATCTTGGATTTTCCATATACCATATAGATTAACAATTACTTTTACCTTGTTTCAAAATTTTCTACTGACTCGTGGCAAATAGCATCAATCTAGTTGCATCAATGTGTCAAGCTTGAAAAAAATCCGGTAAAAAAGGGCTTCAAACTCTACCATATGGCCAAGAATTACAATTATAGATTGACTTCTCAAAGCAAAAAGAAAAAACATATGATGACAGTCAAATGGACGTCAAATTTATGGTTGAAATTTTGACAGTCAAATGAACATCAAATTTAAGGTTGTCATTAATTGTTTATGAAAGGACATTACAGAGCCTCACCACCACCCCAGTTACCATTGTAGGATGCTTATCGGTGTAAATGTTGAACTTAATATTTTTCCTACTATTGTTATTTCTTGGTCCAATAGGACACCTAATGGCGCAACTCATTCTTGATTTTCTAGTTTTAATCTATAATTTGCTCTGTTAGTGTGGTGTTCCTTGTCTCTTTCACACTTTCTCTGGTAAGATTTTTTTATTGAAAGCATGCAAATTGTATTTGTTAATAAATTAAACATAAATACACGTTTGATAAAAAAATTGGGTAGTAAGGGATCACACCTCGAAATTCCACATTAGGAACTAGGTGAGAAATAACATCAAGGCCCAAGGCCACCAAAAAGCAAACAATGGCTAAGACCCTTCCTGTCGAAGACCCTTAGCCTATTATGTCTTCCCGACGGCTAAGGAGAATTTTAAAGGGGAGACTTAAGTTCTATTATTTTATTATAAAGTGCAAGAAAATAAAATAAAACATTATAAAAAGCACTTATAATAAATTAATGGACTTAATAATAAAATAAACATAGAAAAAGCAAATAAAAGATAAAGCACTTAGCAAAAATTGTATTTCTTAAGGAAAAGTGTGACTAGCCTAGGGGCAATAAAAATGGGAAAAATGATAAAAGGCTCATGGGTCAAGTTTATTCCCTCTAAAAATTGCGACTTGCTCTAGGATAGAAAAATGGAGGGAGAAAAGCATTTAATGTTGAAAGGAGCTGATTGGTTGTGTAGAAGGTTACTTTGGATCTGTTGGCTAGATTTTACGCATTGCTGAAAACCTAGGCAATCATGAAATAAATCTCCCTCATTTACCATTGAGGCTCTCGTGTTAGATTTGTCAATTAAAATATGCTAGTATCTATATGGGGTTTTACTTTAACTATTCAACTCGTGAACCAAAGCTATACTGATTCTGCGTTGAAGAAGTAAGCAGCTGTTTAAGAAAGGAAATATTTATAGAGGAAGAAAATAGTAAAACAAAGGGAAGAAATGGGGAAGATGTGCATCCCAATCAATAGATAACAGAGTTGATTGCATGCACATAGAAGAAACCAATAGATATCAACGCACAGAATTATAAGCAAAGGCACTTCAGATCTAGATCTAAAATAACACAAAGTCTATTAGAAGATCTAAGATAGAAAGCTAGAAACAAATTGCACCGTGACACAAAGTTCTCCGGAAACCTGCTCCTTTATATTCCTTTGCTTCAAGTGGCTATCAGGGGTTTCAGCACAAAGTCTGGAACACAAGAATGTTGCTTACCAATTCGATCCTTAACCCGAAAGTTCTTCTTTACGCTTATAGAATGTAGAAGGGAAAGTACAAATGGGAAACTCAACTGAATTGAAACATAAACAAGAAGTAAAGATAACATCTGGCAATCATCCTCCTCTAACTTCTCCTCAAGTGACACATCTATCACTTAACTAATAGAATCATTCCACATAACTTAAAGCAATGGTTTCAAAACCAATAACTTTAAAGTTTTACAATTTCATCCGGGAACGTGGAAAATAGAAGAAGAAAGAATAGAAGAAGAAAGTCAAGCCATCTATAACATTTATATCTTCTTTTGTTCTGATACTGAATGTACTTGTCGAACATATAATTCAGCATCTTCCCATCTGTCTTAGCCATAACTTCCTTTTCTGTCCTGAACTGCAACAATCCTTCATTCAACACCCTGATACATACTTCCACATCCTCCAAGTTCGGCTCGAACTTCATGATATCCATTGCAATGCCACCGGTCGATTGATGGAATTCATCGTAAAAGGCTTAGTAGCTCCATCAATTCTCTCTTGTACCATCAGAAGAGACCCTTCCAGGGAATTAGGCACTCTGCTAGGAATGATCCGTATGTAAGAAGTAACATTTCCGACCACTTCCTCATGAGTGAAAGCAATGATATTGTCTGGCAAAGACGATACCATACTCTCAAGTGCTGCATCCGCTGCAGCATAATTGTGCAGATCTCCAAACGGAAAGATACTGCAAACTCCAGCTACTTCCCCTTCTCAACTGATCCGTCAGGTACAATTTGTTCTACAATCAACACTTCTCTCGGCAGCTTATTGATTTCGGCCAAAGTACTCAGGTTACTCTCAGCAACTATGTTCATATCTACTATGCTTGTCACCAGTTGCTTCAGCTGATCTGTTGCATCTTTCATAACCTTTAAGCGGGCTGGCACCTCTCCGAGTTGTACAGAAGCTTGACGAATGATCAGACTTTTCCATTCATCGATAGCTTTCACCTGGTTGCTCGCATCTTCCATCTCCTGCATCAGATGATCACTCACCTGCTTCTGTGCTGAAATGGGCTGAGTGGAAGATTTAGCAACCTTGGCAATGATCTCGCACAACTGAGATACCCTTACGAAGCTCAACTTTCTCTCGCCTTTTCTCTGTCGAGCCTAAGGAATAGAGCATCTATCGATGTCTGCGTATCTGCTTGATCCATTCATGGTGGCTTGGTGATAGGTACTGCGTGAGTTCTTGTTATGTCTTTTGCCGTGAGCTCTTCCTCTTTCTTCCCCTCTGCCGGAGGCCTGACATCTCAACAAACTTCACCCGCCCGACTCGATGATCAACCTTGAAGTTACCTTAGAAACTTTAAGTTTTTGTCTTTTCCGCCTAGACTCTGGGATTTGTAACTTCAGTCGTGTTCCTCAGTTCATTTTTCCACTCACTCTAGCTTGGAACCAGTGGAAGTCAACCATTCGAGAAATTACTTCTCAAGAAAAGAATGAGAAGTTATTGAGTGTACTACTATCTCTCGCTCCGATTCCTCTCCATTAGAAACCTTTCTACGGTGTTGTGGTTTTGCCATCTTCCGAATCATCCAAAGACAAAGCTCTTTCAAACTCTCTCATCTGCATGAGCTTCAAGCGTCTCTTGAGAGCAGTCTTTAAGCGGAGTGGTTGAGGAGAGAAGATGAATGTTGTTGGATTTTCGAGGAATGGCAATGTCTCTTTGAGGTGCAACAATCGGTGAAATCTTGGATCTTTGGAGAAGAAGCCGGAACTAACGTCATGGCCATGGAAGTGATCTTCTCCTTCGAAGGAGACCTTCTGTGCACTTTCATCTTCTCGGGCCTTCTGCTGCTTTCTCCTCCGTGCTTCCTCTTGAGGGAATCTCCTGCGCCGAAGTTGCCCGTGACTTGATTCATGATGTTTCATCAAGGCAATATCCCTTCATCGTAATGACAGTTTGAAGTATTCACGAGCAATGGCGAGACCTTTCCTCAATCGTATGGCAACCCCCTACGTTCTCCTGAAGTACGGCTCTATCTCCTCCCATTTGATGGTATGTGTCAAGTAACACAGCCCCATCATCTTTAAGATCCCAGGTATTCGTGCTAATCAAACTCGAACACTTGTCATTGTCTTTGATAACTTTGCTTGAAATCTTTCTTTCTAACCTCGTACTCACTTTTGCACTTCATCGCATTTGAGAAATCTTCTAATGAAGGCACATGTGTGTACTCACGGGAGATCGTCTTCTGGCTACTCCCGAATGGATCGAAGTTCGGCCGTGCATGGGAAGAACTCTTGCTCGTACTTAGAGAACATTTCCGCTTCCATTCCTTACCAACTTGACCTCGAGCTCTATGAATGCTCTGGCAGCTATAATGACCCACAGTGATTGGGAAGAAGCCCGTAGACTTGTGCCATTTTGAGTGAAGGTCGTGCATCTCCACAAGTTGCCTGCTCAGCTCCATGGTGATCAATCTATCATTCGGATATTTGGGCAGCTTAAGCTTTGGTTCTCTTAAAAAGCCGATGACCACGAGGTATGTGAAATCCATAAAGCTGAATGAAAGAGCGCGATTACAGACCTGACCTCCCACGCTTCCTTGCTCACCTGTTGGCCTTTAGGTCCTGTCTAGCACTGAAAGAAATGAATTCGTAGAAGAATCCATCATTGACCACTTTGAAATCTTTCTTGCTTTGTAGTCTGATAACTGTGGGTAGCTCTCGAAAATGGGGTCCTTAAAAAGAACACCACATCTATCCGACTTGGAGAAGATGCCTTGTGAAGGCTGCTGTATAGTGTATATACCAAGTAGGAAGTCATTTTGAAGTGAAAGTCGCTTCACGTTAGGAGTTGCTCACTAATGTTTTCTTAATGATTTTTGACCAATTGATTATTGAATCGGCCTTGTTGATTTGATGGTCTGATGAAAACATACATCCATGTACGGAAAATGTGAGCGTTAAGCTTCGCCATTTATCTGCTGCATAACAATTTTGGTGATATCATCTACCTCTTGTGCAGATTGGACCGCGGAAGAGTTCTTGGGAACTTGGAAGGAGATGCTGGGCTTCTTCACGTATCTGTTATTCATTATGTTCACGCACTTAACTCTATGCTTTCCCACCTGCTGCCGGCATCCTGAATGCTAATAGAAGTCACCACCTTTCGTGTTCCCAGAATCTTGAACAATAATTGATGAACTATGTGTCAATTTGGATTATTGTTTTCTCAGTGGCATCTCGGGTGATGGATGATGGATGGTAAGACCTAGCACACTCCATGTGAACTCGCACCGCAGTGGGCAATTGGTCTTCCCGTATGTATGGAAACACTTTGCAGCTCGAATAATTCCACTACTTTGTTTGCTGCATGCATGAGGAAGTCTTTTCTGCTCTCTGGACTTGTCAATCAATTCGGAAAGAGGTTTAGGACCTAGATCTAAATCTGTGTCTCGATATACGTGAATTTGGAAGTGATGCATGACTCCGTTGTGCTTTCTTTTTCATCCCTCTTTGCCATGGTTGTGTTTATCTTTGTTTGAACAATTCTTTTTCTTCTTACTCGGTAAAGGAATTCTTGAAAGCATTTGTTATATAATTTTTTATTAAGTGCAATTTTAAATATAGATTTGGATAATTCTTGATTCGGAGGATATATTCAATGTATTAGACATTGATTTAAGCTCCCTTTCTTTTGTAAAGCACTGTAACAAATTCTGCAATTAATTGAGACAAAAATGGCAGGTGGAACATGACAATGGATTTTAATCATAAAAATCTGCATAATTCAAACTGCATTTGTATTTGCCCCAAATTTGATGTTTTATTTGCATACAAAGCAAGCATGAATTTTACCAACTTCACACGAGCACTTTGTATCACTTATGCGAAACAATTATCCAAACATAAATCAACCTCCTTGACTATGAGCCAAAATTGGAAGCTTTTAGCATTAATTTCACCTACTTGAGCAAAAATCCTCTCGAATGGGCACACTTTTCCTCTGCAGGCTGCACTTCTGCCTTTGAATTAATTAATTCATCCTTATGGCAGCCCACTGCTTATATAATCTTCTGATTCTATAATTAATTAATGTCTTTCCTATTCTGGCAATTAATTAATTATTTAATAAGCTTTATTCTTGAATAGGGCGCTTTATTTTGTGCATGCTCATGGTTGCCATTAAATTTATTTAATTTTAGACTTAAACTTCTAAAAGTAGATTAACTCAAGCCTCACAGTATGCTTTGACCTTAGCCACTGAAAATAGGAATTAATTTAATCATTTAATACTTAAAAAAATATTATTTCTCTCCCAAATGGGGCGCACTTTTTGACATAAAGGGCTGCATTAAATAAATATTATTTATTTAATTTTAGAACAGTCTATTTCCAACTTCCTTTTGTCCATTTACCTCTGTTGACTTTTCCACAAGCCTGGGCGCCAAAATTGGAAGAGAAATTAATTAAATTAATTAATTTAAGGTTGTCTTTCTTTCCCTAAAGGGGTCGCACTTTTTGGCATAAGAGATTTCTATTTTTAAAAGTCAGATGACAATGGGATTATTTACCCTGCAAGGCAGCCCTGAAAATCTCATGATTCACTTAAGTCGTTTGACTTTCATAATGGGATTATTTACCCTGCAAGGCAGGCAATAAAATCCCATGATTCACTTAAGTGATTTTCTTTTATTCCACAATGGGAATTTTTACCCTGCAAGGCAGGTAAGAAATTCCCACCTGCCTGCTACCTCTAATTTTCCCATTGTGACTTAAGTGGCATTGCTTCCATGGGAAAAAGTACCCTGCTAGGTAGGTACAAAATTTCCACCTACTGCTGCTTCCAAAAATCCCATGATCCACTTCAAACCTTCTTTTTCCAAAAATGCGGCCAGCCCAGAAGAGGCTTTTTGGTGCACGACTTCGTCTTTTCCAAGAGAACCAAACCTCGATGGCGAATTCCTTCTGGCACAACGTGCATATGTGATCTCCAGATACTCTAGGCCAAGAATCAGGCCAAACCGCAAAGGAATTGATCCAGAGAAATTTCACAGAAAACAAAACGAGAAAACACAAAAAAACAAAACATTGCCAGAAGTCACAAATAAAGCCCAGAATGCATTCTCATTAAAACCCTACTGGTATATGGGAATAATGATATGTACGATCACAACAGGGTTAAACTGGAGCACAAATTGCCTCAAACGGGGCTCAAAATAATTAAATACAAATTTCCCACAGGCAAATCCTGACGACAGAATATAACAATTTTAGGCATTTGGGTATTTGGCGAAAATGGATAATATGGCTCCTTGGGAATATCTTGACACAATACAGGAACTTTCTGGCAATAAAAACACAAAACGACCCATTATTTTAAAAGTACGAAATTTTTTCGGATAGGGTAGTCTTAGATTTCAGGATGAAATCTGGGGACACCAGTCGGCTCCGTCTGTGGACATCTTTTTCTCTGTCAGAATGACAAGGGAAAAGATGAGATCCCAGCATCTCTAGTTTCGTATCTTGTCTTTTGGGCACGGGTCAAGCAAACAAAACAACACAACACAAAAACAAAACAAGGAAAAACAAACAAAGTTTTATTTATGTACATACAGGTTTTACCCTGCATTTTATGTCTAGAACAGCTTCAAGTGTTGCCCATTAAAAGGCAACGGCAATTCAACTCCATCCTGATGAGCAAGAATGAAGCTATCTGCTCCGGCGATCTTTTTAATCACAAAAGGCCCTTTCCATAGTGAATTGAATTTTCCATGCATGCCTTTTGCTTCTCTTCTTTTGTCCCATAAAAGGACCCAGTCATTGACTTCAAACTTTCTTTCCTTGGCCTTTTTGTCGAAGATGACTTTCACCTTCTTTTGATGCTCTATCATCTATCTACAACTTGAGTTTGTACCTCCCTCAATTCAGTCAAGTACATTATCCTTTTATCAACAAAGCATCAGTGAATGTAGAATCCTCCAGGGCTCTAGAAAGTTGTAGGGTAGGCAATTCCAAGGTAAGAGGCAGCTCTGTGTCTCTTCCATATAATAGCTGAAAAGGGGACATGCCTATCGCCCTCTTTGGTGTAATTCTATCGGCCCATAATGCATCAAACAACTTCTTATGCCAAGTTCTTTGATTCTCCGTTACTAGCTTTCGCACGATAGTCACCAAGTTTTTGTTACTTGATTCAGCTTGGCCATTCCCTTGTGGATAGTAGTTGGAGGAATGTACCAGCTGGATCCCATGAGTGTAGAAATCAACCAGCTCCTCAGAAGACAGATTTGGAGCGTTGTCTACTACTATCTTATTGGGCATGCCAAACCTGACAACAATATTTTCTTTTATAAAACTGCACACCTCGGTGGAAGTGGCGTTCTTCACAGGAATAGCTTCTACCCACTTACTGAAATAATCGTGGCATTTGTCACAAAATAGTGATGGCGACCTTTGGAAGCCGGGTTGAGAATACCAATAAAATTCATTCCCCATTGCTAGAAAGGTTCTTCAATTACAATTGGTTTTAAAGGTAATGCAGGCAATTTTACACGCCCAACAAAGTGTTGGCACGCTTGGCACTTAGATACCCACTCTGCAGTATCTTGAAAAAGTGTGGGCCAGTAATACCTTGCTCTGAGGATCTTGTGTGCAGTGACTCGGGCTGAGAAATGACCACCGCAAGCCATGTCATGAAACTGTTGTAAGAGCTGATCCTGCTGAGCTTTACCCACGCATCGGAGAAATACGCCATCAATCCCTCTTTTGTATAAACCATTATCCCATAGAACAAAGTCTTTGGATTTCAGTTTAATAGTTCGTTTCTCTTTCCGAGAAAGTTGATCCGGGCATTCTCCATACGTCAGAAAATAGGCAATGTTACTGTACCACTCCACCAAATCTATAAAAAGTACCATAGGCAAATCTTCATCCATCTCTTCTTGATCTACCTCTGGCGTTGTTGCTTTCATCTCCGTCATTAGTTCGCACAGACCTCTTCCTCGAACCAGCTTTGTAGGTTTGATATCAGGTCATATTCTTGAACTTTCGTCACCCATGTGCCTCTTAACAATCCTAACTCTTGTTGAGTGAGGATAGATTTCACTGCAGTATCTGGAACCAAGACCACAGTATGTGAGGAAAGAATATAGTACCTGAATGTTTTACACGCCTTCACCACTGCATATGCATGCTTTTCCATTGGAGTATATTTCAACTCATAAGCTTTGAGAGGCGTGCTCATGAAAGCAATCGGAGCTTCTACGTCCTCTTGATTTTTCTGCATCAATATTGCTGACATGGTGTGTTCGGAGGAATAACAGTAAAGAATAAATTCTTTACTGAAGTCAGTGAAACCAAGATCAGGGCTTTTTGTGAGGCCTCCTTAATCTTCTCAAAAGCTTCCTTCCTTTCACTGCTCCATTTGAAATCTTGTGTCTTCTTCATCATATTTGAGATATGACGGGTTAACTCAGCAAAGTCAGGGATGAATCTCCTGAGAAAATTAAGTTTTCCAAAGAAAGAGTGAACTCCTTTTTTGGATGTTGGCAATGGCAATGATATCGAATGGATTTGACACGTTCGGATTTATCTTGGTTCCTTCCTTGGAGACAATGTGCCTAGTAGCTTTCATACATTAAAGAAAGATAGATTTCTTAGGGTTCGGAGAAATACCATGTTTGCGGCATTGTATGAAAACCTCTTCCAATTTGAAATGTGCGTATACATTCTTAGAAAAGAGTGCCGGATCATCAAAGTACACCACTATGCTTATATCTTTGAGATGAGCAAAAGCTAAATCCATAGCTCTTTGAAATGTTGCTCCAGCGTTGATCAAACCGAACAGCATTTTCTGGTAAGCAAAAGTTCCCTAAGGTGTGATGAATGTCGTTTTGTATTGATCTTCTTCAGCCACCTTAACCTGATTGTAGCCTGAGAAACCATCAAGCATGGAAAGCATTTCAAATCTAGTGACCACCTGCAGAGTGTGATCCATGATGGGGATGGGGTAGTTATCTTTCAATGAAGCTTGATTGAGGTTGCGAAAATCTACGCACAACCTAATCTCGCCACTCTTCTTTCTCACAGGAACTATGTTGGCTAACCATTCGGAATGATGTATGGGATAAATTATCTTTGCATCTATCACTTCTGGATTTCTGTAAAGATAGTTCCGGAAATGGTAGGGTTATGCCGCCACAACTTCTGCTTGAAAGGCTTTTGTTCTGGTTTTAATGGGATGTAGTGTTGGACTTCTGTAGGCTGATATGTTTTCAGATCTGGTAAGACCAGGCAAAAACATCCATGTATTTCTTAAGAAGCTCTGTAAAAGCTTCTCTTTCTGCCTCTGAACAACACTTACCAGATTTACTAATTTGGGATCATTGTCGGCTCCCAAATTCAGTAACTGTGTATCGGAGGAAGAACCTTCCCCACTTTCTTCATTATTTTTAAGCATCTGATCATGCTTGTCGAACATTTCCTCAAGAGATACCAAGCCTTTGGGAATTTTATTTCCCTTTAGCTGGATAATCTCCTGACTTCCTGAGACGTCTGCATCCATTTCTCCCACAATAGTTTGTCTCGGAGGTGAGTTGCTTCCCTCATAGTAGATCTCTTCGAAGTTGTCCTTTTGTTGGAGAAATGCAGCAATCTATTTGTCATCGTTAAAAACTTGCTCCTGTAATCCCCCTGTCTAAAAAATGTGGGAGGCTGATCTGGATTTAACAAAGCTGCAGTCACTACAAGTGAATCAGCTCTGGAATTTTGTTCTCTCAGAATGTAAGATACCGAGAAAGCTGAAAAATCCAGAATAGCAGAGTAGACTCGATCTCTATAATGCCGAAATTTGTCCTTTTTTACTTGATAAAGACCTCTTATCTGCTTAACAATCAGCTCAGCATCTCCCTTTGCATGTAAGAGCTTAATTCCCATTGTTCTTGCCTACTCCATACCTAACAACAATGCTTCATACTCTGTTGTGTTGTTAGTATTTTCGAACATCAATTTGAAGGAATGTGCATGCACCTTTCCCTCAGGAGAGATAAGAACAACGCTGCGCACTGATCCAAATGAACAACAACTACCATCAAATTCCAGAGACCAAAACTTGTTGTCAAGTTGATGTGGTTCTTGAATCACAAGTTGAATTTCTTCTTTATCTATTTCTAGATAATAGACTCCGTGATCAGATTCTTGAAACAAGATCTGAGATCTAGGATCCTCAGACTTTGATACATTGTGTACTTGGATTTCTTCTCAGGTTCTAACTTTTGATTAACTCCTTTGATTGGTATGTGCGCACAAGACCAATCCATCTTGACTTCTCCACCCAGCTCTTTACAGAAATTTCTACTTAACAACATGCCATAAGAGACTGGGATGTCTGCTACAAGAATAGTCATTTTCAATCTTTTGTCTAGGAAAGAAGCCGTACTTCCTGTGCATCTTTGATTTGCCCAACAAAAGGAACTTGCCTTTCCATTGAATAGCATCTTCCGATGGTTTTTGTCAATGTGAGACCCAAGGCATCAACAACTTTGGCAGGCATGACGTTGTCAGAAGCTCTAGAGTCCAAAATGCAATTGCTTAGTTTGTATCCGTTGATAAGCAAAGATACATAAAATGGCTCGATCCTTTCTGATGTAGCAGGAGAAGAGGTAGAAGGAGAAGAACTTGCAGCCGCATTATTTGAAGGAGTAATCTTTGGACTTGACAAGATACCCTGTGAAGTATTATTTGAAGGGTGGGACCATTACTTTGCACATACTTGACCAATCTATTTAGCTGATCAGGAAATGCCCTCAAATACTCAGCTTCTGACATTTGGACCTTGGTCTTCTTGATGTGGTCAATGATGTCGAAAGTTTGACTTGCTTCAGCCGGATGTGCATTGGCCCTCTGCTGCGAATTGAAAGAATTTGAATATTTATCTTTGGGCACTAATGAAGAAGGAAGAGGGCTGCCTCTTTTCAAGATAGTAACATCCGGCCCAGGATCTTCTCTTTCTCTTCTTTGGCCACTTGTGGATGCTTCGGCATTTTGGCGTGTCTGGGACCTTGTGAACACCGCAAATGTGTGACCATCAGAATCTTCAAAAGATTCATAATAGCCATCGTTAGATTCGTAGTCCAAGTAACCAATATTGGAGTTGCAGCAGGATCTACAAAGTCTTCATCATCAAATGATTCGTCAATGCCTAGATCTTCTTCACTAGTTTCCAAGTTATTCAATGGAGCAGCTTCAATTGCCAACCGTTGTGGTGCAGTAGCAAGTCTATTTTGATTTTGATTATGATTTTGACCATTAAAGGTCCGAGCAAGAGCTATTCTTGAAGGGGTCGCATTCCCTGCTTGAGAGATCTATTTCTTGATTTGCAGCATGTCATTAGCCAATCTTTGCAGCAAAGGATCTGAAGTACTTAAAGAAGCTCCATCACCTTTGTGAGATGGTTGTTTGAGTTTTCCAGCCATGATCAAGTCATCTTCAACTTCCACGGCAACATTTTGTGCTTCAAGTAGATTCACAGGTCTTGCCCTTCTCGTAATTGATATCCAACTTCGGGCAACAGAGCGCTTATAAAAAACGTCTTTTGATTTTCATCGCTCAATGCTGCAAAAGTGGGGATTTTATATAAAATCCTCTTGAACCTTGCAATAAAGTCCCGCATGTTGTCACTTGGCTCTTTCTTCAACTGCGTCAATTGGGTGATCAACGTGCTAGTGTCCTAGCGTGAATCTTTTCAGAAATTGCTCATGCATAGTCAGCAATTGGTTTGGAATCTTTTGAAATTGCTCAGTCTCAATGAAGCATGACATCTTCATGCTCCACTGCAAGCACACCACAAGATATGAAGAAGGTTGCCAAATGATCATCCGGGTTTTGCTTTCCATCTCCAAATAATTTTGGAAAATTCTTTCTAGATCCTTTTGGCAGATCATGCATAGGTGGAGCCAAGTTTAGTGGCCCAAAAGCTGCTCCCCATGGGACAGGTACTATCTGGTTCTGATTTTCCATGATGAAAGGGCACGTCTTCTCCTTGTGTAGACTTGGTGAATAATTCCAGCCGCCAGATTATGCTGAAGACGATCCGGATCTGGATGGGTGTGCACTCTCCTTCCTGGTGAGAGACTAGATCTGCGGCTTCTAACTTGAGGAGGATGATTGAAATTGAATTGCTCCTGCAGTCTGAAGAAATGATCAGTCCTTCCTTGCGCCTTCAGAGATCGGGTGAATGGACGTTCAGCCAAGTTGAGATTTGTATGAAAAACACTCTGATTTTCAAGAGATAAGCTTTGATCTGCAAAGATAGTTGTTCCCCAACGGAGTTCGCTAAAAACTTGGCTAGATTTTATGCATTGCTTTGAAAACCTATGCGGTCATGAGATAAATCTCCCTCATTTACCGGTGAAGCTCCGTGTCAGATTTGTCAATTAAAATATGCTAGTATCTATATGGGGTTTTACTTTAACTATTCAGCTCATGAACCATAGCTGTATAGTTCTGCAGCAAAGTAAGCAGTTGTTTAAGAAAGGAAATATTTATAGAGGAAGAAAATAGTAAAACACAGGGAAGAAATGGGGAAGATGTACATCCTAATCAATAGATAACAAAGTTGATTGCATGCACATAGAAAAAACCAATAGATATCAACGCACGTAATTATAAGCAAAGGCACTTGGATCTAGATCTAAAATAACAATCTATTAGAAGATCTAAGATAGAAAGCTAGAAACAAATTCCACCGTGACACAAAGTTCTCCGAAAACCTGCTCCTTTATATTCCTTTGCTTCAAATGGCTATCAGGTGTTCCAGATATAGTTCTACAGCAAGTAAGCAGTTGTTTAAGAAAGGAAATATTTATAGAGGAAGAAAATAGTAAAACACAAGGAAGAAATGGGGAAGATGTGCATCCCAATCAATAGATAATAGAGTTGATTGCATGCACATAGAAGAAACCAATAGATATCAACGCACAGAATTATAAGCAAAGGCACTTCAGATCTAGATCTAAAATAACACAAAGTCTATTAGAAGATCTAAGATAGAAAGCTAGAAACAAATTGCACCGTGACACAAAGTTCTCCGAAAACTTGCTCCTTTATATTCTTTTTTTTGCTTAGTGGTTATCAAGTGTTCCAGGACTCAAAAGTCTAGAACACACGATAACCTTACTTGTTTTCCTTTATATTTCTTTTGCTTAGTGGCTATTAGGTGTTCCAGACTTTTGAGTCCTGGAACACCGATACCCACTAAAACAAAAGAATATAAAGGAGCAGTTTCGGAGAACTTTGTGTCACGGTGCAATTTGTTTCTATCTTTCTATCTTAGATCTTCTAATAGACTGTGTTATTTTAGATCTAGATCTGAAGTGCCTTTGCTTATAATTTTGTGCGTTGATATCTATTGGTTTCTTCTATGTGCATGCAATCAACTCTGTTATCTATTGATTGGGATGCACATCTTCCCCATTTCTTCCTGTGTTTTACTATTTTCTTCCTCTATAAATATTTCCTTTCTTAAACAATTGCTTACTTGCTGCAAAACTATACAGCTATGGTTCATGAGCTGAATAGTTAAAGTAAAACCCCATATAGATACTAGCATATTTTAATTGACAAATCTGACACGGGAGCCTCACCGGTAAATGAGGGAGATTTATCTCATGACTGCCTAGGTTTTCAGCAATGCAGAAAATCTAGCCAACAAGATCATTTCTATCTTTAAAAGGAGAAGTCGACTTGTAGTAGGGGCATTCTATGATCATTATATTTTCCTAAAAGTGGCTTGTAAGTTGAACATTTATTGTAATTTTCTGAGGATGAAAACCCTAAGAAAGGTGGAAGGAATAATGAAAACTCTTCCTTTTTGGTGCATATTTTCATTGAATATCAAAGGAAATCTGTTTGCTGGGATGTAATATTTTATCTAGCTGGAGCGACCCAATTGAAGTCAATTTTTGACATATTTGAAAGATAAAAATCAGTTGTTAGATTCCTGCTATTTTGGAGCATTTTTGTTGGGTTTCAAACCCTCATTCCACTGCTGTAATTGCAGTCAGATCTGCAGCGTATTATTAAATAAAATCAGTATTGTGGGAGCTCATTGTTGGTACTTTCACTCTACTCTTTTATTTAATTTATTTCAGTCCTATTTAAATCAGAAATCTGCATATTTTAACTGATTTGGGCCTTATAAAATCAATACTTTAGTTTTGAAAATGAAGACTTATTTGCAAGGGCTGATTTGTTTGGGCTTTCCTTGTAACCCTAGTCACAATTTCTAAGGAATATTTCAGTCTGCATAAAAACATTTAAAAATATATTCTCCTTTTAGTGGTTTTAGTGTTGGATTTGTCCAAAATCCAAGTAGGGGTTAAGGTGTCCTATTTGGGGACATTACAATGGTATCGATTGATGATTCTCCCAGCCTATGAATGAAAGAAGAAAAAAATCAGATCTGAAGATAAAGAAAGTAACCATGGAAGAAGTTAAGAGGAGCTACATAAATGAAGTATTCAATAGAGGCAACAGAGAATTGCAGATTTGTTGGATGAATGCTCAGAGAGATATAAGAGACTCCATTATAGGAGCCTTTGCTGAAGTGAGTAGATCTATAAAGGGGATGAATACTATGAGCACATCATCCAAGCCTTCTGATTTTCAAAGCCAAGGAACAACCAGCTGAGGAAGATGACATGGAAACATGGGGTAAAGAGTATGCAACACTCAATCCCAAGGTAAGAGCTATGTTGACCTTCACTGATTTTTGTGAGTTAAAAGATAGTAAAAATGGCATGCAAAAATTGGAGAGAAATCAGCCCATTGTGTATTCCACCATGCAAGGGAAAGAAGAAGCTTCAAGAGGTATGATTTCCATTGAGCAAAATAATTGTGTTAGTGAGGAAAGAACATTGCTTGCTAGAGAAATTAATATTAGACAGGAGAAGAAATTCATATATGCAAGCAAGGAGGATGTAATGGAAACTCAAAAAAGGTGTGAGGAGTGGCAAAGAAGAGCTAGAGCTGCTAGATTGATAGCCGCTCAAGCGAAACAACACCTACAAGAGTTCAAGGCAAAGACTTCTTCAATTAGTGGGCAGCAAGGTATGAGGAATGGTATTCCTCAAGTTGTGGTAGCGAGGAACGTGGAAAGTTCTTTCCAAGGAGGGCAGATTGCACGGGTTGAGGATTGTGTGGAAAAAGGTATGTCATCTTGTTTATTGCAGCAGTTGACTCATAATAATATTCAGCCCATTGTGGACAAGAATGCTCAAGATTTGGTGCAGCAAAGTCAAGTCATTTTGAAGACCAAGATTGATGAGGATGTTGGTGATACTCCAAGGTATGAAGAGCATAATAATGTGTCTTATTTATTGTTGCCTATTCCAATTTATTTCCATCATGAGATGCATGATAAGATAGAAGGTGAAGTCTTCAATATGGAGTTTGTTGAACCATTGTTCCAAGTATATGTATATGAGCATCTTGTGGATGATATATGGTGGCAAGTTTTAGCCCACTTGACAGGTACAAGGGCCAAGCTTGTGGAACACTTCAGCATGTTTTGTCTCTTGTGCATGGCACTTGGACAAAACAAATTTGGAATTGCTTGAGGGCAAGCAATTTTGGGAAGGGGAAGGTGTAATATCCCTTTCCCAATCAAAGACCCTTAGCCTATTTTGTCTTCCCGACGGCTAAGGGAATGTTAAAGGGGAGATTGAAGTCCTATTATTTTATTATAAAGTGCAAGAAAATAAAATAAAACATTATAAAAAGCACTTATAATAAATTAAAGGACTTAATAATAAAATAAACATAGAAAAAGCAAATAAATGATAAAGCACTTTGCATAAATTGTATTCCTTAAGGAAAAGTGTGACTAGCCTAGGGGGCAATAAAAAATGGGAAAAATGAAAAAAGGCTCATGGGTCAAGTTCATTCCCCACTAAAATTGCGATTTTCTCTAGGATAGAAAAATGGAGGGAGAAAAGCATTTAATGTTGAAGGGAGCTCATTGGTTGTGTAGAAGGTTACTTTGGGTCATTTCTATCTTTAAAAGGAGAAGTCGACTTGTAGTAGGGGCATTCTATGATCATTATATTTTCCTGAAAGTGGCTTGTAAGCTGAGCATTTGTTGTAATTTTCTGAGGACAAAAACCTTCAGAAAAGGTGGAAGGAATAACGAAAACTCTTTTTGGAGCATATTTTCATTGAATATCAAAGGAAATCTGTTTGTTGGGATGTAATATTTTATCTAGCTGGAGCGACCCAATTGAAGTCAATTTTTGGCATATTTGAAGGATAAAAATCGGTTGTTGGATTCCTGCTGTTTGGAGCTGAATTTTAGGCAATTTATCCTGCTATTTTGGAGCATTTTTGTTGGGTTTCAAACCCTCATTCCACTGCTGTAATTTCAGTCAGATCTGCAGCGTATTATTAAATAAAATCAGCATTGTGGGAGCTCATTGTTGGTACTTTCACTCTACTATTTTATTTAATTTATTTCAGTCCTTTAAAAATCAGAAATCTGCATATTTTACCTGATTTGGGGCTTATAAAATCGGTACTTTAGTTTTGAATGTGAAGACTTATTTGCAAGGGCTGATTTGTTTGGGCTTTCCTCATAACCCTAGTCGCAATTTCTAAGCTATGTTGCCAAGATACGGAAACGGAAATGGGTACGAAATGCGGAAACAGCAATTTTCAAAAAACCTTGGATACGAAACGTTATGGGAAACGTCCGTACAATATATATATATATATATATATATATATAGAGTACTCATTTTAAAATTGTACTCCATAGACCATAAGAGATAAGTATAACTGATAAAACACTCAAAATATTTTGTATTCATTGAAATAATACATTATTATCATGTATACTTATCTCTAGGAGACTAGGACGTTTCGAAGGAGTTTCTGTTTTGGAAACGTTTCGGAAACGAAACGTAGGGCCCCTAGGAGTTTCCTAGTAATGAGTTTCTAAAGAATATTTCAGATCTGCATAACAGCATTTAGAAATCTATTCTTCTTTTAGTGGCTTTGGTGTTGGGTTTGTCCAAAATCCAAGTAGGCATTAAGGTGTCCCATTTTGGGACATTACAAATTCATTCTTGATTTTCTAGTTTAATCGATAATGTTCTCTTGCTAGTGTGGTGTTCCTCGTCTCTTTCACACTTTCTCTGGTAAGATTTTTTTATTGAAAGCATGCAAATTATATTTGTTAATAAATTAAACATAAATACACGTTTGATAAGAAAATTGGGTAGTAAGGGATCACACCTCGAAATTCCACATTAGGCACTAGGCTGAGAAATAACATCAAAGCCCAAGGCCACCAAAAAGCAACCAACCAAAAGGAAACAAGTATCTAAGATCACATGTCATAGGCACCAACAACTATAAAACCATATTAACCAAGCATTTTAAGACATTGGAGTAAACAAACACACCAATGGAGGAGGTTTGTTGTTTTGTCACCCCACCCCCGCCACAACCTGGAGGGATCCACCATCTTGCGAATTGGCTCCCATCACCTCTACTCATCATTTTCTTCTTCTTCCTCAAACTAAGGCCGTTGAGGGGGTGTCAATGTCCACTTTATCAAAATTATTGAACGGAGTGGACCCAAAATCTATTTTCATTTCCCATAGGCTAAAGGGGTAAAAGTAAAGGAAAATATGTTAAGTCCCCACTATAATTAAATTTAACTTTATTAAGGATGACTTAAATATTATAACTATTAAAATAATTAAAATTTTAGGCCCAATATAGTATTTTTAAAAGGGGGTCTAATGTGATGTAATGAAGTGACGCTAGGCATGGGGTATAAAGTGATATTATTTTAAAAGGTTCTTTGAGTCGCTTTAATTATATTTTGGAGGGAAAAGGAGAAAATAGAAAATAAGATTTTATTTTCCCAAAAGTATCTATAAAAGAAGGGTTTGGGCAAAAGGAGAAGGCATTCGGTGATTATCAAATTCTCTCTATGGATTTAGCTCTCGGTTCATCAACTTTTCAACTTGAGGACGAAAACCCTTTTGTTGGAAGTGGATTGTGAGGACGAAAAACCCCTTTGTTGGAAACGGATTGTGAGGATGAAAACCCTCACCTTTAGGGTTGGGTTTGAGAACGAAAACCCTCTAAACCTTCGAGGTAATTTCATTAAAAAGTACGTATGCACTTCATTGAGTTTTCAAGATATAAACGCTAGGGTTTCAGAGAATTGGCGCTTGGATTTTAGAATATTGGTGTTAGCGTTTACTAGCAAATCTGCAACTAGGGTTAATCAAAAAAATTGTTACTGGGGTTTACCAAAAAGCTCACAACTAGGGTTTTATCAACAAACTCCAATAAATCCACTTAGGGTTGTTGTCTCCTGAAAACTACTCTGCGTTTTCATAGCCAAATTCAAATTTTTCGAGCTCATGCCCTTCGTTGGTGTTTAAGCCAAGTTAGAGATTCAAGAAATTAGCAAAAGTCGTGCCCTAGAGTTGTGTAAACCTCTGTTTTGCTCGTTTTTAGAAATCCTCCATTTCCGATCTGTGAATAGAATATCCTTTTTCTGCAACCTCCATTTTTATTGAAATTGTTCACTTGTTCTATGGCCGGGTCGTCAAATCATTGTTTTGCCTCCATGCCTCCGGCTCGCGAAGGAAATTCAAAAATTGAACTCAAAATGACGAAGTTCTCTTCCTCTATGTATTTTTCCCACAGTCAGGGAACGATGGGTGTTTCCTTCCCCGTCAAATTTTGCCTCAGCATCCCCGGGTGATACGTGGGTCTCTCTGATTGGATGCGGTTCGGTCATATTTCAAAATCCAGTGGAGGACGACCACGCGTCCAAATGCGAACTTCAGGGGGGTGGTCCTGGGAGAGTCTTGATTAAGCATCGACTTTCCACGTGTCCCAAGTACAAAATGAAGGTAAAATCGGCTAAGTATGGAAGGCTCAGCGGACGGCTCCACGTGTCGCAGCAGCCGCAACGGCACACATTCGAAGGTGGGGCAGAAAGGGTCATTTCAATCATCGCGATTGCCACATGGTCGAGTCATTGGAGAGGCAAAGCCCGCCGTTGAAAAGTCAAAGCGGACAAGCGGGCCATCGGGGCACTTTTGGAAATTTAACCAAATTCCCAAAAGTGAAGTAAAAGTTCTAGAATGCTCCGCAGCTCCGCCAAGGTCTCGGGCCCACCGTTGAAAAGTCAAAGCGGAGGAGCGGGCCGGCGGAGGAAATTGAGTTTTTGAGCCTTTTTCCAAAAAGGTTAAAATGTTTAGAAAAGAGCCACAACCCCGTTTCCAATCAGAAGATGCCACATGTCAAGCGTTCAATAGGAGGAGCGAGGCCGGTGGAGGAAATTGAGTTTTTGAGCCTCTTTGCAAAAAGGGGAAAAGGTCAAAGTTGAAGCCCGGGGAGAAAGTCAAAGGTGAAGCCCGCCGTTGAAAAGTCAAAGCGGGAGAGCGGGGCCGAGAGGAATTTGTGTTTTTGAGTCTTTTTCCAAAAAAGGTTAAAATGTTGAGAAAAGGGCTGCGACCCCATTTCCAATGAAAATGTGCCACGTGCCTAAGTTGAAAAGTCAAAGCGGGGGTGCGGGCAATTTGTTCCAAATTGCCAAATCTCTAAAAATCGCAAAATGCAAAGGGCTTTCCCCGTACCACTCCAATCTCTTCCTACCACGTGGATGGCCCGATTTCAAAGTTATAAGAGAAAATCAAACGGTCTATATTCAAACTGGCAAATCAAATGTAACGTTCACGTTGCAAGATCTAGTTTTTAACCCGCCATGAGCGTTTTCTTTGCAATGGAGGAATTTGAAGAGGCGTAAATGATTTGTAAGTTGTAACCGTTTTGGCATGAGATATAATGGCTCCTCGAGCCATTCTCAAGGGTGGCGATTGATTTTGAAAAAGACCAGAGTGCTTGTACTGGAAAAGACAGAAAAACGCCATATTTCTTCTATCTTCTTTCTCTCTCGAATTTCTTCCATTCTCAAGCTATGTACAAACTCTGCTCGAGCTTCAATAATAAAAGAAGGAATTTTTGCCTCTTTGATTGAGAGATTAATTGGTACTTTGCGACCAATGAGTTTTATTCCGTCTTGTAGCTTCTTTATCAAATTTGTATTTTCTTCTAACTCTAAATGCATGTGAATGAAATTTCTAATTAATGTGTGTGGGCATCTGATATTCTACTCGCAACATTAGTTTCTCCTACCTCCATTCTCACTCCCTTTCCCCTTCTCAGACAAAGTTCTTCTCTAGTGAGAAATTGCTAGCTTTGCCACAGGGTCAATGGAGTGCCCCTGTTGGATCTCTAGTCGAAAGGCCACCATTGAAATCCACTTTTTCACACATGCACATACGGAAGCTGCACCGTTCAAGTAGAGGGACTTAGATTCCCATAGCGTTGGCTTGAAACCCACCAATTTGTCCACAAGACAAATTTTCTCGCCAACAAGGGTTTACACCAAAAAACTCAACGCAGTATTTACTGTTGGCAGCCAGTAATTTCTATCAAAAGTCAGCAATCGGGCAATCGGCACTGGGTTCAAGGATATCGCAACCATTTTCAGGACAGCTGCAGTCATTCTGTACAGCGGAAAATTAGCACAGCATGGTACAGTAGGGTTTACAGAAGAAACAACAGCAGCAGCATCTAATTCACCCATCCATGAACAGATACCTCAGGAAAGTCATCCGTCCTTTTGTCTATCATTGTAAACTGGAAGTCCATGCAAAAATAAAGAATTATAATGTAATCTCTTTGAAAGTTTTAATAAACATACGATTCTCAATTAGATGTATTGAAATAAGTAGAGTATCTTTGGGTTCATTTAAGGTTGCAAATTAGTCACTTGATATTTTAAGAATTTTAGAAGGGGTTCTCCGGGAATTCGGAATTGCTTTAGTTGGTCCAGAAAGGGACATTACATTGGTATTAGAGTGTGATCCTGTCAGCCTGCAGGGTTTCAAGCTATAAAACATTTTAATGCAGCTCAGTGGAAGATTCAATCCGGGGGAAAAATCTGTGGAACAGAGTTGAAACAAATGCATAAAACAGAAACAGATATGTTGATATGAGATTTAAGCAAACAAATTCATAAGGATTATGAGATGCTCACTGGAAAGGATGTGGAGAAAAAACATTACCAAGCAGGGAAAAGCCTCGAACATCCACCTCAGTCGAAGGGTACACTCCTCAGCATTTTGGAGGAAGTGGCAAATTGCTTGTCTATGGTGGAACAATCACCATCTGGTATGATGAATCTTGCTATAATTCCATTAATTATTTCTTTGGGAAAGCTAGAATTTCTGTGACATCAAGACAAAGATGTAAGGCTTATGGTTATCACTTGCATTAGCAAAATTACCCAAATAATAGTACCTGAAGTCCCATACCGTGATAACACAATGAGGAGATATTTCAGTTGATTGTGGAAAGTTTTCAAGGTATGGATGAAATCAAAAGTCCTTATTTTGCTAAGAGGGTTAAGATTTAGAAATGGTGGCAAAAGTTAGATCTTGTGTTTTGATGATAGATCTTGGTTGTGATGATCTTATTCTTAAAATGTTCCAATATCTCTTTACTACTGTTAGTAAGACTCATACAGACAATATTATTACCTCAATGCAAACAATTATGTCTTTGATTCTGAATGAGAGTGACAATATTTCTCAGCCAATCCTATCAGTTTTATTGGATAATATGAGAAAGGATGTGTGGGAACTCTCACCAGCAGCGCATGCACTAGCTAAAAATGTAGTTGATCAGTGTGAAGAAAAGTTAAAGCCGTACATAACAACAAAAATGACAGCTACAGAGACGAGGGAACTTATTCAAAAGCAGTCTCACAAAACTTTGCAGCAGAGATTAGAAAATTTGCAGCAGAAATTGAGAAAGTCAACTATTCCCTCTAATGATGAACTCAGCCAGAGGCTTATAAATAGATTCGATAGGAAGGACTTGACAGAGAAAAAAACTGGAAGCCAAGTCACGAGAAATTGCTCAGATGGAGGTCATTGAACAAAAGCAGCAGGAATTTGCCACGCAAGTGGAGGATATGAAATTTAATGTGAGAAAGAATGCACAGGTAAAGGTCGCCACTTTCAGCAAAGAATACCTAAATTCTTTATATGATGCTACAGCAACTCCTTTCCAAGAAGTAGAAATGGTAAAAGTCACCACTCTCAGTAAAGAGTACATAAAGCCCTTATATGAAACAGACATCGAAGATCTAACCCTAAGTTTGAAAAGTGCTCAAATCGAGGAGATGAAGAAATGCAGATTGGGTGAAGTAAACATTGCCAGCACAAAGCATATAGCTCCGGGTTTGCAAGTTAGAATGATTGATCCTATTATCCACCTAATACCAGAAAGGGTTAGCTTACTTAACCTCGTCCAAGTAAAAAAAGATAAGCATCACAATCATTCCTGTGAGTACGATTCGAAAAATGAAAGAGTTCGCTCGTACATCCTTCCATCGCGTGGGAGTAATAACATGGATTCACTTTACATTATGTCCTTTCAATATTTTTGCCATCATAGAAAGTACTCTACGAATGGCAAAAAAGTAAAAGATACAACATGCAGTGAAGGGCATATAGATCCTTTTATTCAAATAAAGCATTGGCTATGCACAAAGGAGTGGGATCCTGGTATTTACTGCATTTCCGCAATTCATCGTGGCAGAGGATGCAATACTCTGCTATCATCTTGGATGTCAGCAATGACAATCAAAATTTTGTTTTTGTTGCCCAGGACAGTTGGTAAACTTGAGCAGACTGTCATGGCGGCAAAGTTTGACCAGGCCACTTTTTCTTGTTTTTCTTCAAGGCCTAATTTTATCAAGGGGAATACATATGCTATAAAAGAGGCCTAAAGTGATGTTATAAAGTGACATTAGGCATGGGATACAAAGTGATATTATATTAAAAGGTTCTTAAGTCACTTTAATTATATTTTGGAGAGAAAAGGAGAAAATACAAAATAATATTTTATTTTCCCAAAAGTATCTATAAAAGAAGGGTTTGGGAAAAAGGAGAAGGCATTCAGTGATTATCAAATTCTCTCTATGGATTGAGCTCTTCAGTTCATCAACTTTTCAACTCGAGGACAAAAACCCTTTTGTTGGAAACAGATTGTGAGGACGAAAACCCTCTAAACCTTAGAGGTAATTTCATTCAGAAATTACACATGCACTTCATTGAGTTTTCAAGATATTGGCGCTAGGGTTTCAGAGATTCAGTGCTAGGGTTTCAGAATATTCGTGCTAGGGTTTACCAGAAAATTTGCAGCTAGGGTTTACCAACAAATGAAGTAGTTAAGGTTTTATCAGCAAAATTGAAGCTAGGGTTTATTCCAATAATCTGCATTGGGTTTACACCAAAAAAAATCAGCGCAGTATTTACTGTTGGCAGCCAGTAATTTCTATCAAAAGTCAGCAATCAACAACCAGCAAGGTTTAAGGAGATCACAGCCATTTTCAGGACAGGTGCAGTCATTCTGTACAGCAGGGTTTTAAGCAGAAACAACTGCAGCAGCATCTAATTCACCCATCCACAAACACCTACCCTAGGAAAGTCATTCATCGTTTTGTCAATCATTGTAAGCTAGAAGACCATGCAAAAATAAAGAATCATATTGTAATCTCTGTGAAACAGGGACGGAAGCCTAGATGATTTTATTAATAATCAATCAACTTGTACAATAGTTTGTGCTGCAATATTTATACATATTGGACAGCAATATACAAACAAAGAATGATGTTGCATAGGTGCAACAATAAACCAGATTACATAAGCTTCCAAAAGAACATCCAGAAGCAGAATAAATCAAACAGATAATTGTTACAACTATGTAACAATATAACCTACGAGATAATATGACAAATATGGTTAACAAACCATATAACAATTAATAATTAAATAAACTAACTATACAATGCATAATTATCCTAAGGTAAAATATATTTACCCTAACATTCCCCCCTTAATTTTGCATTGCCTCAAGGGATGAGGAGAGGAACTCTCTGAACATCTCGAACTTATCACGTGCAAGTGACTTTGTGAAGATATCTACTCGTTCAGCTGTTGGACAAAATTGAAGTTGTATATTGTGCTTTAAGACATGTTCACGTATGAAATGTACTGTACCTCAATATGTTTTGTTCTTTCATGAAAAACTGGATTGCGAACAAGTTTGAGAACACCTTCATTGTCAACATACAAGGTGGTCGGTTTGTCATGTGGTATTCCAAGTCCTTCCAAAATGTGACGTAGCCATATCGCTTCACGCAGACGCCTTCACTGCAGACGATACTCGGCCGTGGAAGAGCGAGAAACAAAGTGTTGTTTCTTGCTTCCCCGTGATATTGGTCCAAATCCCATAAAGACCACAAACCCTAAAGTGGATTTTTTGTCATCAATGCTACCTGCATGATCTGAATCCGAATATCCTGACAAGAAGAAGTTGTCATTCTTGTATTCTAGACTAAGATCCACTGATCCTTTGAGATATCTCAAAATGCGCCTTGTTGCCTTCCAATGACAAACTTTGGGTTCATACATGAACTGGATAGATAGCTCACTACAAAGTTGATATTTGGTCTAGTGTAGGTCAGGTAAATGAGACTCCCAATCAACTGCCGATAGAGAGTGGCATTTACTTCAGGAGATGGATCTGAACGAGATAATTGCAATCTATTCTCCATAGGTGTAGCAATCGGTGTGCAATCCATCATCCTGAATTTCTCGAGCGTTGTCTTGGTATATTTCATCTGAGAAACAAATATGTGATTCTCTTTCTGCCATACTTCCAATCCAAGATAATAGTGCATTAGCCCGAGATTTGTCATGTCGAACAATCGATTAAGATCTTTCTTCGTTGCATCGATCATCCTCACTAAACTGTCCAGTGATGACTAGATCGTCGACATAGACAACGACAATCACAATCTCCCCCTTGCTTTTTGAGGTAAAGATTGGGATCGTATGGATTTCTAACAAATCCATGTTGTACAAGATGCTCATCAATTTTGATGTACCATGCCCGAGGTGCCTGTTTGAGGCCATACAGAGATTTCCTGAGTATGCATACCTTTGCTTCTTGACCAGGTACAATATATCCCTTAGGTTGAGTCATGTAGACTTCTTGTAAATCTCCATTCAGAAGGCACTTTTTACATCCATTTGATGGACTTTCCAACCAAATTGTGTAGCTAGAGCAAAGATCATCTTGATTGTTTTGATCTTAGTTGTGGGAGCAAATGTCTCCTCGTAGTCAATGCCTTATTTTTTGTGCATACCCCTTTTACTAGTCTCGCTTTATACTTGTCTATGGTCCCATTTGCTTTGTACTTTGTTTTGAATATCCATCTGCATCTAATGGGTTTCTTCCCTAGTGGAAGATCGACAAGCTGCCAAGTGTTGTTTTTCATCACTGAGTTATACTCAAAGCATCCATGGCATCTTTCCAAGCTTTTGACTATAGGGCTTCTGGGCGTAGAGGGCTCATCAGATTCAATAACTCTACTCATCAAAGAAAATTTCACTTCTTCTCTTGCTTTACTACGAGTCCGTGGTCAGGGGTGGATGTATCCGGTGGAGCATCCATTCTTGCATCTCGTAACATGCTAGTATACCACTTGGGCATACGTTGAACTGTTCCCGTGGGTCGTGGTTCTATCAGATCATCACCATCATCACTTTCATCATCTGTGGGAACATCAGCTTCAGTTTTTACAACTAGTGAAAAATCCACATCAGTTGAGTCTGGAGGAGACTTTGTTTCCTTCTCAAAGAATTCAACATCTTTTTTGGTGTAGACTTTCTTGGTCTTTGGATCCATCAATCTATACCCTAGAGTTTCTTCACTGTAGCCAATGAAAATGAGTTTATGTGACTTCATGTCCAATTTCTTTATGTTCTACTTGGGTATGTGCATACTTGCTTTGCACCCGAATACTCTAAGGTGTGCAATAGATGGTTTCGCTTTGACCATGCTTCATGTGGCGTTACTCCATCAAGAGCAAACTGTGGGCACTCTGTTCAACAAATACACAGTTGTCTTTGTTGCTTCTACCCAAAATGTCTTTGCAAGTCCAAAATCATCGATCATGCATCGTACCATTTCCATGATAGTATGGTTTCTTCTCTCAACAACACCATTTTGTTGCGGTGTGTGTGGAGGAGGCATTTGTTGACGAATCTCGTGAGCTTATAGGTAGTCTTTGAACTCATCACAGGGAATTCCCCCTCGATCGAACGGAGAGTTATGATGTGACGACCAATTTCATTCTCAACAGCTACTTTGAACTTCTTGAAGGTTTCAAAAGCTTCACTTTTCTTGCGAAGACAAAAAAATCCACATTTTTCTTGAATAGTCATCAACACAAAGCATGAAGTATTGATATCCAAATGACTCGGTTGCATCGGACCGCAAAGATTGGTATGAACTAGATCAAGCTTACCATGAGCTCGAAAAGTACTCTTGAAATGAATCTCTGTGTTGTTTTCTTGCTAGGCAGTGAGGACATTTATCGTATCCTTCTAAAGAGATGGTAAACCATGTACCATATTACGCCGGCGAAGTGTCTCGAGATACTTGAAATTAATATGACCAAGTCTCTCGATGCCACAATTGTGCAGAGGTAGAGTTCTTAGCCACAAGTGCTTGATCATCTCTGTGGACAAAATCAAGCTAGAACATGCGTCCCACATTGGAGGCTTTTGCAACTATTTTTAGCCTCATGATTTGTCTCGAATTAAACATGTTTTCTTGTCGGAATGACTATCAAAGTCAATTTTCAAGTTGTGATCTAGGAGTTGACTAACTGACAGCAGATTTTTAGTCAACCTAGGGACATATAGTACATCTGATAATCTACAGTTGCGTGAACCAAGGGGTAGAGAAATGTTTCCAATCCCCTAAACTGTGTATGAAGAATCATCACCTAATGAAACATGGTTTTTTGAAGGCGTGTCCCTCATTGAAGTAAACCAATCTCTATGGTCGGTCATGTGTCGAGTGGCTCCGAATCAACATACCAGACATCACTAGATGACGTGGAAGGTTCACTTGATCGAGCAATGTACAAGTAGTCTTCATTATCTGAATGTTCTTCTTGCTCAACAATATTTCCTTATTGATAGGGTTTTCTTTTCCAATTCCCCTTTTTCTACCCTTGATTGTAGTTCGTATGTCCCTTGTGAGATTGTTGGTGTTGAGGTCCATAATTACTTGATGAACCTTTCTTGTATGTATTATACCAACAATCTTTTAATTCATGTCCTCTTTTGCAGATTGGACATTGCTTCGTTGAGTATTTTGTCATTGATGTCAAAGGTACAACATTAGTGTTGATGGAAATATTGAGGTTTGAATATTTGTTTAATATTCAACATTACAACATTAGTGTTCGTAAAATATTTATCCATGTCAAAATTAGTGTGATGTCAAAATTTGAATATTTTAATATTCAACATCACCAAGGAATCTTACAACACATGGCGGGATGTGTAAAAGATTCTATGACACGTAAGAGATTCTATGATAGCTTATGACGCGTAAGAGATTCTATGGCAGCTTATGACGAGTAAGAGATTCTATGACAACTTATGACGCATAAGAGATTCTGTGACAACTTATGACGCGTAAGAGATTCTATGACGGATAAGAGATTTTATGACACGCAAGAGATTCTATGACGCGTAAGAGGAGTTACTTAAAGAGGTGTAAGGAAGTGTAAGAAGGTTTATGACGCGTAAGAGGAGTTACTCTTACATGTGTAAGAGAATATTTCTATTTGGAGCAAATATTTAATATTGTTGTAACCGCCAAGTGATGTGGCTTCCTTATGGTGCATTTTTTCATGTAGGAGATTTAAATTTCAATATAGGCGCCAAAATTGGCCCATGGTATGGGCACATGGTTTTAGGGAAACCACAAGTGGTTTTTCCTCTCCTTCTTTCTATATAAGCAAGTGTTGTGTGCACATTTTGATGTGAGCGAGAAAGAGAGCATTTTGCATGAGTGTGATATGTATGTGAGCTGATATTATAAATCTCTTAAGTGAGTATGAGTATGTGAGAGAGAGAATATAGAAGGAGAAATTATCATTGATTTGTATTGCAAATTTTTTCTGGAGTGGGTGCTTCGGATTGGGGATTGGTGTCTCTAGAAGTTGGTGCTTGAATCAAAGATTGCACAGTCGGTGGTGTTTGCATTCAAGGGCTGAATTGGTGTTCACGGAGATTGGTGTCTTACGTGTGAGTGGGTGCTCACACTTTGTAAACACTATTTTTTCGGCTGAATTTGGACAAGTAGATCCAGCGGTCTCTTTTGTGGATGTAACCCACTTTGGGTGAACCATGGTATATACGGGTGTTATGTGTATTTGATTTTTGTGTGTGCTCTCATTTTACTTTCAGATTTGAATATCTTGTTAAGTGTGAAAAAGAAAATTAATAAGTTGGAGAAAAAAAATTATTGTCGAATACTAATTCACCCCCTCTCAAAGTATTCCCGTGCTTCTAACAACTTTTGTTGTTTGTCTCCTTGTTGATCCTAATTCTAATTTTGGGACTTTTGATAGGAATTAGGTTTGCCTTTCCCTTTTCCTTTCCATTTTTGATGAGAAGAAAGTGCCTGCTCCTCTTCATCATCTTTATTATACATGGCTTCCTCTTGTTGTAGTAGATTTACTAATTTGTCAAAACTCACTATCTGGTCTGACAAGTTGAGTGTTGTGACAAAAATGTAGTATGAAGAAGGGAGAGCTCTCAGAACAATAGGAACGAGAGCTTCATCTGTGACCACTTCTCCCAAGGCTAGAAGTGAAGCCTCAACTTTGACTCTTCTCAAGAAAGCTTCTATTTTTTCATTTTGCTTAAACTTCAATGTGTGTAACTGACTCTGCAAATTCAATATGACATTCTTGTTTTTCGCCTCGTATATCGTGCTCAACTTTTCCCATGCTTCTTTGGTAGTTTTAGCATTGCGAATGTGAGGTTGCACATCATCAGACACTCCAAACAAGATGATTAGCTTGGCTTTTTGATCTGATCTATCAAACTGTCATTGTGTTGTATCAGTAGTTGATTTGGTTAGAGTACCATTCACAACAGGCCAGATCTCTTCAAACTCAAGTTGTATTTTGATTTTAGTCTTCCATGCAAGCATAGTTGTTTCCTCTGAGTAGTTGTGAATCTAGAAGAAAGAATTTGGGGGCATTGGTGCCCATTTTGCAGAATCCACTAACAAGGTTAGGCTCTTATCACTCTAGGTATAAGGTCTCCCAATCTATATACCGTCAGTTCGATATACCGAACCTTTCTATATATGCGCCCTTCCGATATATCCGTCAGTGCGTGGAAGAAGCTCGCCCTTTCTATATACTGGCAGACTACGTGAAAGAGGCGTTAACGTATGTGAAAGAATTCGATCACGTGGTACCAAGATCAAGAAAAGGGGTCTCAGGTGTGATTATTGACACCGGCTCAAAGAAATATCCTCATACGCACGCGTAGCTTCGCTATATACTTGGATAATTCTCAGCCCAAATTTCGTCGAGCAATCATTCACAAACGGATGGGATGGCTCATAGTGTGTGCATTGTGCCCTTATTACTATACGTCGATTTAAAAGGTTGATGCCCGAACGGCGTTATTCTGACTATATTAGGCGTTAAGTGCGGTAGTAGTCGTGACGGCTTTACTCGTAAGCGTTTCCTAGATGCACTATTTATACCGAGCAGCTGCGAATGAAATCTAGGATCTCGTGAGTGTTTTAGAACCAAATTTCGTTGTCTTTTATTACATTTCTCTGTCATTTTTGAAGTTGATTACAATGTTTGTGGTTGACTATGACAACCTGCAAATTAGTACAATACACTGAAATATATAATTACATTCAAAAATTTGGAAAAATTGAATGGCAAGCAAAACATTTTGTTTTTTCGGGGCCCTGGTGGCCTCTGGAGCCCAATACGACTTGCTGAGCAAAAGAACGTAAAAAAAATTGGCTCAAAATGAAGTTTTCTGATACCACTCCTTTGGCAAATGTTGTCCAGAATCAAAAATAAGCCAATTACGAGAGAAAAACAAAATTGGCCCTGATTAGGGTTTTCTCGCTAAATTTAGTTACTTATAACTAAATTTGAATTTGCCGCTAAAATTAGCGGTTCCACTAAATTTCCCGCCAAATTTGGTAGTGGGTGAGGGAGGGGGATTTGACCCCTTGACCTCTCTTGATGGGAAGTGTCTTACAAAAGTTATGCTAGCCACTTGGGCAGCTAAGCTAAACAAGTATATATAAAGAGCAAATTGTAATTAAACACTTCCAAACGGTAAAACCATACCTCTTTAAAAACCACGGTTTGGGAAAGGTGGTTTTGAACAAAAATTCCAGCAAAGAGAAAAACGACATGCGGTTTTGGTGAGAATGAAGGCGGTTTTGGGTGTGTATGGCGCCTTAGATCAATTTTTCTTCCTTCCTTTGAGCTTGTAATCTCTTCCTTGGTGTATTCTATCCTCCTCAACCTTAATTGCAATGAATAAAGGCGGTTTTGATGAATTTGATGGCGGTTTTGAGGAATTTGATGATGGTATTGCAGGGGATGGGGCTAGGAAGTTGCAGAGGCAACTCTGGCTCTCCTTTGTTTGCACAAGCTTCTCCAATGCTCCTGAAACTCTGCTGCAATCCTCAATATCCTTAACCTGCTCTGAAACCAAATGTGAACAGGGGAAGCCTGGATGATTTTATTAATAATCAATCAACTTATACTGATAGATTGTGCTGCAATATTTATACATATTGGACAGCAATATATAAACAAAGAATGATGTTGCACGCAGTGCAACAATAAACCAAATTACATAAGCTTCCAAAAGAACATCCGAGAAGCACAATAAATCAAATGAGATAATTATTCTACAACTATGTAACAATATAACCTACGAGATAATATGACAAATATGGTTAACAAACCATATAACAATTAATAATTAAATAAACTAACTATATAATGCATAATTATCCTAAGGTAAAATATATTTACCCGAACAATCTCTTTGAAAGTTTTAATAAACATATGATTCTCAATTATATGTGTTGAAATAAGTGAAGTATTTTTGGGTTCATTTAAGATTGCAAATTAGTCACTTGATATTTTAAGAATTTTAAAAGGCGATCTCCGGAAATTCCATAATTGCTTTGATTGGACCAAAAAGGGACATTACAGGGGAATGACCAAGGATAAACAAGGGAGTCTTCCATGTATTGATTTTTTGTTTTTGAGCTAGTGATGCTCATGGCACAAGCGACATATCTTTGCATCGAATTATGTTCCATATGTTATGCACTTCTTTCTTAATCCTTTATTTGAGTCTTAGATCCTAATTGTGAATATCGATATAGAATTTTTGCCCCATCTAGTTGTAAGCATGATTCCACTAGATTTCTCTATCTTCATCACCTAAAAAAATTCCATACATAAGAGTTAAGGTAAAATCTGCAGAAAGTTGGTCTAAACCTTGAATTCAGTCTAGAAGTGTTCATTAGACTTCTTTAAAGACTCATAATTCATCTCATTCAACCAAGGAATTGATTTAGAAGGAGATTTAGTACAACAATTTTTACGAAAAAAACATGAAATACCATTACATAAAAATCTGGGTAATTCAGGAATAATATTACATTTATGTCAAGTATTCTTAATCCATTCTCTACAAAACTACAAGTAGCCAAGGAACCCTATCACAATACAAAAAAATTGATTGCATAAATTGTATGCACAGTTGCACCTATTTTAACATTCCTCTAGTCTAAATTCCTCATCCAAAACTTCAACCACATCAAGGCTTGCCTACTAAATACACCCTACTTTAGCCCCATCCATGCTCTTCAAAAGCCAACTTATCATTTGGAAACGAAGCAGACAAAGAATAATGGGATGAGAATGATAATGAATACTCAAACTCCTTTTCAGCCTGCATTAATAGCATTCACATTCCACCACCCAACCACTTTTGTGTCAAATAAGTTTCACTGAAATCGATAAACTGTTCAAAATCAGAACACCCAACGGTATCTGACAAAGAGGACATGGAGATTTATCTCCCTTCTCTAAAAAAATGCCTCATCACTCAAGTTTTTAATTCTTTTAATCATAAGAATTTATGCTTTCTTTATGTTGAATGGCCATAAATAAAATTTAATGAAGCTATCAGCTACCAATCTTTATTTTGTTCCTGAAACACATTAAATAGTCGTGTTTTCCAAAAAATACTCTATATTATGTTCATGTCTGGAATGAATATGCTTGTAAAGAAAACCTAAAAGCAAAAGACACTATTTTAAGTAACTTGATACATTTGCAAACCTTCCATATCCAAGACAAATTAAAAATTCCATATCAAAAATTAGAGAAGTAAGTACCATCAGTTTCAAAGAAAAGTCATCAAAGCCACAAATGTAACAGAATAATTCAACAATCAGAATAAACGGCACTAGACTTTGGTTAACCAGGATAAATTGAATGTCGTTAGTAATATCAAACTGTTATCTGAAAAGAAGGAAGCAGAAATTAAATCAGCTCTATGTGGAGTCACGGGCCATAAAATAAGAAAACAGCAGCATTATTCGCACCTAAGTTGCCAGTAAGGTGGTCCTATGAGCTTGTCGACATACTATTAATGAAGTACAGAGACTGTTTGCTTACAAGCTCCTTTATGAAGACCATCTTTTGATTTTTGAAAGGCTGCTTTTGTGATAAATCTTAATCCAGATGCGATAACACCTGATGCTGCTGACCCACTTATGAAAGACTGTCGCATGAAAAAGAGCAATCAGGAATCAAAACATGGATTATAATAAGCATGATTATCTCCTGCAAAAAAAGAGAATATACACAAATTGTGTGCTACCTGAATAAATTCAGCTTGCATAAAAGATAGCTCTCCAATCATTCCTCCTTGAACAAGAAGGTCTGCAATGCCATAAAAGGCACTCATGATGCATATGCCAAAGAAAAATCCACCATGTCCATGTCCAGACGTTGCAAGGTCCATCTGTTGATAAATTACAATATTACTATGAGGTTTAAAACCAGGAACATGAGACCAATTCTTTTTCTTATTATATCACCATGTAAATTCCTCTAATGTCGCCTGAACATGCAGAGCGAATATGTAAACGAGATTTGAAGTGCATATATGCATTTTCTATAATTTTTTAGCCTAACCACTATCATCAACTCGTTTTTGTTTATGTAATATAAAGAAGAGGTTAGCATCCTGCTAAGTTATTAATTGTTATTTTTGAACTGGAAATCTAAGGACATGTATGAATTCAGTTAGAAGAAACCTCTTGTAAAATAATACTCACAACAAGAATCGTGAATGAGCTCATGCAGGAAAGTGCGTATCCAAAAGTATCCGCCGCCGAGTATTTATTCCAGCCTCATGGTATGAAAGAATAGCAATTGTTATCAATGCAAAAGGTTGATGTACCAGAGTTAACACTCTCGCTGGATGGTACCTCTGCACTTCAAAGAAAATTTTGGAAAGTAGTATTCCAATAACATTAGAATATCCCATAAAATGGCATCATATCAATTACAAAGATGAAAAGCGAAATCCATACCGTGGTAACAACAGATAGAAAAGCATTGCCTTGTAATTAAAGTATTTTGAAGGAAGTGTGGTATCCCACCTGAAAACCTATAGAATATATTATGAACGAATGGTGATGCCAACACAATAGATACAAGAAGCAAATCCAGAGAGGCTATCGGATCCCCATGTATATGCTACCTTAGTAATAAGGCTCCAAAGGGGAAACTTTAAACCTAGTTAAAGGTAAGATAAATGAATTAGGCCCAATCTCACTTTACATACAGAATCGCGAGGTCAATATATACTTATCTCTAATTTTAACTTTACTTCTTATCAATTTTTAATTGATTTCACTATGTAAATTCATTTGTGAAATACTTGAATGTTAGCTATTTCAGTGTACAGTTTGAAACAATAAGGAATTACAAGAAATAACTCTGAACCATCTGAATATAGAAAACATGCCAGTGAACGAGAGCAATCAACTACAAGCAAGCTATATCAAAACTATAAATAAGTCACAATTACTTCATGAGGTTATCTGCAGCCAAGGCTGAAAACCTTTGGTATTGACTGGAAATAGAAACACACAATTATCCTTTTAAATTATCTGTAAACAACTCAAAATCCTTATACATTTCACCCCCACAAGATATGTCCAGACTCCAAGCTGGCAATTGAGGTCATTTCTGCTTAGGAGGTTTTTGCTCCACGTGTTGTTAAATCCAATATTCGGGCCAACACACAATAAGTTATGCCAAACCCTCCTGTCAGATATGCAGAAGTGAGACTATAGGGTAATTACCATTTGCAGGTCTGGGTTGGTTCCTCCTGCAATTTGGTATGATCCCTAGGTCACTAAGATCACTTGATAACGAACAGAGTGTATCCACCTGCTGGAAGTTATCTAGGATTGTAGCACAACACGGTGCATGTCTCCAAAAGTCAGGTTATGAACTTGGATGGGTTACTAGATGTGTGGTGTGTAATTTAGCCCTGAGCTTGTAATATCCCCTTCTCAAAACTAACAGGTTTGAAGAGCCTTAGCCAATTCTTGGTTTCCCGGACGGCGAAGGGGTAGAAAATAAGGGAAACTAATCCTAATAAGACATGGTAATATTTATTATAAGCACTTTAATTAATAATAAAGTAAATAAGCACTTTATTTTTATTTTATTCCCCAAGGAGAAAAGCAAACCATATGAAGAATAATAATGGGGAAATAAAATATTAAATTAAAAGCAATTCCTTCCAAACTGGGGTGAACCTTTTGGGCCTCTTGTGTTGAGTTTTGTGCCCTTGCCGAGCATAAAAGCAGGTCGCCACATTGGGAGAGCATCTTTTTTTTCTATTTTGATATCATTTGCTTGGTTTTGGGCTGTTTGCTCTTCCATTCGTCCACTAAAGGACGAAAACCCTTTGGCGTGGATGGAAATCCTCTCTGCTAAGGTTGAAGAACGAAAAGCCTTCATCCTTTGTGAAGATCCTCCATTTCAGCTTCAAAGAGTGTTTCAGATTTCCAACAATGAATTGAATCTCGGTATTGCAGAATTGTGGCACTTTCAGCTAGGGTTTGAAGGAAAGGTTGTTAATGAGGATTTCTACCTCCATTTCCAACCCTCTCCTGGAGTGGACCCCCTTGTGAGTGAAGTTTGGCACATTCTAGGGCACAGATAGTCTGGATCTCAACACCATTTGCTTTCTCATAATTTTGGAGGCCATATTCAGCCTTGTTTCAGAGAATTTGGGCTTGGGATCACGTCTTTCCAGCCATTTTTGTAAGTTGTCCTGCTGACATAAAATAAATTTCCAGCTCTTGTTTTTGCATTCATAAATTATCATAATTATTTTTGGCATAAGATTTGGACATTTTGAGATCAGATTTGAGGTATTTTGTGGCTCTTTTTCTCCATAACAGTTTGCCCTACCTAGGGTTTATTTCAGACCTTTGTTTTGTGGAAGAAAATATACATTGTTGTCCTAATATTTTCATTTCTAATGTGTTGTAAGAAATCAGGATTCTTTAGTGCTCCCTTTCAGTTAGAATATCTTCCATTGGGGACATTATAGTGGTATCAGAGCGGTGATCCTTGCCAGCCTATGAAAGGAAATCAGATCTTGATGCACAAGGAGAAACAAGCTTAGGTTTATCAAAGAAGAAATCAGACTCCAAGGAAAGAAACCATGGAAGATCTAGAGCAAAGAGCTCCTCCTATGGATGACATGAGTTTTCTGCAAGAAGTAATCACACGGAGTCAAAGAGATTTGCAGCAGTCCTTGCAACAAGCTTTTCAGCATGCTTTGAGGGAATCTCAAAGGGAAATGTGTGATGCATTGACAGGATCTATCATGGACTTGGCTAAGGCTTTCCATGGTCCCAATGCAAACAAATCAGCCAACCAAGGAGCAGCAAATAATGGTGAAGGAAGCTCTTCCGGTCAAGCAAGGACCTCCATTAAATCTCCTCCTCAAATATTCAGAGCCAAATTCCTTCAAAGAGAAGAACCTCCAGTTGAGTTAGATCCACCAAGTGACACGGAGGACCTAGAGGCATGGGGTGAAGAATATGCAGCCCTCAACTACAAGGTGCGAGATATGTTGTCCTTCAGAGATTTCTACCAGTTGAAGAATAGTAAGGGCACCGGAAAGAATAGAAGATTTCAACAAGAGCAGCCACAAAGAGACATACAACAGAGATTGGGAAAGGTAACTCTTCCTTCTTATGATGGATCAATAAGTGTTCAACAAGATCATGGTTGCAGAAGTTAGACACATACATGTCTTTGAATCCCATGTATGAGGAAGAAGCCCTCAAATTTGCCACTTTGCATTTGGAAGGGGTAGCACATGAATGGTGGTACCATGGGTTGATCACCCAAGGGCACGGATCTATCACAACAATTGAAGAATTCAGCCAATGTCTAATGAGAGGTTTGATAGAATAGATCCGGAGATCCACTTCAAGGAGTTGGCTCAACTCAAACAAGAAGGATTAGTGGATAAATATATTTTTGAATTTCAGAGGCTTGCAGTGATGGTTCTAGATGTGAGTGAACAAAGGCTTGTGGTGTTGTTCATTGAAGGCCTAGCAGAACCACTTAGAGGCCTAGTGAAGGCTTTCAGCCCTTCCTCTCTACAAGAAGCTATCAAAAATCTTTGGATCTTGAAACTTCAGTCCCTAAAAACAAAATTCTGCCTTTTGGACAGCATAGGATTGTGCCTTTTGGACAGCATAGGACTGCAGTTTTGGCCAGCAACAGGGATCATTTGGCTCTAAGTGGGAGCAAAAAACAACTTTTGGACAGCAGGGTAAGCCAACACAAGGTAATTTAGATCCAAGGGAGCTGCGAAAAACAAGGAGATAGAGGCAAAAAATGAGCTAAGAAGGAAAAATTATGCTTCAGCTGCAAGGATCCATGGACACCAGGACATCGTTGCCTTGGCAAAGGGGCAACCCATTACATTGAGGTGATTTCAAATGAGGAAGAAGAAGAAGAAAGTGTTGATCCGGAAGAAGCCAAAGAACAAGCAAAGGAAGGAGTGGTTCTCACGGATGGCACACTTGCTACCTTATCTGGAGCTCCTAGATACTATGCATTTCAAGTTAGAGGTGTCCTACATGTCAAAGAGTCACCGTATTGATAGATAGTGGGGCTACCCACAACTTCATTGATGAAAGCTTGGTCACTAGGATGGGATTGACGATGGAAGACTTCCAAGGTTTCAACGTGACCATAGCGGATGGATTCTCACTCTCATGCACGAAGAAGATTCCACAACTTGAGCTCACTTTAGGGAGACACAAGGTAAGAGATGATTTCTATGTCATTGGCATTGGTGAAACAGATGTGGTACTTGGAGTACAATGGCTGCAATCTTTGGGTGAATTCACTCAAAACTACCAAACCATGGAGTTAAAATTCAAGGTGCAAGACAAGGAAGTTGTACTACAAGGCATGAGGAATGGTGCTCCCCAAGTTGTGACAGCCAAGAGTATGGAAAGATCTTTCAAAAGAGGGCAGATTGCATGGGCTGCGCACTGTTTGGTAAGAAATACATCCTCTTTTTCATCACAGCAGTCCTATCATGTTGATATTCAGCCTATTTTGGACAAGCATGCTAAGGTGTTCAATGATTTACCTCATGGGCTGCCACCGGATAGAGGTTTCCAGCATATTATTGAGTTAGAACCAGGTTCCACTCTAGTAATATCTTCTCCTTACCGCCATCCAAGGGCCTTCAAGGAAGAAATAGAAAGAGTAATCAAGGAGTTGTTAGAAATGGGGCTCATAAGGCCAAGTTCTAGTCCTTTCGCTTCTTCGGTTGTTCTTGTGAAGAAGAAAGATGGGACCTTGAGGATGTGTGTTGATTACAAGTTGTTGAACAAGAAGACAATCAAAAATAGGTACCCCATACCAAGGATTGATGAGTTGCATGGAGCGGTGTTCTTTTCCAAGATTGATAATCCGGTATCATCAAATCCGAGGTAAGAGAAGAGGATGTCCACAAGACAGCCTTTAGGTGTCATTTTGGTCATTTTGAATTCCTTGTAATGCCTTTTGGGTTAACCAATGCCCCAACTACATTTCAATCATGTATGAATCATATTTTTAGGGAGCATTTGAGTAAATTTGTTTTGGTATTCTTTGATGACATTCTGATTTATAGCAAATCATGGGAGGAGCACTTGAAGCATTTGGATATAGTGCTAGGAATTTTGGAACAACAATCTCTTTTTGCAAAATTATCCAAATGTGAGTTTGGAATGAAGGAAATTTTGTACCTTGGACATGTCATCAATGCCCAAGGAGTACAAGTGGATCAACAAAAAATCTACGTTGTCGGGACACGGATGCAGTATCGGTATGGGTACGGGTTCGATACGCGGATACATCAATTTTAAAAAACCCTTGGGTACGATACATCTTGGATACGTCCATACATATATATTAAAAAATTAAATATATATATATATATATATATATATTTTATTTTATTTTATGTACATCTCATTTTTAGTCCATAAAAACTGAAATGGTAATACAAAACTTGAATCAATGTTCAAAACATTCAATATACTTAAGACTTTGCATTTTTATTGATCATGTGGCTGTCATACATATGATATACGAATATCATGTCAACATGAATACGAAAAATAACAGATCCATGTTCAATTTTTCAAAACATACAATATACTTAAAATTTTACATTTCATTGATCATGTGGCTGCCATACATATGATATAGGAATATCATGTCAACATGAATACAAACAAATCTAGAATATATCATCTAGATTTTCCTCATAATCAAGTTCTTGTGTGCCACTTGCGCTAGCTCCACTCTCATTAACTCCACTCTCCGCTCCTTGCGAACTCCCTTGAACGTCATCTTCGCCATCAAATAATGAAAGTTGGGCAAGCGTGGCTGCAGAGGCATCCAAGTCTGTGGTCTCTGGAATAAGATCCCAAAGTTTGTGAGGCCCTTTAGCATAGTCCTTAGACTTGTGTGACAAGAGGCGCAAATTGGAGTGCACATATACCAAATCCTCATCTTTTTAGATACTTGACTTGTTTCTTTTAGCTGAGTGGATAAAGGAATAAGTACTCCAATTCCGCTCTGCGGAAGAATTACTAGCCACCTATTACAACAAAGTTAGAAAATTGAAATTCAAAGACAAATTAGTAACATACTAAGAATGTGTGAAAAATAAATTAAAATTTAAATAATCCTAACTTAATAAAATTTAAAATATTCAAAATGATTATAAATTTTAAAATTTATAAATGTTATACCTGTGAAAGAACTTTTATAGCAATAGGACGTAAGTACTTGGCATCATGGCCATGTACACGCCACCATGTGGTTGGAGTCAAGCTGCTCTTGTCGAAAAGAGCCTCAATCGATCCCATGTGGCCTTCTGAACCAGTAAACATGCCCATTTCACTTCTAACCACACTAGCTATAGATGGATCAGGAAAAATTCTTCTGAATGCTGCCCTGGTTCCATTTCCAACTTCAGAGTCAGAGAATGGTGGTTGCCTGTTTGGTAGCCCAAGTACATCAGAGCTATAGTACTTTGGGTTAATGCATAAGCAAGAAGATGTAATGAGGTGGTCATTTTATTCCACCTCTTCATGACCACACTCTTGACCTCACTGTAGAAGGTCTCTTCTGGATCTTGCTCTTTTTTTGTATTACATCTTTGATACGCTCAAGCATAGAATCTATGCCATCATATATCTCTCCCAAGCATGCTTCATCAGTATCTACATATCGGATCATGGAGAGAATGGGCTCTGTAAAACTCAGCAAGTACTCAACCTTGGCCCACCAATCCTCATCAAGGACCCATGATTTTACCCTTGTAGCTTTCTCTATATTTGATTGCCTCCACACTGACCAAACATTGTTGATCACCATACTGCTTAAAGCCTCTCTCACCTTCACAAGTCGTCTCAAAACGAGTGTGTGAGAGGCAAATCTAGTTTCTGCAACCTTCAACAACTCCAACCTTGAGAATTTCCTGAAAATGGCTTGTGACATATGATGGTTTGTGATAAACATTTGAATGTCATTTGCCTCAAAATAAATTTGCTCAATCCATGGGATTTTCCCAATCTTTTGGAGCATCAAATTAAGGGAGTGGACAGCACAAGGGGTCCAAAAAATGTGCTCATATCTACCCTCTATGATCATTCCTATTGCTTTACAATTTTTAGCGTTGTTAGTGATGACTTGGACAACATTATGGGGGCCCATTTGACTCAATTGTCTCTATCAAAATGTCGATAATAAATTGTGCATCCTTGACTTCCCCTTCACGGTCAACGGCTTTAAGGAAGCGTTACCCCTTTAGGGCATACTATAACAACATTTATGAGGGTCTATTTCTCGCATCTTTCCATCCATACGAAATGATGGAAACCCCTATTTCCTTCCATGAGTCTCTTATTTCTATGAAAGTCTTGTGAATGTGTTCCACTTCCTTTCCCAAGAGTGTAGTTGAACTTTTCGTAACTTGGGATTTGTACCCTTGTGAAGCTTCATTGATACCCTTGATTTTGATACCAATATGGAGATCTCAATACATTAAAGGGCAGCCACATGCATAAATGCATCGAGCAACAACCTCATCAGCAATCTCCCTCTTTTCAATATTAAATGCTTTCTCCAATGCTCCTTTTGGCCTTTTTCGTGAGCTCTCTGGACTCTCTTCATCAAAAGGGGAATCATGTGGTTGACTTTGAGTTTGGATGAAAGGATGAGAAGTAGGTCTAGGTGCGGGTGGTCGTGATGAAGGCCTTCTTTGCAAAGGAATTGTTCTAGTTCTATTTCTTTCAGCTTGTTTATCAGCCTCCTCTTGCTCTCTTAGGTACTCTGCCATTTTTTCATTTGTTATTTTTGGGCACTTCTTTATCCCCACACCTCCAACACCAGTCAAATGGATTTTCAGTCGGCTATATGAGGATTTGTACTGAGTTTGGCAACCATGACATATCCAAATCCGACCCCACCACCAACAATGGTGTCTACCACTGTCACATGTCTCCAAAGAGGGGAATTAGGATCATGTCTCATAGGAACTGATGTGTTTTCAGCAGCTTCTTGGCCTTGCACTCCACCTGAAGCAAAACTTGATGCCATCCTAATTTGTTTTTGATCACCAAGATCACCATAACGGCGCGAGGTGAGAGCATACACAGAGTTAGGATGTTTAAAAAATTAAAAACATTTTGCCTTAACATAAATAAATTAGTTATGTCATCCTAATCTGTTTTTGATCACCAAGATCGCCATAAAGGCGCGAGGTGAGAGCATACACAGGTTTAGGATGTTTAAAAAATTAAAAAACAATTTGCCTTAACATAAATAAATTAGTTATGTCATCCTAATTTGTTTTTTATCACCAAGATCACCATAAAGGCGCGAGGTGAGAGCATACACAGATTTAGGAAGCTAAAAAATAAAAAACAAATACATTAACATTGAACAATGCATTTAAAATTAAAAAAAATATTTTTACCAATTATTAAATTAAATAACCCTAAACTATGCCATCCTAATCTGTTTTTGATCACCAAGATCGCCATAAAGGTGCGAGGTGAGAGCATACACAGATTTAGGATGTGTTTAAACTATAAAGTTTAAAAAAATGCAACATAATAAATAACCGTAAAAAAATAAAACAAAAGGATGAATTAAAATACGGTATACCTGTAGTGTAGATCCTTGTTGCCTCTAAACAAATGCTACCTCTTCCTCTCAAGTCTACTCTTTTAGTTTTGAATGAACAATAAATTTAAAACAATCTCTTCCTCTCAAGTCTCAACAATGGCTTCCTCTCCTTCTCCTCCTTACAATGGTAGACTCCAAACAAAAGAAGCAATTGTAACACCCACTAAAAGTTTGCACGAGATCCAAGAACAACCTAGGTTTAGTGAGAAAAATTATAGAATATTTTTTTTTTGAAAAGTGTGCCCGCATATAGGTCGAAAACTACAATTGTCACGATAATGTTTCAAGGTCAATGATATTTAATAATTAATAATTTCCCATTTTAACCAATTATTAAGTCCGCATTAAAACTAATAAGTAGATTTAGTCCAACCAAGGTTTAGTTCACTCTAAGTGTTAATTTAATAAACAATTAAATTCCTACTATAGTTAAATATTTCACAAATAAATAAATAACAAGGTCCATTTTACATGGGGTTAAAATAAACATCCCCTTACCCCATAAAGTGACCTCTTAAAAGTCAACTCATGTTTTAGAATTAAGACATTTAAATTAAAAGGATAATTTCCACTCACCCACTCTCCACCTACTTTTTGTAGGGATGAATCTCATCCCTTGGATGGATTAAATTTTGACCATTTGTTTAGAAATAGGCAATCTAACCCTAAAGCATCCTTATGAAAACTTCTTTCTCATTTCATTTGATTCATTTTGTTTCCATTTGTTTTGCAGGTTGAGGAGGAAGAGAGGCCATTGGAGGCCATCCCAAGCTTTTTGGAGAGACATTGCAAGCTCCCATAAATTTTTTTTTGCTCACACCCTCTCGTAGGGTTTTAAAAGCATTTATTTAATTTATTTAGTTTAGTTTTCTTTTATTTGCCGGTTAACAAGTAAGAGATTACTAACACTTAAGCTCTTTCCATTTCCACATACATTGCAACAAAACTATTTCTACAAGGACAATTATTTCTTTTCCCTTTTCACATATAATACAACTTTCAAACAAAGGAAATGAACTTTCTTTTCTATTTCGAACTAACTCTACAATATTCACAATGAAGAAGACCCCTTTTTTTGTTTCTAACTAAACCATACAAATCTTTCTTTCTCTTTTCAATATACAAATATTAAATGTAAACTCCTTTCCACAAGATTACAACAATGTTCTCCACTTGATGTGGGAAGTCATACACCAACAAGGTGGCTCCTCCAAAATTTTACTTCATTCACAACAAAATAGGGGAGAGGCAACGCTCTCCTCCCAACCAAGATACCCAATGGAGAAGAGAAGCCATCCTCTCCATTGGCCCCCGAGCCCCAAACCACATTACAATGGGAGAAGATTTCAACTCATGACAACTACTAGCTGAAATATCCCTTGTTGGGATCTTACAAAAAATTGACAAAATACAGAAATTTGCAGCAAATAACAATCTGATTTTTATGACAGCAGTATATAGAAAAATATGACAGCAAAGTACAGTTATGGCAGCAAGGTATAAAATCAGAAAATAACCAATATCTTCACTTTTATTGCAATTAAACCAACATGCAACAACATGCAAGTAACATGCATCAACATGCAATGACATGCAAGTAACATGCATCAACATGCAATGACATGCATGTAACATGCAATGACATGCAATATCAAAAAGTTCCACTGATAAAATAAATGATCTCTCTTACTGAATATGGTTGTCTTCTCTTTCTGGACTTGAAACTGGATCAGCAAGCCTCTGAAACTCTGAATCTGACAACCCGATCTGAATAAACTCCACAATAGCAAACTAGGGCTGGATCTTTCACCACCGAAGAGTGCTCTACTAGCTAGGGATAGATCTTTCACTACCGAAGCTAGGGTTCTTCTGGAATTTCACCTCCACAAGCAAGGAAAGCAAGCTGAAAGCTCCAACATAAGATGGCAAAATGAACCAAGATCCTTTTTCCTCCCCAAACACCACCTTTTATAACTTTTTCCATCATAAAAGTGGCCATAAAACCCTAATTCGACCCCCCTTGGAGATATGTCATATTTTAATCGTCACTTAAAGTGACTTTATTTCTCCTAGGCCAAAAAGTCCACTTTAAGTGGCCCCAACGAAGAAACATAACATTAAATGCCAAAAGTGTCCACTTAAGTGATCCCAACGACAAAATAGAACACAAAGGGCCCATTAGACCCTCCCAACGCCCAAAAAATAACAAAAACATAGTAGGAAATCAGACAACCATCCCCAATAACCTCCAAAGTCGTTAGTCCCTTGGGAATGACCAGGCTAAGACCAAAATAGGGTCGTTAGGCCAACTGCTCGGAATTGGGGACATTACAATCCTCCCCTCCCGAAAAATGCTTGACCCCAAGCATTATCCTCCTGTGCTGTAGAAACTGAATACCACAAAGTAAGTGCCTCCATCTCACCCTGCAGTCAACCAAAGATCGGTGTGATCCTAAGTGACCAAAACACCACATATAGTCATCATGCTCTCCATGCAGTGTAGACAACAATGTTGTCCCTGAAGTAGAATAATGCCCACATCGATCTCTCTACTGGTACCCATACTGAAACTGTCAATCTGTCCAATCCCTGCCACTGCAAAACTGTCATCATGTGATCACTCACTGCATCTCCTGTCGACTCCGTCCCTCGGCTAGCTAGCACATGCTCGTCATCCTCATAAGCAGTAAAACATATAGGAGTGTTATCCCCTATCAACTCCAGAAATAAGGAACATGCAGACTCGATTTGTCACCATGACAAACTACACATCCTTGCACAAAGTTGAGGATATCCTCCCTCAACCCATGCCATCTGACCCTTTCCCATATGAAGTTGAAGGTCTCATCAAAGCTCAAGTGTCCAGACATGGAAGAATAATGCACATGTCAAGATCTCCATCCTCAACCATGAATCCGACACGAGGTACAATCTGTCCTGATAGAAGATCATCTCATCCTCCAATCTGTAGTTGTCATCTTGTATGTGACCATCTAGAATCTCACAAGTGTGTCGGTTCTTGGAGTACTCAACAAGCAAATGAGATCTCCAGTCTACCGAAACCTCAGACAACCAACATAATGATAAACTCAAATGATCTGAACCTGTAATCCCAATCTCTGTAACTGCCTTATGTGCAACACTATTGGTCACACCCACATCCATCATACTCCACATCGATCATGATAATAAAACCCCTCATTATGCCGGAAAGTCCTCTCCATCCCCTCAGCTGCAACCACCCGAGGTGCTCCTGCCGATAATCCCCTCAAAATCACATTCCTGCCTTCGGACTTAAACTTCAGCTCCATCGTCTGGAAGTTAGTCCGAAACTCACCAAGAGAGTGAAGCCACTGCACTCCCAACACTATGTGGGTCACTCCCATACCAACAATGTGGAAATCATCGGTAACTGTGTAGTTACCCATGGTGATGCTCAATTGTGGAACTTTCCGTGTGCATCTCATATACTCCCCATTGGCTACAACAATGTTGAAGCCCTCAAAGTCCTTCGTCTGCAAACCTTGTCTCTCCACCAATGATGCATCAATAAAGTTGTGGGTAGCCCCACTGTCAATGAGTACCATAACTCGCTGACCCTGCATAACTCCCCTAATCCTAAATGCCTTGTACATCGGAGTACTAGACAATGTGGCTATAATCTCCCGAGGGAAAGTCTCCTCCTCCTGCTCCGCATCAGCACTATCCATCGCAACTCCATTCCCATCATCCATCTCGTGAGTTTCCAACTCCTCACCTCTGTCATCCTCACTCTCCTCGAAGACCTCGATGAATTGGGCCTTCCCTCTACCTCTGCAATCATGTCCTGGAACCCAAGGTGTGCGGCAATCAAAACATAGTTTCTTTCGCCTCAACTCATCTCTGTCCTCTCGGGAAATGAATGGCTTCTTAGCCACCTCTTGCCTCGGTGGAGGCTCCCTCTGCTGAAGTTCATCTGATCCAGATGGAGGTTCTCTTTGTTGAACGCGGGGTGGAACCCTGGACTTTGGAGTGGATAACTCCAAGTCTCGAGATCTCCTAATAGCCTCATGCAAAGAAGAAGGCTCAAATGCCTTCACAAACCCTGCTAAGGCATCAGTCAACCCTGCCATGAAGAGTGAAGTCAACCTCATCTCTGAAACATCAGATACCATAACTGATAACCTCTGAAAATCTGCAATGTACTGATCTAGAGAACCTGTCTGCCTCAAGTGAGTCAACTCCCTGAAGTGCCTATCTGGGTCCCTCCTGTCGAACCTGCTCATCAATCTCTGTGTAAAATCTGCATACGTAGTGATATGCATGTGCCCCTGTGTGATCAATCCATGATGCCACCAGTCATGGGCATCTCCCTCGAGGTGTAGGATAGCAAACTTAATTGCATCTTCTTCGCGCATGGGATTCAAGTCGAAGTAAGTCTTCAACTTCTGAATCCAAGACTGGGCGGTACACTTCTTAGAGCCATCAAAGTGCGGAATAGAGATTTGTCCCAATCTCCTCTGAAACTCAGGTACCTGTGTCTGGTAATCTCTCCTGGGCCTGCTACCAATCTTCATTTTGCAATACTCCTGAAATGGCATGTTGTCCCGGAAACCCTCACTCAATGTCCGGTACTTCTCCCAACAAGATTCCTCATCCACAACGTCGTGGCACATCGTGTCGTGTACCGCAAAACTTCCGGATCCTTCAAGAAAGAAGGCTCGTGGAGTCCCAAGGGCCTGGTAGAAGCATGAGGGGACCCTTGTCCCGAATGTCCACTCTCACCTCTATTACCATGTTGTCCCATATTGCTAGCTTCTCCTTTCTCCGCATGAGCCTCAATCCTACCTGTGCTAACCTCTCAGTGAGCTGGCTCAAATAGAGGTTGGTAGTCTCTTGTTGCTTCACCATATTGGTGAACAATTGTTTCATCAGATCTACTCCCATCTCTTCACTGTCTCTGTCTCTGTCTCCCATCTTTCAACCCCAACAGGCTGGAGAAACAACAGCTCTGATACCACTGAAATATCCCTTGTTGGGATCTTACAAAAAATTGACAAAATACAGAAATTTGCAGCAAATAACAATCTGATTTTTATGACAGCAGTATATAGAAAAATATGACAGCAAAGTACAGTTATGGCAGCAAGGTATAAAATCAGAAAATAACCAATATCTTCACTTTTATTGCAATTAAACCAACATGCAACAACATGCAAGTAACATGCATCAACATGCAATGACATGCAAGTAACATGCATCAACATGCATGACATGCATGTAACATGCAATGACATGCAATATCAAAAAGTTCCACTGATAAAATAAATGATCTCTCTTACTGAATATGGTTGTCTTCTCTTTCTGGACTTGAAACTGGATCAGCAAGCCTCTGAAACTCTGAATCTGACAACCCGATCTGAATAAACTCCACAATAGCAAACTAGGGCTGGATCTTTCACCACCGAAGAGTGCTCTACTAGCTAGGGATAGATCTTTCACTACCGAAGCTAGGGTTCCTGCGGAATTTCACCTCCACAAGCAAGGAAAGCAAGCTGAAAGCTCCAACATAAGATGGCAAAATGAACCAAGATCCTTTTTCCTCCCCAAACACCACCTTTTATAACTTTTTCCATCATAAAAGTGGCCATAAAACCCTAATTCGACCCCCCTTGGAGATATGTCATATTTTAATCGTCACTTAAAGTGACTTTATTTCTCCTAGGCCAAAAAGGTACTTTAAGTGGCCCCAACGAAGAAACATAACATTAAATGCCAAAAGTGTCCACTTAAGTGATCCCAACGACAAAATAGAACACAAAGGGCCCATTAGACCCTCCCAACGCCCAAAAAATAACAAAAACATAGTAGGAAATCAGACAACCATCCCCAATAACCTCCAAAGTCGTTAGTCCCTTGGGAATGACCAGGGCTAAGACCAAAATAGGGCCGTTAGGCCAACTGCTCGGAATTGGGGACATTACACTAGCTTCCACAATACTTAACAATAATTTCACATTCACTCTATTTACATACAAACACAACCACAACACAACAAGAAGAAATCAATCAAAACAACAATATAACAAGGCTTATCAAGGAAGCCAAAAGAGTAAGACCTATGGGGAGGCCACTTATGCCTCCCAATGGGAATGGGTGCCACCTAAAAAGCCTCCAATGCAAAACACAATACCCCTAATAACTCTTATGCCTCCCTCGAGTACCCCTTATCCCTCCATCCACTGTTATGCCTCCCTCAACTCTTATGGCTCCCTCAAAGTAAGAACAAGAAGAAAATGCAAGCATTTCTCATACTAGGTGGGCACCCAACCCAAACTCCCTCCTCAAGAAAATGATCTCTTATGCCTCCCTCAAATAAACTCCCCATAGTCTCCTCCCACTCCCAACTTAGGCATTCTACCCATACCCAACAAGCATTTCAAGGAAACAACAACATTCAACACAACATATACACACATACATATAACAATAACATAATATAAACAAAGGTGAAGCTCATACCTTTCCATGGCAGAGCTTGTTCCAAGTATGATGTTCCAAACCCCTCCAAAGATCAAGCAAGCATCCACAAGCTCAAACAAAAATTCCAACAAGTATCAACAAGCTCCACAAATCCACAAAATCCTCTACTCTCCAAAAATACAAGAGACTAAAAATGAACATGTAACCCCAAAACAAGCAAAAAGGATTCAATAAATAGAGAAAAGAGAGGGAGGGATGATGTGGCTCCAAGTAGGATGCCACCTCATTTTCCCTCCACTCCACATCACTTGGTCAACCTCATATTCCAATGCACCATTAATGAGTGGTTGGAGGAATGACAAGCACCTTACACACTCCATCTAAGCCCACTCCCTAAAGGACAAAATTAAATTTTAAGGTTAGCTTGTAATTCTCATTTAGAAATTATTGCAAATCTACAAAATGGGTAAGGGAAATGTAATCTACTTTCTCCTACTTCTCACTACAATATCAAATTGTAAGTCTACAAATAAAAAAATAAAAAAATAAAAACTTTACACAATATTTTTAATTGCTAACATTAGCTCACAAGAAAAAAAAATTAATTACTTATTGATTGTAATCATTTGTATGAAAGGGATCTGATACCTTGAAGTTTTATCAATATTAAAATATTATTAATAATAATTAACTTATTAATATTAATAATAAATTAATATTAACATACTTAAAATTTTAATACACATATAAATTTAGATGTAAATAAATATATAAAAGTGGTTTATTTGAATACGTGGTTAATATAACCAAAAAAGTGCTAATAAGACAAAATTTTAAATGTGAAGCTTTAAATAAAAGTGCAGAATTTTTATAAAGTTAAAACTTTTGTTAAAAAAATATATACATTGAATTTGGCTTAGGCCTTGGGGTCAAAATCGCGGCCTTTGTGGGAGGTCAAAAAAATGGTGGTGAGACACCCGACCCCCACCCCCATAGTCTTTGAATATTTACATTTAAATACCCCACTTAAACTTTTAAACCCTAACCTATTACCACTTACTGTCAATTTTGCACATACGGCTCCCTAATGCTTTAAATCTTTATAGCTTCAAATTGTGACATGTTAAATCCACGGCCGATTTTTTTTGTGAATTGGTTTATATATATATAATATTTGCTATTATTATTACACCCCCATACATATATATCTATATATATATATAAGAATCACATTTCTTGATTTTTTTTTTTTTATCATTATTTCGGGTTTGTAATATTGGAAAATAAGTAGAAATAATAAAAAGGGGAAACACATGTATGTTTACATTATCCAAACGAAGATGCAAACCAACTAAAACCATGTATCAAAATTAAGGCAAACCCACAAGCCCTTTTGGGAAAATAAAAGAAAACTAAGCTAAATAAATTAAATAAATGCTTTTAAAACCCTACGAGAGGTGTGAGCAAAAAAAAAAATTATGGGAGCTTATGATGTCTCTCCAAAAAATGGGATGGCCTCCGATGGCCTCTCTTCCTCCTAAACCCTGCAAAACAAATGGAAAGAAAATGAACCAAATGAAATGAGAAAGAAGCTTTCATAAGGATGCTTTAGGGTTAGATTGTCTATTTCTAAATCAATGGTCAAAATTTAATCCATCCAAGGGATGAGATTCATCCCTACAAAAAGTAGGTGGAGAGTGGGTGAGTGGAAATTACCCTTTTAATTTAAATGTCTTAATTCTAAAACATGAGTTGACTTTTAAGGGGTCATTTGTAATATTTTTATGGAGTAAGGGGATGTTTATTTTAACCCCATGTCAAATGGACCTTGTTATTTATTTATTTGTGGAATATTTAACTATAGTAGGAATTTAATTGTTTATTAAATTAACACTTAAGAGTGAATAAAACCTTGGTTGGACTAAATCTACTTATTAGTTTTAATGCGGACTTAATAATTGGTTAAAATGAGAAAATTAATTTTAAATATCATTGACCTTGAAACATTAAGTAGTGATTGTAGTTTTCGAAATGCGGGCACACTTTTCAAAAAAATATTCCATAATTTTTCTCACTAAACCTAGGTTGTTCTTGGATCTCGTCGAACTTTTAGCGGGTGTTACAAATGGCTGCCCCTCCTTCCAATCTTTGCCTCCACTAAGCTCTTCAACACTTCTTTGGCTCTTTGCTCATACACTTGCAAAAAGACAATGAAATTGTTTGTGTGATTTCAAATGAGAGGGATGGGTGCTTTTTATAACTTTTTGTGGTGATGAGGGTGTATTATTTTATTCATTTTGTTTTTAGCTATGTTGCACGGAAATGGAAACGGAAATGGAAATAGAAAGCGGATATGAAATGCGAGAAACGGCAATTTTCAAAAAACCTTGGATACAAAAGCGTTGCGGAAACGTCCGTCTGATATATTATTAAAAAAAAAAAATATATATATATATATGAATAATACTCATTTATAATTGTAAATTTGTAGACCATAAGAGATAATTGATAAAGCACTCAAAATATTTTGTATTCATTGAAATTTGAACTAAAGAGTCATAACTCATCATTCAACATGGTTACAATTTCAATGATTCACATATACATGATAATAATCTAGATAAGTTGGGCGTTTTTTGTTTTTTTTTTTAAATTTAAAAAAAAAAAAAAAAGCGGAAACGTTTGAACACGTTTCGTACCCGTTTCGTGTTTAGAAACATTTCAGCGTAAACGTGGGCCCCTTAGGCATTTCTAGCTTCACAGCTGATTTTTAGGGTTCGCTTTTATGTAATAGAAAGGTCAAAAAAATTGTTTTAAACCTTTTAAAGTCATTTTTGGCGGGGATACGCCACGGGTAGGTGTGGGCCCCCCAAATACGTCCACACGTACCCGTGGTGTACCAAGCGAGGGGACCAACACGTATCCGCGACTATTCATACTCGAACTTTGTATGTATCCGTATCGGATACGTATCGGGCGGGGTTCGTGGGGGCATGGCGTATCCTGGAAGCGTAGCAAAAACTCCAAGCCATCTTGGATTGGCCTCCTCCTACCACTTTGACTTAAGGGGATTCTTGGGTCTTTGTAGCTACTACCGGAGGTTTGTGAAAGGATTTTCACAACTTGCAGCCCCCTTGACGAATTTAACAAAGAATGGAGCTTTCAGTTGGTCACCTTCAGCCCAACTAGCATTTGACAAACTCAAAAAGGTAATGAGTTTGTGCCCGGTACTTGTTCAGATTTCTCTATTCCTTTTGTTGTTGAATGTGATGCATCTGGAGAAGGTATTGGGGCTGTTTTGATGCAAAATAAGCATCCAATTGCATATGAGAGTAGGAAACTCAAAGATGTTGAGCGTAAGTACTCCATTTATGACAAGGAAATGTTGGCAATCATGCATGCCTTGGTGAAATTCCGGCAATACTTAGTTTGTGGCAGATTTGTGGTGAAGACGGATCATAATAGTTTGAGGTACTTCCTCAACCAAACTGATTTGAATGAAAGGCAACAGAAATGGGTAAGCAAAATCCAAGCATTTGACTTTGATATTGAGTATGTTAAAGGGAAAAATAACATAGTAGTGGATGCATTGTCAAGGAAACCATATTGTTGTTCTATGACAGAAATTACAGCAGATTGGAGGGCTGTCATAACAGTTGAATATGCAAAAAATCAGTTTGCTAGTGTTGTCCTAGAAGGGGAAATTGAAGATGAAAGATACAAGGTAGTGGATGGCATCATACTCTACATAAAAATAAGATTCGGAATCCAAGGTAAAACATAAGATTTTGGAAGCTATGCATGACTCTCCTTTGGCTGGTCATCGGAATACTTCAAAACATATAAACAAATTAGGGAAAAATTTGTTTGGAAAGGGCTCAAAGGGGAAGTTCTTCAACACATCCAAGAGTGCCTCACGTGCCAACAAAGTAAAGGGGAACATGAATTTCCAGCAGTCTTTTGTAGCCTTTTCCTATCCCAAATCAAAAATGGGAGAGTATTTCTATGGATTTCATTTCCGGACTTCCCACGGTGCAAGGTAAGAGTTGTATTTATGTTGTGGTGGATAGACTCACTAAGTATGCCCATTTTTTTCCTCTTCCCACTAAGTATGATGGACCACTAGTGGCTGGAATTTTTTTAAGGAAGTTTTCAGACTTCATGGGCTGCCAAAGAACATTGTGAGTGACAGGGACAGCAAATTTCTGAGTTCCTTTTGGCAAGAACTCTTTCATCTCTCAGGTACAAAGTTGACTCCTAGCACGAGCTACCATCCCCAAACGGATGGGAAAACTGAAATTGTCAACAAGTGGATAGAAGGGTACCTAAGGAGCTTCGTAACAGGAAGCAATCAGCTTGGATCAAGTGGTTATATTTGGGGGAGTTTTGTTACAATACTTCCTATCACATGTCTATCGGTATGACACCTTTCAAAGCCTTGTATGGTTATGATGTTTTTTCTTTTGTTGATATGGTCATTCCCAATAGTAGAGTTCCAGGAGCTAAGGATTTGGTGCAACAAAGCCAAGATATCATGAAGGCACTCAAAGATAACCTACAACATGCACAAAATCAACAAAAGTTGTATGCAGATCAGCATAGAGTTGAGAGGACATTTGAGGTAGGAGATATGGTTTTTTTGAGGCTGCAGCCCTATAGACAGTCCTCCCTCAAAAGAATGGAGCTGAAAAGCTAAAACCAAGGTTTTATGGTCCCTACAAAGTCACAAGGAAGGTGGGAGAAGTTGCTTATGAGCTAGAGCTACCGGCACATAGCAAAATTCACAATGTCTTTCATGTTTCATGCCTCAAAAAGGCATTAGGTCAGCACATCACTCCTATTGAGCTGCCCCCTTTGGATGATGAGGGCAAATTGATTTTGGAACCGGAAGCCATAATGGATGTTCGTGAAAAGAAGTTGAGGAACAGGATCATAAGGGAATACTTGGTTCGTTGGAAAGATTTACCCCTTGAGGATGCTATGTGGGAAGGTGCAGAAATTTTGGAGCATCCAAGTTTGCAATTGCTTGAGGGCAAGCAATTTTGGGAAGGGAGGATTGTAATATCCCCTTCTCAAAAATAACAAGTTTGAAGACCCTTAGCCTATTCTTGGTTTCCCGACGGCTAAGGGGTAGAAAATAAGGGAAACTATGTAATATCCTCTTCTCGAAAGCAGCTGGTCAAAGACCCTTAGCCCATTCATTGTTTCCCGATGGCTAAGGGATGAGAAAAAGGGAAACTAAGTCATAATAAATTAATTTTAAAGTGCAAAATAAAACTTTATTATAAGCACTTAAATTAATTTATTAGTGACAAAATAAAATTAGAAAAAGAAAAGTCACTTTATTTTATTTCTCCCTAGTGGAAAAAGGCGACCCATATGGGGATAGAAAGCAAATATAAGATAATTTTATTAATGTCCAACAAATGACCACAAAAGTAGGTCAATGGGACTGCAGAGTACAAAGCCAAAGAACCCAGAAGAGGACCCAAACGGGTCGCCTAAAACACAAAGAGAGAATGGAGAAGAAGAGAAGGAAGCAGCAAATGCCGAGAAACTAGAAAAGAAGGAGAAGAGGGTGACAGTGAGGGGGGGAGCGGAAGGAGCAACACCCCCAACACCATCACCTAACAATCGAGGCCGGCTGGAAGTAGCTCAGCAATGCGCCGATGTCCAAGATTGAAACCGTAGAATACCTGGAAAGCCAATGTCTGGGAGAGAGACGGTGCCTCTGCGTAAGCTGGTGGATCTCTGTCTAAGTGAGGGGGCCCTGGGGCGCGTGCTAGCGCAGGGAGTCTAGTGAAAGAAATGGAGTTCCGAGTCCTGACCGATCTGAATTGTGGGTCCATACTTGTATCAAGATGCCGCTTGGTGCCCCTCTCCGGGGAGAGCACCGAGAAGAATGAGGTGATCTATAGTATCCATCCGTCTAGGAGGAGGGTGAAGGAGCCTATCTCGAAGCATGAGGGCCTCCTGCAGATAAAGAGCAAGACATTTTTGATCATCGTATTCGAAGAAAGTTGTGAAGGAAGGACGCACACAAAACAAGCAATGGAATCTCCCCGATCTCGTAATAAACGGGACAGGAAAGGAGCCTGTCTCGAAGCCTGAGGGCCTCCTGCAGATAAAGAGCAAGACATCTCTGATCATAGTATCTGAAGAAAGTTGCGAAGGAAGGACGCTCACGAAATAGGCAATGGAATATCCCCTGATCTTGTAGTAAACAAGACACCAAAAAGGAGCGTATCTCGAAGCCGAGGGCCTCCTACAAATAAATAGCAAGACATCTCTGATCATAGTATCTGAAGAAAGCTGCGAAGGAAGGACGCTCATGGAACAGGAAATGGAATCTCCTCCCCGATCTCGTATCGAAGAAAGATGCGAAGAGGCTCACGAAACAGGAATGGAATCTCCCCCCGATCTCGTAGTAAAGCGGAGTCACTGGAAAGGAGCCTGTCTCGAAGCTCCGAGGCCTCTCGCAAATAAGGAGCAAGACATCTCGATCATAGTATCTCGAAGAAAGCTGCGGAAGGGCGCTCACGAAATAGGAAATGAAATCTCCCCCTAATCTCGTAGTAAACAGGACACCGGAAAGGATCATGTCTCGAAGCACGAGGGCCTCCTGTAGATAAAGAGCAAGACATCTCTGATCATAGTATCTGAAGAAAGTTGCGAAGGAAGGACGCTCATGAAACAGGCAATGGAATCTCCTCCTGATCTCGTAGTAAACAAGACATCGAAAAGAAGCCTGTCTCGAAGCCTGAGGGCCTCATGCAAATAAAGAGCAAGACATCTCTGATAATAGTATCTCGAAAAAAGTTCTGAAGGAAGGACGCTCATGAAATAGGTAATGGAATCTCCCCCTGATCTTGTAGTAAACAAGACAATATTAAATAAAGTGATGGAAAATATTAAATAAAGTGAAGAGAGTTGATTGGTCCTTTGTGTGGCTAAAGGGCAAGGGAAAGTTATAAAAGCAAGTCGCCATGCATGGAGAAGGCATCACTTTGTCATATTTTTATATCTGAAAATTGGTTGAGCTATTTGCTTTCCATTTTTGCCTCAAAGGATGAAAACCCTTTGAAGTGTTTTGCATTAGAGGACGAAAACCCTCTATTGCCAAGGTTGAAGAACAAAACTCTTCATCCTTTATGAGAGGGAGCTCTATTCAGGGGTTTCCATTGAGTTTTAGGATAAATTTTGAATTTCTAGTAGTGTTTGAAGGCCCTAAGGTGCAGATTTATATTTTCTCCAGCTAGGGTTTGAAGAAGAAGAGTGTAGCTGATTTTTGGCATGCATTTCCAGCCAGATCTAGGGTTATCTACACCCTTGTGAGTGGAGTTTGACACATTCTAGGGCACGGCTGATCCGGATCTCATCTCCATCTTCATTGCCATATTTTTAGAGGTCATTTCCAGCTTGTATGCATATGATTTGGGCTTTGGAAACATTTTTTCCAGCCTTGTCTGTAAGTTGATTTTCTGCAAACTTTAATAAATTTTCCAACTCTTCTTCTTGATCTGAAAAATTATATTTTCAGTGTTCTTACCTCTATAATAAATTCCTATCAGTTTTAGCAAAGATTTGAAGGATTTTACATCAATTCAGGGTGTCATCCCTCTCTAAGGCAAGTCGCATTTTCCTAATAATTCAGATCTGCATCATTCTTTTTAATTATATTCTCTAGACAGTGCTATTTTAGATCAGATTTGTGGTTGTTCTATTTAGGGGCAGAAATTGTCTCATTGGGGACATTACAAACTAATCCTAATAATCTAATTTTAGTGCATAGTAATTTTTATTATAAGCACTTTAATTATTTTATTAGCGATAAAATAATAAAGTAAATAAGCACTTTATTTTTATTTTATTCCCCAAGGAGAAAAACGAACCATATGAAGGATAATAAAGGGGTAATAAAATAAGAAATTAAAAACAATTCCTTCCAAAGTGGGGTGAACCTTTTGGGCCTCTTGGAAAACCCTTTGGTGTGGCTGCATTAGAGGACAAAAACCCTCTCTTGCTAAGGTTGAAGAACGAAAAATCTTCATCCTTTGTGAAGATCCTCCATTTCAAGAGTTTCTATTGAGCTTCAAAGAGTGTTTCAGATTTCCAACAGTGAATTGAGTCTCAGTATTGCAGAATTGCGGCACTTTCAGCTAGGGTTTGAAGGCAAGGTTGTTGGTGAGGATTTCTACCTCCATTTCCAGCCCTCTCCTAGGGTGGCGACCCCCTTGTGGGTGAAGTTTGGTGCATTCTAGGGCACGACTATTCCGGATCTCAACACCATTTGCTTTGTCATAATTTTGGAGGCCATATTCAGCTTTGTTTCAGTGAATTTGGGCTTGGGATCACTTCTTTCTGGCCATTTTTGTAAGTTGTCCTTCTGCAGACATAAAATAAATTTCCAGCTCTTGTTTTGGTCCCTAAAATTCAGTATTTTGGTGTTTTTGCATTCATAAATATATTTTTGCAAAATATTTGGACATTTTGAGATCAGATTTGAGGTATTTTGTGGCTCTTTTTATCCATAACAGTTCGCCCTACCTAGGGTTTATTTCAGACCTCTGTTTTGTGGAAGAAAATATACATTGTTGTCCTAATATCTTCATTTCTAGTGTGCTATAACAAATCAGGATTCTTCAATGTTCCCTTTCGGTTAGAATATCTTCCAATGGGGACATTACAGAGCCTCACAAGCTCAAATTTTTTTAAAAAAACAATACTGGTGTGGTCAGCCCTGAGCCTAGCCACGAAAAATAGAAACCATGAACTGCCATTCTGATACCTCTGCATAAATTTCAATCCTGGAAGAGTGAATACTTCTACAACATCCTACTTATCTTATGTTCATGATGGACAATGGAATAAGGTATGCCTTGAAACTATTTCAAATTTATCTTTATGTTGATGCATCTCATTCTTCAATTTATTACCATGGGAAGGTGTCCTCGGTTACCCTGCTTTGTACAATTTCGCTCTTGCCAAAGCCTTCTTTTTAGCATTTTCAAGGGACTCATAATTGCTTTCCGCTTATCATTGATATTTATCGATTGAGCCAATTGTTCCTTCAAAGTTTGTACTTTCTTTTCTTTTTCAATCTTCATACATTTAGCCTCAACCACAAACTGACTCAATTGTTTTCAAAAAAATTTCGCTCTGTGAAAGTAATTGATTGAAGGCATCCTGGATCTCTTCATCAATGCACACAATTATTATTGTACCATCTTGTTTTGTTTGTGTCTTCAATTTCCGTGCCTATTCATCTGCTTAATCTCTCTTTACTCTCCAAATCTCTTATTTCTTCCTTGAATCATTGTTGATAATTTGCATCACATAATATGCCCTATTTTAAGTGTTTCTGAATTTCACAATCTTTAGTTACCTTATCAACATCATTGAATTAATATCAACTTCAAAAGAATGATGTCTCATAAACTGGATCTGTGGAATGGAGAGCATACCATCTATAAACTGCATATATTTCCCTTGGCGGAGATGGACAAGCCCTGACAGTTGATATTTCCATTGGTGGATTGGACAAGCTGTAGAAGGAAGTGATTATGGTTGATATGAATTTGAATTCAAATTAGTTGAAAAATAGAAAACATGGGAGTAGTTGGAACTTTGACTTGTGGTTGAGGTGACTAAGATGAGGACATTAAATTCTGCAACAATTTTTTTTATTTTCCATGGACCAGCTAGGACTCAAACCTCAAAACTCTCATTAGTTCTTTGAGACCCTCTACCACTGAGCTACCAGCCCTTTTTTGCTTCATAGTGTAGATTGGACCAGCTAAGACTCAAATCTAGGTCCATAGATAGTTTGCAAGGGATTTTACAATTTGTGATGAAGAGATATGCTTCTTATGGCATTTGCATTTGACTTGATGGTTTAATGTCATAGGGTTCACCGAATTCCAACGAAAAACAATCGAATTTGGCGAATCTGATCATAACAGGAAAAAGTTCATTTAAAATCGCTACAATATTCATATCAGTCTTGTTTTTCACATTGAAGTCTGCAAATTTGTAAGAATCTGCTGTTAATGCCTCTAAACGTTCCAGCAAAGGGTTTGTGACACCAACCATGCAGTGTGCAACGTAGAAGAGAGAGGAACTGTGCATTGAAAGTGTCATTGCATGGAATATTGTGTGCCATGCATGGAAAGCGTTGTGCTGTGCCATCAAAGTGCCGCTGTCTTGTTTTAAACTTTTGGCTTAACATTAGGTTAAAATAACGTTTAGGTTAATTAGCTTTTAATATTTATATTTATGTTTTATTTTTCATTTTTCATTTTATTTCTTTTAAGTTATTAATATCTAATTAGTTTGACATGCACGTTTATATTATTAGCGCATACACACACGCATTAGGTTACAACAATGTTTAGGTAGGTTAGCTTTTAATATTTATATTTATGTTTTATTTTCATTTTTCATTTTATTTCTTTTAAGTTATTAATATCTAATTAGTTTAGCATGCACGTTTATGTTATTAGTTAAATAACAAAAGCTAACTTACCTAAATGCACTGTTACGCAAGGACGCGTCCCGGGTATCAGCAGCACGTCCCGGACGTCCGGGACGTCTCGGGGACTTGGGGACGGGGACGGGACGTTTCCCTGCCGTCCCCATTTCCAAAAAAAAAGGGACGTCCCCTAAAAACTGAAACGCACCCGGGACGTCCCGGGTGCAAACTTGATTTGGGTGCGCCGTTGGGGACGCCGTGACGTCCCGGGACGTCACGGCGTCCCCAACGGCTTTCACGCGGCAGCCAAGGCGATTATGCCTTTTTTTAATCATTTTTATGTTTTTTTAAATATTTTCTTAAACTTTTAATGCATTCTAACTAAAACTAACATGACCTAACCCTAAAAGCAACAAAAAAACTTATAAAAAGAGCATTTCATACTCATTCTAATCACACCAAGCAAGAGCAAAAAAAAGAGAAGGAAGGAGCAAGAGTAAAAAAAGAGAAGGCAAGAGCAAAGAGGAAGGAGCAAGAGCAAGAGCAAGAGGTATGTACATACATTACTAATTTACCACCATTCTTTGTTTTTTTTTTTAATTTCCAAATGCAAAGTTGAAAGTGAAGGCATTACATTTGTTTGTATTTTTTTTCCTATTTGGATTAGCACGTGATGGAATGAGATAAAGCATAAAGGGAGGGTTTTTTTATTGTTTGTTTTTTTTAATTTTTAAATGTATTCATCGCTTTTTTTTTTTTTTTTAAATGTATTCATCGCTGTTTTTTTTTTTAATTTTTAAATGTATTCAAAAATTGCATTCATTGTTTTATTGTATTGTATAGTTATATTGTTTTGTATTTTAATTATTGCAGCTTCAAAATGAGTTCCGATAGTGATTATCAAGCTGAATATGAGGTTGAAATGGGTGTGCAAGGAGAAGGAACACAATCACAAACACCTAATACTGCTACTAGTTCACAGGGAGTGTGGACAAGTTCAGTTGCCCCTCCGAAATGTTGAAAAAGTATGCTAGGGGGCCTTTTGATAAGAAAAAACCTTTGAAACAATTTGGTCAAATTATGCAGGGTCCTAGATCAAACATTTCAGGGGGCACTAAAACATGGAAATGCAACATTTGCTCATTATCTTGGTCAGGCAACATTACTAGGTTGAATGCACATTTATTGCACATTGCGGGGAAAGGTGTAGGCATGTGTGGACAGCTATCACTTGAAGAGAGGGCAGAAATGGTGAGGTTGTATAATGGAGATATGGTGGAAAAGGTTCCAGAAGTTCGTGGCCGTCATGTTAGTGGCACTGGCACCCCTTCTAGTGTTGTGAGAATTAATACTGGTAGTGGTACAGGTGCATCTTATGAGGTGTCTGAATTGGATGCTTTTGTAGTAGTAGTAGGGGAAGAGGAAGGTCAGGCCTCCAATCCACTTGTTGATATGTATGATACAAAGGCTAGAGAGGAGGTTGATGATGCCATTGGAAAATTCTTTTTTCACATCGGCATTCCATTTCATGTTGCTCGCTCTCCTTATTTCAAGGAGGTCTGTGGCTAAGATAGCCAAAGCAGGTGTGAGTTATGTGCCCCCAGAGACACGAAGTTGAGAACCACAATCTTGGATAAGAACTATTCCAAGGTTAATTTACTGATGGAGGAAATGAGGAGCACATGGGTCTCTCACGGTTGCTGCATCATCATGGATGGGTGGATGATATCGACACCACCCACTCATAAATATCATTGTTTCATGCAGAGAGGGTCCTTACTTTTTGAGGGCAGTTGATTGTTCAGGAAGAAGAAGGATGCAGAGTTCCAATTCACCATTTTGCGAGATGCTATTGAGGAGGTTGGCCCTGCCAACGTTGTGCAGGTTATTACAGATGCAACATATGTGTGCAGGGCAGCAGGTAAGCTTGTCGAGGCTCATTACCGACATATATATTGGACCCCATGTTGTGTGCATGCCATGAACAATGCACTAAAAGATATTGGAAAAATTGATTGGGTCAAAAATGTAGTGGCTGATGCTAGAGATGTGCAGATGTTCATCTGCAACCACCATACGTCATTGGCACTCTTCCGTAGCTTTTCGAGGAAGGAATTCCTCAAGCCAGTGGACACACGTTTTGCATCATATTTTATTTTGTTGGATAGGATGGCTGAGTTGCAGGAATCATTACAGTGCATGGTCATGACATCAGAGTGGTCTAGGTGGGATGGGTCGAAGACAGAGCAGGGGAAGAAGGTGAAAGCAATTGTGGTGAATGAAACATTTTGGATAGATGTGAGATATATCACATCCATAATATCTCCAGTTTTCAGTGTGATAAAATATGGGGATTCTGAGAGCCCTAACCTTGGTGAGATATACGAATGTATTGATAGTATGCTTGGCCAGATGAAGGCTGTTGTTCGAGCAAGGGACCCCACCTTGGAGTTCTACCATCAGCATATTCAGCCTATCATTGAGCGGAGATGGGAGAAGTTGAACACTCCTTTACACATGGCTGCATATGCACTAAATCCGAAGTGGTATGTTGAGAGGCCTGGCAGAGTTCTCCCAGTAGATGATGAGGAGGTGAGGAAGGGTTTCTTGAAAGCCCTAAAAAAAATGTATAATGCAGAGGATGCTTCACGAGTCAGAACTGATTGGCTCAAGTTCGCTTATCTGGATGGCTACAAAAAATCATCAAAGATAGACAGGACCACATTGGCACATGAGAGTCCAGTTAGTTGGTGGCGATTGTATGGACATGCAGGATTGCTACGGACACTTGCTATTCGTCTTCTTTCTCAGGTTTCTAGTTCCTCTGCTTCTGAGAGGAATTGGTCAACATATGGGTGGATCCACTCTCTTAAGAGGAACAGACTTACCTCTAAGAGAGCAGAGAAACTTGTTGCTGTACATAGTGCCTTGCGTCTCATGGATCGCAAGACACCTACGTACAAGGAGAGCCCAGCATTGCGGTGGGATGTGGATCCTGAGGATGCAAGGCAGGTTGATGAAGATCAGGAGCAGCGAGGACTGGTTGATATCTCCTTTGCAGATGCAGATGACATTGATACAGATACTCCTAGTGAGGAGGAGCGGTTTGCAACAGTTCCTTCGGAGGGCTCTGATAGTGATTTTTGAGTTGTACTTGTCACTTGTAGTTGTCATTTTGGTTATGTAATGTCATTTTGGTTATGAGACATGACATAATATTTCGTAGCATATGTAATGTGGGTGTAGTTGTACTCTTCTCATGTTGATTATTGAAGAGTAAGACTAAGACTTGTTTTAAATTTTCAGCTTTACTATTTACTATTTAGTCTTTCATTGTCATGTTGAAGTTTTGAACATTGAATATAATATATATAGCTGTAGCATTTTGGGCCTTGGCTTATGTGATGAATAATTGGATTAATCATTAGTGGTTACTGGTTACAATCTTCAAACTTTCTTGTATTAATCATTAGGTTATTGAATTATTCTTTATTCATGTTATATTTGTAAAATCTTAAATTTTTATTAGCCGTCCCCTTGCCGTCCCCCCGCCGTCCCGAAATTTTCAAAAAAATTTTCTCTGTATTAATCAGTTAGGTTATGCCTAAATTATATCTTTATTCATGTTATATTTGTAAAATTTAATATTTGATAGTTAGTATTTGATATTTTAATATTAATATTTTATGTTTTGTTTTTTATTTTTTCGTTTTCTTAAATTTATTAATACGTATTACTTTGCTAATATTTACTATTAACTAATTTAGTATTGATAGTTAATAATAGATAATTTAATATTTTGTTTATGGTTTTTATTTTTTTTTTTTTTATACGAATTTAATCACCGATTTTTCTCCTGAATTTAATAGCTGCCGAATACAAACACGAACCTTGTGACTTAGATATTGGTCACTCACTTTATCCTATATATAACTTGCATGTAGTATATTATTAATGAAATTTGGATTTCTAGGAAACCCTTATGACAAAATAACAATCTAATTTATCTTCAAAAACCCCTGTAATAAAAAGACAGCAGTCTGATTTCTTTGATTTATTAATGCAAACCCTCAAAATAAAATTACCTAGATATTGGAAAACATTGATAGCACCTCCAAAGATATGGATTTGATTGAAAAGATCATATTTACATAAAAATTGTTTTTATCTTTTTTGTTTTCAAATCGGAAACAAATAAAAAGTATAACTGACCGCTATTGGAAAAATCTTGCAAATGAATGGCTCCAGCTGATTGAAAATGGTGCTGTAGGGCAGAATCTGCCTATTTGCGAACCCTAGCACCCAACCCATTTCAAATCACAACTGCAACAGTCCTAGAGGGGGATCGTCCAGCCCTAGATCTGCCCAAAATAAGGGTTAAAACCCCAAAACTCATTGTCCTAATTGGTGTCTTTGATGCCCTAGCTATATATTTATGGAATCTAAGCTGGAATGTGATGCCTTATGTAATGCCCCTCCCGTTACCACCCTCTCGACTCTAGTTGTGTGGGCTCGAGTCAGCCCTTGGCATGTTTGGGCTCATTTTTCTAGCGTTGTGCTTATGATCTGAATATTTCAGAGAATAAAACAATAAATTACAGCATAAGAAAAACAGTACTACCTTTCAAAAAATTGAAATATTAGATGTTGATAAAGGATAAAAGTAATTGTATGGATATTTATCTTGGATATCTCATTATTCCTATAAGGTCAAGAGTACAATTATCTATAATTAAGAAAGCACTAAATTACAAGCCTCCAAGACACTTTATTTTGGTGGGAGTCAAGTCTCCAAGCAATATGATTAATACCACCTCTGTGGTGTTTAGGAAGGATCCATGTGACCTTTGGACGCGAAGTGTGTTCACCAATAACAAGGTCATTTTCGTTGTATCATTATTATCGTTATTAAGAAGGATAAAATAATTACGTGATAAAATAAGTGTTGTTTGGGGAGCGATTGAGGTTTTGGTTAAAAACAAATTTTAAAATAATAGCATAAATCATAAGGTTATCACAAGAAGGGAATACTTATAATAAAATAAATAAATAAAACATAAATATTCTTAAATCCCTCCAAATTTTGGAGCTTGTGCAACCCCATTTCCCTGAATGCTCCTAGTCATCTCTTGCCCACCAAGCAAGTGTTGAACAGGTCCATCCAGGAGGATATCTATAGGTGCTTTATTCAGACTACTTGGGTGAATCCTCATGGGGGTTTGCGCCCTAAGATGTCCTTTTATGCAGAGCATTTTCTTGAGATCAGAGATGGACTCATCATTCGCCCTCAGTACACCTTTCGTCACTAGATGCATGCCCTCCGCATACCTCTAGGTCAGTTTCGGGTTGGCTCCCACAGACTTCGGTGCGAGACTAATCACCACATTGACCGGGATGACAAACTTTGTAGGCTCTGTAGCCTTCAGGAGGTGGAGACTCGAGACTCATTTCATCTTCTGCTGCCCCATATACTATGAGATCAGAGGATGATTTCATTGCCTCTTCGGAAGAGTTCAGACCCTCCCGAGTTTTCTTCAAATATATTGACCAACGGTGTCTTTCCCTCTACATTTGTGAGTCTCTGCTGCTCAGGAGCAAATTCTTCATCCCCCTCCGAGAGTCATTCCCACGAAACGGATTATAGCCTTCTTTTCGGTTCTACCCGCAGTTGGAGGAACTAAATGACAAAGCCATTCTGACCCAATTACAATGCATAGATCAGTTCGTCCCCAGTTGGACCTTCACATCTCCCCAGTCACCACCAACAAGCTCGGCCGCACACTCGTACTCAAAGGGCAGCCCAGCTTCACTCGTCTCCCTAGGACGTCGTTTTAGTCTCAGATCTCAACAAGGAGGGGGCCCTCGCCCCCCTCTTCGGATTGCCATTTCATCAAGAACTTCTTTTCGTCGGCCTCGAATGTTAGGAGGGATGTGGCTACCATTTCTGAGTAGACTCTTTGGTCCTTGTTTGCCCCCTCCTTCATTCCCTTCTTTGCTTCTCCCTTCTTTCTCCCTGTTTGTTTCATTGCCCCCGCCTGTGGGGGTTTGGCTTCAGGGTTCTTGTTTGTTTTGGTTCTTTTCCTTTCTTCTATTTTTGGGAACTCGTTTTGAGTTTTCCCCGCTCGCACTTTGTATATTGTTTAGGTTAGTCCCATTGACCTACTTTTGTGGTCATTCGTTGGACATTAATATATTTATCTTATCTTATCTCATCTTGGGTATTGTGGGTTTGCTCGTTGTGAGAGGATTTTGGGAAATTTGGGCTTTTGGGGATTTTAGAAATTACAGAAAATGTTTTTGCATAGTTTTTGGCTTAGTGCGGAAGTTTTCTTGGCGAGGGCGAATCGATTGCGTTTTGCTCTGAATGGGCCTGTTTTGAGTTGAGATGGACATGAATAGCTTTGGCATTGGTTGATTTTTGCTTGCTACATTGAAATCGTGGGCGAGATAGACCAAGAGCATGCACCATTTGGCGGGAATGCCTCTAAAGAGATATCGGAGGACTCCCTAAACTTTTATTTGGATTCCATTTAAGCTTGTGCGGGTCGTGTGGATTTTGTTTCCAATTTTTCCTTGAGTGTATTTGTTGAAAACGCCTTGGGACCTTTTAAGCGAGATGTTTCTCGAAAGTCAAATGCTAGATCCCACAACCTACCATCATACGTCCAACTTGTGCCAACTTGGAACAATAAGAGCAAGCATCAACGTCCACCCCGGAAAAAGGAAAAAGAGGGGGGGTGTTGTTTTGTTGTTTGTTTGCAAGGTGTGTACCAACGGAGGAGGTAAAATGCTATTTCACCAAACGCAATTGTGCTTGGTGTAAAGCCGTGCACCACGGCCTTTATTGCTATCATCCTACCTATGCGAAGAAGAGAATTATTGTTGTTTTATTTTATTTTATTTTTGTTTTTTTCATTCAAATGCAAATTGGCAGTTGGGAAGCCTACGCAGGGTTCTTGGAATGTGTGGCAAGTTTGGACACCATAGAGAAGCTTTGCTTGGCCCCTGCAGGTCAACAAATTGTTTGATAAAATGCCTAAAAGAATGTGGTTTCAGGGACAGCATTGATTATAGTATGCACAAAATGGTTTTGTTGAAAAGAGTTTGGAAGCTTTCTGGTAAATGCAAATTGACAGGTGTTAATCCAAACACCATAACGTTGCCAACGTTTTGCCAGCTGTGCCAAATGGGGAGTTGTGGAAAGAGGTGTTTGTTTGATGTTGTAGTTGTAAATGTTCTTTGGACAAGTATGCTAGTGTGGTTACATGGCCAAGGCTGTAAACTATTTGATAAAATGACAGAGAGAAATGCAGGCTTATGGTCACCAATGATTGTCGGATGCGCCCAAAATGCGATGTTGAAAACGCATGGATAGGAGGAAAAACAGACACGTTTGACCCAAATACCCCCCTTTTGTGTGATCACTCGTAGGCAGATTAATTCTGGACAAGGAACGATTGTGACAGTATATTTACGGTGAATCTGATTTTCAGTTTGGTTCTGGAATAAAATCAGAATTAAGGTCAATAGCTCTTGTTTTTCATTATCTCTGTCTCAGCAATCCCGTGAAGGTGTAGATCCTATTGTTTGTTTGAAATAATAGAATTTATTATTTAGTATGAAATTATGGCATTCTGTTGACTTTTGGTTGGCTTCATTATGGTGAAGTTTCTCCCTTCAACTTTGCCACTTACTCCCAAAACCATCCCATGTCAAATTTGGAGCTAAGAGCAGGCCATAGACAGTCGACAAAGCATAATGGGCAGCGGAATTGTTGATTAATTTCAGGTGACCAGGCAGATTTGTATGTAAATGTGGAAGTGTGATCTTGGCACGAAAATTGTTTGACGAAAAGCCTCTTCAAAACGCATGGTCTTGGCATTGTTATGATGAAAGTTTGTGCACAATTGGAGCTTAGTGAAGAGGTCTTGGAAACTTAGAAAATTGTCATTGATGGGCGAAGCCATCTCAGCAATCTTTCCTTCCACCTTCTCAGCTTGTTTCCAATCGTGGAACGTTGAAACAAGGAGCAAACTTGAGAAAGGATCAGGAATCGATTATTCTTTGAGAAGAGCAAATAAGGAAGCTTTTAAGGCACCGAGCAAATGATAAAACTGGATGTTTGAGACGGCCGCGAACTGGGCTTCGTTTGATCCGTTACCTCGCCAATTCAGTTAACAAGCATGGTCATCTTACTCTCTCTTGCATAATTTTAACGTTCTAGTTTTCCTAATTTTTAATGGAGTTGTAAATCAAACTAAAGAAGAGTAAATTTTGGGTGAATTAAACGAAACGTGTTTCCAATAGCAAATTGTACCTTTGTTTTGTATGCACTAGACCAAAGTATCCATGAATGTAAACACTACTCTCTTTTACCTCGTAAGATGGTGTAATGTCCCCTTTTGAACATATTTTTCCCTAGATGGATTTTGGGAAAATCCAAACACCACGGCCACTTAAAAAAATATATTTTCAGTCACTATTATGCAAATCTGGAATTTATTTCAGAAATTGCGACTAGGGTTAAGTATGAAACCCTACTAAATCAGCAATAAAATTCATACCCATTCACTCCAAACTGATTTCCATATTTTTAACAGCCCATGCATGCATAAAAATACAGATTTTTGAAGGTAAAATAGGCTGCAATAATTTATAAAAGTCTGCAGATTTGCTGCCCTTAAAGTTGACTGAAAATGACACTTTTAAGCATCCAAAAATTCATAAAATGGGCTGATTCAATCCCCAAAATTTAGCTTTATTAATAGCTCCAAAAACAGTCTGCAACATACCAGATTTGACAAAAAGTGGGTCGCTCCACTAGAGATAAATAAAAAAAACACTGCTGCAATATTTCTTCAAACCCTTGATATAGAAATCTGCAAAAACCCCTTCAACAACTGCTGGAAATAACTGAAAGCTGTGTAAATACAATGGATATCCCTGGATGGAAAATCCCCAAATACTCTAAGAGGGTTTTCGTCCTCTAGAGCCAAATCCTAAGGGTTTTCGTCCTTAGAATATTTCTGCAAAAGCTCAAGGCTTAGATGCAAATTCAGAAAATATCAAATGATCATAGAATGCTTCCTACAAGTCGACCTCTCTTTATAAAGAAAGAAGAGACCCAAAACAACCTCCAAAATATCCAATCAACATACAATGATTTTTTCTATGCATTTTCCACCCTCCATCCTTTCTAGGCCAAGTCGCATTTTCCTTGGGAGGATAACTTTTGACTCGTGAGTTTTTTTCCTTTTTCTATTTCCTCTTGACTTTCCTAAGGCAAGTCACATATTGCCTAGAATAAATCATTTTGGCTAAATGCACTTTACTTTATGTTGCCCCTTTCTATTTTTTTAAGTTACTAATAAATTATTATAAGTGCTTACATATTTTCCCTTTGCTATAGGCACTTTATAATAATTAAATATAACTTAAGTCGCCCTTATTTTCTTCCCTTGGCCATCGAGTAGACAAAATAGGCCAAGGGTCTTAGATTGGGAAGGGGATATTATAGATGGATGGATAAACTACAATACTAGTTTTGGATATGGAAACCACACACGGTTGGCGGGTTAAACGAGAAACTTAGTAAAAACTACTTGACGACCTTGTGTAATGTTAATAAAACTTATTTTTTCATGGAGGCGCAAAACATCCCTATAAACCCCGAAATGAGAAAATCAAGCTTTGGTCGTGTACCTTGTCACATGGAGTGTTCAACCAAACCTTGGGTTGTCCCTCGGATGTTCGTTTGACCTTGTTTTGTCACGCGTTTAGGAGCCAAGTGGGCTACTTGCAACTTTAAACAAATGTTAAAAGTTTAAAAAAATTGGTTTTGACCCATGGTTTTGTACCCGGGGTAAAAATGATTTTTAGCTTCCACATACCTCTAGTATTTCTCCGTGACAATCACTATCAACCCTCGGTTTGGAGAAAAACATCCTACAAGCTAGTTTTCCAAATAGGTTTTGTAGGCCTCCGGTTGATGGGCGACAAGGCCGTTTGAGTGCATTTACGATTGGTAGCTCCGGAAAGACGAGCATCATTTTAAACTTGTTTGTCAATTAGGGGTTTTACAAGCATCAAGTGTTTCCCTGTATATAGGGGAGTAGGTAGGAATTTGTTCCCTTGTGTGTTTGAGTCTCGAAGATGGTTTTTGAATGCTGATTTTTGAGCAACTTGTCTAAATTTGACGCTTTTTGGAAACTTGTAACTAAATGGAGAAAATTGTCATATGACCTTATCCAAACAAAATAACGATAGGAAACCTTGTAAACATTATTACATGACTATAGGAAACCTTCTTGATGCTTGTTTGAAAAGATATTGAATGTGAAAAGAAATGGTGTTTTCTCTCTCCTCTCTCTATCCCTATCTTTTGGCTTTGAAAATGAAATGAAATGGCATTTGTATTCTTACTCTCCTTAAAAGTGTGTTAGGTATTATTTCATTATTATTGGAAAATTGTGAAAATGTAAATCGTGTTTGATTGTAGTTAGATGCCATGCTAGCAGTTGTGTTAACCATACGGTTGTTGCAGGTACGTGGGACAAGAAGTAGATTGTAGCGTTTTATATGCTTTTGTAATAACAGCTATCCTTGAAATACATGTAATATTAAATGGATGTATATCAACACTATGTTTATAAACATGAATGTTATTTATGGATTATTTTGTGATGAGTGAGAAATTGTAGTATATTGGTATCTTGGGGAAAATGGGCATTCTATTCTAGGGTGTTTTAATTATAGGTATATATCTTGCTAATGGTGTAGATGTACATTTTAACTGGAAATGAAATGATCTTTCATAACGTGTTTTTGTGTGTTATTAATGAATGAACTCCTTTGTGTTTTACTAATTACTTTGGAATTCGTAGAACCAAAGCAAAAAGGACGACCTTAGAGTAAGATTCTTGTTTGACACCCTCTTGTGTGTGAGCACATTAGCTTAGAAAACTGAAAATTAAAGGGCAAGCCTAGTTTTCTTAACATTCTTTGGCACCTCCTAGCTTAGAGGTAATAAGAGCACAAATTCAGGATTTTGTTGAATCATGTCTACTTGTCGACATTGTCATGAAACCACCCTATAGGAATGGTAATGGTTAAACATTGTTTAGAGTATAAGGGGTTCCCACTAGGAATTATATTCATGCATGTTGAAGTTGTGTGGGATGCTTTAGTTTAAGGCTTAGAGTCACTTTTGTGACATGTGGGACATAAGGTCTAAGCAATGGAATTGTATAGTTGTCTTGAGGTTAAACATAGAGGGATAAACAATGAACGTACTTGATTCATAAGGGCAATTAGGAAATGTAATTCCACAACTTTGAAATGTGATCAAGCATACCTTGGCAAACCATAAAGTGAGGTGGTACCTCACTTAGAAATAGAATCCTAACTCATGTAAAATGCGAATGATATAAGACTGACACATAAGTGAAACTTGGAGTTATCTTATAACTTAGTTAGGCCTTCTTTTGTTGTTGAAAGTACTTATAAACTACTCCACGTGAATTTGAGCATTCGAGAAACATAATCTCTTATCTAGAAAACAAAACTTATGGCGTATAACTATTAGAAATGACTCTAACCTATTATTGAATCATAACTACAAAAAGTGGAAATCCGTCCACCCTTAGACTTAATTTTTCCACCCTTCATAACTTCTTGTGAACTTCCTCGTTCTTGTAGTAGAAGTGAAATAAAAATGCCAAGAAAATGTGATTTTTGTTGGAAAGAAACTCTAGTTGAGACCTATTGTCACCCAAACGTTGCACCTTGATAGAGAATGGTGTGTGTACTCTCTCTCGTGTTGACAAAATTGGAACACATCAAGGCTATGGGTAACCTTGTCTGAGGTGAACCTCCAAAGAGAGGTAGGTTCCCTTGCGAATCACCTAAAAACAAAAATTTGAAAAGGAAAAGGGAAGAGGAATGCGGAAAATGGGAAATAGGGTGATACACCAATAATTTAACACATGCATGTAACTCTACACATAGAGAAATCAAAGATCCACACACCTGCACAACTCTAAGCTATTTTGCATAATAAATTCAAGGGTTTAGGAGAAAAGGACAACGGTAGAGGGAGTAAATTCCACACTAAGGAAATACAATATCCTATTAAACACAATGAAAATCAGAAAACAACGATATGAGAGGGAAAAAATGGAGCTTTTTATTCAAAGGTGCAAGTACAAGGCTAGAATTACCAGAGCAAAACAGCCCAAAAGTGTGTCTATATCAATCAATAATACAAAAACGCAGTCTTATTAAACTTTGTGTCCCCAAAAATAGCTTTTATGCATGCTATTTTATTTTATTCCTTCACCTCCTTTTGTCACCACAAATTGGACTGCATGCATGATTTAATTAATAAAAATACCCCTTATCTTTCTCCCTTTTGGCGCCACAATCTTGACTGTCTGCTGCATGCATTAATTAATAAAAACCTCTTCCATCCTTGGCGCCACCATCTAAAACCAGCAGTTGCATGCTTTAGGATTGTTTTAATTCATCTTTATCACCCTGTTTGGCGGATTATAGGACTGCTGTCTTGCTTTAAATTTAATAAAAGTTTTCTCCTTTTAGTGCCATGTCTAAAACAATCATGCTAAATTTAATAACTTTCATTCATGCACTCATCCCCTTTTGGCGCCAAGAATTAATTTAGAACAGCAATTGCTAAATTTATCCAAAAGCACTTCTCTTTTAGCCAATTTCTATTTGGAGCAGCACTTGCTAAATTTATCAAACCAATCTTATCCATCCACTCATGCACTCCCTTCAACTCCTAAAAATAGAACGGAACTTCTATTTTTAGCACTTCCATTTTTAGCACCAACTATTTTTAGCCAAACACTATTTTTAGCACCAACTATTTTTAGCGAATGTTATTTTTAGCACTTCTAAAAATAGAACTGAACTTTTTGGCATGGAAAATATGGTAACATTTTGGCAACATCACGGGATTGTTTTCCTGCTAAACAAAGAGATTAGTAGCCTTTTGCATCCATTGGGCTATGGAGTCACATACCTCTGTCAACAACTTGTATCCTCGAAACAAAACCACTAAAATACCCTCTCCAACAAAAGGAAAACATGTGCATGCAAGCACTTCTTGAAAAGACAACTAACTAAGAAAACTGAAAAACAATGTGCATGCAAGCACTTATTGAAAATAAACTACTCTAATGATGTTGAATCCTCAATAGCAAGCTTTGAGGAAAATCCCATTAACCGGGATTGGTAGTTCTTCGCCATGCAACCGAGATAACTAAAAAGCATTGTGAGGCTTGCACGCTGAAATAACATATGGACCACTCCAAATAGCATCAAATTTGGTGTGATTTTCCTGGTTTTGCTCTGTTTGCATCCCACTTAAGAACAAGATCACCTTCTGAAAAACTCTTGCAACTGCTTTCTTGTCAAAATTCTTCTTTACCTGAGCTTGGTGAGTTTCCATGGTGAGCATGGCTTCATGTCTTAACTCTTCCAACTGCATAAGTTCTGCATACCTTACCTCCATGGGCCTGCTTCCAACAACTCCATCTGATGAATAAGCTCTAAAGCGGGCAGCTCAAGAGAAATTGGAAGTCTTGCTTCTTTGCCATAAACCAACATGTATGGAGAGTTACCAATAGACCGCTTAGGAGTGATTTGTCAGCCCATAAAGCTGATTTGAGTTTAGTGTGCCATGATCTCTGATTTTCATCCAGAAGTCTTCTAATAATCTTCAACAAATTCTTGTTTGTAGACTCTGCAAGCCCATTACCTTGTGGGTAATAATTTGATGAAGTACTCAAGTAAATACCATTCGGACAGCCCACTCTGTAATTTTAGCACCAACAAAAGCAAGAGCATTATTTGAAATAATAGTAGCAGGAACTCCAAATCTAGTAACAATACCTTCATAGAAGTCAAGCACACTAGTTTCATTCGCTTCTTTTAGTACAATTGCTTTTGTCCATCTGGTAAAATAATCAGTGGCTGTAAGAATCCACTTGTGTCCCAAACTGGATGGTGGATTAATCATTCCAATGAAGTCCAATCCCCACTGCATAAAGGTTGATCTGCTGAAATAGGATGAAGAGGAAGGGCTGCAAGCTTTTCTTTACCCACGAAGAAGGCACACTTCTGACATCTTTTGACCCATGCATAACAATCTTTGAAAATACTTGGCCAATAATAACTGCTTTCATGATTTTGAGAGCAGTAGTCCTTGGAGCATAATGGCCACCTGATAAACCTTCATGGAATTCTTGCAATAATTTGTCAACTTGTGAAGGTTCTACACATCTTAGAAGAACACCATTAATATCCCTCTTAAATAAAATACCATCAATGAGTGCATAAGGAATAGCTTGTAACCGGAAATACCTCCTTTTTGTCTTATCCAAACCTTGGGGAAGAATACCCGCATGCAAGTACTGAATCATGTCTTGTGTCCAACTCACAGAAGATGGTATTTCAGCTGCTTGTGGCTGATTTATGAGTGCAAAACCAGCAGCTTTCTTTGACTCCAAATCTGAAACTAAGTGCTCACATAACCCTTTACCTCGGATCAGCTTTGTTACCTTGAAGTCTACGTCATATTCCATGACTTTTGTGATCCAACCAGCCCTCTTTTCATTCAGATCCTTGCTCAACAAAAATTCTTTCACACTTGGGTGAGTAACCATAACATGAATTCTATTATTAGAGAGCATATATCTGAAATTTTTAAGCCTCTAATAACAGAAAGTACTTGTTTTTCCACAAAAGTATACTTCACCTCATAGTCATGTAGCCCTTTGCTAAAGAAAGCAATGGGTTGCTCTAAATCATCATGATTCAGCTGAGTTAAGATCGTTGAAATTGTTTCAACCCCTATGCAAATGCATACAATATAAAATCCTTTGAAAATTTGGATTTGCAAGTGTTGGAGCTTGAGCAATAGCTTCTTTAATGGCCTCAAAACTGATTTTCCTTCTTTTGTCCAACTGAAACTCATATTCTTTTTCAACATAGCAGTTAGAGGCTTTGATAAATTAGCAAAATCAGCAATGAATCTTCTCACAAAATTGATTTTACCCAAAAAGCTTTGAAGTGCTTTCTTGTGTTGAGGTAAAGATAAAGCTAGAATTGAGCTTACTCTTTCGGATCTATGGCTAAACCTTCTTTTGAGACCATGTGGCCCAAAAGTTTACCTTCATGCACTGAAAATATGCACTTCTTTGGGTTGAGAGAAACCCCATATTGTCTGCACCTTTCAAAAACTTGCCTCAGATGGCTCAAATGATCATTAACACACTTAGAAAAAACAATAATGTCATCTAGATAAATCAAAACATTGACATTGATCAAACCTTGGAAAGCCATATCCATGGCTCTCTGAAAAGTGGCTCTGCATTAGATAACCCAAAAGGCATCTTTCTGTAAGCATATGTCCCCACTTAGTAGTGAAAGTTGTCTTGTATTGATCCTCTTCTTTTACCAATATCTGATTGTAACCATTGTAACCATCTAGAAGAGAGAACCTTTCTGCACCTGATATTGTTCTTAGAATTTGATCCATTGATGGTAAAGGATAATGATCCTTTAGTGAAGCCCTGTTTAGATCCCTGAAATCAACACACAACCTTATTTCTCCATTCTTCTTCCTCACAGGTACAAGATTTGCAACCCATGAGGAATGCTTGATAGGAAAGATAATACAAGATTCAATAAGCTTTGTTAGTTCATTCCTCATCAAAATTTCAATTTTTGGATTAACAAGTCTTTGTTTTTGCCTTACTGGTTTGGAATTGGGCTCTAGCTCAATGGTATGTTGAGCTAATCCTGGATCAAAACCTTTTAAATCCTCATACTTCCAAGCAAAAACATCAATGAATTCATTGCATAATTGAACAAAAGCTTTCTTTTCTTCCAAATTACACAACTTACCATGCTTCAAAAACCTTCCATCGTTGATTGCTATGTCCTCATAGTTTTCTTGCTTTGTAGACATCTTGATCTTGTCTCTTTTCAGCTGATCATCACTATTAAAAATACTCTCAAGGGTTACCAATCCTTGGGGCAGCTTATTAGTCTTTAATTGCAAGATTTGTTCACCATACTGCTGCTGCAATTTAGACTGATTTTTTGAGGAAAATTCAGCTTCTTCCTAAATAAAACGTACAATTTGTTCATCATTCTCAAACACTTGCCAATTAGTATTGTTATCAGGAATTGATGGCCTTACAACCACCTTAATATGAGGTTGATTATTCTTTCTTTTCATCTTCACTAGGAATATCAAAATCAGCCCCAACAAGCTGCCAATCTATCAACTTGTTTATTCTCAAATCTAGGTATTGATTGAACATTGAATGCATCAAAATCTTCTACAAGATCCCAAACTCTATGTCTATATGATTTCATCAAAGGGATTCTTTGCAATGTTCAAATTTCTCACCTGATTTATGACCAATTCACTATCACCAAATACCTGTAGGTACTTAATTCCCTTCTTTCTAGCCCACTGTAAACCATGGATTAGTGCCTCATATTCAACTGCATTGCATGTACAACTAAACTGAAATCGAATAGAAGAATAATACCTTTGACCCTTTGGTGATATCAAAACATTACCTCCACCTGATCCATTCTTGCTTCTAGAGCCATCAAAGTATAAACTCCATAACCCTATCATCAATCTCATCAGTTTTGACCAACAATGGTAAAAAAGCATCCTCTTGATGCATGCAATAAATTCTCAAACCAACATCTTTAATGTATGTTTCTTCAGCATATTTATAAGGATCAAAGCCATGATGGTCAGTTCCCCACTCATCCAATAATAAATCTGGTATGCTCTCAGAGTGGGTGTCTGAATCATGAACAACTAGATGATCTCCTTGGTCAAAAACAATACAATTTACATTGCATGCATTAGGTACATAAGGCTCAATATGAAACTTAGCAAGAGGCTCAAAATTAATTGTTACCTTCGTGCCATACCTTGTTCGAAAAACAAGATAAGACCAATCTGATGATAGATAACCTCCAATCTTAGCTGTAAAATCTCTAGATAAACACAAAGCAAAGTATGGAGGTAGATCTACTACCATAATATCTGTAAGATTGGAAGGCTTGGACATGCATGCAAGCCTAGCTTCTGATCTCTGATTATACCAATTGTTTTAGTAGTTGTGCCATCCAACTGCAAAACCCCTTTGTCATGTGGCTCATATTTGAGTCCTAGCTTATCTGCAATTTGCTTAGGCATAATTGTACTGCTAGCACCATTGTCAACCATGCAATTATGGACCAAATTATCACCAATAATCAAAGAAAGGTAGAAAGGAGGAGGCTTACCAACCCTTTTTGCTGAAAATCAGCCTTAGAGGGCTGATCTGTATTGGCATGCACTACACTAGCTCTATCTGAATGATCCTGTAGTGATAGCTTTAGCCAACTCATCTTGTAACAAGCTCTTTTGACCGGAATAGTCAACGTATCCCACATGGATAAGCTCACATGAGCTTTCTTCATCTGATCTATGATATTGAGGGAAGAGCTGCCCCTTTTGCTTGACCTTTTGGAACACTTTCAACCTCTTTTCCTGATTCTTTTGTGCTTCCAAGCTGCCCTTCTGAATCTGATTTTTTGTCTTTTTTCTCATTAGGGACAACAACAACCTTATTAGTATTATCAGGAAATAAAGAAGATGAACCATGCAAATTATTTACCTTGTGGGTTCTCCCACTGCTCTTCTTTTGTATACCCTTGTATTAGCTGCATGTTGATCCTCTTGTTGCCAATTTACCAAATTTGCCTCTGGTGGCTTTGGTGCTTCTTTAGAATCCCCTTGAGGAGGAGCCTCAACTGCTGAAAGTTGTGGAATCATCCCTTGTGCAATCAAAGCTTGATTTAACATTCCATTAGCACAAGAAAAAGGATCATGCGAATGATTGCATGGAGCACACCAAAAAGGTTCCTGAATTAGATTAGTCTGCACTGGAACAAGAGCCATAGATGTAGAAGGAGCATTAGGATCAGCTTTAATGGTTGGTGGACCTTGATATGGAGGCCTACTTGTAGGATATGTTGGATATGAAGGTCTAGCAGATTGGAAAGGAGCTCTGATATGGTCTGTAAGGTTGAGCAAGTTGTCTCTCAATAGATACAAATTTATTTCCAAAAGCTTGCAAAATACCTTTTATTTCACTCAACTCAGAGGGTTGATTTGGATTAGTAACTGCTTGGCTAGCTGCTACTGGAATTGGGTTTATAGTTGAAGCTGGTGGCTGAATAGTTGGAAAGATAGGCATGGGAGGTCTAGGTGCTATTTTGCCAGCTTGTATGAGGTTATTTTCAGCTCTAATGGCTAGATCAAAGGCAGGGATTGAGTTACCCCCCATGGACTGAACTAGGACAGCGATGTCACTATTTAAGGATCTCAAATAATACAAGAATGCATGCTCTGTTGTAGGCTTGATGGCACGGGAATTCTTTCCCAAGTTCTTTGGAATCTCAAATTAAAATCAACCATGAACTCTTGAGGGGCTCTTTTGATTGTGCTCAATTGCTCAATCAGGGAAAGGTGGTCAGATTTGTCCTCAAATTGGTTACAAAGGGTTGTTCCTAATTGATCCCAAGAACTGATAGAATTAATAGGTAGATTTTGGTACCATTGCAAGGCTTTATCTTTGAAGGAAGTTGCAAGAAGTCTCATGGCTACATTCTCCTGAGTGATATTATAAACAAAGCAAAGATTTGCAACATCTCTAATATGCTCTACATAGGAGTGGTTTGAGTTAAACCGGTAAAGAATGGTAAACTCTTTAATGCGGAAGCAGGGATATCATTGTATACAACAATATTCAAGGGGCTTGCCATCATTAAAGGTCACAAAAGCTTGATTTCTAGGAAGAAGCCATTAGGAAATTTAAAACGGGAAGCTGTGGGATTTTGGGCAATTGATTTAGCTTGTTAGCTCGGGAAAAATATGGGGAAGATCTATGAAATCTGCTTCTTTTATAAGAATGTAAAGGTAGCTGAATAAAATCAAATGGTATACCTTTAGCTTTTGACTTGGTGGTCACTTTTGGCATTAGCTTTTACTAGTCTACAACCAGTATGTCTATGAAAACCTGAGGAGTCGCCAGATGTTGATTTTTGAATACTTTATGCTCTACAAACTGCTGAACCAACATCAATTCTTTGAAAACTTGTCCCACCGAGCATGCAGAAATTGTTGTCACCCAGAAGTTGCACCCTGATAGAGAATGGTGTGTACTCTCTCTCTGTTGACAAAATTGGAACACCTCAAGGTTGTGGGTAACCTATGTTTGAGGTGAACCTCCAGAGAGGGTTGGTTCCCTTGTGAATCACCTAAAAATGAAAACTTGACAAGGAAAAGGGAAGGAATGCGGGAAATGGGAAATAAGGGTGATACACCAATAATTTAACACATGCATGTAACTCTGCACACAGAGAAATCAAAGATCCACACACCTGCACAACTCTAAGCTATTTTGCAAAATTAATTCAAGGGTTTAGAGAAAAGGACAGCGGTAGAGGGAGTAAATTCCACACTAAGGCAATACAATATCCTATTAAACACAATGAAAAATTAGAAAACAGCGATATGAGAGGGCAAAAATGGAGCTTTTTATTCAGAGGTGCAAGTACAAGGCTAGAATTGCCAGAGAAAAACAGCCCAAAGTGCGTCTTATCAAGCAATAATACAAAACTCAACCTTATTAAACTGTCACTGCTGCCCCAAAAAATAGCTAGCATGCATGCATGCTTTTTTAAATTCCTTCACCTCCTTTTGGCTGCTGCCACAAGCAACATGCATGATTTAATTGGCACCACAATCTTTATGACTTCATTGCATGCATTAATTAATAAACAACCTTTTCCATCCTTGGCGTCACCATCTAAAATCAGCAGCTACATGCTTTAGGATTGTTTTAATTCATCTTTATCACCCTTTTGGCGCATATTATGGGACTGCAGTTGCTAAATTTAATAAAAGTCTTCTCCTTTTAGCACCATGTCTAAAACAATCATGCTAAATTTAATAAATTCCATTCATGCACTCATCCCCTTTTGGCGCCAAGGATTAATTTAGAACAACAATTGCTAAATTTATCCAAAAGCACTTCTCTTTTTAGCCAATTTCTATTTGGAGCAGCACTTGCTAAATTTAATAAAAGCTATCTTTATCCATCCACTCATGCACTCCCTTCAACTCCTAAAAATAGAACTGGAACTTCTATTTTTGGCAATTCTATTTATAGAACCAACAATTTTTAGCAAAACACTATTTTTAGCACCAACTAGTTTTAGCCAATGCTATTTTTAGCGAATGTTATTTTTAGCACTGAACTTATTCTAAAAATAGAGCTAGGAGACTTTCTCATGTGCATTAAAATGTTTCAATCTAATATTGAGATATGGAAATTATAGTAGTAGAGAAAAGAACTCAATTAAGTGTATTTGTTATACGTTAAATCTGAAATGGAATAAATAATATGTAGCGTTGTGAATGAGAATATATGCATACATGATAAATGATTATGAGACCTATAAGGTTAAATAAGGGAGTTTAAATGGTAATTAAGATGGAACCATCTTAAGTTAAGTGTTGGAATGAACCAAAAGAAATGCAGTCTAGAAAAAAAGGAAAATGTATGTTTCATGTCAAGTGCTCTTCGAACCTTTAAGGCTAATAATGAAAAATGATTACAATAAAAAGGTAACCATAAAAATGTGATATTGTGGAAGGTGCCTATTCGTGATGTTCATGTTGTGGTTGGGTCATGGTTTCATACTTGTTTGTTTATATAAGTGTGGCATTGATTTGCATCTTGTGTCATCTTGATATTTGCATGTTCTTCATGTTGGTGTTCTTCATGTTGGTGTAACCGTTGCATATGGTGTTGCAAACCTCTTGTGAGCATATATGGTGTCGCATAGATGTATCCAAAGAAATGAAAGTTAAAAATATTATCCTGGTATATTTGGTCTTGTGTTTGGGTCCCACATGGGTGGGCATTACACCTTAGTTGTAAAATCCTAGAAACTGATCTAAAACGTGCCCTAGCTGCTGAATCAGATCTAGGATTGCAAAACTCTAAATGGATGCTCAAATACAACTCTTGTATGAAGTCACCCTTAAAGATTAGAGGGTTTTTGTCCTCAAATCTGAATACATCAAAGGGTTTTCATTCTCAAATGTAGATTGCAAAGGAGGGTTTTCGTCCTCAAATGTAGAAGTTGAAGCACAAAGCTCAAACTCATCAAAATGAAAGAGAGATGTAGTCAAAAGTGAGCTTCAAATGACCTCTCATGTTCTTTTAACTTTTCGTGATACATTTCACGAGGAAAGGTCCCCGGATGGGATGGCCCACTTCTATTTTTATGGTTGACTTTGCTTTATTAAAAAGTTGTCTTTTAACAATAAAACATAAGTTGTTTTTTTATAACTATAATTTAAAGTTGATTTTTGACAACTTAAGTCATTGTATGAATATAACATAAAGTTACTTTTTCGACAAGTTGTTAAATTATTTCCTTTACCACACCCTTTACGCCTACGGGAAATAAAAAGTAGGTTGATGGTCTTCTCTAGACTAATTTTGAGAAGGGGACATTGCAGTCCTCCCCTCCCAAAATCATTTGCCTTTAAGCAATTGCAAGCTCAACTCTTCAAGTCCTTTGATGAACCTTTCCACAAATCCCGGGATCCGAAATCAGTCTTGGACATTGGCAATTACCAATACTTGCTCTTCTTTGTGAAGCAATTGGCTTCTGTTGCACCCCTCTAACATGAGTAGAAGATTCTACACCAGGTGAAGCTCCTTCAACAATCTCAACGAGCATGCGAGAATAGTTGAGTCATGAATCAATTGGGATCTAGAAAGAGTACTACTATCCATGATACCCTCCATTATGTTTGTTGAGATGGATCCTTCAATGCTATGGCCAACTGTTCCTCCCACGATATGGTGAGAATCATATTGTGTATAGGCGTGAAACAAGTTACAACGATGACCACCCACATGGTCTTTAAGTTAGTTTTAAAAATGTGCACATAGGTTAGTTACTTTTTATTATTTAATTAGAAAATAATAAAGTGCACATAAAGTTAGTCTTTTAATATTTTAATTAAGTTTTATTAGTTTTCCCTCCAAAAGGGAAAAGGTCGGCCATTTGAATGTTGCACCCCTTATCTTATAAAAGGAGGTTGCATGGCCATCTTTTGGGTATGTTGGATTAAATCATTTATGTCTCTCCATGCTTGGAGAAATGGGATGTATGCCCTATGCCCTAGTTGTTGCTCTCTCTCTTTGACAATCAAGTTGGAGCTATTGAAGATCTGATTGAAGACTTATATTTGCATTATTGTGGTGGATTATCATTATTGTTTATGCCCTAAGTGTGGCGAATTTCCTTGGTGGAATATTTTAGTGCAAATCCTGTTTTTTCTAACCCTAACGACTAGGGTTTGGGGCTGTTTTTCCACATTTCGTGCCCAGAAAAATCTGCAAAAATACTCATTGGATTCCTCATAATTTTGTGAACATTTTGATATGTCATTTGCGTGATTTGGTTGGGTATTTTGTGAGATATTGAATTTACAAATTTTGACTGACTTTAGGGCAGCGACCTGTTCTGGGTTTTGTGACAGCTTTTTGGGGGTCTTCCCACCCTTGGAATTTGGCGATTTTGGGCTTGTTGGAAAGATAAAAATTCAAGGATTCTTTTGGTCTTTGTTTCATGCGAAAATACTAAGTTTTGAGGAAGTTATGCCCTTTTCAAGCTCTGTTGTGTTTTCCTTTCAAATAAAAATCAGATCTAAGGTTTTTGGAGAATTTCGAGGTTATTTGGGCTTCATAAATTAGTGGCAGCTTTGAGGATTAATTTCATCATTGTTGGGCAAGTTTGGATGCCCTAATCAGCCCTAAATGTGTGGGGTGAAATAGTAGGAGGGCCAGATCTGCATGTTTGGTAGTTATAAATTGGTTTACATCATCTTGTTCCTTGTATTTTTCCAAGTTCGGGCATATGTCATTTGCCTAGATCAGAGTTGTGTAGAGAAAGTTATGCTATTTTGAAGATTGCAGCAGTTAGGGTTTCAGATTTAAATTATTTTCCAATTGTAAAATCTGATTTGAATGTGTTTAAATTTCGATTGTTTTCTTCCAATCTATCCCACCACCTTGGCTAGTTCCAACCCCATTTGGGTTCGAAATAGCTGACATTGGGATATTTTAGGTTGATGCAAAAGGGTTTATCCATTCTTTGCTTGATTTTGACAAGTATTTCTTCATTTCCTAACTTGTCTAAAAAGGGGACATTATAGTGGTATCAGAGCAACTTTCCTCTACTCTTGTGGGTGTTGTTTGCAGAGTCTTTTGAATCATGGAACTAGCAAGTGATGGGGAATTGAGGACCAAGCTCTATAAGACTTGGGAGATGGCTCGAGTATCCTCCACATGTGAAGAGTGTGTTGCTCAACACTCTAGAAGAAGTGGCAAGTTGTTTGTCTATGATAGAACAATCAGATTATGGCTCCATGTTTTCAGCGATGTACTCTTTGGTGACCCATTTGGCTAGATCCGAACTGTTGAGGCATGATGAGGTGGATGTGAGGCTCATGGTCATCACTTGCATTAGCGAGGTTACAAGGATAACAGCCCCAAGTTTGCCATACAATGACACCACCATGGAAGAGGTCTTTGAGCTCATGATAGGAAGTTTTCAAAAGCTTTGGGACACCACAAACCCTTACTTTGATAAGAGGGTTAAGATCTTGGAGAATATGGCAAAGGTAAGATCTTGTATACCAATGTTAGATCTTGATTGTGATGATCTCATTCTCCACATGTTTGAAGTATTCTTTGTTGTCCTACATGATGATCACTCCCAAAAAATAATGGTTGCAATGCAAACCATCTTGTCCCTAGTGTTGAATGAATATGAGGATCCCCCACAACCATTGCTATCCATGCTTGAGGAAGGTTTGAGACAAGAGGAGTCATGTATTGCTCATACTTTAGCCAAAGGTGTTTTGGATCAATGTTCAAGCAAGGTGAAGGCATATATGTTAGCAAGGTCTCCTATGAAGCAAGAAGGATCAGCTCTCCAAGGTATGAGTCACTTGGTGTTTGGTGATAAATTATTGATATCTAATGCTTGCATCCAACTTGGTGATTGCAGAAAAATCAGATTTGATTCAAGAGGAAGTGAAGGAAGAAGAGCCACCGGATGAAAATAAGCAAGGTAAAGATTCTTTGTTGATTGAAGAGGTTTCTTTGCCTTTTGATGATTGCATGCATGATGATAAAGTGATCATGGGAGATGAGTCAAAGAGGAAAGAGAAACTTGATTTGCAAGTTTGCATGGACAAGCAAAATGAGGGCAGCCAAGAGGTAATCAATGATCATTATTTGGTTGTTACTAATGCTACTTGGGTTGGTAATGAATGCAAGGATGTAGGGATGTGTGCTAAGCAAGAAGAGGAAGAAGAAAGGGTGATCAAAGTCCCTTACTCAAATAAAAACAAGGACAGTCTGCTTGCTGGTCTGTTTATGACAGCGGACATTAGTGAGCAAAAGAAGGGCCCTTTCTACTATGAAGAGGAGTCCAAGGTTGTTTCATGCATGGGTGGGTATTACACGGTCATGGCAAGCAGGCCAAGGCATGGATATTATCATGATGAGCTCGTTGTCCATTCCGGAACAGCCAAGGTAGTGAAGCAAACAAATGACATTCAAGGCCTTGAAGAGGATCATGAGGATATCTCATACATGCATCCTCAAGTATGAAGTTTAGTCATCATTATGAGAGATCTACAAGCAAAATAAATGAAGTTTTTGAGCAAGGAAACTTCCCGGTTCAAAACCACCATGTTGGGCACTCTAAGGTATGGGAACCAAGTGTTTTTCCAAAGGATATCAGTTCTGATTTTCTGATTTTTACATCTGATTTCATGGGTTAAGTGAAATTTCAGAATTGTATATGGCTAACACAAGTATTGGCAAGCATGACTTGACCTTAGGAGATCCGGAAATAAGTGGGAAAGGTGTTTTTCTGAGTGCTAATGATGACTTTCAGATTAAAAGACTTGTTATGGCAGCCACTAAGGATCTTGTCATTCAATGGACAAGAGAGTCTTTTACATGCTTTGATGATGAGGGCAATAAAGGTACGCTTGGCATGGACAAGGGCAAGATGTGTTTCAGATTGATTACTCCTCATTGCATGATTCACACTCACCAAGATGCAATTTTTTCTATCCATTTGGCCATGCATTTGAGTATTTTTCAGTTTGCTAAAGTTGGGGGTGAAGTTTCAGTCATGTTGAGGTCATTTTCCTCCCCTAGATTGTTGTTCTTTCATGATTGGGTGAAATTTCTGAAGTATGACAGTTGTTGTCCTATCATTTTCATTGTTGTCATAAATATTTCCAGCCCCCTTATTACTTCTACAGATGTGTTTTTAACCATGCAGTTGAAGAGTTTGTTGTTGATGATTGTTGTTGGCTTATGCATGGTTACTTTGGGGTGGATCCCAGCCACTTTGATCCTGATTTTTGAGAGGAAAATGCATGACTACAGCAGCGTTTGGGGCAACATAACAGCATTTGGGAACAACCCATGTATGGGGAAGAGTTGTGATCTATTCATGCCTTGGAGACATGGAGAAGAAGCTGAAAAAGTGTTTCTCAACACTTATGATTTTTCTAATGTGTTTGCTTCATGTGCAGGATTGAAGACATGTGAAGAAAGACTGTTGTCCTATTCACTTCATGAGGGCATTATTGAGTGGGCAACCTTGGAACTTAGCAAGGCTCATCTAGTTGATGACTCTCGGTCCTATGATGAAGACACCATTACTTGGAGCGCATATTACGGAGTTGATGACCCACCTACTTGGATTGACATGAGGGAAGGAAACATGTTCTTCCCAACTCTTCGCCACCTGACAGGCACTGGATCGAGATTATGGATGCACCACCCCACATCTTCTCTTTGGGGCATGATACATGGATCTATGAGCTTGTTATTGCTTGAGGGCAAACAATCTTGGGAAGGGAGGATTGTAATGTCCCCTTTTCTGGACATTTTTAAAAATGAAGAACTGAAGACCCTCAACCCATTTTCTCTCCCTGTGGGTTCGAGGATAAAGCTTGGGGATTGTTCTGAGGTGTCTATTGTTTGCATTGTAGCCCCTTGGCATGCCTTGCGCTACAAGGGGAGTCTCTAGTTAGTTTTAAAATGTGCACATAGGTTAGTTACTTTTTATTATTTAATTAGAAAATAATAAAGTGCACATAAAGTTAGTCTTTTAATATTTTAATTAAGTTTTATTAGTTTTCCCTCCAAAAGGGAAAAGGTCAGCCATTTGAATGTTGCACCCCTTATCTTATAAAAGGAGGTTGCATGGCCATCTTTTGGGTATGTTGGATTAAATCATTTATGTCTCTCCATGCTTGGAGAAATGGGATGTATGCCTCTTTGATAATCCCTAGTTGTCTAATCTCTCTCTCTTTGTGACAATCAAGTTGGAGCTATTGAAGATCTGATTGAAGACTTATATTTGCATTATTGTGGTGGATTATCATTATTGTTTATGCCCTAAGTGTGGTGAATTTCCTTGGTGGAATATTTTAGTGCAAATCTTTTTTTCTAACCCTAGCGACTAGGGTTTGGGGTTGTTTTTCCACATTTCGTGCCTAGAAAAATCTGCAAAAATACTCATTGGATTCCTCATAATTTTGTGAACATTTTGATATGTCATTTGCGTGATTTGGTTGGGTATTTTGTGAGATATTGAATTTACAAATTTTGACTGACTTTAGGGCAGTGACCTATTCTGGGTTTTGTGACAACTTTTTGGGGTCTTCCCACCCTTGGAATTTGGTGATTTTGGGCTTGTTGGAAAGATAAAAATTCAAGGATTCTTTTGGTCTTTGTTTCATGCGAAAATACTAAGTTTTGAGGAAGTTATGCCCTTTTCAAGCTCTGTTGTGTTTTCCTTTCGAATAAAAATCAGATCTAAGGTTTTTGGAGAATTTCGAGGTTATTTGGGCTTCATAAATTAGTGGCAGCTTTGAGGATTAATTTCATCATTGTTGGGCAAGTTTGGATGCCCTAATCAGCCCTAAATGTGTGGGGCGAAATAGTAGGAGGGCCAGATTTGCATGTTTGGTAGTTGTTATAAATTGGTTTACATCATCTTGTTCCTTGTATTTTTCCGAGTTCGGGCATATGTCATTTGCCTAGATCGGAGTTGTGTAGAGAAAGTTATGCTATTTTGAAGATTGCAGCAGTTAGGGTTTCAGATTTAAATTATTTTCCAGCTGTTGTAAAATCTGATTTGAATGTGTTTAAATTCCGATTGTTTTCTTCCAATCTATCCCACCACCTTGGCTAGTTCCAACCCCATTTGGTATTTTTTCATTTCTTAACTTGTCTAAAATAGCATAGGAGATCATAACATTGGGATATTTTAGGTTGATGCATGTAATGGGTTTATCCATTCTTTGTGAGTTGATTTTGACAAGTATGAAATTAATTACAAGATGATAGTAACTTACAGGGCACTATTGAGGTTTGGGTAATAACAAATTGTAAATTAATAAATTAAATCACGAAATTAGCATAAAAGAAGAGTTTTCATTTAAATATAAATAATTCTTTAATATTCTTAAATCTCTCCAAACTTATTTTGGAGCTTGAGCCAAACCTCATTTCAAGAAGAATTAATGTAAATCCTTGGGTATTGTATTTTTGGTTTGCCATGAGAGAATTAATGAAATTCTTCTTGGGTTTGTAAGTTGCTTGCCATGAGATGATTTTTGGAAAATTCTGGTCTGAGAATGTAATTGCAATTTTGGGCATGCAAACAATGGTTGGGAATACCTCCGGGAATCAACAAGATGGAGGAATGCCATGGTTTCATGGGTATGGTCTGTGATAGTTTGTTTTTTTTTGTTATTATCTCTCCTTAGTGAAAAATAAAATTTTGTCCTGATATTCCTGCCCTGTCCAAGAAGGAAATGTGAGCAAAAACTTGGAAGCATGTGCAAGGCATGTGAATTGGTTGAAGAATGCCCCAAATGTGGTTGCATGGGCTGTTGGAAAGATGCCTTGGAGAGAGGTGGCCTCACAGGCCTGCAATGGTCACTTTATTTGCACAAATTGGTTAGGCTTTGGAAACTTTAAAGCAAATGCATTTGACAGGTGCAAAGCCAGACTCCACTTCCTCTAGCAAGGCCTGCCATCCTGTGTCAAATTGGGAACTTAGAGCGGGACACGGGCATCCAGTAAGTTGTTTTGTTGTTTTATTTTTTTGGAAAGCAATTATTTTGGCACATCAAGACACCTCAGAGCAGTTTTGCATGGCCCTGCGCATCGACTGTAGCTTGTTTGACTAAATGTCTAGAAGAAATTCAGCGCCATGGGCCAGCAATGATTTCAAGATGCTGCAGCGAATGGATTTGTTGAAAAGGCATTTAAAACTTCCAAGCAAAAGCACCTGGCAGATGAATTCTTAATTACTTAGTCATTTCCAGCATCCTCCAGTTTCTTTTTCCAAGTATCAATTAAACCTGCGGTGGCTGTGTGAATTTGCTTATTTGGTGCTTGTTGAATGTGCAAGAATTTAGTAGGCACATGAACCATCTGTCAAACTGCCTCAGAATTGTGGTCACGTGGATAGTTGTAGTAAATTTAGGACACCTTAGTAGATGTTAGTTTGGCCCCTGCACAAGGTTGTTATGTAATTGCTAAAATGGCCAAAAAAACTGTGGTTTCATGGACAACATGGATTGCTGGATGCTGCACAAAATGGATTTTTTTGAAAAGGCTTAAGAGCCTCTTGGATGAGCTTTTGTTTGAATTCGTCATTGGGCATTGCCAAATATAAAATATAAAATAATATAAATAAAAGCAAATAAAGGGGTGACACATTTGGTTGCTGGGTATAGACAAAATGGTTTGTTTTTTTAGAAAAGGCTTGGAAACTTTCAATCAAATGCAAATTGGCAGGTTAGAAGCCGTCTCCACAACCTTGCCAGCATCCTCCTTGCCTGTGCCAAAAGGGAGCCTTGGAACACGGTTTGGACAGCCATAAAAGCATAATGGATATGGAATTTTTGTCAGTTGTAGTTGCAAATGTCCCGATAGATATATTTACAAAATGTGGAAATTTGGTTAAGGCATGCAAACTGTTTGACAGAATGCATCAAACAAAATGTAGTCTCATGGAATGTTTGATCGCTGGATATGCACAAAGAGTTTTGTTGAAAGGTCTTGGAGGTTTTTAAAATGCAAGCATTGGTATAAAACTCAACTCAACAACCTTTGCTAGCATATTCGCAGCATGTATGAAAATGGAAGCATTCACAAGGCCGCAAAACTGTTTGACGGAATGCTTGGACGACCGCAAAACGCACACCTTGTGTTCTTCTTGGTCACTCACCAGCTCAATTCAGGCATGGTCATCTTGCCCTTTTGCACGATTTTAATGATTCTAATTTTCTTATTTTAATGTGGTAAAATAAAATCAAACTAAAGTAAATTAAATTATTGGTGATCTAAATGAGACGTAGTGGCTTATAGCAAATTTACCTTGGTTTTGTACGTAACTAGAATAGTAAATCTGGAATGTAAACTCTACTCCTAATCTACCTCATGAGATATTTGGACAACTCTATACTAGTTTTGGTCTTGGAAACCACGCAGTTGGCGTGATAAACGACAAACTTAGTGAAAACTACTTCTAGGTGACTTTGTGCAATGTTATAAAAACCGGTTTTCTTGGAGGCGCAAAATATCCTTATAAACCCTGATTTGTGAAAAGCAAACTTTAGCCGTGTACCTTGTCATGTGGAGTGTTCAACCAAACCCTAGGTTGTTCCTCGGAAGTCCGTTTGACCTTATTTCATAACACGTTTAGGAGCCCAACGGGCTAGTTCGTAGCTTTAAACAGCTGCTAAAAGTGAAAATGCAGTTTGGTTTTGACCCGTCATTTTGGCCCTAGGTGTCAAAACAAATTTTGGCTTCCGCATACCTCTAATATTTTTATGAGACAATTGCTACAAACCCTCAATTTGGAGAAAAACGTCCCGCAAGCTAGTTTTCCTAATAGGTTTTGTAGGCCTCCGGTCGTTGGGCAACAAGGCCGCTTGAGTGCATTTACGATCGGTAGCTCCGGAAAGACGAGCGCCATTTTAATCCTGTTTGTCAGTTTGGGGTTCCGTCAGCTCCAAGTGTTTCCCTGTATATAGGGGAATAGGTAGGAATTTGTTTCCGTGGTTGTTTGAGTCTCGAAGATGGTTTTGAAACGTTGATTTTTGAGCAACTTGTCTAAAATTGACATTTTGGAAACTTGAATCTAAATGGAGAAAATTGTCATATGACCTTATCCAATGAAAATGACGTTTGGGAAACCTTGTAAACATAAATACATGATTGTAGAAAACCTCCTTGACGCTTGTTTGAAAATATTAAAAATCGTGTTTTCTCTCTCATCTCTCTATCCTCGTCTTTTGGCTTTGAAAATGAAGTGAAATGGCAAATGTATTCTTGCTCGCTTAAAAGTGTGTAAGGTATTATTTCACTATTATTTGAAAAGCTGTGATGATATATATCATGCTTGATTGTTGTTCGATGCCATGCCAGCGGTTTTGTTGACCATGCGGTGGTTGCAGTACGCGGGATTAAAAAAAGGCAAATGGTAGCATTGCTGATGTTTTTGTAATATGAACTATCGTTGAAATATACATGTAATGCTAATAGATGTATCAGCACTATGTTTATGATCATGAATGATTATTTATGAATTATGTTAAGATGAGTGAGATATCATTATGTATTGGTATTTTGGGAGAGTGGACATTGTATTTTAGGGGTGATTTTGAATACAGGGGTATATATATGCTAATGGGGTAGATGTACATTTTCAACCTGGAAATGAAATGAACATGTTATAATTGTACTCCTATCTTAATGAAGTTATTTATGTACTCTTGCGTGTTGTACTTGTTACCAAATTTCCCACGCAAAGCATTGAATAACACTTGGCTATTTTTGGAAAATTGGCTAAAATTAGCGAAGTGCTAAAATAGAGGTTTGCTAAAAATGGAGGAGCTAAAAGACAAAAGGATAAAGACAAAAGGAGAAAATACAAAAGGATAAAGTAGAAAAGACAAAAGGATAAAGTGTAAAGCGGAGAAAAGACAAAAGGATAAACCAAAAGGATAAAGGAGAAAAGACAAAAGACAAAAGGAGAAAAGACAAAAGGATAAAGCAGAAAAGACAAATGAAAAAGAGACAAAAGGCAGTATAAGACAGAACTTTTTGTCCCATGCATGGAAAGAAAGAAATTAAATAATTAATTAGCAGCAATCTATTCTGAGCAAGGGGTAGCCTATATATGGGCTGATTTTTGATTGAAATCATACACACTCTTCCAGTTGTTTTGCTCTGGCAATCCTAGCTTGTACTTGCATCTTTGAATAGAAAAGCTTCATTTTTGCCTTCTCATATTGCTGGTTTTCTGAGTATTCATCGTGTTTATCAGGGTATTGTATTGCTTTGTTGTGGAATTTCTTCCCTATACTGTTGTCCCTTACCTAAACCTTTGAATTATTTTTGCAAATTAGCCTAGAGTTGTGCATGTGTGTGGATCTCTATATTTTCTGTATGTAGTAGTACATGTGTGTGTCAAATCATTGGTGTATCACCTCAATTTTATATTTCCCGCATTCCTTCTCCCTTTTCCTTGTCAATTTTATTAGTTTTTAGGTGATTCACAAGGGAACCAGCCCACTCTAGAGGTTCACCTCAGTCATAGGTTACCCACAACCTTGAGGTGTTCCAATTTTGTCAACAGGAGAGAGAGTACACACACCATTCTCTATTTGGGTGCACTTCTGGGTGACAATAGTACTAAAATGCTTGGAACACTCAAAAGTAATGAAACTACCTTATTTAATAATGGTTATGGTTGACCACTTTTAGGTGGTTATTATTTTAAAATTATCTCGATTGACCCTAATCTAACATCCTTGATTTGAGATGGTTACCCTCGAGCATTGTGTTTTTTCATGTTTCGCTCACCTTACCGAGTTTCAAGTGAAGTTTCAATCTCTAAATAGCTCACGAAAGGTTTGTCTTGTAAATAGGTGACTTCGTTTGAGAAACCACCTCTTTCCTCCGAGTTAAGCCATGAGACCAACCTTCTCATGTGGTTCTTGAGGCTTAATATTACTTCTTAGGCATGTGGGTAAAAAGGGCTTCTTGTGCATGTGGAAGTGTGCATGTTGTTGTAGTTATGGGTATAGTGTCACTTCGTGACATGAAAGATGTAATGATCTAATGACGTTTTCAAATGGGCGGCTTTATGCTAAGTACCTCAAGAAGGGCTAATCATGTATGTGTATGGGATCATAAGGGAAAGTAAGGAAGGTAATTACCATCCCTTGTAATGTGATCTTTGGCCCCTCCTAGCTTAGAGGTAATAAGTGTGCAAAAATTAGGATTTCAGAGAATAATTTCTGTTTTTGGCCTTGTCACAAAATCACCCTATAAGAATGGTAATGGTTAATCATTGTCTAATAAAACTTGCTATGTTGCGTGAACGGAACGGAAACGGAAACGGGCACGAAACGCGGAAACGGCAATTTTCAAAAAACCTTGGATACGAAACGTTATGGGAAACGTCTATACAATATATTATTAAAATATATATATATATATAATATATATATATATGTGCATAGTACTCATTTTAAAATTGTACTCCATACACCATAAGTGATAAGAATAACTGATAAAACACTCAAAATATTTTGTATTCATTGAAATTATACATTATTATCATGTATACTTATCTCTAGGAGACTAGGACGTTTGAAGGAGTTTCCGTTTCGAAACGTTCGGAAACGGAAACGGGGGCCCTAGGTGTTTTTGTAACAGAGAGTAAAAGGGGTTCCTCCCAGGAATTATTTTTAGGCATGTTGAAGTTGTGTGGGATGCTTTAGTTCAAGGCTTAGAGTCATTTTTGAGTCGGGTGGGACGTAATGTCCAAGCTATGGAATTGTAAAGTTGTCTTGAGGTTAAACATAGAAAGCTAAGCGATGGTCGTACTTGATTCGTAAGGCCAATTAGGTAATATAATGCCCACTTTGAAATGGGATCAATTTGAAATGGGATCAAGCATACCTTGGCAAACCATAAAGTGAGGTGGTACCTCACTTGGTACCTCGATAGAATCTTGACTCCTTTTAAATGCAAGCGATATAAGGCGAACACATAAGTAAACTTGGAGGTATGTGAGATAAATGTGTTTGATCCACTTCAAAATTGACCTTAGTTGGTCATAGAGTCCTTCGTGCAAAAAAAAATTAAATTAAATTCAAGCCTAGGACCTCTTTTTATTTTAATGGTGTTCGAAACCTATAGTTAACTTTGCCTATCTTAAAGGTGCCCCTAAGATGTTAACTTTGAGTAAGCTAAATACGAATCCATTTCCCTTAAACCATTGTTCTCTATTTTTCGTGTGATGAAGTGTACTCATTAAGTTAAATGTGAATGAAATAAATGATGTGAAACATTGTGAATAAGGATATATGCCTACATGATAAACGATTTTGAGACCTAAAGAGTTATACAAGGGAGTTTTAAATGGGAGTTAGGACGGGAACCATCTTAAGTGAAGTGTTCAACGAAATAAAATAAATGCAGCCTAGAAAAAGGAAAATGTATGTTTTCATGCTATGTGCTCTTCAAACCTTTAAGGCTAAAAATGGAATATGAATACGACAAAGATTTAACCATGAAAATGTGATATTGTGAAAGGTGTCAATTCGTGATGTTCATGTCGTGATTGTGTCGTGGTTTCATACTTGCTCATTTATCTAAGTGTGACATTGGTTGCATATTGTGTCATTTTGATATTTGCGTGTTCTTCATGTTGGTGTAAACGTTGCATGTGGTGTCGTGCATTCTCTTGTGAGTCTTTATGGTGTCGCATTGTTGTATCTTGTAAGTGAGAGTCAAAAAAATATATCCTATTATATTTGATCGTGTTTGGGTCCCACATGGGTGGGCATTAGACCTGCACCATTCTGATTTTGATGTAAACTTCTCCTTGAAGTCTCCATGTGATGCCCATGACTGCCCTAATAAGATAGTTGCCTTAACACACAACCCCCTTCACCTTAAACCCCTTCTTAGTAATGAGCCTCTCAAATAAATATAACCAATGCATGCCAACAACTATACTCACCTCTTCTATATTGTTGTTATAATGATTACCTTGGACTCCACAGGTTCCTTCCATGTTGTCCCAATCATGGCTGGAACATTGCATTTTCTTGCTCAAAATCAGAATTGTAGTGGTTGGAACCCATCTTGTATCAGCTGCAAACAACTCATTAATGACAATAGGTGGAAAATGCATCTTACCCGTAATAAAAAAAAAAATTATGCCTGCCTTTTGGACTGAAATATCCTTTTCAATTTTGCATTCAACAAGTAAGGTTTGATCCTCTTTGACTCCCTCACTATTTTGTTGATACATGCAATTATTAGAAGTCAATAAAACATTTTCTACTATCAAAGAATTTTTACCTTCAACCTGCATGTTGGTTCCTTCCTATTCTTGCTCAATTTGTTCTTCTTGCTTCCGATTTCTTCCTCTTTCCTTCTCACAATGGAAGAATTATTTTCTTGTTGATCACTAGAAGTCCCTCAATTATCAAATATGGCTTCAACTTCTCTACACACTATTCAACAACATTTTTAGCTAGTGTATGTGCAACTAGTGAAGCTTCCTGCTCAAAACCAGCCAATAATACAAATAATAATTGTTGGGAAATATCATCACTCTCATTCAGAACTAGAGTCATAAGTGTCTGCATTGAAGCTACTACATATTTTGTATGAATTTAACTAACAATTGCAAGGAAATTGTTGAAACATTTCAATAATAAGATCATCACAGTCAAGATCCAACATCACAACACATGAGCTTATTTTTGCCATAGTTTCTAGAATTGTGACCCTCTTAACAAAAGGATTATTGATGTCCTCTAGACCCTGAAATCTTTCCACAATCAGCTGAAATATCTCCCTCATGGTTTCGTTGTTGTACGGAACTTGAGGAGTTATTCTTTGTAATGTCCCCTTTTTGGGACATTTTCCACATCAAGATTTGAAGACCCTCAACCCAATGGGTTCGAGGAATGAGCTCGAAATTTGTCCTAAGATGTCTATTATCTATTTTGTAACCCCTTGGAGGGCTCTTTAGTTAGTTAATGTGCACATAGGATAGTTGCTTTTATTATTTAATTAAAAATAATAAAGTGCACATAGTCTTAGTTTATTAGAGACTTATTTTATAATGAGAGTTTATGTTTTCCCTCCAAAGGGAAAAGGTCGGTTATTGGATATTGCACCCCTTAACTCTATAAAAGGAGGTCACATTTCCTCTAGTGGGGTTATGTTGGTTGATCATTTGATTTCACTCCATGCTTGGAGTATTGGGATGTATGCCCTAGTTCTTGCATTGTGCTCTCTCTCATTGTAAGCTTCATTTGGATTCATTGTTGAAGACTCTCAAGTAAATTTCAGATCTGTCATTATTGCTTGAGTTATTTCAGATTTTGGCGCCAAGTTTGGAGTGTGAAAGTCATTGGTATTGCTCCTTTTATTTCTGTTGTTATTGCTGCAATTATTTTTACCATAGCGACTTGGTTTGGTGATGATTTGATCATGTTTTGATGCCATAAATGCTAGATCTGAAAAATTTCATGTGTTATTAAATATTTCAGAGCAAGGGGCTAATATTTTGGTGTGTTTGGAGGCTAGGAAAGAGCTGGAAATTATTTAATTAATTTTCCCTAACCCTAGCGACTGGTTTTCAGATTTCAGGGGCAGATTTGAGTGGGTTTCAGTGTTCAAAAAATTCAGTTTGTTAGTTCATTTGAAAGCTCATGATTTCTACTTTATTGTGCAATTCGTTTCATGCCAAAACTCCAAGTATTTTGTGAGATATTAATTTTTAAAGTTTCAGTTGTTCTGGGTGATTTATTAATTAATTAACTGCTGCTAAAAATCAGATTTGGATGTTATTAGAGTTCTAATTAGTTCTCCCATCTAACCCACCACTTTGGCATACTCCAATCCCATTTTGGGTTGTATTATTGCCGACATTGGGTTATTTGAGGTCGGACTATGAAGATCTAATCTTCCTAGGATCGATTTGGTTAATTAATTAGGAGGAATAAGGAGGAAGTAATTTTATAATTTTTTGGGAGTTGATTTGATGCCCTAAATGTGTTGGGCGACCTACTTTTTAGGAAAAATTAGGGTTTTGTGTTGGCTATGCGAAATCTGATTTTTGCATATTATTCTTCATATTTTTGTGGCCCAATATCTAAAATTTCAGCTCATTTGGACTTCTCTAGCCAAAGATATGAATTTTGGAAAATTGCAGCAGTTGGGGTTTGAATATTAATTATTTTCCAGCAGTGTGTGATCAGATTTATGTTATTTCCTAACTTGTCCTAGAAGGGGACATTACATTCTTATAATTTCACTAATACAAGTGATAACTACAAGCCTTACCTCTTTGTTTGGGTGTCTCAAAAGCTTGGGCTTAACCAAAGAAATCATTGAGGGTTTCACCACCCATTTCATAGTCATGTATTGTGACTACTTTACCTTGGACAAACAATTTTCCACTTCTTCCAAAATGTTGAGTAGGTCATCCCTTGATTGAGGCAGATGCTCTAGTTTTTTCCCTACTCTGTAAAGCTTATCTTCGACATGTTTCCCGATTATGTTGTATTAAAACTTAGATCTAACCCTATAAGCTAGTGAGATCTAATCCTTGATACCAATGTAATGTCCCTTAAGGGCATAAATTAATGAAATTTGGATTTTCTAGGAAACCCTTATGACAAAATAACAATTTGATTTTCTTCAATAAACCCTTGCAATAGAAAGACATCAATCTGATTTATTTGATTTATTAAAGCAAACCCTCAAAATAAAATTACCCGGATAGTTAGCTTGCTTTCCACCCCGAGGGCGTTCAAGGCAAAAATTGGCAAATTGTAAGAGAGGTGGAAAAATTCAAAAGATCGAAGAAGTCTCCTCCAATCATGTGCCTAAAGAGCTCAATAAAGTGAAATATCCCTTTTAAGATATCACTCTAAACTCAAAATTTATTAAAAATCTGCAGACTGTAATTCTGATTTTTCCAGGACAACAAGGTACAAAAATCTAAAATATATATATCTTCAAAAATATTCACTTTCAACAATACCCGAAGTTTCAAAAGATGTAGCAAAATATGAAGAACATTAAACAATTTTTAGTGTCCAAATCTGAATTTTTAATGATGTAAATATAGTTGAAACTTACAAAATAACTCTGAAAATACTTGGAATCACTTTATCTTTTCTTTTCTTTTTTATTTTATTTTAACTTTATCATTAATAAATTAATATAAAGTGCTTATAATAATATTTTAAGATGCACTTTATGATTAATTTATTATTAAAAGTTTCCCTTTAGTCCTTACTCAACCGACGGGAAAACATGAATGGGCTAAGGGTCTTCGATCAAGAAGGGGATATTACAATCCTCCCTTCCCCAAATTGCTTTCCCTCAAGCAATTATAATTCATATATCCAATAGCCATGTGCAAGAGACAAAACATGCTATAGTGCTCCAAGATTCGAGATCCTGTACCCATCAAGTGAGAGAGCTTTTGCCACAATACATAGCTCTCATGATGATCATACACACAAATTTGCACCAAGGGTATCACATACTTTATATTACAGATTTGATCCTCTAACTCATCATCCTTCTCATGAGGAAAATAAATCTGAATATGCAGCAATAAATATGACATATCATCATTCTTTTCATACCTTACAATGTCATCAAGATCTTCAATTTTCTTTGCCTTCATGATATCTTGGCTTTGTTGTACCAAATCCTTAGCATCCTTGTTCAACATGGGTTGAATATCTTCATGATAACACTGCTGCAATAAAAAAGAAAATGTATCTCTTACCACATAATCTGCATCCCGTGCGATCTGCTCTCTTTTGAAGGAACCTTCCATACTCTTGGATGACACAAATTGAGGAGTACCATTCCTCATACCTTGCAAAACAACTTCCTTCGGATCAGCATGCTCTTCTTCTTTTTCTTCTTCATTTGGAACTACCTCAATATAATGGGTTGCCCCTTGCTGCCCAAAATTTGGTGCTTTTTGTTCATTGTTTGAAGTAGTTTTTGGCTGTCCCAAACGCCTTTGTAATTCAAGTACCGGCATATGATGATCTCTCTTGGGCTTGCTACCAATATTCATCCTACAATAATATGAAAATGGCATATTATCTCTGAAACCCTTACTCAAAGATTGGTATTTTTCCAAGAGGATTCCTCATCAATCACCTCTATTTGCTGCCCTTTATTACTGCTCTCACTTGTTTCCCCTTTACTCCCAGATTTGATCTGATTCATGTTTTTGTAAGGTGACTCAAGTAGAGGTTGGTTGTCTCTTGTTGATGAACATTTGTTTCATAAAATCCATATTGATATCTTCATTCACTACCCAAAAGGCTAGAAGAAGGTGGCTTTAATACCACTGAAATGTCCCTTTTAGGATGTCACTCTAAACTCCAAAAAAAAATTAAAATTTGCAGATTGTAATTCTGATTTTTCCAGACAACAAGGTACTGAAATCTAAAAATATATATTTTCAAAAATATTCACTTTCAACAATACCCAGATCTGAATATGGAGAACATTAAACAAATGAGAAACAATTTTTAGTGTCTAGATCTGAATTTTTAATGATGTAAATATAACTCAAACTTACAAATTTAATAACTCTGAAAATACTTGGAATCGATTACAAATGATAGCTCAAAAGATAGATAAATCAATATCTATCCAATGCATATTCAACCACAATTTTCCAATGGGTGGAAGGCACCCGAAACTGCTCCTCAAATATGGAACTAAGTAGACAAAACCTTATAAAATAGTTCCAAATGTGAACGGAAATGTGAATGTAGAAGACTGGAAATATGAAATATTCCCAACTACGGACAGCAAGCTAGGGATATGGATCTGAAACCACCACCAAAGAATGTTCTACCAACTAGGAATGGATCTCTCACCACCGAAGCTAGGGATCTTGTAAAATCTAACTTCCACAAGCAAGAGAACTCCCAGAACATGCAGCTCTAGAGTTTGCACAAGCAAAATCTGAAAATAGAAGTAGATGCTTTACAAAGCCAAGTTGACTTGCTTTTATAAGCAATCTTGGCTTAGTAGCCACCCCCAACCACCAATCACCTACTTTTGCCTGCATTTAATTTTTCTTTGGCCCTTTTTCCCTCTTCACATGGGTCACCATTTTCCTTAGGGAAAATAATAAAATAAAGTGACTTTATCATTTTATTTCTTTTTATTTTATCACTTTATCTTTTCTTTTCTTTTTTCTTTTATTTTAACTTTATCATTAATAAATTAATTTACATGCTTATAATAATATTTTAAGATGCACTTCATGATTAATTTATTATGACGAGTTTCCCTTGTATTCCTCACTTAGCCGTCGGGAAAACATGAATGGGCTAAGGATCTTCGAACAAAAAGGGGATATTGCATAAAGTGGCGGATGCATTAGCCAATTGGGCTGTTGACAACCATAATCTCATTTGTTATGGTCCTCCGCCATTATGGTGGTCATTAAAGCTTCAAGGAGATCTTAGGCATATTTTTGATAAAGATTTGCATTAATGTTTGTTACTAATATGTGTGCTTTTGTTCATGCTTATCCAGATCTAGATTAATAGTGTCCATGCCTAGCATAGTCAAATATGTACATTTTGATCCTCTATAATATAAATTTTCTCTTTTTTTAATTACCCAGATATTGGAAAACATTGATAACACCTCCAAAGATATGGATTTGATTGAAAAGATCAAATTTACATCAAAACTGAATTTTTTTCTTTTTACTTTTAGACCGAAAATAAATAAATAAAGTGCGAGTTGACCATAATTGGAAAAATCTTGTAAATGAATGGCTCAAGTGACTGAAAATAGTGCTCTAGGGAATAATCTGGCTATGTGCAAACCCTAGCACCCAACCCACTTCGAATCACAGTTGCAACAACCCTAGAAGGGGGTCATCCAGTCCTAAAATCTGCCCAAAATAAGGGTAAAAACCCCAAAACTCGTTGTCCCAATTGGTGTCTTTGATGCCCTAGTTGTATAATCATGAAATTTGACCTAGAATGTGATGCCTTAGCTGTAAAATCCTGGAAACTGATCTGAAACGTGCCCTAGCTGATGCCCTAGCTGTTGAATCAAATCTGGGATTGCAAAACTCTGAATGGATGCCCAAATGCAACTCTTGTATGGAGTAACTCTTAAAGATTAGAGGGTTTTCATCTTCAAATTTGAATACACCAAAGGGTTTTTGTCCTCAGATGTAGATTGCAAAGGAAGATTTTCGTCCTCGAATGCAGAAGTTAAAGCACAAAGCTCAAACTCATCAAAATGAAAAAGGGATGTAGTCAAAAGTGAGCTCCAAATGACCCCTCGTGTTCTTTTATAGCTTTTCATGGTACATTTCACAAGGAAAGGTCCCCAAATAGGATGTTCTCGCTTCTATTTTGATGTTTGACTTTGTTTTATTAAAAATCACCTTTTAACAATAAAACATTAGTTGCCTTTTAATAACTATAACTTAAAAGTTACTTTTTCAACAACTTAAGTCACTTTATGAATATAACATAAAATTACTTTTTCGCCAATTTAAGTTAAATTGTTAAATTATTTCCCTCACCACACCCTTTATGCCTATGAGAAAAAAAAGTAGGCTAACGGTCTTTTCTGGACTAATTTCGAAAAGGGGACATTACGTTGTTGCAACTCTCAGTTGTTTATAAGTTTAACCGCCAAGCAAGGTAGTAAGATTGGTGACTTTGTGGTTGGATGAGTCATTACACATTCATGAGCATGATTTGATAAAGGGTTCACTTACAAATTGAAAACCACATAGAACCACGAGAAAAGCAAAACTAGATGTTGACATCTCTTCCTTCACTAATAAAGTCTCTCCATCCTTCCAATATATATTCCATATAAAATAGCACATCAAGGGATTAACGAGGTAATTATCCCACTCGTTTATAAATTATTTCAAAATTCAAAAGATGGCATCTCCGGATCTGTCATACTTGAAAGGAACCCCAGGTTACTTGTGATTTTTATCTTGAGTTCTTCCATTTAATTGCCGACGTTAACCATTGAAAATTATGTTTAAAATCTTCACTATTTATCTACGTTGCAGGGAAACATCACTGAATCTCACCCACCACGCCCCCTCCCCCATGTAGGGGCATTTTCAGTACAGAAACACATCCGGAAATGCTCCTAAAACAACCCTCTATTCTGGGTTCATACCAGAAAAAAAAAAATTAAAAAAGAAAACAGTCAAAACCCTGTATTTTTGAGTTTAAGCATGTTCAATGTTTTGAACTTTCAGCTTTAGATTTTATGAGCTAGAAATGAGTATCATGCGAACACACACACACACACACACATTATACGGACATTTCCATGCCATTTTGTACCCAAGGGTTTTTTGAAAATCGGTGTTTCCATATTTCAGATACATTTCCATTTTTGTACCTGTTTCCGTTTTCTGGCCACAGCTATTTATAATTAACAATACTAGCATAATTGTTCATTTAAGGAGTACCTAATCGTAGGTAAAAGTGTGTATTAAACTTTGTTGTTGCACACCTGTACTGGTTCATATCAGAAAAAAGTAGCCATTAATGCAGCAAGACACATATGAGACACAACAGCTACAACTTTAATCATAACAATATGAATTCCTAATACAAAAATTGTTTCAAATACTGCATTGAGGAGAAAAAAGTAAAAATCATACTTACCAGAAAATACAACAGACTGAGTTTAATCTCCTCAACTTCAATAATCATAAAAGCCATTACCAACTATATGTAACATATTTGCCATTCCCCAAGATAGAAAAAAATTCTCAAATAAATGCAATGCTCTATCAAATATTTCATTGTTCTCTTCGCCCTCGTAATCTATAACATTATGTCATTAATAGTTGTGGGCAAGCATCATTTGTAAAGTTGGGATAGAATACCATAAAAATGGATACTTATCCCAACATTTCATACCTAAGATTGCTTCCATTAAAGCAACTAATAATGATAATATCAAAGAATAGCGACAAATAGATATAAATGGAAAATATTCAGTACTAACCGGGAACAAGTGTACATAGTAATCTTCAATAGTTAGCATACTTTGCCAGGCAAGAAGACTCCCATTTCCAAGCACCCAACAAACTGCATAAGCAACAAATTCCCCCTGTGCAGTTAATGTGAGCAAGATCTTTGTCAGAATGCTAAATCTGTTTGCAACTTCTAAAAAAAAGAGTGGACAAGAAAATGGAAATGGATTAATTGCATTCCATAACTACAGTATGCAGAAATAACAAGAATTTGTAGCACACCTTTGGTTGTCTGGACTTGTGTAGTTCGCCAACTTCTTCAAGCCCATTGTTCAGCACCATGGTTGCCTTTCCTTTGAAATTTTTCGCAGTCTTTCCAACTGTTTATAGACACAAGTGGATCACATCAGTTTGGTAAACCATAAATCTATCAAATGTTAAATATGTGTTGAAATCGCTTCACCGCAGTACATTATTATGTCACATTTTTATGGCTAATAGACAGAATAGGAACTCCTGTTGTCACCAGCCATTTTTAACAGTACAGGATGTGTGATATATGCAGAAAAATGATAGGTGAAACACATAATTACAAATATGGAGGGATGAAAGTGAGGTCCTGCCATCCCATTCAATTCACTACAATGTAGCAAAGCACTCTTAGCATTACAGGCCAGGTGAGAAGGGTATATTTGTCTTAGATGGAGAAAGGTAAATTCACTAACAAAAATAATCAGTTTTCCTCCAGCTAGCACTTACACCATATTGGGAAAATGACATACTTATTGGCTCAATGAAATTTATGATAAGAGTGAAATACATCTTTTAGGTAATCAGCTGATGGAGAGGTTGTGCATGGTTCGCAACATACCCTCCTTCCTATAAAGCTGTGTCCTCAAAGTTCCTGTAACAGCAGATATTCTTGGATGAATGTTTCAAATTCCAATGTGACATCTTCTTCACAGAATCGTTTCCATTTGACTGGAAGAATCTCTTCAACTGTTTATTACTTGGTTGCTCCACTTAAACTTGCAATATTGTCCTGGTCTCAAGAATGTTTCATTCTCCTTCGTTTGTCATTGGTAATTATGTTTGAAATGCCATGTTTTGTCCAAGGTTCTTTTTAAGACATGGAACATGGAAGACATCATATACCCTTCTCTTGTTTGTCATATCCAATGCATAAGCTACTTCTCCCACCTTATGTAATGTCCCTTTTTGGGGACTTCCGGAAAATAGCTAGGGCTGAATGAGAGATGACTGAAATTAATTTTTAGATGGCTGTAATCAGACTTCTAAGGGCTGGATATGACTAAAAATGCACACTGAAACCTGCAATTTTTCCCTTCCTAGGGCAGCGACCTATTTTGGGAACTCCCACTCACTTTTGGATGCCCTAAACTCGCTGAAAATGTGCCCAATCAAGCTCATAAATTCTGATTAGTTAACAGTAATTAAAATATGAAGGAAAACTGATTTTTAGTGCCCCAAAAATGAAGGTATGAAATTTCTATAAACCCTTGTCGGCAAGTTACTTTAAAAATTCATAACTTTACCTAGGAAGCTCCAAAATTCATGAAACTTGGGATCTTAGGGTTTAAAAATATGAAGAATGCAAATATCAAATCAACTTGCCCAAACATCCACTCAAACATGCCAAATTTGACCTACAAGTAATTCGCCCCTCTTGGAAATAATGAATTAGTGGCTCAAACATGCAAGGAAATGATTGTTTCACCTTTAATAATTAGTATAAGTCCATCCATGCAAGAAATCATACCATACATTCATCAAAACATATCCAACATGCTCATGATACAAGTCGCCTAGGGCTAGATAGAAAGATATCAGCTCCAAATTTCTTGAGATATTCAATAATTCCAAATATCCTTGCTTGAGGGTTTTCATCCCCAAGACAAGTTCCACTATCAAGGGTTTTTGTCCTTGAAGTGGTCTCAAACAAGGGTTTTCATCCTTGATGAGAGAGAGGAAAGGTACCACCTTTACCCAAAAGAATAATAAGATTCAACATATCCATCAAATGGCCAAGCAACCTCCTTTTATAACAATAAGGGGTGCTACATTTCAAATGATGGCCGACTATAATAAGTACTTTTTAATTATCTAATTTGTATTTAGAGCCTTCGTGCTCAAAATGCCTTATATTCTAATTAAGTCCTTCTATTGGAGCGCTTGGATTCCCAATATGAATACATTATAATAATAAAATATTTGCTTAGAAAATGTCATCCAAGTCTTCCCCTTGCTTCCTTCCTTAAACCCATGGGGAGGAGAAATGGGTTAAGGACTTCAATTCCACTAATCTCCAAAAAGGGGCATGATACCTTAGCATGGATTCAATAGGATTTGTAAAATTTGGGTTGAAGTTTTTGTTTCAAAGTTTCATTGCTTGCACCTATGGAAGCAAATGAATTCCATGTCATCCACTTGAGTTGTTTCATTGAGCTTGCAATTTTCTTATTGATTGATTCTTTTTATAGCATTGCTAGATTGTATTTGAAAATATTAGTGATTTCCTACATTTCTTTGAATGTCTTGGTTACTAGTGATTCAGATTCTTGAATGACTAATAATAGAAAATATGCAGAAATATAACAAAGATCATGCAAGAAAAGATATGTACGGTGGGTATCAAGTATACCCTAATAATCAATATACTCAATATGGAAGAATCTTAGAATACCCATTATTGAGGTAAAGTTACACGATACAATACTTCTTATGGAAGGAATCACTACAAAGCTAGGTAGTCGGTACGGTATGGGGACGTGGTATGCCAATACAGAAAAAAAATTGGGGGCCTTGAGTTTGGCTTTGGAATAAACAAAATAAGTTAAAAAACCACAATATATACTAATAATTCAATGCCAAATGCCATGATATTCACCATTCGAACTTAGAACAAGTACATTGTGCAAATGTTACAATTTATACACAAAAATCAAGACAAATCAGCATATTCATTATATTCATAATCATAATGTGATATGTCTATGGCTTACTAATTGTCTGGCTCCAGGAATGGTAAGCGCCATTCCCAATCGAAAAATAATGTTATCCAAATGGTAGGGAAGGCCCTATTTGAACTATGGCGGCCATATCTATAGAGAGAGGTGGCCCCCTCAAGTCTATTCAAAGAGAGAAAGCATTATTAGAACCATCACGTGGTTCATTAGAGCCTAAGATGTTGGACACGTCCTAAAAGGTTACATGTCGCATATCTCGTGTATCGACACATGACACGATAGGACACATGCCGATATGGATATGTTTGATGTGTGTCCTCAAGCGGGAGACACGTCAAACACGTATCCAAACATGTGCCCTAGACGTGTCCCGACTTGTCAAACATGTCAAAACATGAGCCATACAACCTTGTTTTTTGTATTATTAATTAATATAAGTAAAGTTTTAGAAAGCCCTGATTTTGCTAATAAATATTGATTTCATTTTTTTATTTAGGCTCGAGCTCAAATGCTATGGGGTGGAGTCCCATGGAGGGGGCTTGGGCTCTTGTTTTCACTCGAAGATTGGTCCCACGAGGTTGAAACAATACAGCTACAAGATTGAAATGAATCTGTCAGGAAATTCAAATCTTGTGCAGCTAGTTATACGTAAGGTTTGAGGTACTATGTGGTGGATTAAACAAGCACATGAATCAGAATAATACTTGCAAAAGCATTAAAGATTTATTAAATTAACGCACATGCATACTTTTAGATATAGTAACTAGCTGTAAGTTGTAACTTGTATCAATATTTTTTTAATGTAGTAACATTGTAAGTTGTGACTTGTATCAATATTTTTTTAATGTCTAATTTCCTTTGTCTATATTTCATGCATTTGTAATTTGTAATATATACTAATTTCCTTTGTCTATATTTCATTTTTGCATTTGTAATTTGTAATATATACATATATAAAACGTGTCCCCGTGTCCTATTTCTAGGGTTGATATGTCATGTGTCAGATACTCGTATTTGCATATCCTACATGTCCTATGTCCTCATGTCAAGTGACTTAGATTAGAACCATCACATGGTTCATTAGAACCACAAGGAGTAGCAATGTTACTCCCACTAGTTCAATTGTTTTGACTTTTTGACCAAAAGAATACACTTTTGGCATTTTTTTGAAAGTTCGTGACACATTTGCCCAAACCATACAAAACAATACCCGAGTACATCTTTCAACATAACTATACCCGAGGAGATCTATTTCATTTCTTTTTGTTTTATTTTGGCATACGGGGTTTTTGTTGTTATCGCATTTAGAGGCTGAAGCATTGGAAATCTGGAAGGAAGATCAAGTTGGTTTTAACGGGCATGGATTTTTCTTCTTATTCTGTTTTCTTTGAAAATGAAGATATGGAATCATACCAATTCTGGGTCTGCGTATTTTTGTATCTATTTGACTGTAAAAATGCTTTTGCAAGAGGTTGAAATTTCACCCATTTGGGTATGTATTTTTCAGAAAAAAAAATGTATGGTTTTTCACCCATTTGGGTCTGCATTTTTGAAGGAAAGATTATTGTTAAAATGAAATATCTTTGTTATTACTCTACCCATTTCTAGGACTGCATTTTTATTATTTATTTGATTGTGAAAACATCTTGCAAAGAGTTGGATCTATACCCATTTCAGGTCTGCGTTTTTGAAGAAGAATGTGTTTAAAATTGGAAATGTTTGTTGGTTTTTCACCCATATTTGGGTCTGCACATTTTGTACATTATCTAGTATGAAACACCTTTGTTGAATTGATTTGGGAATCCATTTTTGGATCTGCGTATTTGGTTATTTATATAAAAATCGATACCTTCTTTATTGGGTCGATTTCACCCATTTCTGGGTCTTCACGTTTTATGTAAAGATTATGTATGAGACGTATTCTTTTGGATTGATATTAGATACCCATTATGCCGAATCAGAAGATCCAATAAAATCTGACGTATGTGCCCTAGAAGGCACCCAAATAACACCAAACCCTATTCGCTCCCTTTAGGAAGAGCTCCAAAATGCATGCAAAGCCTTGATAGATATTCTCCTTGATGCCCTAGGTCCAAACCAACAAGATAGTCTTCAAACAATGTCTTCAAATCACCCCAAATAGAGGATTTCCGTCCTCCACCAAGCCACGGGAAGGATTTCGTCTTCCTTGGAATGCCAAACAAAAGGGTTTTCGTCATAGTTACCAAATCGGCGGATCTACACAAAATTAGTGGATCCAAATTTTTCGGCCAACCCAGATAAATTCGGTCCAGTCGGCCCTAATTTAGGAAAAATATAATTTTTTATTTAAAAAAAAAAATTAGTTTTTACGGAAAAACAATCAACTATCAACCTTATATATTAAAAACATAACATTTTAGATTACATTATCAAAGATTTTCATTGTATTTGTCAAATTTTCATATTTATAAAATTCAACTCATAGATTTCGGCCTGGATTTTTCCAAAACTTTTCAAGAATTTCAGATTTTCGGTTTTTTTGCCCTCTCGAACGGACCCGGATTTCTGGACTTGGTAACTATGGTTTACGTCCTCAAGTGGATATTTAATGAGCACTTTGCCCAAAAAACCAAGTATATGTAAAATGTGCCAAAGATAGGATGCAAATGAAGTCACAAATCTCTTTTTATAGCACTTGTTTGGCGCTAAAGGCAAAATAGAAGTGGATTGACCTCCTTGGGCTTCTTTTTATCTTTAAATTTGCCTTTGTGACTCTCCAATCTAAAGGGAAACACTAAAAAGAAAAAATTAAATATAATAAAGAAAACTGAAATGAAATGCAATTCCTTTCCTTGTTTGATAATTCTTCTTTGCCACGAAAAGGGAAAGGCAAGAAGTCCATATTTAGGCCTCAATTCGAAAAAGGGGACATTACAGTATATGAAAAAATATTCTACAAAACTCATTTTTATGAAATGTTAGGTTTGAGTAAGTATCTTGTTACACAAGCTACCTAAGTTCAATTTATATAGATATGTTAGGTTCTAGCTAGTAGCTTTCTTCAAAGGCCACTTCTTTGAATATTTTAATTAGTGGCGGTACATGAATATTACACTTTTGTAACACCATGGGTGGAATTCCACTATGGTTTAGGGTATAGAATTTTCTATATATAAGGGATCTAACTCCCTCAATCTTATTTTTCATATCAATACAAATAGCTTTGATGATTTCGCATTTTTGGATAAGTATTGCTTCCATCTTTTGGATTTGCAAGTGCAATCCTAACTTTTATGGGTGCAAGTCCCCCATCAATCTTATTTTTGTGCAGTTGTGCTTGCTAAGGTTGCAGCTACGCTACAAGCAGCATTCTACAGAATCATATAGGGGAGGTCCTAGCCTTTGAGACAATTTTTATTGGTAAAAATAACAACAGTGTGGCAGAGAGGGAGGGCCAAGTGGCCAGAATCAAGTTAGCCTCGAGTAACTCCATGGGCATGTTGATAGTGGAAGGAGATTCAAAATCATGAATGTAGTTGTCAACTGAGGAACAAATATTTATCGGCGTTCATATAAATTAGTCAAGGAAGGATGTGAGTTAAAGATCTTTTTCAATATTTTTCTTTGTGCACTGGTTCAGAGAAGGGAATAAGGCGGCAGATTGACTGTCCAGCCCACTTATGAGATCTTGAAATAAAGATTTTTTTGGATATAAGGAAAATACTCAAAACTACAATGAATTTGACAGAATTGCCCAAAAAATGCAAAGGATATTCTTGCTATCCAAAACCTTCATGGAATTTTTCGAAAACTCTCCTCAAACTTAACATGCCATAAATTTCCCAATTGATTTGAATCATGTGGAGGTCAAGAAGGCACAATTTGGGATGTGGCAGCTAGGTTAGCGGAGTTGTTCTATCTTTTTTCTGTGGCCAAATCTCTTTTCTTCCTTTCATTCCATTTCTAGTCATCCTTATTTGAACATTGTCAAGGCAGTTCTAATTTTTTCTTATTCTGATGACTTTCCTCCCTTAACTCTCTTCTGATCACATTCTTTCTTATTTTAGGAGCTTCTTCTCCCAGCTTCTTACGTTGTTTCCATCATGATTGTCTCTCTCCCATTTTTGCTTAGCTTTTTGCCCCCTCACGTTTTGTTGCTATCCTTAGGACTTTATTCCTTCCTTCTTTGTTTTGGCTGGCAGGCTGCATTTTTAGCTGCCTTTTGTTTTTATGTGTCTGCCTGGATGGCCAGCCTGTTTTCCAGCCATGGCTTCCTTTGTGTAGCCTTCTCGGCTGTTAGCGTTTTTCCTGTCAAAACCTTCCCTTTTGGCTTTTGTTTTCTCCTCGTTTCTGTTGCGCTAGTCTATTCGTGTGTTACCCTCTCCTTGTCTTTGTCATCATGAAATCATTCTTCATTGTGTGTCTCACTACTGCTTTATGCACTGCTATTCTTGTAAGCATTTCCAGCTTGCTCCTGCTAATGGATTTCCTAAGCATAATCTCTTCAAATTATTATCATCCCCTGACTCTAGGTTGACTGAGTATGAATTGCCTTTTGAAAACTCTAATGAAGATCAGAGGAGATGTTTTGGCATATGAGGTGCAGGTTTCAAGTGAAATACAGGAGGGTGAAAGCATGTGGCAGTGAACAAGAAAAACATGTTGGTTCCCAATCTCTGCAGCAAAATGCTGCCCTTTGTGACCGGTAGAGAGAAGCTTTCCCGACTTCTCACCTGCACAATTCAAACCTCCTTGATCAACATGTTATCATGGGGGCTGATTTGGGATCAAACAACAAACATGCCAATATACACTTGTTCTTAGCAAGGTCGAATCCAAACTGACATTAAGAGACCTCTAGAATCTAGACCAGTGTTTGAAGAAGAAATTTGCGTACCTCAAGGAAGATTTGTTCGAAAGTGGTCAGAATGAAATGTTCCAAGGTGGCAGACTTTCTTCCACCAATGGAGTAGGCAGTGTTAGCATTCAGTTTGGTTTTCCTGAGCTAGCCGCCATCAATGTTACAAAATCCAGAGTAGTGGGTATGCTGGGCTTGTCAAATCCTTCAAGAGGAGCCTTGACCTCGACGTCAACCTCCAAAATCCAGTAGTGGGTTCCGATGTTTCTATAAACAAGGTGTTGAAAGGAGGCAAGGATAAAGAGGTTTCGGTGAGAGTTCAAGGATAGTGGATTTTGTTTCAAGGTACTACGAATTAAGGAGCAACGGCAGGTCTTAGAGATCAAAGAAAGAATATCATGAAGCAAACCAGCCTAGAGGTCATGGTGATGGCAATAGCATTGCTTCAAATGTTGATGGAACGGTATCCCAGAACAAAAAGTTCCTCAAACTGACTGGAAGGTGCATGAGCAGAACTTCTTAGGTTCTTGATGCCAAACATGAGCTGTTGAACCAACTTGTGTGTATTACTTGTGAAAAGGCTAGAGACAAAGACCTGGCTAAGTAACTAGCCCTTTGTTTGCCCTGTCAGTTTTCTTTGTCTATTAGTTTATTCCTTGTAATTGTTGTGGCTAGGGCTCTTTTTGACAGTGAAAATCAGCACAGAGAATATGAGAAAGCCTCGTTATATAAGTCTTGAAGAAGTTGACTGAGACAGCATAATGTGAAAAGGCATCCTTATGGAAGATAGGAAAGATGAAAGTTTCGAATGCAATGCAGAAAGCTAGAAAAATTTCGAAGGCAGTTTTGTAAACACGTGCAATGCAAAAAAACAAATCTCCTCTACAATACCAAAAAAAAAAACAGGCATGCTCTTAGTTTAGATTGTCTTAAATGGTTTTGATTAAGAAAAACTCCGCAATTATGATAAATATGGTCATTTTCGTCTATGTGAAGTCCCCTTGCCATATTAAATAAATTGCAGAAGAATAAAATAAATTACACTGAACATAAAACAGAAGTTGTAGTGAAGCACCTGATTGAGTTATGGCAATGTCGGATCTGAAGGGCTTCTTGCAGGGGTTAACCTTTTCTTTTTACAGGAAGAAGAAAGAGTGTGACGAATGAATGTACGTGATTTGATTTTGTAGCAGGCTGGTGTGAGAACAAAATCTTTCCTGTGAAATAGATCCATCTGGCAGTAAAATTCGTTAATATTTCCCTTACACATGTCGTACAGCTTCAAATGATGTCAGATCAGTTGCAGCCTGCATGCAGGCATGCTGGAGACGGCCCAGCAAACATAAAAATCTCAGTACTACTTATTTAAAATCTTTTCCCGAAAATCGAGAAAACTGTTTTCAAAATGGACCCTGAAATTTTTCAATCGAAGAAACAATAAACAAAAAAAACATGATGCCCGAATCATGTAGGTTTATGAGGACTCAGGAGGAATGTACTTGTGTCCTATATTTTCAAATAAATTTGCCGTTTGGAATGTATAAACTTGCTTTGCTGCCGGTAACCAAGGCTGAAAGTTAAAGGTCAGGGGCGCCTAGGCAATGGTTTGAGTTTGCTACATCAAATAATGGGTAACAAAATCATACAATTGCAGAATTTTTTTCATATATGCCTATAAAGATCAATATTTTCATGGAAAGAAATTTTTAGAGGACTTTCGCCTAGTTTGGGTCGTAATAAGCAATTCCGACGTATTTTCATGGAAAGTGAGGATTTTCGGGGCATAGAAGAGGCATATTTAAGTTGGGGGTGGTAAGGGTTATGAATTTTTATTTTTTTATTTTTTTCATGAAAAGAGATCTTATATTATATTAATTTAATAAGATCTAAGATAACTTTCAACAAAAAAGTGGGTGGTATAAGAGTACGCCCCAAAATCACAAACAAGCTAGCTGAGTTTAGGAGAAAACAAAAATTAGGCAGTGCCTAGAGGTTACAAAAACTAAATCAAGCGAAGAAGGCCCGTGACATCCCGAAGCGGGCGGATCGTGATCATCCAACCCACCCTACCCGGGTAAGTCTTTGCCAGTCCGGGATATCACTTTGCAAGTGGGATTTTCTTCTTCCTGTTCCGCCTCTCCACGAGTGGGGATGGGGAGGCTGAGGTGAGGAAATTTGTCGGAAGACGGTGGTGGCAGGGGCGGATTCCACCCATCAACAGTGTGTTGCGCGGAGGTTGTAGGAGAGCCCCACCCATGTCGGTGAGTCGGTGACCCCAAACCCGCAAGCGGCGAGTTGGCGAAGGACTCCTTTGTTGGTGAGGACGCGGCGACCCCCGACCACGCCGGCGAGATGGAGAGTAACTTCTTTGGTGAAGAGTACCCGGGGAGCGTCAAGCCCAGCTAAAAGCACATCATGCAAGCGGCTACATCGACCACCACGGCCAGGTGGCGAGGAGCGCCTAGTTGGAGAAGGTGGCACACAGGCAACATTACACGGGGCTTCCCTCAGTGTCACAACAAGGTCTGGAGGTGGTCCACCTTTAGCGCGACTTTGTTCCCTAGACTTGTATCTGCAAAGAACACATTCGAGATCACCATAGATTTGTTATAAACGGAAAAATGTTGATCAACTACAAAATTAGCAAAGAAAAAAGCATTTCTTTCTTTCCATATCCAAAAAAGAATTTCCCCTCTGAAAACATGCCAAATTTGGGTGAACATAGGCAGAAGCTTGGGATTATCCCCCAAAAGGATATGCTACCAAGTAAAGCAATGTGGTCTTAGTGGAAAGAAAAATGAATGAATCCAGTTCCAGGCAAGTTGAGCTTTCGGACAAAACTAGAAAAGATGCATAATAGTTTCCAAATGGCCGTAAAATGGGCATTTGGGAGCCGGGACCCCAATTTGAACAAGGTGAGCCCCGATAGGAGACCTTGGTGCAAAATACACCAGAGGAAATGGGCAATCTTGGGCTCCACACAAATAGTCCAAATAGTGTCAAATCGCCTACTCCAGGAGGATGGAGTGGACTGAATTCCTCATCGCGTGTTGAGTTTATCCACCATAGGCAGATGAGGCGAAAGTCAACGGTAGCCTTTATTGGCTGAGTAGTTGCGAAATGGAGTATCTGCATACCATTTCCAGTCCATCCACCAAGGGCAAGAGGAATGCACGGCTATTTTGTGTAGCATGTGGTCAGGGACCGAGCTAATCACTTCATTAGAACTAGCCTAAACTTTCTTAGAAAGCTGAAAACGAGTTTTAATTTTAGGCCAAGAGAACCAAGATTGCAAGTGTTTGCAGATATGAATTTTTTTGAGTAAATTCTTTTATACAAAATTTAGGAGCTTTTTATGCATAATTTCATAGGTTGCATAATTTTATTAGAAACAAGAGAAAATTTATAGAAATGCAAATTACAATAGAGTGTTTATACGTTAAGAGTGTCACATGAATAGAAAAAATCCTAAAGAGTGGGGGTAAACTTTCAACCCCCTCCACCACCTCGAAAATTAGTGGGATCGCACAAGTAGGCATGTATTTACACGTAAGTTTCAAAGGACCATTTTGAATTTTTGAAGTCATGTGATACATTTAAGTCACCATAGCTACAATGATTTGTATCAATCATTACAAAAATCCACAGTAGAGAATAAAACTAGCACTTACACCAATTGTTGCAAAAAAATCTCAAAGAGAATAAATATATTAATTTATTATTAAAATACCGATATTAATGAAGTCATAATTTATTTTCCACATCTACCCATACTACTACACCTCCACATTTAGATATTCAAATTAAATATAAACTAGTAGTTGCAACAAATATTTTAAAAGACCTTGTAGAAAATAAAACTAGCAATTGCATGCGAGTGGTGCAATGGAGATGCCGATAGGGATGCATTTTTTATAGATAAACACTTTTGATTGGAGCTATGAACCGGATAAACACTTTTGATCGGAGCTATGAACCAAAGTACAATCAACCAAGATATATCAATTAAGCTCAACAATTAGCGAACCACAAGCCACCACACGTGAACACACGTCTAGCAAATCACAAACCGTCATGCATGCACACACCACAAGCGAACCACGAGCCACCACACTTGAACACACGTCTAGTGAATCACGAGCCATCATGCATGCACACACTACAAGCGAACCACGAGCCACCATGCTTGAACACACATCTAGTGCAAGTCTTCTCGATCCAAAAACTACCTCAATGAAAACCAACCTGCCAACCATGCCACCTCGGACATTACCACCCCAAACGAGGATCGTGCCTTAGTGGGATTTGAACCTGGGTGGAGCCGGAAACAACTATTCGACTTAACCGCTCCACCCAAACCCCATTGGGCTTTGGTAGGGATGTATTGAAGAACTCAAACTTAAAGGATTGAAACATTGCATGAGGAAGAGGGTCGATGAAGAAGGGGATTGAGGGAGAAGTACAAGGGTAAGGAAAATATTGGAGGAAACATATGCAAACCTTTTATTTCTTCCGAGAAGACACATATGAACCACGTATCATTCATGTCAATCATTTGAAGGAGAAAGGGGATGTGGTGTACAGATCGTTGAGGTAACATGCTTTGGAGATATCTTAGAAAGCAAGCCGGTGTTGATCAACACTCACATAGTCAATAGTTGTTTTTTGCAATGTTGGCCCTTGTGTTTTGTAGATAATTAGAGCACATGGCAATTTTAGGGGATTTCGTTTGTATTTTTTCCGAGATGCTTTAGAGATAGGGACATGTCGAGGGGACTCGGCATCCCATGTCAAGTCGATGTAGTAGTTGAATTTGACAACCACAAAACATGACAATTTTGCGGTCTTGTACCTTCTTTATAGACTAGTATCTTAGGTCATTCTCCACGCTTACTTCAAGAAGAACATATATGATCCGCAAGTGTTTTCCTTATGGATTTGTATTTGACACCACCTCCTCAACATTTTAGGTTCTTAACACATTAAATTTGAAGCATTGTCATGTGTATAATCTTATGCATGTTATTTTGAAATTTTGGCATTATGGGGCTTTGCAATATGAGGGAGTGGTCAAAGAAGATGAGAGAGGACCAAGTGTATGGGTATTCTCATAAATATTATAAGGAATTTATCGAAAGTAAATGCACTAACTATTGATTCATTAAATGTTATTTTCTAATATTATATACATATTTTCTATATCTTGTAATTTTTCACAATTGTTGCGCTTTCATCAACTTTGCATCTATTAACAACATTATCATCAAGGCTTGAACACATGACCGAGCACAACTCCTATTGTTTTCTTGTTTCTCAATCAAAGACATGGATTTTCCGCTATATTCAAGATTTTTATCTTCTATTTTTATCAAAATTAAATGCAATAGTCATCAATTGATTAAATGTTATTTTCTAATAGTATATATATTAATTATAGGAAGGGTAGTTGATTTTAGCAACATGGATATTATAATCGACAAATATCATTGTTATGGTCTAAGAATATTTTATAATAGATCCCATGAAGAAACCAATTTGAATATGATTATTCTAAAATTATGAATTGTATGCAATTTTTAAGAGGGTTGTGGTTATTCATGAGACATGTTTTCTTTTAGATATGACATTATACAATGACAAATTCAATGATACAAGATTTGAGTATGTGTGTACATTATATTAGTAATCAAGTATCTCACACATGGAATAAGGTGTACACAATACGAGTGGATTCAAAAGGGATCCAACAAACAAAGTCAAGGGAGATGGTAAGCCCAGTTGAAAGCCCCCAACTACTCAAATTTCTCCACCATCTATCAAAGACCATGTACGCACATGACCGTCTAGAGAATACATTAACATGTAAACATATAAACAATATATCAAGACACAAACACATCAAATTAAAAGAAGTATATTGATAATAAATTAATGTATGTGTCAACAAACCAAAGAAAAAATAAATCGAGTGTATGTTGGAAAATAATTGATGTAAATGGTACCGACCTACATCATTTTCATTGTTTGGCATAGAATTTTAATAAGAGGAATATGTTTCGGTGATTAAGCTAAAATGTAATATATGCAACCAATTTGAATATAAAATTTGCAGTAAATAAATGATGCAATGAAATACATAAATATACCAAAGCAAGCTAAGCAATAAATAATGAAACACTAATGTGCAAAGAAGGGTAAGATGTCTTAGCTAATTCGTAGTGTTGTCGAAGGTGTACAAGACTAAAAACTGAAAAAAGTTGTAGCATTGATCGTCGCACTCGAGCACATGAAAATGCAAATATGGAAAAATAAGATGGACTAGGGTGCTTGGGTCTGCGGAAATGCTCAGAAACCCGAATTCTCAAGGTCATAAGATGTTCGCTGATGTTCTCCTTTTGTCGCACTGATTCGCAAAATGTTTGTTGGAGTCATCGGAAACTGCAATGAAGAATAGACCTATAAAACCCTCAAATAGACATCAAATCCCAAAAAAAGATGCAGAACGAGGGGTCGGATTGTCCTCAGCTGCCATAATGATGAACTTACAACTGAGTGTTGCACTACATCTCAGATCCAATGTAGTTCTCTGTGTGTGTGTGTGTGGAGTTGTGCCCTAGGTTGCTCTTGTCTTTAGTCACACGTGGATAGCGAGCAAATAGCTAGATGTAGAATGTAGTAGATGTGTGAATGGAATAGAATGAACTTCCCTCCTATGAATTATGATGCAGAAAACCAACTCTTGTGTCCCTTGTGATGGAGCTAGATGGATGCAATGGAGCTCTTAGATGTCTTTGATGGATGCAACCTTAGGTGGTGATGGCTAATGCTTAGTGCTTGGTCCCTTATTATAATCACAAAACTTTATATTTATATGATTCCCTTGCTTGAATTTTGTAATTAACCCGAAAAGGATGACTACCAAAAAGATAAGATGCTCAAATGGCTAGAAAGGACCCAAAAAGTGTGAGTAAATTACAAAAGGACAGGGGCACCCAAATTGGATGAGGGTGCCTAGCGTTCAGCATCTTGGTCCGAGTGCTAGTGTACAAGATGATAGATGCTAAGGACTAAAAAGGTAGACTACGAAAGTAAGGGTGTAAGACTGAAAATAGCAATAGAAAGTAAAGAAAGGTGTTCAAATACATGGGTTAATTAGTATCGCTCTTACTTAGGAATCATATAAATAGTAGTATGTAATCATGACTAGATAATTACCCAAAGTGCGTGATTTTTTTCTACATTTACCCCACTTTATGTTGGTGAGCGGAAATCTCGGTAACATAAAGTAGATAGAGATGCGTACCTGATATCCATGTAGATCGATGTAGGAAACGTGCTTGAGGGACTAGACAAAGCGTGGAGTGATAAAAATGTGAAGCGTGGATGCTAAGGAGGAGAAAGTGCAAAAAGTGATGAAAATGAACCTAGGGCGGAAAACACATGTGTAGGTGTCATGATGTACCTGTTGTCGATGTTGATGTGTGTGATGTTGTTATTGGTGTTGTGGTGATGTTGACTATCGCTTCCCATACGGACGGACCTACAAAAGAGAAGCCAACAAGTAGTCAAATATGCATGTATATGATCAAAGTGTGTAAAAAGTGTGTAAGGAAAGTATGTAAAATGAAAAATTGTGAAAAAGGAACATGTGCACTGCCTACATTCAGCTTCTTGGGCTATGTGAGAACACAATAGGCTCTAAGACTTATCTTCGCACTCACAAAATTTTGTAAAATGCGACAAAGAAAGAAGCAACAATTGTTGAAGGCATTAGACATAGGTGGTTATAAACCCATTAGCACAAGGCTTGATAATGTTCTCGTTACATTATATCTCCAAGGAAGCCTCTCGAGATCATGCATCTAACGTAGTCAATCCTCCTCTTTTATCATGACATGAAAGTATGGGGAAGAGTCATTTTGGAGAGTCTTTGGAAAGATAAAGGAGAAGATATACGCATGTTGTGGAGGTTATGGATTCTAGTAATGGTTATCCAACTAAATAAAAGAAGATATACATGTCTAACTAAAGAGAAAAGAATAATTTTGCAATTAAAGCACGTTATGTTTTTAAAATTTCAATACAAGGAACCTACAATCAAAACTAATGGAAAATGGTAGAGTAAGAGAGGGGGTGGAAGAAAAGGAGGAGGAATGCAAAGGATGATGGGAGTTGGTTATGATGACATTTGGATCTATGATCGGGGTGGCGAGGTGCATCAATTAAGTCACACCTTCTTTTTCCCTAATTTTAACATACGGGCCAAGATTGATTTTGGAGAATCTTTGGAAGGATAAAGGATGAAGTATATGCATGATATGGAGGCTATGGAATCCAGATATAAATGTGAGAACAATATCTTATCTTTCAATATCTTCAATATTAATAGTTTCTTTGTCTGATGTAAGGCCCTACAATTTGTGGATTGATAGAGGATGAGTCATTTTGAGGGGAAGCTACCTATAGTTATTTTAAGAGATAAGGCGAGAAAAGCACGTGATTTTTCGACTAACACCATCTACATAGATAATTTCAATGACGACAATGTTTTGTTGGCATATTTGGTTATGCGAGAATACAAACCACTCTAGGACTAATCTTAGGCCTCATATAATTTCATTAAATTTGGTGAAGCAATAAGAGGTAACTTAGTAGCGCATTTGCTAGCACATGATGACATATTTGTTGGAAAAAGTTTGATAATTTGTGGGACCTATGATTTTCTTTCTAATAAAGTCTCATATGTGACACGAGGTTCACACAACGAGTATGGATACGAATGAGATCCAAGTGAAGAAAAGCCGGAGGGTCAACCTCGTTGAAAGCCCCTAGGTGATGAGCCACAAAAATGGATCATTCTATACAAGATTTAATATTCTTGTCTTTGCATAAGTTGAGGATCTAAATGTAATTTCTAAACATATAGTTTATTCATAATGAAATAAGAAATATATGTAATTATTATTTCTTTAGAAATCATTTACTATCTATTTTGTTAACTATGACTAATAATTCTTGGGAAAGAATGAGAAATTATGCATATATAACCTATGATAAGCTATGAATGTGGAATAATGGACTTTGAGCACTAAGCACCAACTACATTCATCCATAGATACTCCGACACCTTTTACAACTAGTGTTGGAGTTCATCAAAAAGCGTTGGAGATTCTCTGGTGCCCTTTAGAGAAGTGTTGGAGTTCATCAAAAAGTGTCAAAAATACTCCAATGCCCTTTAGACAAGTGTGAGAGTTGCACGGAAAAATGTTGAAGATCATTGTTTTGTTGCGGAAACACCGAGAGACACCATTTTCATACTACAAAAATGTTAGAGATCATTACAATAATTGGCTCTGGAGGTACTCTAACACCCTTCATAATATCTCTAGAGATTGTTATTTCTATGATAGCTGCAGAGATCTTCATTTTAGCGTTACCATATCTCTCGAAGATTACCACAATAGCTCTGGATATCCTTTGTCTAGCTCTAGAGATGGTCAACAATGCATTACCGCCTATATTTGGAAATTATTTTTATGACATCTATTTATAGTATTTCTAAAGATAAACATTTCCATAAATAGTAAGATATTTGTGCCATTCTCCTAATGCTATGAATGTCTTTGTTGTTTGAGATGTTTGAGGAAAAAGGATATATTTATTTTTAACAAATTAAGGGAGAATCAAAATATCCGGATTATGTTTCAATTCTCTTCACCAAATAAGAGGCAAAAGATATGTGAGAAAATCTTATCATAATCTTCTACTTTAATTATATAAGATTTTCTAATAATAAAACTCTTTCCATATTTTTTTGAGATTAAAGCTATTTTGTGATAGATTAGAATCTAGGATTGAGATAGGATAAAATATCGATTATTGAGATTTATTTGGTACCTAAATAAAATGTTGGTTGGAAGCATGGAATTATAAATACAACCTTTCACGTAAAACTATGCAACTTTTTCATTATTATGATTAATCAAAACTGAAATTTGTAGCATTTAGTCAAGTGTTCGTTAGTTTTAGTTAAATTCCTCTAATGGGGAATGAGCAAGGGCCCACTCATTCTAAAGAAGAGGACGAATGTGTTTTTGTATGTTTAGATTAATAATTTATTTTTGTTGTAAGTATGTTTTGTATTTTTCAATTCTCGTAGGTGTGATTTAGTTTTCTTGCAAGTGTGAAGTAGAAAATAATGTTTGCTAAGATTTACCAACCTATTTTATTACATAGTTTTGCATGGAAGGTTGCATTTATAATTTCATGCTTCCAACCAACGCTTTATTTAGGTACCAACAAAATCTCAACAACTAAGATTTTATCGTATACCAATCCAAAATTCTAATCTATCACAAAATAGTTTCAATCTCCACAAAATATGGAAAGAGCTATATTATTAGAAAATCTTATCTAAATAGAAGATTATGACAATATTTTCTCACATATCTTCTACCTCTTATTTGGTGAAGAGAATATAAAGATAATCCAAATATTTTGATTCTCCCTTAATTTGTTGTTAAAAAGAAATATTTTTGTTTTCCTCAAACATCTCAAACAACAAAGACATTCATAGCATTAGGAGAATGCCACAAATATCTTACTATTTACGGAAATGTTTATCTTTGGAAATACTATAAATAGATGCCATAGAAATAGTTTCCAAAGATATATGGTAATGCATTGTTGACCATCTCCAGAGAATTTGGACAAAGGATATTTAGAGCTATTGTGGTAATCTTTAGAGATATGGTAACATTGAAATGAAGATCTCCATAGTTACCGTAGAAATAACAATCTCTAGAGATATTATGAAGGGTGTAGGAGTACCTCCATAACAACTATAATGATCTCGACATTATTGTAGTATGAAAATGATGTCTCCAGTGTTGTTGTAGCAAAATTATGATCTTTGACATTTTTTCATGTAACTCTAACGCTTTTCTAAAGGGTGCTTTAGAGTATCTCTGGTGCTTTTCTTATGAATTCTATCACTTTTTATGAACTATGACACTTTTCTAAAGGGCATCGGATTATCTTTTGCACTTTTCTAATGAACTCTAGCACTAGTTCTAAAAGGCATTTGATTATCTCCGAGAGATGAATGTAGTTGGTGTTTAGTGCTCAAAGTTCGTATTCTACATTCATAGCTTATCATAGGATGCATATGTGTAATTTCTCAATCTTTCCCAAGAATCATTAATCATAGTTTACAAAGTAGATAACAAATGATTTCTAAAGAAATAACCATGTCATACACTTCCTATTTCATTTTAAATAAACCATAAGTTCATAAATTACATGTAGATCCATAACTTAGGCAAAGACAAGAATGTTATATTTTTATATAGAATGATCCATTTTTGTGGCTCATCATCTCTCCCATGCCTAAACTCATGCATGCCAATATCCTTTTCTACAAATCATGCTTATTTTTATTTTTCTTGAACCATATAGGCATGATTTTTTTATTTTGTTTATCTTTAAGAAGACATAGGTGAGAAGATTAACTCTTTTTGTAAGGAAAATAACTAAAAAAATGACGGTCATGAGTTATCAAAGCATGAAACAAATGAAAATTTCTTAGATTCTTTTGTTCTTCCCAAGGACAAGTTCTTGTGTGGAGCCCCTCCTCTTTGCTTTCTATATTTTTGTAATGATTCTTAAGCGTTTCTTGTGTGGATGTTTTTATGTTGTCCTTCTCTTCTTTCTTTATGTTTTTAGACATAAGTTATTGTGTGGGACTCCTCCTACTAATCTATTTATTTATTTTTAAGGAAAGAGCTAGTTCTTATGAGGATAACCTCCTCCTATTTCTTAAGTAAATTTGGTTAATTTCATGAAGCAACATAAACATTGACTTGTCATCTTTTCTATAAAGAATATAAAACATGAAATAACTTCATGCAAAAATAATTCCCATAATAAATTTGTTTCTTTAAACTATCCCAAAATAAGTTTGAAATATTTCTTCCAATATATCAATCATGCCAAATATATTTCTAATAACTTGTATTTAAATATGCCAACATCCCTTATTTTAGTTTTCATCCTTAATCTCATGCATGTAAAAGTGGATCTTTGTGTAATAACAAAACTTACAAGTAACTTTAAAAGTAAAATAGAAAAGTAAGTACCTTGGCATAACTTTAGATTTCCTTGCCTCTTCAATATCAGCAAAATAGAAAAATGATGAGAATGATGTTGATAAAATTTGTAGTCTCGTTATATTGAAAAAGAGGAGCATAAATGTAAGCAACCAAGTACTTTATTGCTTGTTTGGAAAAGCCGTCATTTGCTAGTTTTCAACTTTTCTGTTTTTTTAATAACATTTTCCCTTGACTAGCCAACAATTTGGTTTTCTAATCAAGACTCTTTTCCCAGTACTTGGTTCACCAAAGAAGTTCATTTTCAAACCAATATCGCTAACAACGTCGAGGGCTTTTATTGTTATTTTTACTTTTGATTTTTTTAGAAATGATGACATAGAAATGTTAGAGAAAGGCTATATGAAATTTTTATTCCTTTGAAATCTTTTATGCAAAGCATTATACTTGACGTTAATTCATCCAAGATCCGATAAAGTTGGAAAATTGCAACATAAGGACTAAATTGATCATGATGGCAAATATATGTTGATACTACTTTTCAAGTTTGTTTAAAATATAACCCATGACATTGTATCAGATTGCTTATGAGGATCCTTGAAAATAAATCCTTACCATGAGATCGTCCTACACACACATGAAATGAAAAACTACCATGCATGCATAATATCAACAATGTCAAGCAAGCACTCTTGCTAAAATAAATATTATGCAAAAAATAAATTATTTACAACCTATATAATGGATGGATGATGGTTCAATAACTAGTTTTATTTTCAAAGGAATTTATTGAGGATAAGAAGAACTCCTCGGATAAATTCTATTATTATGATTGATAGACATGGTTTCAACTATTGCCTAAATATGGGTGGAATGAAAATGAAAATGCCATCACATATTTTTATTTTTGGAACTGTGCGAGAAAAATATTGACTATTATATGTGTGTAGGAAGTTGAGCTATACTTTCAAGGAATTCACAACTAGTGGTAGCTATAAAAACATAAAAATCCAATGTGTTGTAAATGTTAATGTTAAAGGTGGTGGCTTCAAGAAAGAATGGCTTTGAAATTTTATCATTGGGATATGTGGCTATTAGTGGTAATTTAAATAGTGGTGGAAAAATGAATTTCCCCTAGGAGAGCATGTCAACCACACGCCACCACCATTATTGAGGCGTTAAAAACATCACCACCATGAGTAGGTGATAGGAGGTGAGATTTGGGTGAAGGTTGGCGAAGGTGAGGAGAGAAACTTTACCAACTTCTAGAATGATGTTTATGGAAACCCTAGCCACGGCCTTGATAAGTAGAGTAACGATGAGGAGAGTTTAGAGGCACCCAATTGATGACACAATGAACATTCCCTGAGTGAGATAACAAAGTATCCAAATGTTACACTTATAAGCAAATTTTTTCCACTTGGAACAAGATCTAAAGATGTAAATTTGGTACAGAGTTTACAACACAAGTAATAATCTTCTCACATTAATATCATAGTGCAAATATCATACAAATATATAGGAGAGATTATTCCTATTTTCTAGGAGATTCTAGTACCTATAATATCTCCCAAATAATCTCTCTAACAATATCAACCTCCGCACAACCCTATATTTGAGTATTGTTGTAACTTACAACAATACATCTAACAAATATAATATTCTAACTACTAACCCAAATATATATTTGCTCACACATGTAAGCACTAACATGATATTTTCCTAACATTCCCCCCTTAGTGTGAACATGGGAAGAAAGCACATCTAAAAAACTGGAAACAGAATCATATGCCTCCGCATACTTTTAGGTCTACATACTGCTAGCTTGGATCTTGTTGTCTAGATCTTGCTGCACATGACCAATCCACTTCACCACAATGAATCCCATATTGGATGATCACACTTCCACCGATTCACATACATACGCGAACTCAACATTTCCCTCTTTCGCTTCTAGTTAACACTCTTTCACCGGTCGATCGATGTTAAAAGTATGACAGTCGAAGAATCTCAAAGCAATCAAAGGATCACTCCAGTTCAGTTTCCCTCCTATACAATTTTTCTCAGCATCTGTAATGCACATTCTCCTCGTTCAATCATAACATGGGAAGGAAACCACACACCATTTTATTCTACACACACCACACAACTGAAAAGAAGTGCCACCATACCAAAATGTGGCCCGTCGTTGGTGACTAATGAGAGGTGTTTATCGCCCTCCATCCTTCATTGCCTCTAACCTCCAGTACATGTGTTGCTAACTCAATCAGATTTTGATATGAAGCTCAATGATTCCCACATTGTATATTATTCCCTCGACAATGTGAATTCATTTATTTTCTAGACATCGGGTAACACCGAAAATGCGTCCACAAGGTTAAATTTTAAAAAAAATCAAACTTTAACATGACTTAATTTTTACAATGACTCCTTTTTTACTTTGATGATAATATGCTCAATAACCTATTATTCACTTATATGAATTTTTAAATCTTGACAATCAATGACGATGAACTATACAAAATTAACAATAATGGCAAAAATGACTTATAACGAGACTCATGATACTAACAACACGACGACATATTATTAATGAAAAAACAACATCAAGAAAGAATAAAATAATTGACTATCTAATGACCCCAATATAAAATACCCACTTGCTCATTCACAAACTCTGACCCATTAACATGAGACAATGCTACACGATGAACCTAAAGAAAACCCACTAATGATACTAATCTTGACTTATAATAATCATTAATGACTAACTTTGTTTTGTTATATATTAAAAAAAACTAGACTCGGGTTAAGATATAAACAAACCACACTAGTACTTTGAAAATGTGGCCACTTGGAGAGATTGATAACATACTCCGCAGTTTGTTGAGAGTCGCGTGTTATTTTGTTGGGGCCATAATGGTTGTACTTTGTAACGCTGGATGGAACAAATGCAATCGTTGACGACTCCACAAACACCACAAATCCAATCTTTTGTCTAATGCTCCTCGTTTCTTGCAGGATTACTTGACTCATTGATTCTTGTATGCAGGAAGCTATACGGGATTCAACAATGGAAAAAATGGCTCAGTTTTAGAAAATAAAACAGACCTCTTATTTTGTGGAAATCGTGTGCTTTTGACAGCAATATCAGAGGCGAGACTGGAAGCAAAACAAGTGCACTGCACTTCAAATTTAGATGTCGGACCCGAGATTACAAAAAAACGTCAATGCATGAGCAGGCAGATCAGACTGCGTATGGCACACACAACTGGAACGTGGAATCTAGGTAGCTGATAGGTGCATCATGATAGACCATTATACAGACTTGTCATCTCAAATTTTATTAATAGGAAACCATGAGCTTGAAATGGAGTTGCCCTCAGTCACATATCAGAACCACAACATTTGATGTTGGATGATCAAATCATGATTTCAGAGGCTCTTATCTTAGATTGAATCTCTATGCCAGATGTAAATTTGGTACAGAGTTTACACCACAGTAATAATCTTTTCACGTTAATATCAAAGTGCAAATATCATACAAATATATGGGAGAGATTATTCCTATTTTTTAGGAGATTCTAGTACCTATAATATCTCCCAAATAATCTCTCTAACAATATCAACCTTCCCACAACCCTATATTTGAGTATTGTTGTAACTTACAACAATACATCTAACAAATATAATATTCTAACTACTAACCCAAATATATATTCACTCACACATGTAAGCACTAACATGATATTTTCCTAACAAAAGAAACACATTAGAGATCGCAATAACTTTATTAGTCATATAGAAATCTCTTTCAATAAATATTATTAAATATATCATGGTTTCTATCGTACCAAATATTAAAAAAATTAACAAGAAAAATTTGCCAATAATCATTATATTTTCAGGAAGCATGATGAAGTCCCTAAGAAAAATAATTTTCCAAAGTAAATAATTTTGGAATGAAGGGTTGGAAAAGGGCATGAATACACTTCCACACCGACCGAACATGTGGACAAAACTAGAAAAGGTGTTTGAAGGACTCGGGTTGATGGTAAGTTGAGCAGGTGGGATTCAACACCCCTCGTGTGCTTAAGCCTATCCCCAACATAGAGGCCTTGGTGAATCATACACAAAAGAAAATAGGATTTTTAAGATCAATGCAGGTTTTCCAAATATTAGCAAACCTTTTATCCCAAACCACATCTCGAGATCCAATATTCCAATGATGATTGATAGATTCTCCCAACATATGCCGAGGGGAAAGAAGTTGATAACCAACTGGGGTTTGTCTTGATATGAGGGAGTAAAGAGGTCAATGCCAATCTCTCCATCAAGAAACATGAGAAGAGACACATTTTTATAGGAGGTCATTAGGTACGAGAGGTTTGAAATTCAAAAATAGACTCTATACATTCACTCTTAAGCTAAAATTGCTTTAAGCATATCCCAAGGTATCCATCTATTAGAAAATTTGTAATAGATGTAACTAATGACTTTTATTCCCTTCTTAAAAAAATCAAATACCTTTAATTCAGGGAACCATAAAAAATGGTACATTGTGAAATTTAAGAATGTGAGACCACCAAAGAGATAGAATTAAGAGAGAGCCTAATTATGAAACCTACGAAAAAGTGGTCCACAATCGAGCATTTATACGAATGCATAGAGAGAGTAAAGTTGTGAGATAGATGAACCAAACATGAGCCAAAAGATAGCTTGTATATTGAATGCATAAGAAAATAGATTTACAAGAGGTGTATAAATAGGAAGAGGGAAATTGTATCCACCACCTTAAAAAGTGAAGAAGTGTAATTGCTACCTATCTTGTTGACACCTAGGCAATATGAATACATGTTTAGGAAAAACCATGCAATGGAATAAAAACCTACACTAACACCCCCTTAAGCATATCTCAAGTGGGTGGAAGAAATAGGTCCTGGAAACAAGGCTTGATGAGATACCCAACTACATACGGAATTCCTCATAAAGTGGATAAAAGGAGAAAACTCATAGGAAAAACTCCTCCCCAAAGAGAGACAAACGAAGTGTATAGAAAATATATATTTGTAGATAAGCCTCCCATAAGAACATGGAGAATTCCCTAGAAATACGAGAGAGAAAGAAGAGAAGAAGAGAGGACTAGTTAGCCCCCATAAGATGAAACCTCATGAACTCACAATAGATCCTATAGATGAAGAAGGTTTTTGTTAGTAAGGAAATTGGTGAAGACTATATCCTAATAAGGAATTCATGATGTTGTACTAAAATATTGTGGAATAGAGGTAGAGACAATGAAGAATATGTCCAAATCTTTCTCAACAAATCTAACGATTAACTATGAAAAGTTTTGATGAATCAAATTAGGTATCAAATAGGACTCAAAATGGTTCCCAACATGGATATGATAAATAAACCAATAACAATGTACTCCTATATAAGGTGTCGGCATGAATGATGACAGAGGTGAAGCATAGGAATCGGGAAGTGCAAGTGGTGTCACCATATAAGCATGCAATGGTAGAGAATGTACATCTAGAGAGATAGAAAAATAACTTTATCAAAATTGACATCAAAGAGGGAATAAATATCCTCAATAGTGTCATAAAGATTTGAAATTTGAGAGTCCACAAAATGATATGAAATTTCTGGTAAGTAGACATCCCAATGAATTTGATCCTATAGACATATATGATCCTACTTCAAAGAATCATTGGAAGCTCTCAAAGAAGCAACTCTAAACTCTAAAATAGTAACATGTACAAGGTGAATGACATTATTTTGTTGCAAATAATCACTACAAGCTCTAAAAGAAGTGACTCTTAACTCTAAAGTAGCAATAAGAGGAATGGCATGATCATACTACAAAGAATCATTGGAAGCTCTCAAAAAAGTGAGTCTCGAAACTAAAGTATCAATAGGTGTAGGAGGAATGTCATGATTCTACTACAAAGGATCACTTTGGAAGCTATCGAAGAAACAAATATCAAATTCGAAGTAGCAAAGCTGTGTAGGGATAATTCCATGATATTCCTATAAATAATCATTGGTAGCTCTTAAAGAAGTGACTTTGAACTACGAAATATCAATGGGTACAAGAGGAATGTTATTATCCTCTTATAAATAAGCACTTTAAGATCTTGAAGAAGCAAATATATTCTCTAAAATAACAATAGAATTGCCTTCAACTATAAATGGGGGTCAGAAGTAGGAGGGGGATCAATAATAGTCTCAGTATCATCTACGTGCATGAATGGATTTATGAGGAAGTATCACTTTCAAATGGAGAATAATGGTCTCCATACAAGTTTTGAATGAATGTACAAGTAGTGAAAGGGAACCTAGTGTTTGCATCCTTTACTAATGTGATTATGCCCTTAGTTTAGCAAGTGTCACTTCATCATCACTAACATATTCTACCAATATTTCTTTATGTTGATCGATTTACATAGCCTTGGACATGCTTTCAAACCTCTCATCAATATGGAAAGTCATCAACTCTTGTGTCTCGATCTACTCGATCTGTTATGTTGTTCTTTCCCTTGTTTTCCATTTTGTGTTTCCTTGAAATTAAGAGATATATAGTCATCACAACTTTCACGCTTTCTACCAAATAATTTACCTTGTTGGAAGATTCCTGCAATAATTTTCTTCCCACACTCACATATGTGGAAAAATTTTAGTGTTCATTTTCAACCCAAAACCTTCCTTGCTAGAAGATGTCTACAATGATTTTCCCCACACTTGCAAATATGGGAACAACCAATATCTGTCATTTCTCACTTGTAAGGAAAGAAAACATCGCTTTGATACTATATATTGTAGACATGGGTAGGAAGCCCAATTGTGAGCAACCTTATACCATACATCCCTTCAAAATTATGCACAAAAAATAAAACAAGCTAATAAAACATAGTATATGTATTATTCATCCACAACGGAACAACACATTCACACATAGACTATTTACCAACAATATAGGCTTAGTAATATCTAAGGGAATACATACACTCAAATTCATGCAAATTTTACTTAAAGAATCTACATTATCTCATAATGTCCAAAGAATCGCTACACCACAATTACTAATTCCTAATTTTTATCACCAACGCTACCCCCTTATTTCAAGGCATATGGGTTTGTTTATAGATGCATGCAAACTCCCAAAAATCATTCTTGAGCTCAACTATACAATACCCATTAAGACTACTAAAGCGATGGGATGTTATAAGGACAAGACCCAATGGACCCATACAAAGTAAATTGGCTCTATCCAAGCCTCTCCGCAAAATCACATGCCTTCATCTGCAGCTTACACAACATTTCGCAAGCCATCAAAGTAACAATAGACCTTCACATCATTGGCTTAGACCTTTGTGGCGTCGATACACCTTCACAGCATGGCTTAGACCTTTCTGCAACATGATTGGGACCTTTGCGCAGCATGGCTTAGACCTTTGTGGTGGGACAAGGACCTTCATTGATTTGCGTAAACACAACAATCTATTCTAATTGTCTTTGGATGATACATGATCACCTATGGACCTAGATGTTCCTATATCATGCATGTTTTGTGAAAATGGGTGCCCAAATACTTATTGGAAGAAGGCCTTCTTGGAATTCAAGTACACTAAGAATCTCTTATTATGTACTTGTTTTGATATCAAAAAATATAAGATGGAATTTTTCTTTTACACTAAGAATCTTCTTTTTTCTAGTGGTTTTCATATCAAAATTTGTAACACGGGATTTTTATTTGTTAATTTGTTTTCAAGAAATCATCTAGAAGTATTGAGGAACTACTAATCAAGTATGGTATTGTATTGTCCATAGAATAGAAATCAATTTTATGTATTTCAATTATTTTCTTGAAGGAGGCGTGATTTATCATCGAATTTTTATATGCTCCAAAAGTTTCATTTAGAAAGTATTGAGGAAGTACTATTGGGAAAGGTATTGTATTTTCCATAGAATCTAAATTAGTATCATATATTTCGATTAGTTACTAGAAGGAGACTATTTTATCATCAATTTTCCAAATGCTCCAAGAGTTTGTAAAGAGTGTTTTGTGACAATGAATAGGAATGAAGGGGACCAAATGGTATTGTGTAGTCCATTAAATGAAGGAATAAAAGAAAGATTTTATAACATCCACGAGACCAAGCAAGTATATGGGACCAAGAGTATTTTGAGCTAAAAATAATAGTTTGACACAAGGGTTGTCAACTAGTCTTATGAAACGTACATTCCCTTATGATGTTGGATCTTCTTCTATATACCTTGATCTATAAATGGGTTATTTTTCTAGCCTTGTCCCCTCAAACAAGGCGATTATATTGTTTGTATTCGGTCATTATCAAAATGTATTCAAATGTCACTATAGGTTGTGCACTCCATGGTGTAATGTCCTTCTACCTCCACCACCCCATTGTTACAAATAGGCATGTTCTCTTTTCCCACTCTTTTTTAGGTTTTGTCCACTTGAGAGTTTCCACACTTAAGATGATGTGAGTTATTTCTAAGTTGAGCCATTTTCATCATGGTCCCACGTGGCATTCGATTCTTTGATATGGTATTCTTTCTTCCTCCTAAGTTTATTTGTCTACATGGTTTTTGTAAATTTCTCACATACTATAGTATTTCCTCATTAGTTTTTAGGTACTCTTGAATGTTAATGTCCCATTTAATCATCCATTTGTTGTTTTGTTTCATCTACATGTTCTTCCTCGTGATTAGCTCTTCCTCAACCACAATTTAATCCATTGACGATTCTCCATATTTAACATCCTCTTTAAATAATTTAAAATCTAAGTCATCATCGTTGTATCCAACAAGAAAGAACTTGATTTACGAATAAAATCTCATGTGAAACTAGTGTTTCAATTTTGAGGCTACTTGTGATTAGATGATTTTGGATTCTCTCTAGTTGTCTCCATTTTAGATCTCTTATGCCAAAATTCACATCCATATAGAACCAAGATCTTGTGACAAGCAAGCTAAGCAAGGTTCTCTTGGTTTTCTAATCTCATAATAATGCATCTCTTGGTATTCTTTCTTCCTCCTATCAACGTACACTTCAAACAAAGTAGAGGATAATAGACAACCTTGTTTTACACTAATGTCATTTGTATAGCATTTTATCATTCCTTCCTTTGTTCTAAATTTTGCCTTAACTTGTTCATAAAGCCTATGAATTGTTGCTCTATACTCATCTAGAACTCAAATTTTTTTCAATCGTACTCCAAAGATTGTTGCTTATGTCTTGTGTTAAATGGTTTTTGAAGTCAACAAAGTAACAAAAATCTTCTTCTCCTTAGGTATCCCATACTTTTTCAATCAAGTGCCTAAGAGTGATGCAGTGATCAATACTAGAATGTTTCAACCTGAAACATACTTATACTTTCATTTTTTATGCTCGAATCTTAATTATCCACTCTACTTGTGCTACCAAATAGCTTTCCAAATAGAGGATTGACCATGATAATGCAATAGTTTGACTTATTATTGATATGCTTGATTTTGCAGAGAGAGAAGTGGCAGTATTGGTCATCTAATTTGTTGTGAATCCTACTTAGATGATACCATTAAATATACTTTTGGTATGTGGTGTGAGGGCTTCCAAGCTCTATTTTAGATATTTTCCTTACAGTCTCTCTACATCTTGTGCTTTACCCCTCGCTAGTCTTTTTTATGCCTTGAGTAAAATCTCAATTATAGTGTTAATTACTAAAGGGAATGTCTTTATCCCAATCTCATTCCTATAAAAATTTACATGTTTTAACCATTAAGAATCTATTAAATTATTCTCGGTTGATTTTCTCTTTTGTTGTAGTTCTCTCAAAACCTTTAGGATTGTGCTCTCCAAAAGAAATTAGTTCTTCCCATGTGGTCACTTACGTTTCCTTTTCAAACCATATCAATTTTTCAAAACCTTCTTATTTTTTGTCCATCCCAAGTTCTCTCAATGTTCTTGATGCCTTCCACTCTTCATCGTACAGTGGATTTTTCAAAAACTATGTATATTTCTCCTCTTAAGCCTAGATCTTTTGTATGCACGTAGTGCTTTGCAAATTGAGGGATCGACATATTATTATTTTTGGACAACTTGCCTCACATAATATACTATACTTTGTTTCCTAAAAGTGTCTTTCGGGTGATTGCTTTAAAGCATTCTTGATTCTAATGAGTATGAGACTTTTATATTGAAGTGGTGTTTTTGTTGATTGTGGTGATCTTTTTCTCCTTGTTGATTATTTGTGTCCATGTTAAATTTTATACATATTGGCTAACAATTTGATTTCAACTCTACACGGTAATCCCCATTTTTAGCTCCATTAGTGACGAGATAAAGTTTTGTGAACAAATAACATAACCCACCGCATTGGCCATTATATGATTTACAAGTGGTGTTACTAGAACTCGATCATTTTCTCATTTCATCGCATATAGCCATGTTATTGAGACTACGTAGTCCCAATAATTTTGCTCCATACCATTTTTCTTGTGATGTACTTTTCCAAAACCACTCTTCTTTTTCTTCTAGCCATAATGGATTAATTTTCACTCTTTTATTTTTAAATTGAGGACCTGTTGTTTTTTCCTCGCTTTGAAATCTCATATTATCAAGACTTATTTTTTCATGATTTTTTCATGGGAAAAATTCAAACTTGAAAGCATGACAACCATACCCTACTATGAAATGTTTTGCTTGAAAGTCATCCCGAGCCCTCCTCCAGATCATCCTAACCCTTGTATCAGTCCTATCCTACCCTTATAAGTGGTCATATGTGTTGTGTCAACCTAGTTCATAGGTGATTTAGGGATATCAAGTCCATTCAAGCACTTCCAAGTCAAGATCCTTCAAGACAGGCTCTTTGAGAAGCTTAAGAAAGGCTATTTTTGGTCTTTCTAAGGACACACCCCCAGAAGCGGAATGAAAGGATCAAATTCATCAAGGAGGTGTATCAGAGAGCTAGGAACATTGTGCAACTAGTTTTGGAAGATTCTGGGAAGTTTTAGAGGTTTTGGGATAGATTCAAAGCAAAAGTGGGTCCTGGAGGGTGAAGCAGCTCGGTGCAAAAACAACCCCTAAGCTTCGGGAAGTGATTCGAAAGCTCTGTAAGGAGTTGGAGGTCAAACAAAATATCATTGGAAAGGTATTTCAAATATCTAAGTGATGGTGGTTTCACATATTTCACAAGACACAAGAAATTCTACCCACAATCTGATTTCAACATGCACAACCTATGAGCCCCGAAGAAAAATCCTATTTTTATGAGGTTTCAGGCATAATCAAGGTATAAGACCCTCCCATTGTTTTCAAAATGTCATTTCTAGTCAATTTCATATAAATAAGTGCATGAAAATACCTCACACACTCGAGTTATGCCTCCGTCAAGTTGTTCCCAAGGTAAGATCAAGGAGTTAGTCAAATTTCTAGGTGGACACATGTCAAGCCCATGTGGTGGCACACTTTTTGCACCAAGTATCCCAAACGTTTGGGACGATTGGGACAAAAAAGTGCACCCATCCCCCAGATAGTCCCCTGGACCATGATATGACCTCCTTTAGGCCCAAATTGTCTAGTTAAGCCCCCATGCACCATTTTCTAGCACCCACCCATCCAACCACAGAGGGCCACTTGGCCCAATGAGAGAGGGTCACACTTTTTCAACCATCCCAAACATTTGGGATGGTTAGGACACTTTTTCCACCCATGCTCAGCCCCTTCCCAGGTCACCCATATGACCTAGTTTTGGCCCCTGGGTGCTTTTAGTGATTTTTCACCAATTTCCCAACAACCAATCAATGAATGCCACTTGGACCAATGAGGGAGGGGCACACTTTTTTACACCAACCATCCCAAACGTTTGGGAACATTTGGGATAAAAAAGTGCACCCATGCCAAAGTTGAAGAAAAACTAAGTTTTTTTTTTTTTGTTTTCTTTATTGCATGCTACTTCTTCCTCACGTGTGCTCCCTTTTCACTTCACCATTCCCATCACTTCACATTCATTACATCCTTCCTCCATTGTTGCTACCACCAAAACCTTACATTTTTCATTGGCACCATGCCAAAAATTTGAGAATATTCCATGAGAAAAAATGGTGAAGTGTTCATATCTCACAAATCCCAGGGCGGATTCCAGTGAAATTTTGGGCATATCTTCCTCTCCCAAGCACCTTCATGTTGAAAAAAATAGAATTTGTAAAGGTATCTTAGATTATTAATGGCATACATTTCAAATATTGTTCCCTAAACCATTCTTCTACAATTTTCCATTGATCCGGAGAGCGGGTGAAGTTGGAATTAGCACGGAGCATCTAGAGAGAAAACCTAGATAAAAAAACGGTGATTTTTCACCAAACCGAGGAGGGAAGACCAACTTCTAAAAATAGTAAGTGCCATTGGTTCACACTTACTATTTATAGTAAATTTCCCAAAACAATAAAAACCTTCAAAGAAGCAAACACTTGAAAATCACCAAAATGGAAAACTAGGGCACACATGTCAAAAAAAAAAAAGCAAAAAACAACTTTCTAAAAATATAAAGTGCTTGAAATTGGTTGTAAAATATATGTGGAAATGGTCTAAACATGGTGAGAATCCCTCAGTTTTGATATCAAGACAAAAAGGCAACCTTTCCGAAAATAAGCAAGCTCCTAAAACCCAAGGTCTAAAAATAGCAAGTTTCAATTTCAAGTGCAAGAAGTTGTTATCACCTCTGTTGTGACTCATATTATTGCTTTTTATCATCATGAAGTTCAAATTCACCGCCCGGAGCCCATTTAGGCTCTCACATAAGAGTTCTTGAGTGTGGGTGACAACAATGTTGCTCACATGGACCTAGAGGAGCTCAAGAACAGAATGTTGGGCGGGCCAAAAGAACATGTTGAGGAAAAGATCTTCTCTAGTGGATTGTACGCATCGGGTGGGCATCCCTTGTCCTTGCAAAACATTGATTTAGTGTTGGCATGTTCCCAACACTATGAACCTAACATGAGAACAATAAGAGTTGATGACAACTCAGTCTTGGTGGTACTCACCCCAAAGGTTATATCTCAAGTATGCAAATCCCCATTGGAAAAGACATGGTCGTGATCACCAAAGAGTTTGCATCTGGAGAATGGTCCAAGATTGAGTCCTATCTTCAAGGCCTCACCCTCGGCTCCTGGTTGAAGCATGAGAGAAAGCCCTCTCGTGCACCGAAGACTCTTTCCCATGTGAATTCCATGAGGGCTTCTTTGATGCCATCATTCTCTTAAGCCGGGTAATGGGAGAAGAGAACACAAAATTTCCATGACTGGATGGCACTTTTCATCCTCACGATCCTTAAGGCAAGAAGGTGATTGATTGGGGGCATCTCATCAGTGACAACTTGCATCACCAATTGCTCCAGGTACTTGCTTCTAAGTTCTTCATGACCTCATATCTGGTCTATGCCTTGGCGAACATAAGACCATTCAAGGGCTTAACACCTGCTCAGAATGTATCTCAAAAGGCTCCTGCATTCGAGAAATACCCGTAATTGGTCTTAAAGGAGAGTAATCAACACTTTGCCAAGGTGAATGATACATTCACAATGTATGTGGTCAAGTTACTAGAAGGAAACCAACATTTGAGGATGTCTTCACAAGTCGCTGCCCTAGTCAGGAGGTATGGATCATACTTCATTCAATTTTCAACATTATCTTATATCAAAGTGTCGGGTTTGATCTTACCCCATGAGGATTGCCTCATATATCTAAGCAACATGATCTTTTGATGGAACTATGCAAACATTTAGTGCACGTGAATGGTAAGCTGAGGAACAGAAAGAAGTGAATTCATTTCCCTATCTCACTAAGGATTTTCACTTACAAGAGTGCCCACAACGTTGCCAACATTGAAGTTGCCCTAGCCCCTATAAATATGCACTCATACACTTCAAGGAATATTTTGACATCAGAGAAGATCCATACACATTTCACATGCCCGACTTGTGCCATGTCCCCCAAATTGAAGATTTTTGGGTAAATTGTGTTGATGAATATGAGGTCGGGAATACGATCATAAAAGGATGACAGTGGATCAAATGAGGGAGTTCAAATTTGATTGGTATGAAGATGGTGTCCAGGAAGATGGCTCAGAAATGTTTGATCCGGAGTATCCTGCAGTGAAGGCTTCTCCTCTTCCCCAAGTGGTTTGGAGTGTTCGTGAGTCTCAGAGACATCAAAGAGCGCACAAAGGTGGTGATCAAAAGGTCCAAAGAATGGTTCAAAAGAAAGAGGATGATCTCATCTCATCAAGAAACTTTCCATCCCTCCAGAGACAAACATCTTACCACTCCTCCAAGGCCAAGGAAAAGGCTCCCAGCTCAACTCATTCGGGGAAAACACGAAGAGAAAACCAAAGGAACCCAAGGCCCTCTACTAGAGATGCGCATAAGAAAGCAAAACGGTGGAAGAACATGTAGTGGATCTTGAACAAGGGAAATTGACCTAGCCTATCTCTCCGCCCCACAACAATCTTTAAGTCCTTCATCTCTCATTATTGCACCGACCTCACCTATGCAGGATATCCCTTCTCATTTGGAGCAAGAAGCTGCGATTTTGTCAAGTGTCGAGCCAAAAACCAATGAGATATTCCCCTCGGTGTAGGAGATGATCATGACATAAACTCACACAGTGTAACAGGTAACCATTCCTGATTTCTCGGCTATCACCTCAATGCTTAAACAAAAAAAGGAATATTGGCTCAAGCGGCTTCTTGATTCTTCAGTGGCGCCTCGGGAACCAATATATAGAGGTAGTCAAGTCGAAGGTCATCAAGCCCATTAAGGAAATGACCTCGGTTGATTACGAGACGAGCAAATTCCCTTAGGTCCAAAGAACACACGAGGGTGACATTCACTTGTTTCAAGAGTCTTCCACTCGCCTTGTCATGAGAATTCAAGAATACAAAGAGAAGCTAGATCAAGTGGAAGACCACATTTGAACCCTCACTTCATATGTTCAAGTGCTCTTGGATCCGAATGCTACCAATGCTCTCCCAGCTAAGGAAGTCACTCCAGTGAGTAGCATCAATCTTGAGTCCATCAGGAAAATGCAAGGATTCACCATGTAAGGAAAGGCAAATGACAAGTGGGTGAATATGATTCTTGAGAAAGGGAAGTTGTTATCTCTGAGATGTCGACATTGTACAAGTACATGGATGACATAACCATGAAAATACTCACAACACGGGAAGTGGTTGATGCGGAGAAAGGCCAATGAGATCAAGTGTATCCATTGGTCATGGAAATGGGCAAAGTCAAATCATCCCTCTTGATAGCCAAAGGTGTATTCTCTTTGGCATCGGATGACTTGTCTCAAGTTTGGGCTCAAACTCTGTTTTCTCAAGTATGAATTGATAAAGCATGCTATCGATGAGCTTGATTCATATGAAGAGGAGGTTGAAAAAATGCAAAAGGATGTCGATGCTCAAGTGCAGAAGCTTGGAGTGCCAGTTGTGAACTTAGATACTTCAATAGATGATTTGTTGAAGGCTTTGAAGATTCGGTCAAAAGGGAGGTTAGAGATCCATTCTCGTTCAACAAAGACACATTGGAATCTTTGGTAGAGATAAGGGCAATCATTTCCAACACCGTGAAGGATCACCAATCTTGGTATTCAAAGTGCAGAACATCAACTCTCGCGGAGAACTGGATCAAGTCACTAGGTTTCATTCACATCCTCAGATCGAAAAGTGACATCTGCGGCGGCAAGATTCAATAAACAATTCAAAGGCATTGAGATTTCATCTATGGAACTTTCCAGGAGTCCATCGGTGACAGGATCTTCATCAGAGTAGCTCTCTCTCTCTCTCTCTCTCTCTCTCTCTCTCTCTCTCTCTCTCTCTCTCTCTCTCCTTCCTTCATTTTCTAATTCTTCGTTGGGGGTTTGCACTTTTGTTTTCGTCTTATTCATTAATGTGACTATAGTCTAAAAATGTAATAAGTCACCCTTATTTTATAAAAGGGGACTTAATGTTCTTCCTAGGAATGCCAAAAGTCACAAGTGAAAAATGAAGTGAAAAGACACATGGGGGGTAGGCGAAGAGTCATTTCTTGTTCTATATAATGTAATGACACCCTCATTCTTAAGGGTTGTCAATTTTGTGCACTCAAGAGAGAGATCTATTTGAGAAAGGCAAAAGAGATAGCATTCTTCCATTTTCCTATCTATTTTCTTCCATTCTCTAGCATTGTACAACTTGTGAAGATGTCAATAAAGAAAGGAGTTTCTTCTTTTCATGATGCATGAATGTGTGCAACTTTGTGTGCATGGTTTCCTCTCATCATTGATGTTATAAGCATAGTTGTTTCTTTCCTATAAGTTGTGTATGTGATACTTCTGATTATCTTTGGCAAGAATATGATTTTTTTGTTGGCAAAGCTAATCTTCCCCTTCCTAATTTCTCACTCCTTCCCCATCATTCAACAAATTCCTCCCTTGTAATTCATTACAAGCATTTGCCACTGGTATAGTGGAGTGTGTCATTGGATCCCCAACATCTTGACCATCAACAGTTTCCCTTTTACTTCACTCACAATAAAATGAAGCTACACCATGTAAACAGAGGGACCTAGAGTCCTATAGCGTTGACAAGATACCCAACAATTTGTCTAACCGGTAAATTTTCTTGCCAATACTTCCCCAAGGTATGGAATATTGAGAAGTTGTTTTTAATGATGCATAACAATCTTTATAGTCTAAGTTCATTTTTATATGTTTTGAGCCTCTTGGTGAAGAGTAGAGCAAGAACTAAACCTAATTATTAATTCATTTTACATTATTTTCATCCACATATATTGCTTATTTGGGTCCTCTTTCACCCATGTTATAATTTTACACCGCATTTCTCTACTTAGCATCGTTCTCCTTCATACCCCTTAACAATTTCAATGTTTTAATTCCAAAATGATATTTTCTTATACCCTTCCAGAGCCCTCTCCTCTTAAGGATAATCTTAACAAGTCCATCTCACCTTAGATAATTGCTCCAAAGGAGGGAGGGGGTTAGAAAAGGGCCAAATTCCTATTCCTCAATCAATTAGTGGCTCATTTGGACTTTTCCATTCTATAACCAAAGGTTAAATTTGACATCCACCTATGCATGTCAAACAATTTTCACTACCCTTCAAAAACATAAAATAGTGTAATTTTTACTAATTGTTATATATATATATATATATATATATATATATATATATATATATATATATATATATATATATATATATATAAACAATCAAGTCTTACAAGTCTTACATATGCAAGTCATGTGATTTATTATATCAAATATTTACAAGTATTTTATGTCTAAAATCACAAAAAAATGTCTAAAAATCATCAAATTTTACCCAATCTATAGCCATCCCTGTTTTCCTACATCTCTTGATGCTTTCACTTTCTCCCATTATTCCTTCTCTCTTCTTATTCAAGGGTTAGGTCCTCATTTAGGTAGACATGTGTTCTAGGCAAATATTCTTTTTATTTGCTTTTCAAGATAACTCTTCTCCGTCTATCTATTTTTCTTTCTATCATTTTCCCAATTATGCCTATAATATCATGATTTTGTGTTCCATTTGCTTAATAAACATGTCATGTCCATTGTCATTGGACTTTAAGGAAATCTCTTACTAATTTGTTAGTATTTTTCTTCTCATTATAATCTTTTTATCCTTCAATTCTTTAATTTCAGTATTTACAACCCTCCCATGTCCATCTTTTTCTTATCTTATTTACACCCCATCAAGATTTACAATCCTATGTCTATCCTTTTCTTCTCTTATTTACACCCCAACTTGTTTCTCTATGAGTTCTCTCTACTTAGTTCGTGGAAAATTACTTCTACCCAAAACCTACCCTCCTCAATTTGGTCTCTAAAAGTAATTTATTTTGCTTTCATTTTGCAATTCATCAATTAAGTCTCTAAAACTTACCCTTTTCCTTAAGTATTTTTTAAGTTGTTTGCTTGCTCCCTTGATGTTTTATTCTCTTACTAATTTTCAATTAGAACTCGTGATCTATGATATTACTCCTTTTTCCTAGCTTCATATTATGTCTTTTTCTTATATAGTTTCATACATTCTTTTCATATTCATTTACTTACTGGCTTACATCATGCTGGTCACGTTAATTCTTTTAATTGTTTTATTTTATTATCCATACATCTTTTGTTCCCTAAAACCAACTCCTCGTCATCTAAAGCCAATTCATGTTACTTATGTTTCGGGTTCCATGTCATAGCCTACTTTAACTATTTTTATCTTGAAACAATGTTTTTATTTTTTCCTCCTCTTTTTGGTCTTCTTTTCTCCTTGTACTACTTATTAGTACCTGCCGCGCAAGCGCAGATACTATTGTTTCTGCCTTGCGCTATTAGTTTGCACGGGACTGCGTGCAAATTACATTTTATCCATAGTTTGAGTTAAATTTTTGAATATTGTTAGTGCCTTAAACATTTTTGTATTATTTCTGTGTTCCCTGATTGGTGGAATTTTATTCCTCATTGCCAAGCCTGTTTTCTACGGCCCAGATATCACCTGTTTTTCTAAAGTTTTAGTTGCCTCTTACAATGTTCCATGTGCTTGGAGGCCTGACAGCTGTTGTGTGGTTGAGTATCCACCTAGTTTCCTGCATGCAATTGCTTCTACCATCAATTTCCAGTTTGGAAAACATTTGCATCCAATTTTAATTTTGGCGTGGGGTCTTCTGCGTATCAGGTGCTCCACCTCCACTTCAGTCTCCGTTAAATCTTCACCACCCGCCAAGAGTTATTCCCTGCACTGTATAGAGTGAAACATTGAAGGTGGGAGCATCTACACAGTTTGGCAAGAGACAAGAGCCCTTGGAGTGTGACTATACAGGTATGAAAATTTATTAGTTCCCTTCATTCTATCCATTGACGCTTGTATGGGAGCTTGCAAACAAATTTTGGGTGTCAAGCAGGGTCTACGTTATGAGAATCCCTCTCTTGGGTTGCAGGAGTTAAAACCTTCTACAAGACCTTAAATTTATCCGAGCTGTTGACTCTACCAAAAACATAAAAAAATGTCACGAAGGACCACAATTTTTAGGTGGGTCTTCCCTAAAAACCTCATTAAAAACAGGAATGGCCTTTCAAAGGATCTTGCATTTGTCAGACGACCTAACTGAATCAACAAAAGCAGAAAATGACTGTTAAGGACCACACATTTTCAGCTGGGTACTCCAGAAAAAAACAGAATTTTAGGATTTCAAATGCCCTCATATGTATCAGACCACCTGACTATATCAACAAACACGCCAAAAGCCTTCAAGGACCATAATTTTTTTGTTGGGTTTTCCCAAAAAAAGCTTTAAAATAACAGTTTGTCTTCCTCAAATTTAACAGCCCACCCCACTGTATCAATGCACACAACATATGCCTCTCAATATCTCGGTTTTTACCTGCTTATTCTACAGAGAAAAAACGAGGTTTGGTGCTTCAAATTAATCAGACCACCTAAATGTATCAACAAACACAACATAGGCCTCTAAACTCGAATTTTTCAGCTGGGTATTCTCAAAAAATCATGAGAAAAGAATAGCTGTTAGGCCTTTCCAGGCCTCTTAAATGCATTTGAAGCAGCTAGCTGTAAATAAGCAAGCATACATATCCGGTTCCAGATAAGCAAGAGTCCATAAATATCATTTGTCCACATGCTTACAAATTTGATTCCATGCCTGCTTCATACATTTTTTTTTCCTCCCTTTTTCCACAATTTTTAAGCATTAAAAGTTTGTTTCAAGAATAAGCCTTGGCAGGAGCAAGCAGATACCTCAAACAAGAAGGAGAAGATGAGGGCAAAGAATTTGATGGGATAAGACTTGGGGGAAGCGATCTCTAACCTTGTCGGTGGGGAGATTCCATGGTTATCCTCACGAGGCAGTCACACTGTTTCACCATATGCAACAAATAGGCCTTCAACCCAATCAGTTTACATTTGCCAACATACTCTCAGCCTGTGCCAAAATGGGAGCTTTGGAACAGGGTATGGACATCCATCAAAGCATAAAGGATAGAGGAATTTTGTCAAATGTGGTTGCAAATGTCCTGGTAGACATGTATGCAAAATGTGGAACCGTAGACAAGGCACGTGAACTGTTCGACAAAATGCCTGAAAAAAATGTGGTATCGTGGACAGTCATGATTGCAGGATATGCCCAAAATGGATTTGTTGAAAATGTGTTACCATTACTTAGAAACATTCATGCAATTGCAATTGGCAGATGTAAAGCCAAATTCCACAACCTTTGTCAGCATCCTCCCTGGCTGTGCCAAAATGGGAGCTTTGGAACAAAGGGTATGGACATCCATCAAAGCATAATGGATAGAGGAATTTTGACTGATGTAGTTGCAACTGCCTGGTAGACATGTATGCAAAATGTGTAAGCATAGACAAGGCTCGTGAACTGTTTGATAAAATGCCTCAAAGAAATGTGGGTTCATGGAATACCATGATTGCAGGATATGCACAATATGAATTTGTTGAAAATGTGTTATAATTACTTAGAAACATTCATGCAATTGCAATTGGCAGATGTAAAGCCAAATTCCACAACTTCATATCTGTTTGTACAACTTCATGGCCGCGGAAAGCTTTCCCACCAGTGATCAATGGAGTTGAAGGCCCAGTCATGCTAAAGATTGCTATTAATTGCCAAAGGAGGAATTTCAATGCTATATCTGCCCCCATTCTGCAACTTTATTAAATTTGGATCTGCCTATATTGATTTCTCTTTTAATGTTTTCTAATTTCGTGTTAACGAGTGACTCTACCATATATAGCTATAGAGGGGGGGGCACCTTTCCGATGTTGTAGATTTGTTGAATACTTGAAATGACATTCCCACCTTCAATTTTGACCTTGATCTTGAAGCAGTAGCATGGATAGATCAATGTGTAGTGTAGTTGAAATTAGTGTTAAACCATAGTGGCGTGTAGACATTGGTTTGGCTGTATGCATGGCCTTTACTTCGCTGCAGTTACAATTTTATTCTTTGGATATATTCATCGTCAGATCCTTAGCAACTCAATTATGTTTGCAGTTGTTTTGGTTTCATAGCTTTACAAAATTGGTCTATTTTTTTCATTTGTGTTCTTTTCTATTTGAATTGCCATCTTCAAATTCTTCGGATTGAGGGCTATTAAAGTTTACTATAAGAGTATAGGTCGATGTTTACATACTTCTGAAAGAGCATATGAAAACCAGACACCGGATTTTTCTAATCAGTCGTGCATTCACATCTTTATTCTAGCGTCTTTGCTTACCATTAGCATAAGCCAACTTAGGACTGTTGCAATGATGTTATCCTCGGCTTCTATAATAAACTTTTTAAATGCAAGAGATTTTGTGGTTTACTTGGGCCTTTCCCTAACAAAATGGAACTAGTTTCATGCTTGGTCTATTGGGAGCTGCAAGGATAACTCATACAGCTCAACGGCTTGTCTCCATGGCCACCACCTGGCATTCATTATCCACCTGCTCCTCTCAATCTCCATTTGCATTTGCACATAACATTTTACGGCAGGTACTATTGCTGCAACGCAGCCCTTGTAATTGTTATAGTACCATGATTTGTCCTTCGATAGCAATTATAAGATTTGATATATAAGAATTACGTGAATGGTAGTTTATGTATGAGCACTACACTAACAAATTGGCGTTGTGTTATGGTTGTGGAGTTATTAAGATTATTCATTGAGGTGTTCTTTTCACCTATGACATTGTTCCCTTTAACACCCGAAGCTGTACCCCAATAATTTTTCCTAGAACTATAATTTATGCCCTTATGACAGTTTGCTTAACACACATGGTTATTTTTTATTTATACTCCTTTACCATAACTTTTCACGTTTTCATAATACAGTTTATCTTGGTTTTAAAGAACCTGTTCTATTTCTCAAAGACGACTTGCAATTAGTTTTAATTTAAAGAAGATGCTCTGTTTCTTTTAAAAACCTTTAGTCTTAAATTTTTAAGAATATGTTATATTTATATAAATTTGGCAAAATGACAGCATTCAGAGCTCACAAATAAGTTCAGGAATCAAAGATTAATTACTAGCCCAGTATTCCCTTCAAGATGGCAAGGAGGATTCACAAGTTCTATACTCATTTTTTCAGAACCAAGTATTAATAACCATATTTTGAGAACCAAGAACTAATAACCACGAGACAACTAGTAGCCCACTACTACCTTGAAATAAAATGCTAGCTTCACGAGTTCTCTACTTATATTTTGAGAACCAAGAAATAATATCAATGAGACCACTAGTAGCCCACTACTACCTTGAAGATGGTATGCAAGATTCACAAGTTCTGTACTTACATTTTAAGAACCAAGAACTGATTATCATGAGACCACTCCTAACACACTACTGTCTTCAAGATAGCATGGAGAATATAAGAACCATGGGACCGCTACAAGCCCACTAGTCCTACCTTCAACAGTTCAAATTATCATTTGAAGAGGTTGAAAACAAAGAGATTTTGACAATTGGCAAATATCTTTCCGATTAGCATGCAAACAATAACACATGCCCTTCTCTTAAAACATGGATTTTGATAAATAATTATCTAAATAATTATATTTTTGAAATATAATTTTGCAAAGACTTCTGTAAAAATACATACAGTGAGTTCTCTCAATGTTATTTTGGTCATGACTGATGTATTCTTGAAATATGAATTTAAAATTGTCATTTGGTTGAAAACAAAGGGATTTTGACACACTGGTAAATGTCTTTCCAAGTAGTCAGCATTTCCCAATTACTCGTGCTTTGGTGCTTGACTTATCTTTGTATTATTTTGGTCACGACCAATTTTCTCTTACAATATGGTTTTGGGGAAAAAAAACTAATAATCATTCACTGATTTATCCTTGAAATATGATTTTGATTCATTGAGTGCTCTCAATGTTATTTTCGCCATGACTGATATTCTTGAAATATGAATTTTGCACATCAACTTGCTCAGTACGACACAGTCATCAATTTTACGAACTAAAGATTCTCAGAATCAAAGTGTTAATGTTAACGCTCTTGGACATTTTTTGCATTGTACATCATGAACTGTTTAGAAATTTGATTTAATACATTCCTTAAATCATTGTTAAGGTCATGACACGAGTTTTCACCCTTATTTCTGGACTCTACTAAAATATTCATCAATTTTGATCAGGTCCTTCCTTGAAATGACTAAGCTCACATTTCTTCAAGGATCAGGTCCTTAAATGAATAAGATCACATAAAAAATTTCATGTTTGACAAAACTGATCCATTAGTTGGATCTTTGTTTGACAATTAATCATATCGCAATTTCCTCACTCCTTTTCCCCTCTTGGATAAACTAAGAAATCATCACGAGTTTTCCCCTCTAGGATAAAACATCAGAAATTTTACACCCTAAGATCGACTAAAATCATTAGAAGTTAGATGTATTAGATAGATCTTTGATTTACAGTTAATATACTAGAAATTGTCCTACAATTAATCATATTAGAGGTTGTCCTACAGTAAATCATATTAAGAATTTTCCCTCTGTAGGACAAACTGAAATTATCATTAATTCTCCACCTCTAGGATCAACATCAGGAGTTTTCCCCACTGGGCCCAAGTACAATCACAGTACTTTACCCGTCTCTTCAAGGATCAGCTTCTACGCTCTTCAAATGATTAAAAACAGATAATTCGCTCTTAAGAATATTTGAGATATGGGTATTAAATTGTAGCAAGTAATGGTTATCTTCGAACCCGAAATTTAAACCCTAAGACGACATGATTTTGACACAGTTAATGTGGCACTTCTATTGCAGATTAATGTGCATTCTGTATGGAAGTGAAAAATCTGAGAAATAACGAAGTCGAATGACTTCAAATCACATTCAACGAAAATGGGCCTCATTCTAAACAAATAAACCCTAAAACTAATTTTCAGTCAAATGATATACGAAATAATCTTGCCCTTGTGCCTTGAGAATAACAAAACAGATGCACTACCAAATTATCGAAAAACATGGCACTTTTATTGCAGATTAATTTGCAATCTGTATGGAAGTAAAATATCTGAAGAACAAAAAATCAAATGACAGAAACAATTTAGGCGAATGGGCTAAAATCTAAACCAAAGGAAATGCCCCTCGTTATAATTTGATAAACCCTAAAAAAATTCTGTCAAAAAAGTCTGAAATGATATTTGCCTTATGACTAAAAAAATAACGAAACAGATCCACAACCGAATTACCGAAAGCTCAAAACAAATGGCCTTAGAACCAAAAGAGAGATTGACAGTGAAGAAAACATTTTACACGAAATTAAAAACCAGAATATCCAGGGTCATTGCATGGTAACGGTGCTCAGAAGCCAAGCGTAACTAGGGAATATCATTCCAAACCCCCGATAATGTCGAAGGGTTTGTCATCAGTTAGCTTTCTCATCACTGCCCCTCATTTTTTCATTACCATGAAACAAAATAGCACAAAAATACAGGACAAAAAAACACAAAACAGCCAATACCACACGTTACGGCGCGCAACCTCAGAAAACTTCAAAGCAACGTCGTGTAGATCTCGAACTAGTATATCAGCTGCATATTTGAAGAGCAACTGAAAGCGAATTTAAAGAAAATTTCTATCAGGGTTTGGGGTTTGTCGAAAGAAATTAGGGTTTGCAAATTTATCAAAACCCTAAATGGTTTTTTTTTTTGGATGTCCACACGAAATCTGCCCGATAATATTTAGTCCTATGTGGTACTAACTTAATTGTTGCAATCGGACTCTCGGAGAACCAAAAAAATCGCTAAAAAATTATAGTGAAAATATCTCATCTAAACATAAAAGCTTTGAACTTTTAAATTATTTTTTGATGAAATAGTCTATATTACTTTATAAAATATTACAGTTTATCCACAAAAAATATGGGTGGTAAAGGTCACACCCCACGATCAAACTAGCCGACGGCGAGGAGATTAAAGTATCAGGCTCAAGGGGCAACAACAAACATAGCAATAATCCCAGAAAACGAAAGGAAAAACAAACTAGGCCGCCGCAACAAACATAGGCAGGGGGCGTTGGAGGCCCCTTATCCTCCAGGTTACTACCAGGAAGATCGTTGCCATCTGGAAGGGGCAGCCAGCGTGAAGCAATTTCTTCGTCTTTATTGTCTTGTTGATTAGGAGAAATGGCAAGAGCCAACCTGGGAACTTTGTCAAAATCTCACCCATCCCTCTACACAGGAGGTGGGGAGTGGTGGTAGGAGCCCCAGCCACTGTGCTACGCAGAACGATGCGGGGACCCCCAACCATCGCGCTTGGCAGGCTACGCCCGATGCTCGAGTGCCGCACCGGGAGAGTGATGACAATGAGCACGGTCAACCGATCACCACGGCCACGACACCTCTTGAACAAACACTCCCAAACGGGGAGGGACGGGGTTCCGCGCCACAGTGCAAGGAGCGTTGGCCCAATGATCTAGAAGGGTTTGAAGGTGCCGCACTTCCAGCTCCACCTTGCGGGCCTAGTCCTGGATCTGTAAGAACACATTTGAGATAAGCATGGCCTTGTCATAATGCGAAAGAATGCAAGAAACTGCGGAATTAGCAAAAACAAAGTCTGGAACACAAGGTTGTTACATGATTCTCATCATTAACCCTAAGGTTTTTCCTCTACTTATAGAATGTAGAGGGGCAATTACAAGTCGGAAGCTTTTAGTCAACCGGCACATGTGTAAGTGGGAAAAGAAACAACTGACAATCTCCCTCATGGAATTCCTCTTTCGCATAACATGCATGATTTCATGATCGAAAATAAAACCTTCTATTTTGCACGTCTCGCCACATATCTCCAAGTAGTTGACTTCTTCAAATAATGGCTTTTAAACCAATCACTTAAGTTGTATAATTTAATTGATCGCTAAATTACTTTTCGGAGGAAATAAGAAGGAAGAGGAAAGTGTAATTTTATCTTTTTCATGTCTCGCGTAAATGATTCTTTTGCCTTTGATTCTCACCAAATCAACTGGGAGTGGCTGGATCTCGGAAGCAAATTTGGATCTAGAAACAAGCTGGAATTGAAGCTCTTTGGATCTCGAAACAACAATTCGGAATTGGAAACGATCTGGATCTGGAAATAACAATGTTCGGATCTGGAAGTGAGATGGATCTAGAAGCGAGCTAGATTTTGCCTTCACCTTGTCTTCTCTTTTATCCTTGAAGCTTTTGTAATTCTTCTCCAAAGACATGCATCGGTCAATGATGTTTGCCATAACTCTTTATTTTTAATTGCATATGAACAATTAAAAATTCTGGAAAGCACTTTGGGTGAATGCAACTTCAATGAAGGCTTCAACTGGAAGATTGGGAGCACATGCACAAGATCCTGGAAGGAATTTTCCATGCACTGACTTCTTCACGGGCTGCATTTGAAACAAGAGGATGAAGCCTTTGCAATTATGGATCTGGATCTGGATCTAGAATCTAGCACACTCCATAACGAATTCTGGCAGCTGGGATGTGAATGGAAATGTTGCAACTCGAATGATTCCACTGCTTTTGACTGCACGCATGAGGGAAGTCTTTCCAGCTCTGGATCTGTCAATCAATTCAGAAAGAGGTTCCGGACCTAGATCTGTGTTTCCAATGTCTGCAAATTTAGAAGTGATGCATGACTCCATTGTGCTCTCTTTTTCATCCTTCTTTGCCATGGTTGTGTCTATCTTTGTCTGAACGATTCTTTTTCTTTCGCTTGGCATTTAGGAATTCTTTAAAACTGGTGCAGATTTGGATAATTCTTCAAATTCGGAGGATATATTCAATGTATTGGACATTGATTAAAGCTCCTTTTCTTTTGTAAAGCACCTATAACGAATTCCTACAATTAATTCAGACAAAGATGGCAACTGAACATGAACAGTGAATTTTAATCATAAAAATTTGCACTATTATTCAAGCCTCGCACGCCCCAAAAATGATGTTTTATTTGCATGTAAAGTGAGCATGAATTTTTCCAACTTCACCTGAGCACCTGTATCACTTATGCAAACAATTATGTAAACACAAATCAACCTCCTTCAATGCATGCGCCAAAATTGGAAGCTTTTAGCCTTGATTTCACCTTCTTTTGAGCAAAAATCCTCTTCAAATGGGGCACACTTTTCCTTTGGGCTGCACTTCTTTACCTGTGAATTAATTAATTCATCCTTATGGTAGCCCATGCTTATATAACCCTCATAATTCTATAATTAATAATTGCCCCTCCTATTCCTGGCAATTAATTAATTAAAAATCATGCTTTTCTCTTTAACTGATGTGCTAAAATTGCATGTTTAAGGACAACCATCAAATAAATTAAATTTATTCAATTTAATCATCCACTCTTCACTTCACTTAAGCTTCACAGTGTGCTTTAACCTTAGCCACTGAAAATAGGAATTAATTTAATCATTTAATACTTTAAAAAGTATTATCTTTCTCCCAAAAGGGGCACACTTTTTGACATGAAGGGGCTGCCATTAAATAAATAAATTTATTTAATTTTAGAGCAATCTATTTTCAACCACCTTTTGTCCTTTGCCTTTGTTGACTTTTCCACAAGCCTGGGCGCCTATTTTGGGTGAATAATTAATTAAATTAATCAATTTAAAGGTTGCCTTTACTTCTCCAAAGGGGGCACACTTTTTGACATATAGAATTCTATTTTTAAGAATCACATGACAATGAGATTATTTACCCTGCAAGGCAGCCCTGAAAATCCCATGATTCACTTAAGTCACTTGACTTTCATAATGGGATTATTTACCCTGCAAGGCAGGCAATAAAATCTCATGATTCACTTAAGTGATATTTCTTTTATTCCACAATGGGAATTTTTACCCTGCAAGGCAGGTAAGAAATTCCCGCCTGCCTGTTGCCTCTAATTTTCCCATTATCCACTATGATTCTTTGTTTTCCAAAAATGCAAAGAAGCCCAGAAGAGGCTTTTTGGTGCATGACTTCATCTTTTCCCAGTGAACTGGACCTCCGATGGTGACTTCCTTCTGGCACAATGTGCGTATATGATCCCCAGTTATTCCAGGCCAAGAATCGAGCCAAACCGGCAAAGGAATTGATTTAGAAAAATTTCACAGAAAACGAAACAGGAAAACACAAAAACACAAAAATTGTCAAAAGTCACAAATAAAGCCGGACCTTATTCCTAGTTAAAACCCTTATGGTATATAAGAATAATGATATGTTCGATCACAACAGGGTTAAATTAGAGCGCAAATTACCTCAAACGGGGCTCAAAATAATTAAATACAAATTTCTCGCAGACAAATTCGACGACAAAATATAACAATTTTGGGCATCTGGGTATTGGGCAAAAATGGCTAATATGGCTCTTTGGGAATATCTTGACGCAATACAAGAACTTTCTGACACTAAAAACAAAAAAAGACCCATTATTTTAAAAGTACGATTTTTTTTGGATAGGGTAGTCACAAATTTCAGGATGAAATCTGGGGACACCAATTTCTTCTATTTATGGCGCCAAAATTGGGTGAATAAACCATTAATAAATATCATTAATTGAATTGTTATTCACCCAAGGTGGGTCGCACTTTTTGGCAAGGGTAGTTGCTAAAAATAAGAAGTCAATTTTGATGGGAATTTCTACCTTGCAGTGCAGCTCCAAAAATCCCCTCTTTCACTTAAGTTGTTTGACTTCCATAATGGGAATCTTTACCATGTAAGGTAGGTAAGAAATTCTTGATGGTGATTTAAGTGATTTTTTTATAATGGAAATTTTTACCCCTGTAAGGTAGGTAAGAAATTACCACCTGTCTGCCACCTCTAACATTCCCATTAGCCTTAAGTGACTTTGACTTCATGGGAGAAATTACCCTACAAGGCAAGTAAGAAATTTCGCTTGCCTCGCCACGCCAAAATTCCCACCTGAGCCTTAAAGTCTTCCTTCCAAAACATGCGACTTGCATTAAAACTAGCCTTCTTTGATAAAGTGCGACTTGATGGGTGAATATATCTCTTTGGTGAGAAAAGTTAGCTTGCCAGACAAGTAGAAAATTCCCATCGATGCTTTAAGTGATCTTTTCTTTAATCATGGGAATTTTCACCCTGCAAGGCAGGTAAGAAATTTTCATGTCTGCCTGTCATCTCTAATTTTCCCATCGCAGCTTAAGTGACTTTGACTTCATGGGAAAAAGTACCTTGCAAGGCAGGTAAAAAATTTCCACTTGCTTGCAGCTACCCAAAATCCCATTGCAACTTACACTCATTAATTCCAGAAAATGTGACTTGCCTGGAAGAGGCTTTTTGTGCATGACTTCATCTTTTTTGGTCAGAAGCTTGCATTTTGAGGTTGATTTCTTGGTGATATGTTGGTAGATGATCTCTAGATGTTTTAGGCAATTAAATGACTATACTGGCGAAGGAATTGACCTAGGGAAATTTCACAGAGAAATTGAGGAGAAAACTCGGAGAAAAATGCAAAAGAAATAAATAAAAGTGAAAAACGTTGCCAAAAGTCGCAGATAATGCCCTAAATTCATTCCTGGTGAAAACCCTAATGAGATGAGTGAATATTGGCATGCAAAACTTCAACAAGATTCAACCGGAGCACAATTTACTTCAAACGGGGCATTATTTATTCAATAAATAATTAAATAAAAATTCCCGCAGACAAAACTTGGTGGAGGGATAAAATGAGTTTGGGCATCTGGGTATTTGTCGAAATTGGCTCATATGATTCACTGGAAATATCCTAACATAATACATACATCTTCTGGCAATTAAAACACAAAAGACCCGTTATTTTAAAAAAATGATTTTTGTTCAAATGGGTAGTCCCAAATTTCAGGGTGAAATCTGGGGACACCAAGGTTGATCTCAGACTGAGAATGCTTCATTACAGAAACTAACACCTGACACTGCACTATTCAAAACCTTACAACTCAATCAAAGGTGTTTGTACAGTCCTGACCCTTTTGTACGGTCTTGGTGATTAACTAAAATTAATCTAAACTATAGGAAAGTATAATAATAGTTAATCTAATATAGGAGGACTAAAACACTTTGTAAACTATGCTAAAACAATATGGAATGATTTTAAATAATTATATCAAATGAAATAAAACCATAAGTATGCAAATATGTAAAAGGAAAGGACTTAGTTGATTTTTAAAGATTGTCGCAAGGTGTCACAAGTCTGATTGTGGATTCCAGAAGCAAGAACAACAAGACAAAGGTCCCGTAAAGGCCGGATCTTAATGGACTAGAGCGCCTGAGGAGGGTCTTGGGCGTCTTGGTTTGTAAAATAGGTGCCTAGGTCTCTGTAAAAGCTTGGAATCTGGTTCTTTCAGTGTCATAAGATACTATGAAATATTCCCTCTCTGTCACATGCTAGATCTGGCCGAATCGCGCCAAATGTATCAAATAATGTAGGATGAAGGAATGACTTGCAAAAGATAAAGAAGTATCAAAACCCTAAAATAAAAGATGTAAAATGAATGGGTCAAAATGACCTCAATGCCATAACAAATGGGCTTACTAAATTATTCTGTTGCACTACATTTTGCACTCCAAATGTAGTTTTGTTATGTGTGTGCATGTTGTGCCTTAGGTGTGCTTGTGTTAGTCACACTTTGTGAAGTAGAGAGCAATAATAACTATAGAAAATGTAATAGCATGTGTGCATGGAATATAATAGAATCCCTCCCCTATGTTGTGTGTGTTGATGCAGATCTCCTAGCCTTGATGCATGACACTATGTAGATGCAAGTGATGCAATAGATGCAACTCTAGATGGAGTGATAGTAGTATGTGACGCTAGGACCCTCATTATGGTCTCATAACTTTATATTTATAGGGTTCTCTTGATCTAATTTCGTAATTAATCCTGACATGGTCAACTAGGAAAAAGATAAGTATGAAAAATGGCTAGAAAGAGCCCAAAAAGAGGCGGGAAAGTAAAACAAGAATCGGGGCGACCAGTGGGACCAGGTGCCCCAAGACAGCCTATGCACCCCGATTTAGCCTAAAATGATGGGAAAATGACAAAATAGTTGGGCGTGTATGTGAAAATACACGGGAATGATGAAATAAAAAGGTAAAATAAGATGGCCAAAATGTGGAATTAATTAGTATTTGTTATCCCAAATTTGCCCCCTGGTAAATTTGGTCAAGACAACTCTTGCACATAAGGAAATTATGAAGGAAACAACTCAGACCCATGAGCTCACATTCCAAGATGACAAAACCGGTTGTCAGAGAGGGGCTTTACAATGGGGTGGCGGGCACTGCGAAAGTTTAAACGACTTGGTGTGAGAAGAAACAAATTTGTCACATGAATCCGTGTCTTAAATCTATTTGACAGACTCGGGTAGGCTCTAAAATAAAAAAAGGGAAAAGGTCAGCGTTTGAGCCCGAGTCAAAGCCAAAGCGGGGAGTCGGAGGAAAAGGTGAAAATTTTCCTTTTGTCAAAAAAAGGGGCACAAAGGAAAATATGGAAGCGCATCTCCCAACCAACCAAAGAGTGCCACATGTCTAAGTAGAGCTTCGGGGCCGTGGGGTTTTTTATGTTTTACGTTTTGCGAAAAGAGAAAAAGATAAATTACGGACTGTAAGTATGATTTTTGCTCTAATCGGCTACCACATGTCCCATATATGACAGGGGACCCATTTTTCAAACTATTTACAAACTTTGAAGGGGCATAACTTTTGAACAGTGGTCCAAATTCAACGAATTTGGAACCATTGGAAATCTCTAGACCTCCACTACGCCATGGAAGCATAAAATATCATTTTTTGTATGCCTTATTGGGTGGAAAATAGGAAAACAGCTTTCACGCCATTAACGTGGGATTTGATGGCTTCCACTACCTGGATATTGAGATTTTGGTCCGCCATCTTCTCATCATGCATGACAATGAGGCATGGGGAACTAGGCTCGATGATTGTTGGTGGATTTACGGGGAGCATTAACTATTGGTGGTTGAAAATAGGAATTGACTTTTCCGTCTTCTCTCTCTTTTGTTTCTATATATTGTAACACTTCTCATTTGAGAAGGAGAGACATTATGGGCATATCTAGAAACTCTATCAAATTTGTTTCTCGACATCATTTTTTAGCAATAGACCTTCTCCCACCCCGACAAATGTATTTGTGCCTCTATTCCATAAATGTAATGGTCTTGCACCTTCTAAAGTAATAAAAAACAAGTTTTTGGTGGTGTTCTTCAACCCTTTACATCGCTTTTGTTGTTTCCCTGTGCCTCTCCCTTCCAGATTTGTTTTTCTATGCATGTATTTCACATTTGCGGAGTGTAAGATGTTGTATTTCATGGAGTTTAATGGTGAATTTGAAGATCTAGGCCATGTCACTTCATGTCTCGACCTCTCTCATCTCCATTTTCTCATTTTTCTCCCCTCAACAAGAATATCTCGCTCCTTTCTTTGGTGTATCACCATTTTAGTGTAGGCTTTGTTTTTCCTCTTGCTTTCTTTCTCTCCTTGTCTCTGGGAAATTAAATTAGGATTAGATTAGCTTACATGTACTGGAATAACTTGTGGTAGGTAGATTATGAAGAGGAACCAACCTTCTCGGAGAGTTTTCCCATTCGCAAGGTCCCACACCTTGGGAAGTTCAATGTTATGCAATCACACTAAGTGAGTCTACCCTAGAAAAGTAGATCTCGATGACTCATTTGGCGGTGTTGTGATTCAATACTAATAGTTTTGGTATGCCTGGTGGGACAGTGGGGTTAGATATTTCATCTTCTCTTAGTGTCTCATGAAAAAACAACAAATCCAACACCACCATGTGCCACTAACAATTTTGGCATGCACAGTGGGACAGTCTCAAGCACCTTACCACTCCACTTCATCAGGTTCGATGTGATCTTGGTGAAGTTTTCAGCCTTTGGAGGCACTTTCAAGCACATCCGATGACTCCATCGGTCAAAACCCATTCTCCGAGTTACGAGACATTTTCCATCCATTTCCACTCATTTCATCCATTTTCTTCTTCCATCTCTTTCATTTTCTCCCATTCCATGAGGTTGTGCAATCATGACTTCATTCCCTTCATGGAACTCACACTTACCGCGCGTAACAATCCGCCCCCAATATGTTCTACAACTCCTTCAAATCAACGTTTTGAGTGAAGGCAAAATTAGTATGTCTACCCCTATGAGCAATAATACAAAAATCGGTTTGGTGAGCAAGGGTATGCAAACAACGAAGACAATCAATTACAAGATCTTTGGTTTGTTGGAGAAGATCCAAAAAATGGAGGTTGGCATGGTTCAGTCAAGGGGCATAGCACAAATGAAGGCATTTCAGATTGGTTTCAAGGCACCTTGTCCATGGGAAGGCCCTTTTCCAAGACATTACAGCCCTCAAGAGAAGCTTGACTTCATGGTTGAAGTGTTGCCTCAACTTACACAGTGGGTTGAGGAGATCGGGGCTTATGAGTTGGAGTCAGGACAACCTTGTCAATGGGTAAGTCAATCACCAGCTCCCTACCTTTCATTTTCTCTCCCTCAATCTTTATCATTTTGACAAAGGCAAGAGTCAAGCCCCTCACTTGCTGCCCCAAGTGTTAATTTCATTTCTCCATCTTCTAGTCTTCCATCTCATTTCCTTTCCTCTTCCCTTTTCCCTTCCGAATCTGTGTCCCCCCACAAGAGCCAAAAGAAATGCCTTCCCTCTCGCCACAAACAAGGAAACAACTAGTGGAGACCCCACCCACCACTCCTCTTGCCTTCCCAAGTCCATGTTGGGAAGAGACTCCAAAAACCAGCCAAGGAGAACATCAAACAGAGGAACCCAACAGAGAAGAAATGATAGAAAATCTGAAGAGTTGGGCTGCTAAATTTGAGTTTTCAAAGGTTCCCTTGTTGGTTAAGCCTATGGAGGAGGTTGAGGTCAAGCCGCAAGTGGTGGAAGCTCCAACTACAACACAAGTAGGGGAAGAAGGAGCTACTCCTAATCCAAAAGAAGAGGAGTACATTCTGGCCAGTGGAGGAGGACCATATAGTTTTAGAGGCTCCAAGTGCGGAGCAGGCCATAGAAGAACCTTTAGTTCTTCCTCCCACTTCATCCCCTTCAAGCTCTGATGTTGAGGAAGAGTTTGAGATTTCAAACTTCATGTTTGAGGATGAAGGGAACCATGGTGAGTCAATTGTAGATCAAGAGGACACCATGAAGGAGGTTGAGCACTGCAACAAGACAACAAGGAGGCAGATTACTGTCTGACTTAGAGGATTGCCTTGATGGAGGGGAACCCATGGAGATCACATCATTTTTTTCCTCCATCTCTCACATCCCAAGCACATGAGCCGCTGCCATGGAGGAGAACATTTAGGAACAACAACCTGCACTTCACAATGGCCCTCAAGAACCAAGGTTGGAGGATCTTAATCTTCCATGTTCTTCTCAAGAGGAGGAAGGAAACAACGAAGACCCCATATCTCTCACACCATCCACCCAAGGTCCACAAGAAGACTCCATTTTTGGAGTTGAATTTTAGAGAAATGGGCACATCTAAAGGATCAGACCGTGCCTAATCAGGTACTTGGCTTCATTGGAGCCAAAGGAGAAACCAAAACCAGTCATGCCTACTTCAGGGCATGAGGATGATCATCAAAGTACCAAGGGTCACCATCAATACCTATAGAAGTCCAATGCAGTCAGCTTGAGGAGGTATTTTCCATTAATGTTGATACCTTGATGATTTGGGTGGAGGACCAACTTATTGTCAGTTTTTCACTCATATAGGCGGCTATATTTAGTGTCAAATCATTTGCATGTTCCCCTCTTGAGAAAGGGAAGATACTTCTCCTTGCCTGTTGCAGGCTTTGTTTAGCATTCTTTCCCTCTAGTTAGTTTAGGAGTAGGAGTAGATTTTGCTTTCAGCAGAAGAAGTGCTTATACACACTTTGCATGTTCCATTTGGAGCATGTATGATTTTCAGTTTGTACATAGTTTTTGGTGCTATTGCTCTTGCATAATGCATTCAGTTGGATTTTGGTGAAGTCCAACTTCAAGTTTTAGTGGGTTTTCAAGAGGCTCAAATGTTAGAATTTCAAAGTTCATATCAGTTTCGTGTTTATCAGGTAGACTCCATGCCCAATGGATGCTTCAAGGCCATTGGTCTTTTCATCTAGCAGGTAGATGTCCTCGTGAGTCGCCAAATTGTTATCCCAAATTCGCCCCCGGCAAATTTGGTCAAGAAAACTCCTGCACATAAGGAAATTATGAAGGAAATGACTCAAACCCGCGAGCTCACATTCCAGGACGACAAAATTGGTTGCAGAGGGACTCTACAATGGAATGGCGGGGCTGCAAAAGTTTAAACGACCCTGTGTGAGAAGAAAGAGAAGAAACAACTTTATCGCGTGAATTCGTGTCTTAAATCTATTTGATAGACTCGGAAAGCAGGCTTTAAAATTAAAAAAGGGAAAAGGTCAAGCAGCGTTTAAGCTCGAGTCAAAGCCAAAGCAGGGAGTTGGAGGAAAAGGTAAAAATTTTCCTTTTGTCAAAAGGGCACAAAGGAAAAGATGGAAGTGCATCTCCCTAGCCAACCAAAGAGTGCCACGTGTTTAAGCAAAGCTTCGGGGCTGCGGGGGTTTTCTATGTTTTACATTTTGTGGAAAAGAGAAAAAGATAAATTACAGACCCATGAGCCTGATTTTTGCACTAATTTGGCTACCACGTGTCCCATATGTAAAGGGGGACCCATTTTTCAAACTGTTTACAAACTTTGAAGGGGCATAACTTTTGAACCAGTGGTCCAAATTTAGCGAATTTGGCACCATTGGAAAGCTCTGGACCTCCACTATGCCATGGAAGCATAAAATATCATTTTTTGCATGCCTTAGTGGGTGGAAAACAAGAAAACAAATTTCACACCATTAGCGCAGATCCCATGGCTTCCACTACCTAGATATTGAGATTTTGGTATGTCATCTTCTCTCATACGACAAGCAGGCATGGGGAACTAGGCTCGACAGATTGTGGGTGGATTTGCAGGAGCATTAATGACTGGTGGTTGAAACAGGATTCAACTTTTCCCTCTTCTCTCTCTTTTCTTTCTATATATCTTTGTAACACTTCTCGTTTTAGGAGACACATTCGGGCATAAAGAAACTCACAAATTTGTTTCTCGATGCCATTTTGTAGCAGTAAACCTTCTCCCATGCCTGGAAAATGTATTTGTGCCTCTATTCCATAAATGTAATGGTTTGTGCACATTCTAGAGCAATAAAAACATGTTTTTATGGTGTTCTTCAACCCTTTGCATCATTTTGTTGTTTCCCGTGCCTCTCCCTTCCAGATTTGTTTTTTTGTGCATGTATTTCACATTTGCAGGTGCAAGATGTTGTGTTTCATGGATTTTAATGGTGAATTTGAAGATCTGGGCCATGTCACTTCTGTCTGACCTCCCTCATCTCCATTTTCTCTGTTTCTTTCTCCCTCAACAAAATATCTCACTCCCTTCTCTGGTGTATCACCATTTTAGTGTAGGCTCTGTTTTTCCTCGCTTTCTTTCTCTCCTTGTCTCCTTGGAAGTTAAATTAGGATTATATTAGCTTGCCTACATTAGAATAACTTATGGTAGGTAGATTAGGAAGAGGAACCAACCTTCTCTGAGAGAGCTTTCCCATTCGCAAGGTCCCACACCTTGGGGAAGTTCAATGTTATGCAATCACACCAAGTGAGTCTGCCCTAGAAAAGTAGATCCGATGACTCATTTGGGGGTGTTGTGATTCTGCACTAACAATACTTTCTTCACTTAAGAACCTTCTAAATAATAGTATGAGACAAGGAAAATAATGCCTAAAGTGTATGATTTTGTGGCTACATTTTACCCCCACTTTATGTTGGTGTGTGGAACGCTTGGTAACATAAAGTAGATAGAGATGCATACCTGATATCCATGTAGAGTGTAGTAGAGACATGCCGATGGACTAGACTCAAGCATGGAATGAAAAAAGAAAAATGTGGAGGAATATGGATTCTAAAGATGAAAAATGCGTATAAAAAGTGATGAGAGTGAACCTAGGGTGGAACACATGTGTAGTTATTACGGTGTGTAGTGTACCTACATGGTTAGTAAAGGAAAGTTCTATCGTGGTGTGTCATCATTGCTTATTATCGTTGTTGTTGTTGTTGCCCCCAATTTGATTGCTTGTTTCTCATACGGTTGGACCTGTAAGGAGAAAATGATCAAGTAGTCAAATATGTATGTATGTAAATGTCAAATACATTATGTAAAATATGCAAGTGTAAAATATGTTGAATGAAAAAGTAAATAGAACATGTGCACTGATATGTGTCGAAAAAGGGTGTAGAAGGATATTATGTACTATCGCAAGTTTTTTGGGCAATCTCACACCACCCTAGCTGAAGAAGTGTAGGGAGGAAATGTTATATTTCCTCCAAAATCTAACCTCTTCTGTTGATATGTGTGAAGAGATCTTTGTATTATCTTAGTTTTTTCAGTGATCCGACACAAACTGGTCGAAGTAGTGTAGAGAAGCACACCCATCGTAACCCCCAAGCTCAGAATCGCTTCTTAGAAATGTTAAGGACACCATATCCTGTAAAATCCACTGTGTATGGAGTTCATAAACTGGTCTAAACTCACTCGTTATATGTAAACCCACAATGCCAAGGGTGAAAAGTGCACCGCATCTTGAACCGATGTACATACGTTGTGTTAGTATATATGATGCCCCCTCTTTGGGGGCACATGTAATGTTCTTTGAAAGGAGAATGCGGCCCCAAAAGAGGACCTACCACACTTTGACCTGTAGAACTCTACCTTGCAGGGGGAAAGGGGAAACACTTAGTAGAAACCAAGGTGCGTGATAAAAAGGGATGGCTATCCAAAACAAGTGCTAGGCCAAAAATACATGCATGTAATAAGATAAGTGTAACATACAAAAATAGTGTAAAAACTACCAAGCACAATAGTGTAAACATGCAAGAAACAAGGTAGATCACATAAAGTGGGTTGCAAACATGGGACATCACTCACGATGTCACAAGACACGCAAGGCCATCATGGCCGCAAACAACAAAAAAGTGTGCACACAAACATAGGGCAAAGCCCGCATACAATGGCAAACAATGGAAGACAAGTATAAACAAACAAACAAGTAGTCATGGAAACATGTAATCCTGCAAAACAAGTGTTGCACATGGAACACCTGTTAGCATGTTAGAGTAATAACCAATATGTCAAAGCGTGTATGATCAAGTAAATGTAAGATGCTAAGTACAAAATGAAATAATAACACCTGGATAAGACAAATGTGGATGCCCTCAACGACCAAGTATAGGAAGGGTAGAAGGCAAACATCCATGCCACATGTAAAAGTCCTATATCTATGATCACACTAAACAAAGGCATGAACGTGCATGTGTGTATGATATAGATAATGACATATAAGAAATCAGTCTAACATGTGTAGTAAAGTGATCATGCAAAACACTAGCAAGAAAAATTAAATGCCCCCAAGACAATGCAATATGTTGTGGATGGATGGAATGGAATGCAAAATGGAATGATAGGATCAACGTACCCCCTTGAGTGTATGGAAGTGTATACAATGAGGTTCATTTTTCCCCCTCAACAGTCAAGAATGAACCATAAATGAGAGTGCATCATCGGGAAATGGTCGAGTAGTGTTTGTGTGTCTAGCATGTTGCGATGAATGTGTGTATGTAATGGTGATGAGATGCGACATGTGGAGAGATGTACGTGAACCCTATAATGAAGCGTTATCATGACTTGTTGAATGGGTGAGTGATGATTTAGCCCTAAGCGTATATCACTATAAGATGGAAGGATGGGTGATGATTTAACACTAAGCGTATATTAGTATGAGATGAAAGGATGGGTGATGATTTAACACTAAGTGTATATCACTATGAGATGAAAGCATGGGTGATGATTTAACACTAAGCGTATATCATGACAAGATGAAACAATGGAGGGTGTTGATTTAGCCTAAAGCGTATACCACTATATGATGATAGAAAGAGGAGACGATTTAGCCTAAAAATGTATGTCACTAGTCCTAGGAATGTCACATGATGAAATGTCACATGGTGAGTGTAAGGTCCATTTGATTGGTAAACCCTTGGCAATGAGTACGGACCGAGGAACTTAGGTGCATCATAAGGTAGTGAACACAACACATATAACTATGTAGTGTATGTAGTATTGTTAAAATGATTATAGGATGGGTAGAATGTATAAATGCACGACATGAATAATGTAATGTAGGATGTGTAGGGTGTATAGAATATGTAATATGTGATGATATGTGTAGATAGAAATAGAATATGTAGTGATAAAATGTAAAGCTAGACCCATATATAATGTAACCTAGCGTAATATGTAGAATGTATACGAGTATGACTATGTATAGGTTATGCGTGGATAGCCTAATAATGTATGTGGTGTGTAGGGTAAGGACTAGTATAATGTAGAATGTAGGGATGAAATGTAAAACTAGACTCATGGGTGATGACAACTAGTATAGTATATAGAAAATGAAAATGTGCAATGTATAATGTGACTAAGTGCATAGATATCGTAATGAATGTAATGTGTAGATGAGGACTAGTATAATGTATAATAAGCATAGAATGAATGGTGTATGACGCACAATGTATGATGGAATGAAATGTATAATGCCTAAGGTGTAGTGTGTGGGGTTCAATGTAATGGTAATCCCTCAACAATCAAGAGTGAACCGAAGCACAAGAGTGCGTCATCAAGTGATGGTGGTGCTAAAATGTATGATGAGTATGCTTGTGAAAGAAGATGCAAGTAACGTGAGTGTGGGAGGGCCTGTGATTGTTATGCCCCCAAGTGTGGATGAAGGAGAAATTAATTGATGAGGGTGAAGGACAAAGGTCCCTCCGCAGATGCCTATGGGATGGAAGTGGAGGACCACAATCTAATTGTGGTAGTATAGTAGATAAACACGGTGTTGGTGAATGGGATCGATATGTGCATGAAGGATGAACAGAGGATGAAGATTGGGATGTAGGAACATGTTGTAGCGATGAGGTTGGTGGGGAGAGGGTAGACGATTTGTGAAATGCCACTACCGAGGAGGTACGTGAGTAGGACTAGCTTGACACGACGAGAGGAATGGGCCGATGGGCCTGGATGATTAGTAGGATAATGTTGTGTAGCACATGAAATGAGGCCTAGATGTTCTAGATCTTTAATTATACATGACAAAGTGTGAAATGTATTAGTATAATGCCCATGAATTTGATGATAATGGAAAAATGGATGATCGTGGTATTGTATTTGTCGAGAAGGAGGATAGTGATGGGTAGGTGGTAGAGTATTCATTTGATGATTAAGAAGCTGAATGAAAATGTCTTGCATCATAGCATTAGAGTGAAATATGAGAGGTGGAGGCAATGGTATAGCTGGAGGCTCATGTAGATGACATGTAGTGTACGTGGATGGTGTATGAGGTGTAGCATGAGTACCAACATGTGATCGAGAAACATCTTTAAGTTGTTCAACTTCAGCAATAAGAGATCCAATTGTGGCTTCCATGAGCTGACACTGATTTTGTAAAGCATGTATTAAATCAATAGGTGTGTATTAGATGGATGATTGCAAAGCGAACGTTGTCGAATAAACGGGTGGAGATAGAACATATTTGAGGTAATGGCGGTGTAGACACCTAAATTCCACTTTTGTAATCTTATTGCCAAAAACACGCTAATCACTCATATTCTTACCATTTCCATTATAATTAGTGATTTCCACTAATTAACTAAGGTTTCATACTATTTTGGTTAATTAACAATACATTGTTGATTGCCTAACCTCTTTCACATTCAGAATGCCAATTTACGACACATCGTAAGTAAAAATCCTCTTAGAACAGAGATAATTAGAGATTATTAGCTAATTAAGCCTATTTTACCCTTGTTTTGGTCAATATACCTTACTATTGGCTTAAACCCCTTCCAACCATTCAAAATCACCCCCACTTCCCTCCATAACATCCTAGAAGGATTCAAAAGCTTGTCATAGCCTCTTAATTAACCCTAAGTGGTTGATAAAGGCTCCTGACATCCTAATCACTTGTTAATTCACTAATCATGATTAACAAGCCTTAATCAAGATTATAAAATCTTAATCTACTTTGTGATTTTAGTCCCACATGCACAAAGATACAAGTTTTCCTCAAATGAAAAATATAAAAAAGACTAACCACATACCTTTAAACTTTACACCATGCTTTGAATTGCATATCATATAAGAAATATGATTAAGAGCCAAGCTCAATCTTTGCCTCCAATCTTCAATGGGGTTAGTAGATGGGTATCCAATATGATCTTGTAGTCATTGTTGGAGAGACCATCTCACCTCTCTTGAAGTAGCAACAAACCCAATTTGATTGCTCCTAGATCTATTTAGGTCTATGTTAGTTAGCAATTCATACTATATAGGCATATTTTAGCTAGGATTGATTTATATCATGTTAGTTGTTTCAAGCATTCCATTAAGCTTTTATCATTGATGTAACTATTGTTAGATTCATAAAGCATTTGTTAATAGACTATGTGGTGTTAGTCTTGTTAGTTTAGCTTTGCTTGAACTTTTAGTAGTCTTCATTTGGCATGCCTACGCATTGGACGTGTCGACGCTTTACTTTATGTGCCTACGCTTCATTGCAATTTTTTCCTATGTGTATAAGTTGCGTTGGTGCTTCAAAGTATGCAATGACGCCTCACCGCCGTGTTCACACAATTCAACTATGTGATTTTGAAAAAGGTGCATTTTACGCCATTAAAGACACATTGATGCGACAAAGTGCATGCGATGCTCTTAGCGATGCCTTTGTTGTGTTAAGAGGCATCTTTGGCACTTTGAGGTAAAGTTGGCTCAAAGCTCAAAATTTAAACTTCTACTTTTGTCACTTTCTAGGGTTTTTAGCCATTGTTCTGTAGATTTTCTTATTTAGAGCAAGTTTTCTAACATATTTGCTTAGGGTTTGATGAATTAATTTTGTTTTCATGCTTTGTATGAGTTTGGAATAGGGTTGTGTATGCTCTTCTCTTGCACTTTGTGTGATCTTGAGAATCAAAAGCAGCCTTAAACCTTCTTTTGCTAACATTAGAGTAAGTGGGAAACTTCATTAGTCATTTTTATGCTTAAGGGAATAAACTTTCATTTTGGGCATGTATATGATATTTTAGTTTAAGAGATTTTCATTTGATAAATAATTAAGGCTAAAGCTTGTGTATGCTCTTCTCTTGCACCTTGTGTGATCTTGAGAATCAAAAACAACTTTAGTTTTTCACTAAAAAGCACTTGGATTAATTGGGAATGAACCTTGATTTACAAAGTATTATGGTGGTTATTTGATTTACAAGTTTTTCATTGTTATCTAGTTGGGTTACTTGTTGTGTATGCTCTTCTCTCGCGTCCTTAGATGATCTTGAGAAACAAAAACAACATTTAATCCTCTTTTTATGATATTGTAGATCTTTTTGGATAACTACTAACTATTGGTGTGTAGGACCTAACGCTTGCCAAAGAAAGGAGAACTCTCTTCAAACCAAACTCTAACATTCACGTGTGTTGTAGTTTACAAAGGTGGTCTAAACCAAATTTCCTAATCCAAAAGATAAGAAAATACACCACTTTACAAAACATTGTATGTGCAGGTTTGGTTAAGAGCTAAAGCTCGTCCACTTAACTAGGAGAAACTTACTTTGGCATAAGCCTTAATATAATAAGAGGAATGTTCCCAGGAACCCCAAAGTAGTTCACGTAAGATGGAACCTTACGAACAAAATGGGAAAGTGCTCCACTACCCAATTGATTAGTACACCTTGGTAAGATTAGAGTCAAAGTTACCTCCATTGCGACCCCAGTGAAAATACAACTGAACACAATTCATTGCTCATTGTATTAAAGGGGGTAAAGTAAAGTTGAGATACTCTAAGACTAGTGGCAACTTTCTTGGAAAATCAAGCTCACAAAGGTAATTTGTGAAACCTAGAGAGAGAACCAATAGGAAGCTTGTGGCTTGGAGCTAATTTAACTTAGACATTGTGTTTTGTAGAACTCTCACAACGTGAAAATTTGTTGGAGTCTAAACCTTGTTATTCAAACAAGAGGAAGAGTCCTGTAAATTTGAAACTCGTGTTATTCATCACGAGACTGCGACGTGTTCATTTCCTAGTTTTTCACTTGTCCTAAGACAAGGCAAAACTCTGCCAAAGTTACACTTAGTTTGTTTCATCACCACTTGGTTTACACCTTTGTTTTATTGTTTCCCATTTGGGACAAAAAGAAAACATATCTATGTAGTGCTATTGATTGATTGTGTCCACCACTTTTACACCCATTTACATTCATCCTTGCTTGAGACCTAGATGTAAATGTTGAAAGTGTGTTGGTACATCATTATATCTTGGTAGCCATCGTCTTGATACCCATAATCGAGATTTCATATTGTAGCTAGGTTGATATCATCATTATCTTCCTTTGAGTTATTATGTTGCCCACATTATAGCCATATAATTGTGATACTTACGTCTTGTTTCCATTGTGAAACTTGGTCTAAGTATCTAAATTGTATTGTTACATTGCTCACACGCATAGTAACTCCTTGATATACTTAGGCTTAGTTTTTTTATCATAACATTGCCTTGAGTTTTTGAGTGTGTTGAGGTTATGTTGTTTGCATCGCGATAACATCATTTTGATACTAAAAATCTTGATTTCATCATAAATCTTAGTTTACATGTCCAAATAGTGTTGTTACGTTTCTCGCATTGCTAACTTCCATTTTCAAAGACTTAGATTTTTGTGTCCAAAACTAGTTTTAGTATACCTTGTTGGAGGATCGCGTCAACACTTTCTTAACATTTAGGCCTTGTTTATTTAAACTTGACCTAAGTGGTGATATTGTGTTGTCACTATTTTCTTTGAACCTATCTTAAAAAGAAAATGTAGGGAGTAAACTTTTGTTGTGACTAGATTTGAGTCTTGTACATCATTGTCTTATCCTAGATACTTCTTATCACATATTGCATTAGAGTGTGTATTCTTTATTCTTTAATATCCTTGGGTTCATATTGATCTTTGGATTTGTGACCATTTAATATTCCATATTCTTTTTGATGACTTGACATCATTATTGTAGACACCCCAAAATTACACTGTTTCCACTTGTTCCCAGTATTATTCTAGTACACCCTATTATTCACCCATTTATGATTAATTGATTAAATCATTTAATTAATGCACATTGTACCCCTTTGGATTAATTAAATTAATCCCATGTACTCTTTGTACCCCTTTGGCTAAATTAATTATTATTTATTAATTAAATAATTAATTAATTAAGTGTGTGCATATCCTAGTCATCTGCCACTTGATCAAACTCCACTTAGACTCCACTTGGACTCCCTATCCTTAACCTAGTTAACTGCACTTTTAGAATCCTAGAAAGGTCAGGGCAATTAAAATGCACGTACAACCACCTTTCTAGATGCATATTTTTGCAATTAATTTATTTATCGCCCTAACACTATCATGAATCGCCCACAATACTATTTTTAGCATACTCATTTATCCATGTGTAACCGATTTCAACTACCTTATGCTTTTATAAATTACAGGCTTACTTTCCTTTCAAATCCTCTTGAATCTGAAATACAAAAACTCTATTGAATTGTGTCTGTATCATTTGCATTCAAAGCTTGGAGAGCACTCAAGAGCATCCACAAATCATCTCTAACATCCATCTTGCAAGGTTTCACAGGAGACCCTTATTTGAGGTTTGCATAGAAGGTTATTGGAAAGGTTTGCATTTTTTGTTTATCTTTCATTCTCAGGTGATTTTCTCTTGCATACATTTTGGCACACCCGGTGGGATTCGCACCCCATTGTCTTTCATTTTTGGTTTCTTTCCTTGTTCCTGTGTTCTTCATTTCATAATAACCTTCTTGTTTGTCTGAAGCTTTCACAGGTGAATTGAGTGGTTATACATGTGTTTACATTCACAGGAAGGTGTTTTTGCAGTTATAGGAAGTTACAGGAAGTTGTTTATTTTTGTTTTCTTCCGGTTTATCATTTTTGCATTTTTGTTGCTTTCTTTTGATGTCCTAGTCTCTATTTTCTTCATATTTTTGCTCTTGGTCTACGTGCAAGTAAGTAAATTCACCTACACATTTTGTAACACCAAGACACACAAAACACAAAAAGCACAAAGCTTAGATTATCTTTTTATTCCAATTTTACATATATATACGTGTCTATTTTTATTGTTTTTACTGTTTTAAATTTAAAAAAATACATTTGAAAACAAGTGAAAAAAACAAAAACCTAGATATAACCTAGACCCTTACCTCCCCGGGCTTGGCCATCTCGGTTGAACCATGTCACAACCCCTCTACACTACCTACTTCCCAACCCCTATCCCTAACTATCCTCTCAAATCGAGCCCTACTTACTACCTAATTGAGCCCTCTCCTACTTAACCTCTAACCTCGGCTCTACCCCCGACCCCTGCTGTAAGCTCGGCTCACCGAGCCATCTCCCACTCTACCCCACCGATCCCGACACCATTCCCCATTCCTCGACTCCCATCCCAAGCTCACCCCTCACCTGTTCACACCCATCCCCTGCCCCGTTCCTCGACTCCCCGTCCCCATTCACCCTCCCTATGACCCCACCTAGCTCATAGCCTCTCGCTCGAGACCGCCTCGTTATCTACCCATCCCATCCCGCACTCACTACGATCCCTTCACCAAATTGTTCCCTCTATCCCTAAGCCGAACCCTCCCCCCGCCACACCCCCATTCACCTCGTCCTCAGCTTACTCCCCATCGACCCCAGCCAAGCCCTCTACCAACTCATGCTTTTGCTGATCCCATCCCCACTCTCGACCTGCAACTCTCCTCCCCGAGCTCTCGGTCACGCTCACCCGAGCCCAACCCCACTCCGTCGAGCTCCCTCTCTACTCGAACCCTTTACTCGCCTCGAGCCCACCCCGAGCTACTCTCCCCAACCTATAACAAACACACACACACAAATCCCGACTCGAGCTCTCCCTCACCTCTGCTCGCCTTGAGCCATCCCTGGCTCGCCCCTCTGCAACCCGATATCCCCCACCTGCACACACACACAAAATACAATAACTTAGGTTTTCCCATTTATTTTGACCATGTTTATAGTTTTAGTTTTAGGGTTAGGATTTTCATTTATTTAATTTATTGAATTTTATTTTATAATCTCTTATTTGTAGTCTAGGTTATAACTATATTTGTTTATTTATTTATTTATATTGGACTAACTGTGCAGGTTTCCAACTTAGTGTTATTGGATGTTTCGGTCCAATTTTTCATGCGTTTTCACCTTTTCTGTCCATGTTTAGTTGTTTTACAAACTAGAATAACAATTTCTAACATGTTTTGTGTGCTTCTCTTGTTGTTTTTTTGTAACTAACACGAATCACCCACACGTATGTTCTTCCCTCATGCTTTTTCAAGCGATCTTGGGAATCAGAAACGTGGTCGTTTCTTTCTTTTATTTTTATTTTTGGGAATTAACATTTCACTTAACCAAATCCAACCCACACGTATGCTCTTTCCTCACACTTTTAAGTGATCTTGGAAATCAAAAAATGTGGGTTCGCTTCTATCATCTTGTTTATTTGTTTTGTTATTTTTCCCTCATTCCGAAAAATTTCTAATCATTGTTTGTAGGACCCACTCTCACTCAAGGTGGATAAAACATTGAAAACTACTAACTGCAGGTTGCCAAAGGAGTTCAACCAAACCACACCTAAATCAAAATATTTAAAAAAACACCACATTCAAAACACTTGATTTATAGGTTCGGTTAAGAGCTATGACTCGATCCGCTTAACTAGAACATAACCCCTTGGCATAAGCCTTAAGCTACAACAAAGGGGGTGGTTCTAGGAACCCCAAAGTAGTCCACACCTTGAGGGAACTGGTGGACGAAATGGGAACCTTTTCTCCTACCTGACTAGTAAAGCCTTTGTGAGTTAGAGTCATGAATATCCTTAGTGGCGACCCTAGTGTGATTCATTTTGAGCAAGATCTTTGCTCAGGGTTTCAAAGGGGGTAAAGTAAAGCCATCAGCCTAGAAATAGTGTCGCGCTCACTCAAATATTTTTTTGACACCTAGTTGAGAGAGCCACCCAGGAAGCCAAACATTTTCCAAGCCAATCTAAGGTAGAGGCCACAAACAAACATTCAAACAAAAAATTATTTTTTGATTTTCTTCTTTTTTTTTTTTTCTTTTTGTAGTAGTGTTCCACACTCAATTTTTCCCAAATACTCCTTGTTTGGGATCCATCTTTCACTTTTCTTATCTTTTCATCTTTTTCCAAACTATCCTTGTTTGGATTCTACTTTCATCCTCGTTTCATCTGTTCTCATTTTCTTTTCTTCTCGTCATCAGTCATTCACTAACCTTCATTTTACTCTCAATTTTCCCCTTTTCGGAACTTTCATCTCTTTTTCATTATTTCAATTTTCTCTTCTTTTCATCCTCATTGTCTTCTCCATTTGATCTTCTTTCACTCATTTGGAGTTTTTATTCACTTATTTGATTCTTCCCCTTTCGTGATTATCAAATCCTTCTATCTTTTGTATTCACCTCCTTGAGTTCATCTCCCATTTCATTCAACACTTAAACATTTGGATTACATTTCCTAAAGTTTAAGTTCTCATCTTCTTTTTGACATCAAGTCTTGAGTTGTGGATATCCACGTCCTCACTCAAGCACTTTCATCTTATGACTCACATCTTAACGGTGTTGTGTTCCACTTTTTCCACAACTCAATTTCATCACATTTTCTCTTCATTCTCCTCTTGCATCCTTTAGTTTGAAAACATCACTGTTAAACGTGTATGTTTTCTTTCTTCACGTCTCTAACTTGACAACATATTTGTTATGTTCTAGACACTTCATCATATCTTCTTTTCAATGCTTACACTATCAATATTTGAGTCTTATCTCTTCATTAGCCTCTTCCTTCTTAACTAATTCTTGTTAAGGGTTGAGCACATCGCATATAATTTGAATCCTTTTTTTCATACCCTCTTCCCATTTAGCATTTAATTTTTATGTGGTAGAGTGCATTTCCAATCAATCTATCCTCACTTCTTCACTCTAGCATTCACATTGTTAGAGGTTGAATGCATTCAGAATTTTTTTCACCATAAACTTCCATTCTAGCATTCAATTTGTTAGAGGACAAGAACCTTCATCACATCGCACCACTCTTCCATCTTGGCATTCACTTTGTCAAGGGTCAAGTTTATCAAACACTTTCACATGCTTCCATCTTGACATTCACTTTGTTAAGGGTTGCGTCACTCATATCTTCCAAACCTCTTGCCCATCTTAGCATTCACTTTGTTAAGGGACAAGTTATTATCAAACTTAATCGCACACCTCTCTTCCATTGTCACATTCACTTTGCTACGGGTTGAGTTATCTTTCACATATCTCTTTTGCTCCCTCCCTCTTTTAAAAATGGTGGGAACATGACACAAAGATTATAGTCCTTTTGGAAGGGGTGAATGAAATCCTTTTGGAAATTTTGATAGTGATAATGACCAAACTCTGAGGATGATCAAAATGAAATCTCACTCAAGAAAAATCCCGTGTTGAAAATATTTTACGTATGAATAAAGACCAATTTTTCTTTATCTCCTTAAGATGGGAGAAAAATTACCCTTTGATTTCAACGAAGCTAGTTTACAAACATTACTTAGCAAACCACCACCTAACAAGGGTGAACCTTTCATTTCAAAAATAATGATGATGAGGCAGGACCTAGTCACACAAATAATGATGATCGAAACAAGTCCACCTCGAACAACACCAAAAGCAATGAATCAAACAAAGAAAAATCTGACGAAAGGAACAAAGGAAAATCAACTGATTCGCCACCGATCCTACTCAAGCCCTCATGAATCAAATTAATGACATGGCTAAATAACTTGCTATTTTAAATTCCAAAGTCACCAATGAATCCCATGACAAGGAGGCACCAAAGAAATCTAGTGATGCTTCATTTAAGATTCATATTGCGCACACCAAAGATAACAAAAATCTACAAGTGATGGCTCCTTATCTTTCTTACAGAACAACTCACCATTTTCCCAAGAATGACAAATGATGAAGGACACCATCTCTAGTATGAAACATCAACGCAAACAATTCAACTTTGAAGAATTGTGTCCTTACCCCTTTGATAAGGACATTTTGTGTGTTCCTTTTCCAAAATCTTTTGAGACGCCCAACTTTGACAAATACAAGGGAAAGAGTGATCCTAGAGAGCATATCAGGGAGTTTTATATGGCTTGCCAAGAGGTGGCCTATAGTGATGTCTTCTTAATGCATCTCTTTCCATGAAGTCTAGGAAGACAAGCCTTGGACTGGTTCCTACTCCTCCCCAAGGGCTCTATACAAAATTTGTGGACCTCTCAGAGAAGTTTGTCAAACATTTCTCATTCAACATAGAGTCTGAAATTACAATGATGGACTTGTGTAATGCCAAACAACAAACAAATGAAACCTTCACATAATTCCTACAAAGATGGCATGGGATTGCTAGCCATTTCCCATGCTCCATGCCTAAGAAGCAACTCATGAGCATCTTTGTACCCAATCTCAATCAGTGAGATATCCTTTCACATGCAAATGTATTGGCTTAATACTTTCAAAGAAGTTATTGAGAAAGGATCACAAATTGAAAAATCCCTTATCGCAAAAGGTTTGATTAAACCTCATTCAAAAGACAATGGGCAACATAGTAACCATCCTAATAGCTCTCACCAAGACAAATCTAAACATGTTAACCACAATTATAATATGGTCAATGATGGTATTACTAGACAACCACAATGTCCACAATGTCCAAAACACTTAGACTAGACCAAACAAAGGTAAACAACCTCTTGTTGTTCTGGTAAGAGGTTTCCTCCTCTCCTGATTCTAAATGACATTATTTCACTCCTTTGGGAGAACCTCTATCAAATGTCCTTCAACAACTCGTTAATGCAAACATGGTTACTTATCCCATCACCGAACTTGGGTTGAGGGAGAACCCAAGCCTACTTGGTATAAGGCTAATACTTATTATGATTTTCATCGCATTGATGGTCACCCAACTGATCGATGCTTTCACTTACGTCACTTTGTCTAAGACCTCATTGATAGTGGAGATATCACTATTGAAGAACCATCACCAAATAAAACACCTAACAACAATATTAAGGTGTTCTCAAACCCATTTCCCAAACATGGCGGTGACAATAAAAATGCTGAAAAAGGTCCCTCTGCCAATAATGCTGATTTTAGTTCAATTATCTCATTTATTGAGGAAGTACCATCTATAATGGTGACCATTAAATTCACACCTTCGAGTAATGTTGTGACCACACACCAATGAAAGATATGGTTTCTGTGGCAAACCAACCTTCTACATCTTCTGCGAACCTCAAATGTCTAAACCAATAGCTCCTTCAAATCAAAAGTCAAACTCTAATGCCAAATCTTCCACTCTAGGTCAGTATGACTTCATCAAACAATTAACAACCACACCAACACATATCTCTCTCATGGAACTACTGAAAGAGTCACCTAACTTTCAGGATATTCTCACTCATGCTCTAAATGAATTGATGTTCCTCATACTCTCAATGTTCAATAGTTTCAGGCTATGATTGCGAACCTTACGCCTAAAACTCCTATCCTATCTTTTGGCCCTCAAGATATGTTGAACCCAAATCTGATTAACAACAAATCCTTGTACATCAAAGCCTATGTTACCGATCATAAAGTTAAGAGAGTTCTTATTGACAATGGAGTGGCTCTTAACATTTTTTCTATAAAAATGCTCCACTGCCTTGGTCATACAATAGATGACTTAGATGTTAATATCATTACCATTCATGGTTATAATACTGAGCGCCAGTCCTATGGTACCATCACTCTTCCCATACAAGTAGGCTCGCAAATCCTTGATACTATGTGTCATGTAGTTGATGTAGACACGTCATATAACCTTCTTTTGGGTAGACCTTGGATACATGTGATGCACACAATACCTTCCACTTTCCATCAATGCATAAAGTTTCCACATAACGATAGAGAGTTCACCTTATGTGGCAATACTGACCCCTTTGAATACTGTAAGTTTTTGAAGCAAGGTACAAAAAGGAAAACTATTGTCCATATGCTAATAGCACAATTGGATCTAGTGCAACTTCTATTGTTACCAACCGTATTAATCCTGATGTAATATTGTGCCCTCATGCTTCCACATCTTCTTCTGAAGAATCTACATCTAAAGTGTCACCTGAGGATATTCCTCACGCCTCCGCATCTTCCTCTAGAGCATCTACATCTAAGGTGTCACCTAAAGTTACATTCTCTCATAAAGGCTTAGGTGAGTACACACTTGACAATGCATTTCTTGTTGGAAAACTCCCATTATCGCCTTGCAGCTATGGGCATCCTAACGCTCCTCATTTACAAGAACATCTAGCTTACTATCTTGGAAACACTCTTTGGAGACAATATGGATATCTAGAAGATGAACATATTCCAATCTCCAACGAATCTTGGCTATACGATGATAGGATGGAAGAATGCTACTGAATCCATTGATTACACCAAGGGCCATAAAATGATGAAAAACATGAATTAGAAAGGAAGAGGCCTTGGCCCATAAGGGCATGGTGTTCTTGAACCTATGAATATAAAGTATAACCTTTACACATATGGTCTAGGATATGAGACATATGAGAAGAGGCCTATAGTCTTTGATGTATTATCTAGCGATGTAGACTTAGATTCTGAAATTGAGACCGGTTCCACACATAGCCTCTTCGAAGACCTAGCCAAAACTACACTTTTCCTAGACTACTTATCCATTCAAACCCTTGATGTTGTTTATCCTTCCCTCATTGATTAGGACCAATAGTGTCATATTTCCATGGATCTCTTTCAATAAAATGAAGCCATCCAAGACTTCCTTGGGGCTTGGGACCCTTTTCCCTTGTCGGATCACAAGGAGGGTTTTGATATAAACTTTGATGTTACCGCTTACTTCGGTGAAGAACTTACGATCTCTAGTCCTAACGAAAATGAAATTAAACATAAAAAAAAGGAAAAATTATATCTCACATAGTGAAAACCTTTCCAAGGCATTATATGAGAAACAAAAATGAAAAAGAAAAAGAAAGAAAAGGACGCATCTCCTAGTGAAAAAATTTCAGAGGCACTAGAGAGAGGAGATTTGGATCTAGAAATATCTGACAATCTACACAAGCCTCCAACATCATTTCAAGATAATGAAACTTCTAAGTTGTTGGTAGAAGAGACAAAACCATTAACATTGGGATTGAAGACCAACCAAAATTGTTACAACTAGGTGCCAGTCTATGAGAAACCGAAATCAAAGCCTTCACAACACTTCTAACCGAAGTTTTAGGATGTATTCACTTGGTCTTACAAATATATTCTTGGTATTGATCCTTCTCTTGTGGTTCATCACCTTGTGGTGCACCAAGATGTTAAACATGTCAAGCAAAAACTATGTAAAATGCATCCCAAGGTTGCATTGCTTGTTAAGGCTGAACTACAAAAATTATTGGATGCAAGCTTCATACGATGCATTGACTACTCAGAGTGGATATATAATATGGTACCGAGTTGCAAAGAAGACCCCATAATCCATATTTATATATATTTTTGTGACATTAACAAGGCATGTCCTAAGGATGATTTCCCTTTGCCTAATATTGACATGATTGTCGATTCTACTGCGGGCCATGAGATGTTATCCCTTATGGATGGATTTTTTGGGTATAACCAAATTCAAATTGCTGAAGAAGACTAGCATAAAACAACTTTTACAACCCCATGGGGGACATTTTGTTACAAGGTCATGCCTTTTGGCCTTAAAAACATTGGTGCAACTTATCAACATGCCATGACTATTATTTTCCATGACCTTCTTCACGACATAATGGAAGATTATGTCAATGATATTCTTGCTAAATAAAAGACTAAGGTGGATCATCTAGTAGTTCTTAGGTGTATATTATAGTGGTTAAGGGAGTACAAGGTTCTCCTTAATCCAAAAAAATGTTTCTTTGGTGTCACTTCAGGGAAACTTCGGGATTCATTATCTCATGAAGAGGAATTAAAGTGGACCCTACCAAGGTCAAAGCTATAATAGATATGCCACCTCCTTAGAACCTTCGAAAACTAAGGGACATACAAGGAAAAATATAGTATATTCGTTGCTTCATCTCTCAATTGGTAGATAAGTGCCATCATTTCAACCAGTTGCTTAAAAAGGATGTCCAATTCAAATGGACACCAGATTGTCAAGATGCCTTTGTAAAATTGAAAGAATACCTGACATCTCTGTCGGTACTCATGCCACCTATACAGGATAAGCCTATGTTGTTGTATACATCTGCAACACAACATGCCATTGGGGCATTATTGGTGCAACATAATGATAAGGGTCAAGAACAAGTGTGTATTACTTGAGCAAAACTCTTCTTGAACATGAGACCAAGTACTCGTAGGTTGAAAAGGCTTGTTTAGCAGATTGCTTATACTTTTGGCAAGTGCGACATTATCTCTTAAATCATACCACCAAGCTAATTTCAAGGGTTGATCCTCTTAAGTACCTACTTTCGAGACCATTCATAACAAGATGAATGTCTAGTTGGATTGCACTACTCAACGAATTTGACATTGAAATTGTCAATCAAAAGGCTATCAAAGGTCAAGCCTTTGGCAAACCAATTGTTGTAACACCACTACCATGTTCACAATCGCTTTGCTAAATTTTGAATTTCTAGATAAAGAATTTTTTTATGCACGTGAAGCAACACCCTTATGGACATTATTATTTGATGGATCTTGCAATATCCATGGTTCTGGAGCAGGAATTATCTTGCGTACACCAGATGGAGACCTCATACCTAAATCTTATCGTATCAACTTCCCTTGCACAAATAACATAATAGATTATGAAGAACTAATAATAGGCTTAAGGTTTGATATCTCATGGCACCTGCAAGAATTGACAGTTCTTGGTGATTATCTTCTAGTCATTAATCAAGTTAATGGAGAATATCAGGTAAAAGATGAAAATCTCTTACCTTATAAAAGAATGGTTGATAGCCTTAGAGGGTATTTCCAGATTATCAATTTGAACAAGTTCCTGCATACAAAACAAAGCAAGTGGATTCTATGGCAACTATCACTTCCCTTTTTCATTTGACTCTAATCAAACTCACAAAGAGTTCCTTGTCGAACATATTTTGGTTCCTTGCATACAATTGCGAGTCCACCATGGTTTGTGAGATTGTTAGTCTGATCATCCCTGGTACCATGATATATACACCTTCATTCAAACTAAATCCTATCCTCCTAATTTTAATTCAACTAATAAAAGAGCCTTAGCACAACGTGCTTTACGCTACACCCTTCTTGTTGACACCTTGTATCGAAGAGGCTATGATGGGACTCTCTTAAGATGTCTCAATCAGGATGAAGCTAATTAGACGCTAGCTAAAGTACATTCAGGTATTTGTGGTGCCCATACCAGTGGAATAGTCCTTGTAAATAAGATTTTATGCATTGGATACTACTAGCCCACAATGGAGGAAGATGCATGTAAATTTTTGAAGAAATGTCAGGCTTGCCAAAAACATGGTAATCCCATTCATGCACCATCCCAAGCCTTACAACCTATTACTTCACCTTGGCCCTTTTCAAAACGGGGACTCGATTTAATTTGAAAAATAAATCCCACATCTTATGATGGCCACACTTTTATCATAACCACCACTGAGTATTTCACCAAGTGGGTTGAGGCTATGCCTCTTACTAATGTTATTGGGTGTAATATTTCTAAATTCATCTTCAACCATATTATCTATTGTTTTAGCATCCCCACTACTATTGTCACTGACAATGGTGGTTCTTTCAAAAATAAGGATCTCAAGGCCCTAGCTAAGAAATATAATATATGCCTAAAATGGGCTACAACCTATTATCCACAATGCAATGGCCAATCCAAAGCATCAAACAAGACTATCAAGTCTATCTTGGAAAAGATAATAAACACAGACGTAATTATCATATGCAGTTATATCCTACCCTTTGGGCCTACCGCACTTCCTTCTGTACACCTACATGAGCTACTCCTTTTCCCTAGTATATGGATATGAAGCCATATTACCTATCAAATTTGATCTGCCTTCACTTTGTGTCTCCCTCCAACATCTCATTCATGAAGAGGATTACTGTGTTGCATGCCTTATAGAGCTAGAATTACTAGATGAGAGACAACTTCACACCTTAGACCATATGCAAGTATATCAAAATAGACTACGTCATAATTATAATCGTAAGATCAAACCTTGACAGTTTGAAATTGGTGATTTGGTCCTAAAGGAAAATCGAAGAACACAACTAAACCACGAGAAAAACAGGGCAAATTTGAGCCTAATTGGTTGGGTCTTTATGTTATAACTGCTAAATTTAGATTTGACTCATACAAACTATCTAGTAAGGATGGAAAAGATTTGAAGGACCCTATGAATGCCATTCATCTAAAGAAGTTCTACTCCTGAGTCTCTCGAAGAGTAACCCTTGATGGGGGCATATCAATGCATCCACTGTTTTGTCATTTCACTTTGTTTCCCACTTGTAACTTTTCACCTTGCTGTGTGTCACATGTTTTCCTTGTTCGGTTGTCATGCCCATTGTTTACCACCATTGTTCACCTTCCATTATGCTTTTGTACGTAGTATGTTGGTTTTGACTTGGGAATTTCCTTTCCCTTTTCTTTGGCATGTGGTTCAAAATTCCAAAAAAACCAAAAACATTCAAAAACAAATTCCACAAAAAACTACAAAAACAATAAAAAATTGTTTAAAATCCCAAAAACAATATAAAATTGTTCAAAAAATACAAAAAAAACATACAAAATGTTTTCCAAAAAAATCTTCACTATGTAATTTCGCCGCCATTTTTTTCATCTGATTGTTCCTAACCATCTTTTCCAATCAATCAAGCTAATCTTTGCAATGTAAATTTGCATAGGGACATCACTTGGCTTTGAATTTCTCTTGGGGGAAACTTGGCATATGTATATATTCACTTCTTTATTAGAATTTTGCTTGTTTAACATTTGTACATATGGAATTTTGTATTGTATATTCTTAGCTTATTTTCTTATGTTTGATAGTTCAAATAACCAATACTCTATGTATTTGGAATGCGCTCATAAACTAATTGCGAATATTTATTCACATCGTAGTTCCATATAACTTTGGTGTGGTTCTTTCCTGTTCATATTTGGTTTCTTTCTATTACTTCTTTTATATCTTTTTGTCATTTGCACGTGTTGTGTTTTCCTCCTAGTTTATTTAAGCCATGAAATGTCTTCATTTTTGTTTGCATTTGTATTTTCAAACTTGCAAATTCCAAAAAAATAATTTAAAAAATCAAATATTTCAAAAATCCAAAAAATAAAATAAAATACAAAACTTTCGAACAAACATTCACTTATCATAGAAATCCTACAATTGGAAAACACTTAAAGTGAATCATTCAACATTTCAATACAATCTTGATAAACGTCATACATTTATCTATTACCCTAGTGATTGTGCTAATCTTATAACTATCACTTTCTTCCCTTTGCATGATATGCTAACTCTGCTTGGGGCAAGTCACAAAATTGTTTTTCCTTCATGATATAACTTTACCGGGCTAATTTCAACCTTGATCATTTGCACAATGGATTCAACAAGAGTTTCATAAGGAGTTTCTTTAACTCCACTCTTCTAGTATGATCTTATTCCCACTTGGGAGCATTTGTATCTACTTAATCATCATTGTGGCATGCATTAGGGGCATAGCTGATTGTCTTCTTTTTTGACTTTGTGTTGCATTGTTGATGTTTACTCTTTTTGGACCACTTACAAGTAGTGTGATTACATCTTGGTTCCTTTATAACCTTGATGCCAACACCTAATTTGTATATTGGGTTTGTTTTCCTTTTATCTTTTCTTTGTTGTGTGTGTTTGTTTACACGCATCTAGGTTAACCATCTTGATTCTTTCATAATCATGGTGACAACTCTATTGTGTAACAACAAAAATTAGGTTGCTCTATAAAAATTACTCTCCAAATAATGCTCATGCTACGAACACAATCTTTTCCCATCGTTGTTTTAATCCCTTGCTTTCTTCCTATCAAGTGGTTTTTCGCAACCTTACTACGTCATCCACCCACTTGAGGGGGAATTCCTCTACTACTCTATTTTGGGGCATCCCAATGCTTCATAATTTTCCGCTCACCGATCTACATGTGTCTACTATCTTTAAAGCACTATTACTTTGAAGTAGAAATTTAAAGAGGGGTAAAATGTAAGCACCCCAAATTTACACTTTTGTTTCCACTTGTTCCCAATATTATTCTAGTACACCCTGTTATTCACCCATTTATGATTAATTGATTAAATCATTTAATTCATGCACATTGTACCCCTTTGGATCAATTAAATTAATCCCATGTACCCTTTGTACCCCTTTGACTAAATTAATTATTATTTATTAATTAAATAAATAATTAATTAAGTGTGTGTATATCCTAGTCATCTACCACTTGATCAAACTCCACTTAGACTCCACTTGGACTCCCTATCCTTACCCTATTTAACCGCACTTCTAGAATCCTAGATAGGTGGGAGCAATTAAAATGCACACACAACCACCTTTCCGGATGCATATTTTCACAATTAATTTATTTACTACCCTCGACACTATTACAACTTCCCACAATGTTATTTTTAACATACTCATTTATCCGTTTGTAACCAATTTCAACTACCTTCTACTTCTATAAATTACAGGCTTACTTTATTTCAAATCCTCTTGAATCTGACATATAAAAACTCGTTGAATAGTGTAATCGTAAAATTTGCATTCAAATCTTGGAGAGCACTCAAGAGCATCCACAAATCATCTCTGACATCCAGCTTGCAAGGTTTCACAGGAGACCCTTATTTGAGGTTTGCACAGAAGGTTATTGTAAAATTTTTGCATGTTTTGTTTATCTTTCATTCTTAGGTGATTTTCTTGCATATAGTTACGATGCAAAAATATACCTAGGGTTCATTTTAGTCAACCTTAGTAACTATTTCACGTTATGCTCCTTTTTATAAGAACGAGGTATCGCAAGTTAGGAAACGAGCCCTTTGGAAGTGACAACCCACTTTTGGAGGATAATGTCATGATTGATCATAGCGGTGGTGAGGATAATTCTCCTCATGTGGACATGGAATGTCATCCACCCCACTTTGATGATTACTTGTTTCAAAACAAGCATGAGGTCCTTTTACATGTCGTAGAACTAGGAGCCCGATTACCTTCTAGTAGACCCTTCTCTTATTGCTGGCATGGTTCATGGAGAAGAAGAAATAGATCATCCTCATCGCCATATCAATGAAATATTAAACTGGGTCATGCCTCTACTTCTAGATGACATAATGATGAGGAGATACCTTTTGAAAATGATGGAGACTATCGTATACCTATTATTAGAGTACATTGTGAAGACCATGAGGAACATGCTCATCATGAGCAACCTCCTCCACATGAAGATCATAACGAAGTACCCACTCGAGAAGTAACCTTATAACAACAAGTGCAAGCCCTTACTCGCTAATTGGCAAGTTTGGCTTCACACGTAAACAAGGAACAACTGAAACCGTTAAAACAAGCTATACCAAAGGCTAAACCTAAAGCTTTGTACCATGAGTTCCAAACAAATAATCCTCATCGAGAGACACAAAAAGACCCCTATGAGGAATTTTTACAGAGAATAAGGGTGGGAATACACCTATATTTAACCCTTCGTATAGGCCTACACCACCCACACAAGACCAACTCTTCAATCAAGAATCGTCCACCATGAAGAATGCCCTTCTAGTGTTGCAAGAAGGTAAAATTGGTAATAACAAAAATACCAGTTTGATGAATTATGCCCTTATCCATTTGATAGAGCCATGTTACAAGTACCTTTCCCACAACATTTTGATTATCTAAAGTTTGATAAATAAAAGGAAAAGGTTACCCCTGAGATCATATCAAAGACTTTTATATGGCGTGTCAAGATGTCACATATAGCGACAACTATATTATTTGCCTCTTCCCATGGAATTGAGTAGGACATGCGTTAGAGTTGTTTCTAAACATCCCCAAGAAATCCATATATACATGGCTAGAACTAGAGGAACATTTCATATGTTACTTCTTTTTTAATATAGAGAGTGATGTCATCATGTTAGATTTATGCAATGTGAAACAATGAAATAATGAGTTTTTTGGTGTGTTCCTAAAATGATGGAGTGGGTTAGGTAGTCACTTCCCTTGCTCCATACCTAAAAATAGGTAATAAGTATATTTGTACCCAACCTTCACCCTGACATTACATTCCACTTGTAAATGCATTGTGGTAACACATTCGAAGAGGTGATTGAAAAGGGGAGTCAAATCGAAAAAGTGTTATTAGCTAGAGGGACCCTAAAATGTGATCATAACGATTCTAAAACTAATGACACGACAAATTTTGTTCCTAATAAGACCAAAAACATTATTGGTGATGGAATAATAGACTCTAAACGAGTATAATTCGTTCAAAACCATGCTCATTTGAAGCTTGCAAAGGGAACTCCACCTATGGAGTACAGACATTGTGCTTATTTGACTCAATATAAATCAATACTAAAGCGGTTAGATGTCGTCAACATGATTTGATACCCCGAAACAAGATTGTTGTATATATCTTTTCCCCCCCGGGTAGATATAGACAAGCAGGAGAATGGAGAAATCAAAGAAGCTCAAATCCCTGACATGCCCAAGGCGCACAAAGACGGAATGTCGACAAGGAAAATGGTGCGCCCAAGGCACATAGAAGTGGCATGGCACAAAATGTTAACAAGGCAAAATGGTGCGCCCAAGGCACATAGAAGTGGCGCACAAAAAAGTAATGTCGAAGGAAAATGGAAAGCGCCCAAGGCGCAAAAGTGGCACAACGACAATGGATGTCGACAGGGAAAATGGTGCACCCAAGGCGCACAGAAGTGGCACACAACAATGAATGTCGATAGGGAAAATGGTGTGCCCAAGGCGCACAGAAGTGGCGCACAACACGGAATGTCGACAGGGAAAATGGTGCGCCCAAGGCGCATAGAAGTGGCGCACAACACGGAATGTCGACAGGGCAAATGGTGCGCCCAAGGTGCATGTAGTGGCGCACAACACGGAATGTCGGCAGAGGAAAATGGTGTGCCCTTGGCACATGAAAGAGGATGTCGACACACACACGGATGCGCCCTTGGCGCACCTTCAGGAGGCGCATCATTTTGAGCGCTGACAAGAAGAGCACTCGGCATGAGATATTCAGATGGCCATAACTTTTGACTGGGAGCTCGGATTCATGCAAGGTTGGACTTTTCGGAAAGCTTACAAGGCCCTCTATCCAACTACAACTAGATATATTTAATTGGGTGAGGAAAAATTCTTAAAAATGCAAAATACAGTTCGCCACTTTCTGGGTTCGCTAGGGTTCTCACCTACCACCATAATGAGATAATTAAATGCAGTCTGGAGGTGGTTGGGGTAGATTTTGAATTCCTCTCTCTTTTCTCTCTCATTCTTCCTATAAATTGTAAGGAGGGGCTTCTTTCTAAAGGTTGGACATTCTTGTTTTGCCCCTCCCTTCTTCTCTTTGGCAGGTGAACTTGTGGAGTTAAAACCTCCCATTTGAAACTGTAATGCAACCTTGCCTCTTGGCATTTTGTAGTGTGTTGTATCAATCTTTGGAGCAAATTAATGCATGACTGTGGATGATTCTCAACCCTCTCTGTGTTCATTTGCATCCTCCTGATCTTTCACTGTGAACCTGGCTATCTGTGCATGATCTTGCATTGCATTTTAATGATCTGTGTTTACTGGCAAGACATATGTTCTTCATTCCTCGGTGCATCACCTCTGTTAGTTTAGGTTTTATTTTATGCATTTTCTACCCCGTCTCCTGGCAAGTTAGATTAGGTTTTTAGTAAACCCTCTGCATTCTCTACGTGTGCATCTCGAACAGAGGAATAGGAACCAGCCTTCATCCGAAGAGCTTTTCCAATTTCGCAAGGCCCACACTTGGGAAAAGATCCATGTTATGCAATCGATCGAGAGTCTCAACCCATCGTGTTGCGCAGACATTTAGGGGTGCTGCGATTCGCCATCAACAGCTTTTTTTGGGACCAAGAGGTCATTCTACAATATTTGAAGGTATTTTCAAGAAATTGGACTTAAAATTACAGAGTTTACTGGCTTTCAGTTTTTTCACCTTCCAGGATGAACTTTGAAATCAATTTTCAAGGACTTAACTTGCTCGAAACAAGTCAAAATTTCACCAGTTGATAGATCGGGGGATAATCTTCAAAAGGGTATCTTTAGTTTTTTGAGATTTTGACTTTCAAAATTTCATGGTTTTTTGATTTTGATTTCAAGTTTTCGTAAGTCTGGCATTTTTGGATTTTCGGGACTGTCATTCCAAATCAAATTCCAAACTCTAAAATATCAAAAATACAGGTCTTTCAAATTTCTATTTTTAAATATTGTCAGGTTTGGTGTGTAACTTGGCAGAATCTAGCCTTTTGAGGCTCACTTTCTAACACATCTGGCGACTCCGAAGGGGATAGAATTCAGCGGTGTAGCAGCAAAAGTTGCCCAGGCATATGAGAAGAATTCAAACCAGGTCCAATACTCGAGAAGAGGGGCTATTTGTCCACTTGCAACTTTCACCAGGTAGAGGAAGGAGAGGAAGAAGACCACAAAGATCACCATCTCCACCTAACAGGACTTTGTCTACACCTCCACCTGGTAGGCCTTTTCTCGCATCGACCAGGGTTCTTAGGCCAATCATAATGGCACATCTACCACCGAATCCCTTTGTCAATTTCACGGGTAGTAGTCCACTTGCCCTAAATGCTTAGAATGAAATTCCATTGCATAAGACTAAAGAATATACCCTATTTTACATAGGAGAAAATCATACTACTCCTATTGATCACATCCAGGATATTGCTAATGCATATGCAATCCATGAAATAAATGAAATGGATGTCGGTCAAGTTTTTGGCTTCATCTTTCAAAGGTAAGGCCTTACAATGGTTTAGGAGCCTAGCAAAGCAGGTCTATTACTTAATTGGGACCAACTTTGTTCACCCTTTGCAATCGGTTCAAGGAGAGGGTAGACAATTTGTCCTTATTAAACAGCTGACAACAATCAAAAGGGCTCCTAACAAACAAATGAAAAATTTCAACTTCAGATTCCAATGGACATGGGACAGGATTCCAATAGCCGTTAGACCAACCGCCAAAGGAGCATTCCTTTATTTCTTAAAGGCTATAAATTCAGACATAGCCATGATGATCCAATCAATGGGAGGAACAACGCTGCTAGGGGCCTACGACACAGCTATCAGAGCAGAGAACTGTTTGATCCAAGCTGGTAAGCTTGCACCAAGGCCACCAATGCCTCTCTATCCAGATATGGGGAATCCTACAACTAGTCAAGCACCAGAGTTGAATCCCATTCCAACTCCTAGAAATCAAAGCAATAATGAGGCATCGACTTCTTCAAATACTTCAAAGGAATTGCAGGAGGTCATGAAACAACTGTAGAACCTTGGAAATGAGCTAGTGACTATCAAAAGACAACAAGCTCAAAGTGCTAGACCGTATCAGCCTCAAGCACAGTACCAAGCTAGGCCCCCATACCAACAAAATAGACCACCACCTCAGGCTGCAAATCAAAACCAAAACCAAGGACAACCTCAAGCTGCCAGGCCATTTCGACCGTATGATCCAAATGCAACGACGTCCTCAAGAGCTTTGGTCCGACACAAAATAACATGGCACAGGAGTACGACTGGTGTTACCCTTGCAATCTACCTCACAATCAGTCAGCATGTTTCAATGGTGCACTAAATCAGGCCTTGATGGTGCAAACCATTGGTGTTCCTCAAGAACCAAGCCAGGAGGAGAATCAACAGCAAGAAATGCAACAAGAAGGACCTCCAACAGAAACCACATGGCAAATTGGCAAACGGAAGACTTCTGTGGAGTTAACCAACAACCTTTTCAAGGCGTGGCTGCCAACACATGGTCAAAGAAGAGAAATATAGGAGAGGGACAACCGTGTAATCCAGTTGTTTCTCAACCCACTCTTACACAACAAGGGGTCAGTAGACCAAACATAGCTCCAAATGTGCAAAATCAGCCTAAGGTACCTGTTGTAGCAACACACGCACATGTTCAAGCTCCAGAAAAGTTTGCACCAAGTAAGGGACAACAAAAGGACAATTCATCCCCTTTCAACATCATTGATCAAATGAAGAAGACAAATGTGAATATATCAATGTGGGAATCTTTATCCATCCCAGGACAAAGAGATCTTCTACAAGTTGCCATGAAGAATTGGTCAACTTCGAACCAACAGGCCCATATGCAAGAGAAGGTCCTCACGAATGCTGCTCAGCCTGAAGGGAATCATGGAGGACAACAAGGTAAAGTTTTGAAACCCCCTCCATTCTATGTTTCATTAATCATCGGGGATAAATTAGTACACAATTGCATGATTGATTCTGGGGCAAGTAGTTCAGTGATGCCAAAGCAAATAGCGGATCAACTGGGTTTGAAATATGAGCCAGTGCTGAAAGGAGTAGTACAGCTAGATGGAACGGTAGTAGGAACTATTGGAGTCATCAAGGGGTTAAGCCTAACACTACATTCCTGTCCTAATGTTACAGTTCTGCAAGATGTGTCTGTGATTGACCTTCTACCACTCTTTGCGTTGTGTCTATCAAGAGACTTCACTGCAAAAATTGGTGGATATTTATCTGTAGATTGGTCACACATGATTTTTAGGACAAGGTATGGAGCCAAAGCAACAATCAGGTCAGAACCAATTACCAATTTCCATATTGAGCCTCATGTACCAAATCCTATCAATGCAAATTGCTCGGCTTTTGATCAAGAGGAGTGTTCAAGTGATCTAGAAACAGGTACTAAGGTCGAGGGAATTCCTGATTTAACTTTGGATGAATGGGAAAACAAGAGTCATGAATTTGACCCATACAAGGAAATTGAAGAATCTGAATTGGGTGTGTATTGTATACACGAAGAAAATTCACCCATTCCCGACATCATTCAGCTTGAACAAAAGGATGAAAACAAAGTTTGGAAATTATTTTTCGATGGTTCGAGAAGCAGACAAGGTGCTGGAGGTGGTGCAATGTTGATTTCACCACAAGACATCAAATATTTTTCAGCTTTTCATTTCCAGTTTTCCTGTTCAAACAACACGGCTGAATACGAAGCATTGATTCATGGAATTCATTGGGCCAGGAAAAGGGGCATAAAGAACTTGCAGGTGTTTGGAGATAGTGAGCTAATCGTCAACCAAGTTAGGGGACAACATGCTACAAAGAACGACATCTTTGAAGAGCTATAAGAATAGGGTATGGGACCTCATTGATGATTTCAAAGCTTTCAACATTGTGTCCATACCTGGAAGGAAAATGAAGTCGCAGAGATAGGCTCGCAGCATTGGAGCAAGGTTTGATGTGGTTGACAACATCAAGAAGAAAAACACAGCCACATATCCATGTGATTGTGAGGCAAAGCAGATTCCAGAGATAATAAACACAAGTCATGGCAGGTGTTTGAGAACGATCACAGATCGTCAATTTCTTACAAGAAGAGGCTGAATTCTCGCCTAGGAATCGGGACATATTAGAGCAAGCAAGATGGGGATCAAGTAGTGCATTGCAGACAAACAAGCTTCCTAATGGTTTGGTAACATTGGAGTTATCTTCAACCCTAACGACCAGTTCCGTAAGGAAAAGGCTAACATACAGTCAAGAGAGAAGATTCGTGGTCAATTCTAGGTTTGGGAAGGCAAACTCTTCAAATTGGTAAAGTGGCCACTGAGCAGGAGAAATTAGATTTCATACAACTTTGCCAAGAATATCCAGATGTCTTCGCTTGGAGCTATGAAGACTTAAGAGGATTCGATCCAAATTTGGCACAACATACCATAGAATGGATCCAATGCTAAGCCCATCAGTACAGAGACCAGTCAACCCTCACATTGAACCTCTAATGAAGAAAGAGCTAAATAAGCTAATAGAGGCAAGCATTATTTTTCCAATCAAGCACTCAAGCTGGGTCGCAAACTTGGTTCCGGGCCAGAAGAAGAGTGGAGAAATCGGGTTGTGTGTGGATTTCGAGACCTAAACAGGCATCTCTCAAAGACCATTACCCACTTCCTTCAATGGAACAAATATTACAAGTAGTATCGGTTCGAGAGATTCTCTCTCCTAGATGGCTACTCGTGGTACAATCAGGTGATGGTGAAAGAAGATGACCAATTCAAGATGACTTTCACCACCAAATGGGGGACCTATGCCTACAAGAAAATGCCATTTGGGCTATCAAATGCTGGAGCCACCTTCCAAAGGGAAATGGATATGGCATTCAAGGGGTTGATCAATAAAATAGTTCTAATATATCTTGACGACATCACTGTATTCTCAAAAAATGCAGTGGATCACCTCTGTCATTTAAGGCAAGTATTTCAGAGGTGTAGAAGTTTTGGGGTATCATTGAATCCCAAAAAATGCATATTTTTGGCTCACGAGGGAAAACTTCTAGGCCATATTGTTTCAAAGGAAGGGTTGACGATTGACCCAGAAAGAGTTGAAGCAATTCGAGCATTGCCATTGCCAAGTCACAAGAAGGCTCTTCAAAGCTTCTTGGGAAGGATCAATTTTGTCCGCAGATTTGTTCCAAACTTTGCAACTCTCGTAAAGCCAATAACACTGATGTTGAAGAAGAGCATGGCATTTAAGTGGACATCTGAAGGCAAGGCAAGTTTTGAGGAAATAAAAGAGGCTATATCTCAAGCTCGACTCTCGTCAATCCAGACTTCTCCAAGGACTTCGTGCTATATGCCTTTGGTGGTGGGGACACGATTTCTACAATCCTGGTACAACAAAACAAAGGAGGATTAGAACAACCAGTTGCTTTCTTCAGTCAAGGCTTGGAGGAATACGAAACTAGGTACTCTTTCATTGAAAAGCATGTCCTTGCAGTAATCAGGAGCTTAAAGAAATTCAAGCACCTAGTCTCAAACAACAAGATCCAATTATTGGTCTCTCATGCGGGAGTCAGGGACTTCCTTCTAAACAAGGATCTAAATGAGAAACGTGCAGGATGGATAACTCGTGTCATGGAATATGACATTGAGATCAAGGTCACCAAACTAGTACGTGGGAAGGGACTATGTGAGCAGCTAGCCTTGAGTCAACAAGTTGAAGCAGGTAATGAAAAAGAGGCTGTCTTGGTATTACAGGATGGTCAAGAACAAGAAAATGATGATGTGCCTACTCCTTGTTGGACTCAGAATATGATACACTTCCTACAGATAGGCCTATGCCCCCAAAAATGAGCAAAGCAAAGAGGAGATACTTTAGATTACAAGCCATTCCATATGTGCTTGTTGATGGTGTTTTGTTTAAGAAAGACATCAATGGAGTTCTATTGAGGTGCATTGGGACAAATCAAATTGAGAGGGTGTTACGAGATTTTCACGATGGAGATTCTGGAGGACATTTCGCCCCACGAGTAACAACTCTCAAGATAATGAAGGTAGGGTATTATTGGCCGACAGTCTTCAGTGACTGCTATACATGGATAAGAAAGTGCAAGAAATGTGCACTCTTCACAGAAAAGAAAGACTAGCAGCGCTTCCATTGCACCCAATTCTTGGTTGACCAACCATTTATGCAATGGGGATTGGACTTCGTCGGGGTCATCAATCCAAACTCAAGCCAAGGCCACAAGTGGATTCTCATCGGCAATGGACTATTTCACCAAGTGGATCGAAGCAGCAGCGCTCAAAGAAGCAAATGAGTCTAACATACTAGACTTTTATGAAGGAATAGTGACCAGGTTCGGTGTGCCGGCCACTATCATATCAGACAATGCATTGGCATTTATAGGTTCCAAGATTACAGAATGGGCTGTCAAGAATGGAATCTATTTGAGCACCTCTTCAAATTATTACCCGCAGGGTAATGGACAGGCAGAGTCCACGAACAAAAATTTGCTAAGAATCATCAGGAGGACTCTGGACGAAAATCAAAGAACATGGCATACCAAGCTAAAATCAGCATTATGGGCTGACAGAATAACACCAAAGAGGTCTACAGGTAATTCCCCTTACAAGTTGGTCTATGGAAAAGAGGCAAAGATTGCCTATATCATTAGAACCTACCTGCGCATTGGAGTTCATGAAGCAGTTGGAGTTGGCTGAGTTCAAACCGATGGAAGCTAGGTATGCAGAGTTGATGGAATTGGAAGAAATTAGAGAACATGTAATTCAAACAATTGAGAAAGATTAGGCCTTAGTAAAAAGATGGTTTGATAAGAAAGCAAGAGTAAGGACCTTCCAGGAAGGGGACCTAGTTCTGAAATGGGATGCAGATCGGGCAAAACCGGGAAGGCATTCCAAGTTTGATGCCATTTGGAGTGGCCCCTACATGGTCACAGGATGTAAGAATAGCAATGCCTTCCAATTGTCTACTCTAGATGGAGAAGAACTCCCAATTTCGGTTAACGGAATCTATCTTAAACATTACTACTGAAAAGAAAAGGTTTACCCTTGTAAATATTAGCCTAGATTTCAATTCCTCTAAGTGCGTATGCACATTGTCTTGTCAGTAGTTAGGTTTCTGTTTCCTAAGTGCTTTTGGCATAGGTTTTGTTGCTCTCTAGGTTGGTTTTCTGATTAGAATGTCAGTTAGAGAAGAATTTGCGGTATCGAGTTCGGGATCGGATATCGAGGTTGGTTTCGAGTTATGCTTATGACTCCATGCCCAATGGATTGCTAAAAGGCCACCGATCTTCTACCAGCAGCAGGTGATCCCTTTGAATCGATAAATTTTTGTATATATCTTTTCCCCTGGGTAGATATAGACAAGCGGAGAATGGAGAAATCAAAGAAGCTCAAATCCCTGACATGCCCAAGGCGCATAGAAGTGGCGCACACGCACCAAATGTCGACAGGGAAAATGGTGTGCCCAAGGCACATAGAAGTGGTGCACAGATGACGGAATATCGACAGGAAAATGGTGCGCCCAAGCGCACAAAAGTGGCGCACAACATGGAATGTTGACAGGGAAAATGGTGCTCCCAAGGCACACGAAGTGGCACACAAAGACGGAATGTCGATAGGCAAATGGTGCGCCAAGGCGCATGAAGTGGCGCATGACAATGGATGTCGACAGGGAAAAGCGGTGCACCCAAGGTGCAAGTATGGCACGACAATGAATGTTGATAGGGAAAATGGTGCACCCAAGGCACACATAAGTGGCACACAACACGAAATGTCGACAGGCAAATGAGTGCGCCAAGGCGCATGAAGTGGCACACAACACGGAATGTCGACAGTGGCAAACGATGTGCCCAAGGCGCATAGAAGTGGCGCACAACACGGAATGTCGGCAGGAAAATGGTGTGCCCTCGCGCATGAAAGAGGATGTCGACACACACACGGATGTGCCCTTCGCGCACACCTCCAGAGGCGCAACATTTTGAGCGCTAACAGAAGCAGAACCACTCGGCGCAGAGATATTCAGATGGCCATAACTTTTGACTGGGAGCTGGATTCATGCAAGGTTGGAATTTTCGGAAAGATTACAAGGCCCTCTATCCAACTATAACTAGATATCTTTAATTAGGTGAGGAAAAATTCTTAAAAATCAAAATACAGTTCGCCACTTTCTAAGTTCGCTAGGGTTCTCACCTACCACCATAATGAGATAATTAAATGCGATGGAGGTGGTTGGGGTAGATTTTGAATTTCTCTCTCTTTTCTCTCTCATTCTTCCTATAAATTGTAAGGAGGGGCTTATTTCTAAAGGTTGGACATTCTTTTTTCCCCTCCCTTCTTCTCTCTGGCGAGTGAACTTGTGAAAAAAAAACCTCCCATTTGAAACTGTAATGCAACCTTGCCTCTTGGCATTTTGTAGTGTGTTGTATCAATCTTTGGAGCAAATTAATGCATGACTGTGGATGATTCTCAACCCTCTCTGTGTTCATTTGCATCCTCCTGATCTTTCACTGTGAACCTGGCTATCTGTGCATGATCTTGCATTGCATTTTAATGATCTGTGTTTACTGGCAAGACATATGTTCTTCATTCCTCGGTGCATCACCTCTGTTAGTTTAGGTTTTATTTTATGCATTTTCTTACCCTGTCTCCTTGGCAAGTTAGATTAGGTTTTTAGTAAACCCTCTGCATTTTCTACGTGTGCATCTGAACAGAGGAATAGGAACCGGCCTTCATCCGGAGAGCTTTTCCAATTTCGCAAGGTCCCACACTTGGGAAAAGCTCCATGTTATGCAATCGTACTGAGAGTCTCAACCCATCATGTTGCGCAGACATTCAGGGGTGCTGTGATTCGCCATCAACAAAGACCTTATGGGGATGATGCACCTAAGCCATTATGGTTTAGGGAAAATGAGTTTTTACAGATTCCACCACGTCAAAGGTCACAAAACCGACAAGTGCTTGAAATTAAAGCATTAGATTCATGACTTAATCGATAGTGGCGATGTAGAAATAGATTCAACCGCTCTAACCAAATCTCCAAACACAAACATGGGGATTTTTAAAGAACCTTTCCCCAAGCACAAAGGAAAGGAAAAGCAGGATCAGGGACAATTGTCTCAAAATAAGAGTACCAATTATGTATCAAAGACAAACCATTTTGATGCCTTAATAGGTTGTGTTGATTCACCTGTTGAGCATATCAACATGATCAAGATCATATCAAGGGAATGTCTCATGGCAACATGATGAGCTCACCTTGTTATCTCAGAACCTCTTCCGCCTCCTCCTCAAGAGAGCCATTATGACGTATTAGATCAATTAGAGAAAACTAGAGCTAATATTTCAATCTTGGAGATTTTTAAATTTCTACTGCTCATAAGGACATCCTTTGCAAAACCTTACAGGGATCAAGAGTTTTTGTTGATATAGACCCAACACAGTTGCAAGTAATGGTAGCTAAAATCACTCTATTAGAGAACATAACCTTTAGCCCCATGGAAATCCTAGAAGAAAATCCCTCCCATAACTTGACCTTACATATTGAAGTAATAATCAAACGTAAGAAGGTCAAACAAGTGCTTGTGGATGGTAGATCAGGTCTAAATATTTGTACTCTTAAGCTAGTTCAACAACTAGGGTACACAAAAGCTGATTTGGAAACAAAGGTCATCACCATAAAGGTGTATGATAATGAAGAATGACAATCAGTTGGTATGATCAATTTCTCACTGGAAGTGGGTCCTATAAACCATGATATGAAGTTCCATGTCTTGGAATTAGATCTCCCTTATAACATATTGCTTAGTCACCCATGGATTCATGTCATGCAAGCCATACCTTCAACGTATCATCAATGTTTAAAGCTACACCATGAAGGGAAAACACTTACTATACAAGGATACCCCAACTTTTTTCTCATTACAGAGCGTTGTCTAATTATTTTCCCACCATTTATGAGTATCCTTCTACAGAGATCATTGTTCCTATTCAATCAAAGGCCCTCACTTCATGAGTGGATCTAGGTACCTTATCTCCCAACAATAATGACTTGTCTACATCGAGTCTCATTTTTCTATGTGGGAGATGAAGGTTAGACCACACGCTGATTACAAAGCAATATGATCTTTAGCGAGCCCTTCTAGTTCATAACATTCCCTTATCTACCAAAGCATATGGTAGGTTGTGTTACAAGTTTCAAAGATCCAGGAGAATTTCCCTATTGATACTTTCACTCTGGTGGATTAATAGAATATGAAAGGATACTAAAAGATATTATATTTCATCCTGAAGAAGATGCAAAGGCTCTATGCTACCAATCACCTATGTATGTTATCCCTAATCAAATGATGCTTACTATGGGGTATAAAGGACATGGTCTGCAGCCACAACAAACAAGGTATAATGGAAGGTCTTCCAATACCTTGACGTATGGTAGGTAAGTCTGGTATTGACATCCATCTATATGTGTTTCACCATAAAGTAGAGATAAAATAGATAAGAGGTAAAGGAGAGGAGGAATACCTGTGATAGTCGAGAAGGTTGCACATCGTCGAATATTGACCAAGATGATTGTGAAGAGATTACCTTTGGTTAGGAGGAATGATCTATAGAAGCAAAGCAATACCACCAAATAATATTAAACAACGTATGCTAGTTAAGAAGGTGGTGCTTCCTAAAATGTCAGTAAATCCATTATTTTTAACAATTTAATGCAAGGAAAGAGCATAAAAAATGAATCCTATTGTAGTTAATATGATTTAGGCATCTCATATAAAACATAATAAAAATCTAGTCTATGCAGCAAGTTATGATTAAATTTGGAGCGCTAATAGGTTGGTTTGGGTTGCAGTCTAACAAAGGTTATAAATGAGGTTTGGGAAAGATTTGGAAAGGTTCTAGGTTGTTGGGAGGGAGTTATAGGCTTATTGGTTTGAAAGATCTTACTAGTCATAGAGAACAATATCGGTTAGGTGACTGATGTCAGCTATTGGTAAGTGACTAACGCGAATTTGGGTGACTAGTGTCGGTAAGGGTGATTGGGTAGAAATGTTAAAAATAGGTTGATGGGAGCTCTCTGTGATTACAAATAGAGTTAGGAAGTTTTTCATAAGGTGGTGGGATTTTTAAGAAGACTCAAAGGTGATAAGATGAGTGTTTGGGTAAGGTATGAAGGTTCTTTGAGTATATGGTTGGATGGAGGTGTTGTGGGAGAGATTCAAGTATGGCAGGAGTTGGAAGGAAGAAAATAACTTGATAAACAACTAATCTATTGAAAGAAAATGAAAAGAATAAGATTACTTACTTGTGAAATGAAGGTGAATAGCAGATGGTGGTGGTAGTTGAAGGAGAGGTTGGTCCCGAATGAATGCAACGGCAACATGAAGGCACAATTCTTCCCAGGAGTGCATTAGGGCTCTCGATTAATCTGTTGATGAATTGTGTGGTGTCTAGATGTTGTAATGGTCTCTGGTGTGTCGCAAGGTTGTTGTGATACTCAAGAGTGAGAATACAAGGAATACCAAAGTGGCAACAAGAAGGCACGATGCTTCCCTGTGAGTGCACTAGAGCTCTGGATTAATCTGTTGATGAATAGTGTTGTGTCTATACGTTGTGACAATATTTAGTGTGTCGCAAGGTTATTGTGATACTTGAGAGTGAGGATGAAAGGAATACCAAAAGCCAAGGTTTAGGAACTCTAGTAAAATATTGGAAATCTTTATTTAAGGTAATTGACCTGGTTGAGGAATAATTGACGCTGGATATGGAGAAAAGGTCATACTTTGCCAAAAATAGCCTTTTCTTCCCAATTTTGGCATGATTTAGAATTGATTCTGGGTCAAGAGTGTGGGTTGTTGCTAAATGGAGTGGGAAATTAGTTAGAGGGATAATAGGTAATTAAGATTAGGGTTAGAATGAGTCCTAGTTAGTTAAGGGGAGTGGGGACTTAGTCTAGGTTAATTAATAGGCTTGGAATAGGTCTAGGATGAGGTGGAGAGATGAGGTGGCTATGTGAGGTGGAAATTAATTTTAATTTAGGTAATTAAATTAATGATATGAGGAGAGGTCATGATTACATGTATGTTAATTACAAGGGGACTTGGCAGGGTGTGACCTAATTTGGGTGTCTACAATTTCCCCTTTTTATCACTTAGTTTGTATTGATAAGTGACAATGACAAAAATAGGAGGTGGTTGCCTATGTATGGGTAAAGATTAGGTTTCCCTGTATTGGTGAAGGTGATCCCCTCAAACTAGGAACTAAGGAAGTAGTAGGAAAATTGATGATGGGTTTGATAAAGTGGTAGGTGATGAAAATGATGGTAAGGTGTGTGTCTAGGTAATGGTGATATTAGAGTGGGTAATAGGTGGGGGCATTCAAATGCACGCCCACGTGTAGAATGCGAAAATGCATCAGTCGAAGAGCTTAAAACTCTACATCATCAAAGGTCTTTAATTTATCCAAACAAGGTTGATTTGGTCTAGGTATTTAAGGTATATGATATGGTCCTAGAAATACAATGAGGTTAGGTGCAAAAATGGGAATTAGGTGGGTTCCAAAGAACCAAAAGGTTTGGGTGGTTAAGATAAACATCACGACATAAGGCAAGGAAATGTTGGTAGGCTAAATAACATGAGTAGCATCATCGCAAGGTACAACGAGTAAGAAAATTTGAGTGTCCAATGGGTGAGGTCGGTGTGGGTGTATAGGTAAGGTCGTGGGTAAGGCCGAGGTGTAGGAAAAAAATATGCCTCAAAGTACACTGAGGTTGGTGGTTAGGTGATAAGGCTATTAGGTGAGCCTGTAGAGATGGGGTAAGGTCGGGGTGGCAAGAAAATGACATCCCGCATTGAAAATTTTGGGCAAATTAGGTATAATTGGTTTAGATAGGGTGATCGACACTAGTGGAAGAGGAACCAATTCCAGTAAGGGTGATTGACGATGGTCACTAGGGCATGACCGAATCGAAATCGGCCTGGAAAATTTTATTTTAAAACAAAAAGACACGTTAAATGAATTCATTTGTGCATTTCCTAATTTAGAAAATGACTGTGGAGAAATTTTAGACGAGAAAAATGACAAGGAGGGTCATGAGGCTAAGTTGAAATGTTAGTGGTCGATAAGAGTTGATTTTGCAGCCCAAGAGATCTACATGAGTGATACGATTGGTTAAGAGTTGAGAGAGTGATTCAGACATGGTGGAGGAAGGAGAGGGTGTCGAGGACCTCCTGTTCAGAGACCCGACATCTCACCATGGAGATGGAGCGAGTAGAGGTAGGATTCGAGCTCTATTGGTGATTTTGGTTAAAACTAAGGTAGAAAAATGAACAATTTGAATTTTAAAATGGAATTCAAATTTTGGTGAAAATTGGGTGAAATTGGGTATGGGGAGGGTGAAATGTAGTTTAATTAGGTGGTAAATGAATGTAGAGGGAATTTGGGGTGGTTTGGGTAGTTAGTTTAGGTGTTTTAATAAAAAAATTTAACTTGGGGACATGGGGTTAGACCCTAGGCTGAACTAGTGACCGACGATGGTTAGGTATCGATTGACATCGGTGAGGCTAGCCAACATTGGTGGGGTTAATGGGGAACCAATATTAGTCGGGGTGACCAATGCCGTTATTGTTAAAAGTGACCAAGTTAAAGAAAAAGAAATGGGGAAAGTGGAAAAGTAAGGGAGGGGTAGGTTAGGTTTAATGTAGGAAGGAAGGAATGGGTTAAGGTGAATTGAAGTAGGAATGGACATATAAGTTAAGTTAGATAAGAATGGATGGGTTAGGGTTAAGTTAGGTAGGAATGAATGGGTAAGGGTCAAGTTAGGTAGGAATGAATGGGTGAGGGTCAATTTAGGTAGGAATGGATTAGTGAGGGTTAATTTAGATAAGGAGGGATGAGTTAGGAAAGTTAGAGCAATAGGTGAAGGGGGAAGGAATGAAACAAAGAAAGTGTAGATGATTAGGCTAGATAGAATGTACGTCAGTCAAGTAGGTTGGGTAAAGGTGGGTAGGATAGGAAAGGCGTAGGTAGGTATTGGGCTGGGTAGGGTCAAATAAATGATTGAAAGGACCAATTGATTAACAAGTTTAAATGGTGATGATGTAGGCATGTCAACAGTTGACAATGAGAGATAGGTTGCCACCCCTTTTGGTGTAGATGCGACCTAGTGTTACAGAGGATGAGTGGGCACATATGAGGGATGTTGGGTTAGGCACTATTAGATGGTATAGGAGGATAGTATGAGATCACAACATGATGGTCACTCTCATCAACAGATGGGATCCAACGACCAACACATTCCACTTACCGACAGGAGAGATGATGATCACTCTAGAGGACATCTATAGGATCTTGAGGCTACCTATTGTTGGGAGCCACTATATCATATTTATTCAGATGAGGCATTTGATCCTATGGTTACATTGTTTGAAGAGACCATGTGAGCTTTGTCTTATCATAGTGTTATCATTAGCTATGGAGATATGTATGTCGCACACCCATAGGAGACGAGATTAGTGGTGTTGATGATGGTGGGGATTGGCTGTTTTGCACTCTCGACTCAAAGGGTGGGAGATTTCCACAGGAATTGATGGGGGTTTTAGAGGACATGATTGAGGAGAGATTCTATTTTGCATGGGCACCAGCATACCTGGTACAACTTTACAGGGAGTTGTGGGCCTATAAGAGGATTCAACGGTTTGGTGTATGTTGCACCTATCTTCTTCATTGTTGGGCCTACAAGCACATAGTGTGTCTACATCCACCAGGCCTTCCATGACAGGATTGGTTCAGAGGGGTTTATAGAGTAGGTTTCAGGAGATGGGTATCGATAGGGGCATATCCGAGGGTGGATGAGGCATCACAAGATGTAACATATTACATGTGATTGCTAGATGGCATATCAACAATTGATATTTTGTGGAATCCCTATGTAGTTTTTCCTTCATATGGAGGCATGACAGAGGAGCTAATAAGCCTATAGCTAGTGAGATGGATATAAGGATAGTGACATGGAAAGCACAAGATGATACCGTCGATCGAGTCCGATGTCGGGTTTGGTTGCAGCAGCAGGATGTGCCTCCATCCTTTCCTCAATATCATAAGGATGATGTGGAGAGACCATTATCTCAACCACATCTAGCAGATCTCATAGGGAAGGAGGAACAAGTTCCGATAAGTGTATTGATGATGCAAGCATGCCCGATGTATAGGCACCGACAGATAGCCCACCTCCAGAAACACCATTGAGGCTAGGAAAACTAGACTTGGATACTATTATAGTACAAAGGAATTAGTTACATGGGCAAGTGATGGATTTATAGTGGCAGCTAGCACAAGGACAAACACAAACACAAGTGACTACTTTACAGTGGGTAACTAGCATAGGACTAGGCACCGACAAGGGGGATGGGGGAAGGTCAGAGGATTGCATACTTAGGTGACCACTTTACAGGCACATGTGGCCACATTATAGGCACAACTAATAGCTACACAGGTACCAACAGTGGGACAAGGTCCCGTAGTACAAGCACATGCACTACGATAAGGTCTTGTTGTGTAGACACAAACACTAGTATAAGGTCCACTTTTATAGGCAACATGACAAGGTTTATAGGTAGGTGCTAGAGATATACCACCACCATAGGTGATTTCCATGGACAAGTACAAAGATGCTGTGGCTGAGGGCATGTATTATCAGATCGAGATAGTAGATGCCGCCTCTAGGTTTTTCATATGCAAGCACAGATCCCAACAAATAGCTAGTGCAAGGACCAACTCACGGACTCGTAGTACTAGTAGCTTAGGGAGCCACTGGTCTCATAGGCAAGGTGAATGGGAAGTGATCAGTTCACAAAGACCGAGGCCAAGGGAGAAGACATGGGAGAGTAGCAGAGGTGCCGGCCCCTCCTAGAGATGATATGGAGCTGGAGATGTTGATTATTTTTTTAGTTTTGACTATACCGGCATGCATGCCGAAGAGGCGAGATGTATATGAGAGCTTTTGAGATACTTGTATTTATATCTATATATATAGTGTATTGATATACATACATTCTAGTTATATAGTTGATGATGATATTTACATATGATGTGTTTGATTGTATTTCCATTGTATTGTTATCATGGAAACTAGATATAGGCATGGTTGATGTTATGGTTGTATAATTTGATTTCATTTCCATTATATTGATGTCATGGAAACTAGATGATTAGGCATGGTTTGGTGATGTATGAATTATGACTTGGTTTAATTTCCATTTTATTGGTATGATGGAAACTAGTTGTAGGCATGGTTTGGTTGAAATTTCCAAGTTATTGGTTTTATGGAAATTAATTATAGGCATGGTTTGGTGAATGTAGTGATGAGTTGTTTGCATTTCCATTATATTGTTGTCATGGAAAGTAGATGCTTAGGCATGGTTTGGTTTAATTTCCAAGTTATTAATTACATGGAAACTAGATGATTAGGTATGGTTTGGTTGATGTTGTAGTGTGTTTTGATTGAATGGTTTAATTTCCAATATATTGATGTTATGGAAACTAGATGATTAGGTATGGTTTGGTTAATGTACGTTATGAATGATTCAATGGTTTAATTTCCAATGTATTGATATTATGGAAATTAGATGTAGGCATGGTTGAGTTGTGTTATGGTTTGTTTAAATTTCCAATGTATTGATGTTTATGGAAATTAGATGTTTAGGCATGGTTTGATTAAATTTCCAAGTTATTGAATTTATGGAAATTAGATGATAATGTGTATCAGTGATGTATGGTTTGTTTTGAGATAGTTTCCTAGTTATTGTTTTTATGAAAACTAACTAACTAGGTTTTTGGTTATGGGGGAAGAATGGTGAGGGAAATGAGTGGCCAAGCTAACTTTCGAGGGGCCCCATGCCCTTGGAGTGCTTCCTACATAGCCCTTGTGATCCGTAAACTTGTACTTTAAAACTCTACGAAATCACACAATTATGTTGTTCTACTTTAAACTTTGGAAAATGAGAGATTGATTGAAGATAAGAGCTTTAGTGATTGATTATCTAGTCTTATAGAAAGGAAATTGTAGAGAATAAGAAAGAATTCAAACTCCAAACACCAACAATTTTATCCTCGAAAACCTCCAATGGACGAAAAACTAGCCGGGAAGGGAAAAACGCTCTTTCTTCCCACTTTTATTAGTTAATTATAGACAATCACAGTATCACAAGAAGTAGAAAATGGAGGCAAAAATGTAAACCTCTCCCTTCCCATGCTTGATTTCTTTGTTTCTACACCTTACTCTTACAATTTCACTCCAACATTGAAGATCTTGCTCACTTGCTCTCATATAATTAATACTTTTCTTCTTAATCCCTCTAGATCTTCAAATGATCAATTCTCTTGCTCCTCGTTATATTTATAGCCTTCTCCCATGTCCTCCTATGCACTGGAGAATGGGAAAGGTTAGGAGGTAAGAGACACAATCGAGCACTTCAAATTCATGTCCGTTCGTGCTCCATTCTTCTTTTCTATTTGAAATTGTTAGACCACCGACTTGAGTAGACTAGTCAAGTTTCAGACCACCACCTTGGCCGGGTGGAAGTTATAGGACTACCACTCTATAGGGTGGTAGTTCTGTAACCACCTCTCGCATGCATGATTGGAGGTTCTGCTTGGAACCTTTGTTTGCCTCATTTCTCTTCATTTTCTTCAATTCTACTTCTTAGTGATAATGGAATCGAAGAAGTGGTGTGTTTTATGGATCCCCATGGATCATACCTCTCCAACTTAGGAGGATTTTGGTCCCATAAAAGCTTAGTGGGGGAGTGGTAGAGGAATCAACTCCATCTCTTACTCTTTCGAGTACCACTGGGTCTGCCTTGGTGTCTTCTCTCATCCAACCTACCAAGACTCTTATGGATCTTTGGTTCACCGATCCAACACCGTATCCTCCTCCAAGTTGCCTCAAGTATTAATCCTCTTTAGAAGGAAACTTATGTATGTTTCCTTCTTTGTCATGCATATATGGCTTTAGTAGGTGTGAGCTCTTGTAACTTGCTATCACGTGCATCTGCATGAAGTATGGCCTGAAGGTTTCTTTTCTAACTAGCTCAAGTGAAGCGAAGGTCCCATATTGTAGTGGTTTAGTCCTTACTTGTCTTTGTCTCTTAAGATGGATTGGATGAATCCTCTCCATATATGTTGCTGCTATAGTCACCACTATTCCTTGTATCTCCTCTTCTCCTTACTGCCCCATGGTTAGGTCTAGTGAATCAGTAGGTAGATATGATGACTGCATAATGGAAGTTTGTATTGCTCTTTGAATGAGTAGTTCCTATGGTGGCTTCTTCTACAAAAATGACAAGTGCTATCCAAATTATCCATCCTTTGGCCTGAAATATCCATACTCTCACGTCCATTTTGATTTTCTTCCAATGAAAGTAAAAAAAACTAATGATTTTTCTGAATAAGTCTCGGTGCTTGGTTAACACTTACCATAGCCTCCTTTGATTTTCTTTGGTGTGCCTGGATGTTGAAACTAAATCTGTCCTTGACCCATCTCATCATGGTTCTCCCTCCTGTGAACACAACATCCATGGGATACAAGTAAGGACTTCAAGAAAACGTTAAATGCATTAAGTGGAATGATATCAACCTTTAATATATCAATATATTGGGTATTTATCCCAAATTAAAGCTTACACTTTCTTGTAACTTTTATTTCTACACCCCTCTTCACCCATCCCAATGGGTATGGATGTGGATGTGCATAAGTCTCTAGGCCAAGATGTAATACAATCACATTAGAAATCAAATTTGACTGAGAACTAGAATCTACCGAAGTGTTTACCTTAGTCATCTTGATTTGGATTCTGATTTGAAAAGCCTACTTATCTCTTCTTCTTCTGCTCCCTCATACATGTTAGTGGTTGTTCATCCTAGCCTTTCATCTACATCCGAATCATCCTCAATCTCCACCTCTCCTTCTGTTATCATAATGGCCATGGATTTCTTAGAATCCTTGGTTTGATGCTTGGGTACAATTCGAGATGAAACTTCCAACATGTGGTGTCAATATGTCCATTTATATCACAATTCTTACATAAATTATTAGGATCTTTACAAGTATGCAAAGAAGTAGCGGCATGTTTACCTTTCCATTTACCTCTGCTACTTGTCTTCCCTTATTTTTTTCCTGTTGATCTATTTACTTGTCTAACTTGGGCTCTGTTTCTCCTTGCTTCTTCTCGTCATCAATGTAGTATGATTGTATACAAGCTTCATTGAGATCCTTGGGCTTTCATGGAGATTACCTTCATTTCGAAGGTGAGTGTGAAGTCCTCCTAAATACTGGGTCGAATGTCCTCATCCTCCAAGTCCATATTGAGCAATATGGCTTGTCTCTCAAATTCCGTAGTGTAGTCTTGTACAATTTGACCTCCGCCCTACCCAAAGTTCTACCACTTAATCATCATGTCAGTCTTATAACAAATAGGATATAAGTTAGTGTTAGGGAATAAGAGATAAAATATGTGGAATAATCCCTTACGAGTAATCACAATAAGAGAAACTAATATGCGTATAATATTATAGATCTCAAATAAAAGTGCAGAATAAATAACACAACACAGAGGGACAAGATTTAACGTGGTTCACCCAATTTGGGCTACGTCCACCAAGAATCACTTGCTCGATTTTATTACAAGCCTCCACTCTCTTAATATAATACTAGATCCGCTTGGAGCTATGCTCAACAAACTCTATAGAATTCACACTCGAATTCAAAACACATCTCGCAATACATTTGCTTATCTATCTATCATATGCATAAGACCATATAAAATAGACAATGCTTAAGCAGGTTTGATACAAAACCGTGGGTATCAAAACCATGGGCAAAAATCGTGGGTATCAAAACAATGGGTACCAAAACCATGGGCCCAAAAACAACCCATAACGGTTACCCATTATCCATGGGTTAATAAACCACCCATGAAAATTTTTCTTTGGGGCCTTCGCCCGAACCTTGACCCGCCACCGGCAGCGGGACCGCCATAAAATACTCGAGTGTAACACATAGTAAGGTGTACCACACTCTAACATGAAAATAGGCTCCAAAACATAACAGCTTAGCTCTAAGAAATTCTTTAAAACCTTTCCAAGTATTGACAATAGGACATTTCTTCCTCTCACAAGTGGCTAGATGGGTTTCCCACCAAACCAGAGCATGACCTTCCATTTTGAGACGTGTAAAGGTAATCCTTCATGCTTAGTAACATTATAAACTCGATGAAATCGATACACGATGGACAAGATCCGAAGATGTAGAGCGGATAAGGAGGTCGATGTAGATAAGGCAGGCAGGCGCACGAGCAATTCGCACAATAGATCCGAGTAACTGCAAGACACGATGCTTGTGAGAAAAAGATGGCGTTAAAGATATTTGGGTGGACTGCCGAGAAAGGGTCGGGAAGCGATAAGCTTCCTCGGCGGATGTCGATCCACGTTTTCAATTAAGTAGAGAAGCATACATGATAAAGATGTACATATAAGACTAGATTTTTGATTATAGTAATGAAACGAATTTAAACAGACGAAAGCTACGAGAAAAAGGAAGCTGTAAAATAAAAGCTGGATTTGTGTTACTGTGTCCTTTTACTATCTGCTGAGGATGATCGGCGTCGATTATGTGATCGGCGTCGATGATGTGATCGGCGTCGATTGATGAAGAATCGGCGAATCGGCGTCGGCTATAAGATCGGCGTCGATTGAAAGTAGATCATTGATTGATCGGGGGCAGTCGAAGATTCGGAAGTGGAAAGTGATGGACGAGATAGTCGGCGTCTGTTGGATGTGCGAAGTCGGTAAGATCTTTGGAGCAGAGTCACGGAGGATCGATGGATCGTGTGATGTTGATGTGATAGAGAAGCGAGTAATGCGGTGCTCCTCTCGAGGGGATTGATTCGGACGAGGATCTGCCCTCATTTGATACACTTGATGCTAAAGATTTCTCTTTCTTCTGACTTTGTGTCTCTTTCGCGATCTGTCTCTTTCTCTCTCTCTCTGTTCGTGCGTGCGTTCGTCGTGTGTTTTTTTCGGTCCCTAGAACTGAGTTCTGGACTTGTATTTATAATCGGCGCCGCTCCTAGAAAATCGGCGCCGACCGTATAGGTCGGCGCCGATCGCGGGACAGACTCGAGATGGCCAAAATGATTGATTTCTAGAAAGATGAGAATTACCCCAAATACGGGAAATATCCCGCTTGGGGAAGAGGAAAAATAGGGGTGATACATAGATAGAATAAATTTGGGGTAGATAAGTGATTAGGATACATGGGAAGAGGTGTAATTAAATATTTAATATTTAACTACTCATGGGGTGAATTAAATTTAAGATAGGTGTTTAAATCACAAATCGGATAATATCCCAAGGGGATAGTGGTGACGTAAACGTGCCCCAGGTTACCTAAGCAGGTAAACGAATGTGAGGGACACTAAATTGAGTAACCAATTTTAAGTGTCTACATTTTGCCCCTTTTTGTCAAGTAACTTGCGATAAGCAAGGTTATGAGACAAAAACAAAGAGATGGAAGAAGGGAAGAATGAGTGATGATGTGATCCCCCTCAAACTAGGGATGGGATGGGTGATAGAACAGACGATCCCAAGTTTGAAAGAGGTAGATGAAAATGCGAGGATGCCCGGTCGGATATGCAGGTAGTAGATCGATCATTGATGATGCGCATAAAAATAAATAAAAAGCGTGACCTAAGGAACTCACATTGGTAGGAAAAACTAGGCGGTCTCCTCATGGCAGCGTTAGTACCTACTGAGACCCATGAGTGTAAGAGAAGCTGCCTAGTCGGCATCTAAAGAGAGACACATTGGTAGGGACAACTAGGCGGTGCAGTTGCGTTAGTGCCTCTGAGACCCGTTTAACTCTAAGTTGCCAAAAAATACGAGTGTCCCCCCATGAAAAGGAACAAAACCGAAATAGCGGTGATATCGAAAAGATGCGCGAAAGGCAATATTCAGCACAAAATAATGATCGAGATGGATAAATAAGCCAAGCATCAACACTATGGCAAGCAGACATGGAAAATCGGCGGCGATCAGAAATCGGCGGCGACCAAGATAAGCGGCGTCGATCAAAAAAATCGGCGCGCCGACCAAGCGTAGCGCATATAAATATGCGAGCGGAAAAGCGTAAGCGATTTATTTTCATCGTGACGATTGATTGAGAGAAGTCGAAATTTTGATTTGAGCACCATGGAAGCCTCGGGAGGCGGTCGAAGCGAGGAGGACACGACACAGGGTAAGTGGTTCTTCTTGAACCCGTTGAACTTAGTTTTTTTTTTTTTTTGTTTGATTTTTTTGTTTGTGGAGGCGATGGTCAATTTATGCCGAGACGATCGATCGGCGTCGATTGGTAAAATCGGCGTCGATTGGTGTTTAAGCGGCGTCGATTGTATGAATCGGCGTCGATTAGAAATAAGCAGCGCCCGATTTTATTAAATCGCGCCGATTGGAATAGATTTTTTTTTTGTTGTTGTTTTGGATGTTGTGATTCGACTAATATTGCTCTTGATGTCGTGGAGTGCGAGGCACGAGAGGCTCTACACATGAGGATGCTATTCCCGAGATTCTTGGAGAACTATTCTCCCGGATGTGACCGATCAGATTGGCGGCATCTAGAGTTAGCGGGCTCGGGGCTTGGATACTACTAGAGCGAGAGTGCCGCGGGATGTGGAGCTGATGCGGGCACTAGTGCGGCGGTGGGACAGCCACACGTGCACTTTTTGGTTTAGGGCAGGTGAGATGACCATCACCCATGAGGACATATACGAGGATTACGAGATTGCCGATCTTTGGGACCTATCGAGATTACCCACCGAGCGAAGCGGCGAGAGGGCCCTAGTTCGATTATACGGAGGCAGGCGAGATGACTCGAGAGATAGTGTCAGGCGGTGAGATAGCCTCACAGTCTGAGCAGAGATAGTCCCGGAGCGAGACGGATAGTGCTTGATTCGAGATGGCTATATCCTACTTTGCTCTTCCAGATTCGGGAGGTGGGAGATTCCCTTTATTGTTATTAGACTGTGTTTGCGACATTTGCGGTTCGAGGCGAGTGTTTGCTTTTCTTTGATGCCACTGATAGCTCAGATATACCATGAGCTATGGATGTACACCACAGGCCGGAGGACAGGTATAGATGTCAGTTTTGTGCTCCATTCTTTGGGCTATGAGCATATAGCGGTGATCGAGCCATCGAGGCTTCCTTGGATGCGCGCGGCGGTGGGAGGTGTTGATTATGGATTCGGCGATGGCGGTGACATGGCCGTTGGGGATACTGAGGAGATCGGGTGATTAGTACAGTGAGCGTTTGGGCGGCGACACGGATCGAGTCATTTGGAGGCCATATCGGGCATTTCCGACATGGGCTGGTCAGGATGCCCACTTGGTGGCTTGAGGCGGAGCGAGGGTGGTTAGGGGGCGCGAGCTGATATATGGGGCGAGTCCGTTTATGCGGGTATTGAGGCAGTTCGGCCTAGTGCGAGGCAGTGCCGACCACCTACGGCCTATATAGGCGGGATAGCGAGAGGCCCGATCTGCCGATTTTGATCCCGGCAGATCCATTGAGAGAGGCCCCACCCTCCACAGACAGCGATGATGACGCAGGGGTAGATGAGGGTTATGCAGCATGGTATGATCTGAGCCACGACATCTCCGGCATCATAGATGCAGCGAGGATGACATAAAGCTGCGATCTTGGATAGGCTGGAGGAGAGCATGCCACCACATCTGGACACGAGACACATCGAGGTAGCTCTTGAGGAGATCGGGGCTCAGCGAGAGAGAGAGGATGCCCTAATTTTGGAGAGAGAGACGCTCGCTCGCGGGAGCGAGATATAGCGATCGCGAGGAGGATCGCTACTATTTCGACATAGGGAGGCCCTCGGGGCCAAATATGGGGAGGCAGGCACCATGTCGGAGTCAGTATGCACGAGTGCGACCCAGGAGGAGCACCACCGGCGGCCGGCGGCTTGCACCCGGCACCGGCGGCACCATTACGAGCACACAGTGCTTGTGAGCTTGAGCACATATCAGTCTCTCCTTGCTTTGGTGAGATCTTATGAGGATGCCTTAGCGCGGCATGCCCGAGATGTGCCTCGGTGCGGGGGAGGAGGAGGAGAAGCGGCGGCTACGGCGGCGGGGCCTCGGGCGGAGGAGCAGGAGAGAGGCCGAGGTGGGCGAGACCTCGGCGGCGAGTGCATCCAGCTCGATAGGCGGCGGTCAGGAGAGACAGCCTGGTCCAGAGGAGGGTGGAGGAGATAGTGTCCTCCATGCATCGGACTTTACGATATAGAGATTGATGTATTTTGTATCTGTATAGTGATGTAGCCTCGATTGGAAGGCATTGTATAGATGGCTTGATTGAAAGCCACCCATTTTTGTTGTACAGACACACATGTATATATAGATTCATCATTTTATTTGTCATATAATTGTTCTCATGCTTTTGATTTTGATATACATGGATAGATGTAGCATAATTGTGATGGATCTAAATATAGACTGATAGATGATGAATAGATGTGATTGGATAGATATAGAGTGATAGAGGATAGAAATAGATGTGATTTGATGGATATAGATATGTGGATATAATTTTGATGAAAATAGAGATAGATAGATGCAATGTAACTTGGATTTCGATATGTTGATGGATAGATAGATAGATGTGATTGATGTATGGATTTTATTTTGATGAAAAATGGATATAGATAGATGTAGTGTAACTTGGATGCACCAGTTTTTCGATATTTTGATGGATAGATAGATAGATGTGATTGATGTACTCGGCATGGTTGAGATGTTAATTTAATTTTGATGAAAATAGATAGCCAGAAATAGATGTGTTGATAATAGATGCTTTGATAGATAAGATGAAATTAGATAGAAGATAAATTTTGATTGAATTAACATGTGAAATGTCAATTTGACTAGATGAAAAACAAAGAATAATGGGGAATACTCTTTGCGAGAGCCGAGGAGGTAATGAAAACGACCTTGACTAGGAATAAAGAAAATATACCCGGATAAGAAAGAAAATGACAAGTTGGACTCCCAACCGACCATAGATAGAATCTAGATAGGAAATCACAATATCATGCATGTAAGGCCCTATATGAGGTTAAAATGAACCTGACACTAACTAGCCGCAAAACAGATCTAGGAGGGAAACGAAAGGAACAGTAAGTACGTACCTTGTCGGAATTTACAAGGGACAGAATACATGTCCATAGTGGGAAAATAGGATTCTCCATATGATCTACAAAAGGTCTTAAATCTCAGCTTCATGATTTTGGCAGAAAAGCAAACTGATCAATGCGGGAAGTTTGCTTGATATGGAAAAGCCCGATCAATACGGGAAGTCTTTCGGTGATCTTAAAAAGTGTATAAAGTAGTGAAAGGCTGATTAATTGCAAGAAGCCTTGAATATATCTTTGAGAAAGCAGCCGTCCTTGAGGAGCGATGCGTATTTTGAATTTCAATGATAGCCATCCTTCGAGGGTATGGTCTATATTTTTTTCTTTTTGATTCATTTGATAATGTAGGGATAGCTGTCCTTCAAGGGATCAGTCTATCTTTTTGGATAGCATCTCTTTTCTTTTTTTTTTTTTTTTTTTGAAAATCTTTTTGGAAGAAGCTGAGTTTAGACCTAGATAGATCAGATGGAGGGGAAGAGAACATAGAAGAACATGCACTCATGCCCCGAGTAGATCCGATTAAGATAAGCACTTGGGACAGATGAAGTGGTGATTAAGGTATTCCTACCATGAGGAGGAACATATCCAAAAGAAACATGCAATGAGTAGGGCCGCGGTACTCATATTTTAAGGTAAAAGAGGCAATAGGCGGAGAACCACATAGTTTCGAATCACCATGAAAGTATATAGTGGTTGTTTAGATGGATGAAAGATATGTGTTGCGACTAGACTTGTGTAAGATAGATTTTAACAATAGAAGGGCCGTAGATGCAAGGCATTAAGAGGTTCCGCTTCAGGTATACCATCCATGGAAGATAGACGATAAGCCCCAGACCCATATTTATGAGTGATAATGTATGGGCCCATCCAGTTGGGAGCAAACTTACCACGTTGACTTCTTTCGAGTGTAGTGACATTTTGATTTTCTTTAAGAACAAGATCCCCAATTTTGAAGTCACGGTGCTGCAAGTGCTTGTTATAAGCACGTTTGACACGCTCGAGATAGACTTGATGATGTTCAAGAGCGTTGAGGCGCCGCTCATCTAATAATTCAAGTTGTCTTTAGGCGATTTTGCGATAGTCCTCATCGGAGACAAATTCTCACGAGAGAAACACGGAGAGATGGGATTTGGACTTCGAAGGAAGAACGACTTGAGACCCATAGGCGAGAGAGAGAAGGGAGTAGCACCGGTAGGAGTACGAATGCTAGTCAGATAAGCCCGAGAGAGCAAAAGGGATATGTAAATGCCAATCCCTACCGGCTCGACTAGTTACCTTCTGCGAGGATATTACGCAAAGTTTTATTGGAAGCTTCGGCTTGACCATTAGCTTGAGGATAGTATGGAGAAGAAAAGCGAGTTTGATATTGAAAGCGTTGCGAGAGGTTACGCAAATCAAGCGTTCTTGAAAGACTTACCATTATACGTGATGAGCTTGTGTGGGCATGAAGCGACAAATGATGTGTTGATAGGCGAAATCAACTATGGGTTTAGCCTTTGTTGAAGAAGAAAGAGGATAGCCTCCACCCACTTAGTAAAGTACTCGGTGGCGATAATGATAGAATGATGGCGTTGTGAAGAACGGGGATTGATGAGACCAATAAGATCAAGACCCCATTGCGAAAAAGGCCACAAATCCGCCGTAGGTTGCAAAGCTTGACTAGGGATGTGTGTGAGATTGGAATGTTGTTGACACTTGACGCATTTCTTAGTGTATTCACAACAATCTTGATTAAGAGAAGGCCAATAATATCCCAAACGTAAGATGCGTTTAGCCACAGCCAAGCCACTAAAATGTCCACCACAGATACCGTCATGGACCTCCTGGATGGCTTTAGATGATTCATGGGTTTTGAGGCACCGAAGCAAAATACCATCAAAGCCGCGTTTGTAGAGAATCCCGCCTAGAATAGTATAGCGATTAGCGCGTTGGATAAAAGATCTTCTACCATTGGAAGTCAGATCTGGGGGAAGCACCGAATGAGATAGATAATCAACAATTTGTTGATACCACTCATCCTGAGTATGGGTTGTGACAGCATGGATTGAAGTTAGTTGCCTAAGATGAGATGGTTGATCTAATCGTTGTACAGCCACATAAAGTCGCGAGTCTTCGGTAAAAGGTGGGATAAGTGAGGCTAACGAAGCCATTGTATCTGCGAATCGATTTGCAGTGCGAGGAATAGCTTGGATAGTGAATTTATCGAAAGATTGGAGTTGAGCAAGAACGATATCACGATATTTTTGAAGGATATCATTCTTGCATTGATAGACACCCGTGACTTGATTAACGATGAGTTCAGAATCACCAAAGATGTCAATATGACGCGCGCAGAGATTAATGGCATTTTGGAGACCTAAGACAAAGCTTCGTATTCAGCCATATTATTGGTACACTCAAAGTTCAATTTGTGTGCGGCCCAGGATAGGCGTACCCCGAGGAGGAATCATCACGAAACCCGCACCTCCCCCTTCTTTGGCATTTGGATCCATCAAAGAAGAGCTTTACTTTAAATGGAGATAGACCAAAATCAATTTGTTGGATATATTCATCGGGGAATTGAGCAAGGGGGTCTTGAGTGTCCGGAAGAGGAGCATCAGCTAATTGATCTGCAATAACCTGACCCTTGATAGACTTTTGCGGGATAAACTCGAGGTCAAATTCATGTCATAAGCATGAGAGCAACGAGTGATACGATCATTGTGATAAGGCTTTGCATGAATTGTCTTGAGTGGATTGACACTTGTGACAATATAAGTTTTGTGATTAAGGAGGTAATGACGAAGCTTAGAAGTTGCGAAGAAGAGAGCACAACATAGCTTTTCAGCCGAGATGCGTGTTTCATACTCATGGAGAGTGCGGTGATGTAATAGACAGCTTGTTCTTTACGCATGAAGTGTCCGATGCGAAATCATGGCTCCCAGAGCATGGTCAGTCACAGAGATATAAAGATAGAAAGGCTCCCCCTCGCGTGGAGGTGTAAGCACAGGTGGAGAAAGAAGATAAGCTTTGAGATCATCAAAGGCCTTTTGGCAATGTTCATCCCATTCAAAATGAACATTCTTACGGAGGAGATGGTGAAAAGGTGACAAGCGGTCCGACAATTGTGAGATAAAGCAGCCTAGCTTGATTGAAGGCGTCCTTGGAGAAGCTGCGGAGTTGCTTTAAGTTAGAAGGGGAGGCATCTCAAGGATAGCTTTTATTTTGCGGGGTCACTTCAATACCCCGATGGAAATGATAAAACCTAAAAGTTTACGGTGAGAACGCCAAACACGCACTTAGATGGATTTAGGCGAAGACAAAAGCGGATAAGCCTCTCGAAAAGAGAGGTGCGAGGATGAAAAGATGATCTGGCGGCGTTTGGACTTACGAGGAGATCGTCAGCGTAATCTTCCACGAGTTTTGTGTAAGAGATCATGGAAGATGTAGGTCATTTGCTCGGCGATAGGTTGCTCTGCGTTCTTAAGACCGAAAGGCATGGCGCGATAACAAAAAGGTCCCCGAGGAGTTATGAAAGAAGTCTTATGTTGGTCTTACAGTGCGATGAGAATTTGATTATATCGAGAGAAACCATCCATAAGAAAGCATCTCATGACCCCTTGATTAAATCCACGAGTTGGTCGATATTAGGTAGAGGAAAATCATCTTTTGGACAAGCAAGATTAAGATCCGGAAGTCGGTACAAATTCAAATTTTCCCGGTAGCTTTGAATTCTTGGTACTACATTGAAACCCATTGTGGATAATCGATGGGTTGGATGAAGTTAGCGAGAAGCAAAGTTGTAATTCTTCTTTAACAAGAAGGGCTACTCTAGGGTGCATTTTACGTAATTTTTGTTTAAGCGGTTTGATGTTGGGAAGAGTAACGATATTGTGGACCACAATATCGGGATCGAGTCCTGGCATATCCTCATATGACCAAGCAAAGGCTTGACGATGGTTGGAAAGAAAAGTGGTAAAATCTCCTAACTCCTGTGGATTAAGGGATTGGCCGACCTTAATGATGCGAGGGTCTTCAGAAGTCCCTATATTAAGGTCGACAGTGGCTTCGTTGAGAAGCGTAGACGTGTCAGAAGGAATAGTCTTGGGAAGATATGAATCCTCTGCCCCCAGATAGGTGAGGACAGAATCATCATCCGCACAGTGGATAGTGTTGATAGTAGGAGAGTCATCTCCAACTATTTCAGGGAAGATTAACGGTATGGAAGCGGACCGGTTGTTAGTCTTATAGGCTAGCGGCCCTAAGGAAATGGTATTGATAAAAAAAAAAAAAAGTTAGGTGGGATGGAAATGTCATCGTCCACATCGAGTGATGCTTCTGACTTAGCGGGAGAAGATGGTTCCTCAATAGGAAGAGGCTCATCGAGAATAGTGACGGTGGCTTTTGAAAGAGGTTTAAATCCTAAACCAAATTTTTGATGTGGCATGAGAGTAGGAATGGATGTGAGGTCATGCACACCTTGCTCATATTTTCCTAGACCAAAACCCTTCCCGCGCATCGATATAGATAAGTTTTTGCAAAGCGTGGGATTTTGTAGATAATCGAACCTGTTAAGTAAGGTTTGGTCTAGGAGGAGAATACGGGTGATAATGAGGCGTATCAAGACCACCATAGATGAAATTAGTACATTGATTGGGTAGACCAATGGTGACGATGCGGCCAGAGACTGGTTGATATTCGGGTTGTTTGTCGGTCTACCATACTCACTAGGATTGAGATGGGCGTCGAAAGAAAGAGAGGAAGCTCTCCCGGTGAGCGCTGCAATGTCTCTTCTAGATTTTGTAAATCCGGTAGTTTGGTTGCGGTATGGAAGAAGATGAGGCCCGTGGAGAAGAAGTATTTTCCTTTAGAGGCGAGACCTTGTGGTCATGTCGCATTGTGCGGAAGGAAAAGGATCTCCTGGATGAGTATATATTTTGCCCTCATATTGATATTTTAAGCATCGATGGAGGGTGGATGGGACACAATGCATTGCGCGAATCCGGGAGCGTCGAGGATCATATTATAGTGGAATTTTCCTTGACAATGTAGAAGAGTTCATGAAGCGACTTCTTACCTACTCGAATGGGTAAGACCACGAGTTCTAAAGTAGCGCTAGCTGATCGTTAAATGATCGAAGAGGCGAAAGGCGGGGTGACACTACGTTCTTTGGTAATTTAAGTTGCTCAAATGTGTGCGAGGAGATGGCGTTGAGTGCAGCTCCTTTGTCGATCGATCATAGCAGCGTTTTAACGTGGTGTTGTCGATTTGGTGTGATAAAGAGGGAGCCTCGAATCCTCTACGAAGAAAGAGGAGGAACTTCCGAATCTTCAAAAGAAATGGCGGTTGATGGTCTATTCAATCAACAACCAACTCGAAGAAGTGAGGGCTCATCGAATTTCTTGCGATGCGATGCGGCGCAGATTATCAATCGAACTTTGGCGATGTTGTGGAGAAGGATTGGATGAGGTCAAAAGAGACATTTTGGCCGGAGCACAGTGAGTTGTTTCATAACACTCTCCTCAGCCCGGACACGGGAATTTGAGCCGAGGTGCGGCACGAATAGAGACCCGAGGTCGTGGGGCTAATGAGGAAGGAGGAACTCCTTCGGGGGCTGCGAAATGATAACCCGTGGTCGAGATCTTTGTAGATGAAGATGGATTATCATAGTGTTGGGTTCTAGTGGCGATATGGATTGTGTCGATTTGAGAAGGTGGAAGGTCAATTGGAGTGGAATCACTAGAGAGTGCGAGTGGATCGTTGGGGCTCAGATGGGGCTAAGATGACAGGAGATACTTGTTCCTCCTCCTCCAGCAAAAGATCACTTTCTTCCAAAAGGTTGTTGACAAATGCTTGAAGAGCTTTACATCCCTCAGTATCATGACCAGAGTGCGGTGGTAGCGCAAATTAGATCAGAGTTAAACCAGGTAGGTTTAACTCCTTTAGGGTTATAGGGTTTAATCGGAGGAAGGGATATGGATGAAGATTGGATAAGTTGGCGAAGGATTTCGGTGTAGAACCCGGTAGATGAAGATGAGGATAGAGGTGATGAAGGTGCCTCTTTTGCCTTAGCAATTTGCTTAGAGGCAAAAGAACCTGCATGTTAGGTTTGACAGTCTTTTTAGGGATCATCTTATTCTTTTGGACACTTGGAGGAGCAGTCTTGGGCACTTGAGATGGAAGTAAGTGAGACATGATTGATTTTGGTGGAGGAGGAGCCCCTAAAATAGATTTTGAAGATGATGGAGATGTGACAAGTGTTGTGGTCTTCAAAGATAAAAAGGAGGTTGCTTGGAATTCTTGATGATTTAGATAATGTCGATTTAGATGAGGAAGAAGCTCCCAAAGTAGGTGTAATCGGAGGGACATAGGGCGCCCTGGCTTTTGGTAATGAAGATGATGATCCTGATAGAAGAGGTGGCGTCTTGTTAGTAGGTAAATCCACTTTTCGGGGTGTTGGTGAAGAATGTGTTGTAGAAGAAGATGATGGTTTTGATAAGTGTGTAGAAGAAGGCGCCTTCTCAGCGGATAAATCCAATCTTTTATGGGGCGTAGAGAGAGATTTTTGTGGGAAAGCACCAAGGGTCTTGATGGTTCGAAATATGGGCTTTCCTTTTTCAGGGATGGTGACAACTTCAACGGCATAAGGTGATTGTAACCTTTTCGGAGGAAGCAAGTGGGGAGAGTGCTTGATGGCGCTTGATGTTAGATTTTGGTTGTCTCGGTTTAAGTTCAGGAACCGAGCGTATAGGTGTTGGTGCTACTTCTTTTGATTTTTCTTTAATGGGCGAAGCAGCACTAGTGGTGGAAGAAGTGAGTGATGAAGAAGTAGTTCTTTGCGAAGGGACTACTTCTGGTGCAGTAATTATGGGTGGAACTACTGTTGGAAAAGAGACAGGAAGAGTCAAAATCGAAGACGCTTCCGTCGGAGTTGGCACAATTATAGAAAGTACGTTCACGGGGCATAGTTGCGGCGAGAATGGGAGCAGCAGAAGTAGATGTATCTGTAGTGGAAACTCGAAGGGATGTAATTGCCTCGAGCATTGAAAGAATGTTCGATGATGAGACAGATGAGGATGACACTGTCTCGGGTATGGATGGAAGGTGAGACAAAGGAGTGGAGAAAGATGAACCCGTATCTCGCAATGTAGGAATATTCGAAGACGGGCTATCTGAAGATGGTGGAATTTCAGTGATTGGCGGAGTGGAAGGAGGTTCTGATTCGGTTGATGTGTTTGCAGATGGCTTGGTTTCAGAAGAAGATTCTTCAGTAGAGATGAAGTTGATAGTATGAGTGTTTGGTTTTTGAGACTCTGAAGCATTATGGTTCGGGGAATGATTAGGAAAAGGTTGTTTAAAAACATCCATTGCCTGATTTGGGGGAGCATTTGGGTTATCCAGAATGAGCTCGCCTTTATCAATGAATTTCTGGACAAGATTTTTGAAAGTCTGACATCGTTCGATGTCATGACCTTTGGTTCTATGATAATGACAGAAATCATTTTCTCTATACCAGAATGGACGTTCTTGGCTTTCATCGATATTCCTAATAGGGGGAAGTTCGATCATGCGAACTTCCAACATTTTCTCTAAGATAGAGGCATATGATTCCCCGATGGAGGCGAAGGATCGAGATGATGAAGTCCCTTTTCGAGAAGATGAGGAGTCTCTTCGTGGTGTTTGATTAGAAGTAGTATCGGCTCGTGATGTTTTTAATACGATGGCATTGGTGGATCCCTGATTCTTGTCTTTAGAAGGGGAAGAATTTGGTTTGGTAAACCGAGAAAAATCGGGTTTAGATTTAGAGCGAAGTTTTAGCTTCCCTTGTTGATAGCGCGAGATTCAAGTTTGCGTGCCATTGTAAAGGCTTCTTCAAAGGTATGAAAAGTTTGGATCCTTAAAGTGGAAGAAATGTGATTAGCACAAGATCGAGTAAACAACTCGATTTGTTGGGATTGAGGAAGGGAGAAAGACAATTGGTTGATTATCCCTCTCAGCGGCGACAAAGTCTGCGCAATAGACTCATCATCGAATTGTGAATGTTATAAAGATCATGTCGAGATCTTATGCGCGATATTTATTGAAAAGTTTTCAACAAACATCTGGGCCAATTGAGAGAAAGAAAACAAGGAATGTTGAGGAATGTTATTGTACCAGTCTAAAGCAGGACCTGCTAGAGACATAGGAAAGGTACGGAGCATAAGCTCACGATCTGGACTATGAGGTAGCAAGCATGTTTGAATGCTCGCAAATGTTGTTGAGGTCCTCTCACTATGAAACTTTGAAAATTTAGGAAGTTCCCATTGGGGAGGATAAGGCTTAAAAGCCCTTTGAGGGTGAATGGGTTCATTACACACTTCTTGAAAGGAGTATGAAGGGCGAGCCCCTTTTGTGGAGGCTTCCAAGTCTGTGATTTTCTTGAAGAGAATTTGAACCACGTCAGTTGAGATTGAGGAGGAGGCACCTTTGGCATGTCCTACATAAGAAGCAAATGGTGGATGTTGTTGAGGTGTCAGCGGAGGATTCATCTGTTGATTGATAGGATGATAAGAGGAGTAACCGGGCGTTAGGTGACACACAGTGGGGTATTTCTTTGTGAAGTACCTTGTGTATAGGCGAAGTTTGTGAGATAATAAGTGGTTGAGAAAATGAAGGTTGGATGACGGGTGGAGCACTGTGATTGGTGGACTCTATGCTTGTTGGATTGAATCGGGATAGATTGAGGAACATGAGTGCAATTTGATTGGACATATTGGGAACAAGACACGAAAGGGGCCTTCTCTTGCCGGATTAGGCATTAAAGTGCTTGATCTTAAAGGATGGGTGAAGGTCACTTTATTCTTTGGAATATTGGAAGAAAGACCCCTTTAGAGGGCGGGAAGCGGGAACCAGCGACTATTCGGAGGGTTGGCTCATAAAGGGGTATTGACCTTGGGATCTGATGGAGGCATAGATGAATTAACGGCAATATGCGGGTGCGAGACGCATTCATTATAGCGGGCGAGAGGACCTCTCGAAGTAGGTTGTGGAATATTCGAGGTAACTGCGGTGTTAGGAATAGGTAAGACTATTTGAGAACTAGTCGATATGGTTGGTGGAAGAGAAAAAGGAGGCACGGGGCACCGCCCTTCTCCGTGACTCGAGGCGAGAGAGATGATGCAAGCTTGTTCTCAAAGGCACAGGATGGTTCACGAGAATAATCGTACACTTCTTTGGATTGGTGGTCCTTGATCGAGATATTTGAATAGACTTGTGTACTAGGTAGTCCATAAGGGCTGCGGATTTGCGATCGAGAGCGCACTGAAAGTCGGGATCCCGCGAGGAACATACTACGAGTCGAAGTAGATGATATTTCTGAAGGACTAGGGGAAGCTGGACGTGATGGGGTTGCTTTGGCTTGAAAGAAAGGATTATATGACCAGGATGGGGAACCAACTAGCAGCGGTCGAGGAAGATTTGGGGGTGCGAAACATCCACACTAGTGGTAATCTCGGAAGAAGAAGGAGGCAGTTGAGCCATTCTTCTAGATTGTGTAGCAGTGATGACCGTCATAAACACGAAAAGAAAATTGACCTAACTAATGCCTGAGACAATTCAAGCGTATGAGATGATTATCTCCTTTAAGTTTTGATGCTTTTAAGAAAGAAAATGTTAGGGAAGGCTTTTAGAAGCAGGAACTACTCGAGATAGCCAAACTAAGGATGGTTTGGGAATGTTTGGTGAGGAGTCGAAGGCACTTGATAAAAGACAGTCGTGGCTTGATATAGGGCCTACCCCGCACTTCACACACACCGCTGCGATAAGGGAGTCGGGTGCTTTGCCGATATATACGAGGATCTTAGTGAATTTATAGCGCGGCTTTGAGTCGCGTAGGCTCTTCCTCTTGGATATCACTTCCAGTAGGCGAGGCCAGGGAAGGAGTTTTGTTTAAATGCTTTATACCTAGTGATTTTGGCTTTGTGTGCAAGGGTGAAAAATAAAAATCAAATAGTGTCACTACCGATTTTGATCAATTTTCCAGCCTAATTAAAACTAGATGAGAAACATGCAGCAATGACAAAGAAAAGGTTCTTTTTAAGCACTTAAAAACGAAGTGTTTGATTTCGATGAAGACAAGTCAAACAGATTCTTTCCCAAATGCGATTAAATTCCTTTTAAGCACCAAAAATTGAAATGTTTGGATGTGATAGACAACAAACAAAGAAATCCTAAAAAGGAGAAAACACCGTAAAAGAGAAATACCTGTAGATTTAGCTCTCAAGGTGTGTGGACTTCAAAAAGCGCGTTGTTGAGCTCTTCCCCTCGAACAATCCACGATCAAGCAAAGTGCTCTTGAAAAGGTTAAGCAAACAACAAACAAGATCCGGAAAGATATCGGATAATGATGAAAGCGAAAAATTTCTATTCTAAGGAAATAGAAAAATTTCAAGATAACGATTCGCATAAAAAGCAAGATTGAAATGATGAAAAGAAATGCTCAAGCGGGCAGTGATAGAAATCGGTGAAGAAAAAGAATCAAAGCTCAAAACTAGAAAAGAAATGAACTTACCAATAAGGGACTTTGGTTGGGTCCCCCCAGTCGTGCGAGAATGTAGATCAAGGATTTTGCGCTTGTTACTGTCAAGTTAATGCACCAAACTAAACACAAAAACCACTGAAAAACTCGATGAAATCGATACGATGGACAAGATCCGAAGATGTAGGCGGATAAGGAGGTCGATGTAGATAAGGCAGGCGCACACGAGCAATTCGCACAATAGATCCGAGTAACTGCAAGACACCGATGCTTGTGAGAAAAAGATGGCGTTAAAAGATATTTGGGTGGACTGCCGAGAAGCGGAGTCAGGAAGCGATAAGCTTCCTGGCGGATGTCGATCCACGTTTTCAATTAAGTAGAGAAGCATACATGATAAAGATGTACATATAAGACTAGATTTTACGATTATAGTAATGAAACAGAATTTAAACAATGAATGACTACGAAACGAAAGAAAGCTGTAAAATAAAGCTGGATTTGTGTTACCTGTGTCCTTTTTACCTGTCTGCAGGATGATCGGCGTCGATTATGTAGAATCGGCGTCGACTGATGTGATCGGCGTCGACTATGAAGAATCGGCGTCGACTGTATAAGATCGGCGTCGACTGAAAGTAGATCAGTTGATCAGGGACAGTGCAAGAAGATTCAGAAATTGGAAAGTGATGGACAGATAGTCGACGTCTGCTGGATGTGCGAAAGTCGGTAAGATCTTGGAGCGAGTCACGGAGGATCGATGGATGCGTGTGATGTTGATGTGATAGAAGCAGAGTAACGGTGCTCCTCTCAGGGATTGATTCGGACAGGATCTGCCCTCATTTGATACACTTGATGCTAAAAGATTTCTCTTTCTTACAACCTGTGTCTCTTTCGCGATCTGTCTCTTTCTCTCTCTGTTCTGTTCGTGCGCGTCCTTTTTAATTCGTGTGTTTTCGGTCCCTAGGCGAGTTACGGACTTGTATTTATAATCGGCGCCGCTCTAGAAAATCGGCGCCCGGCCCGTAGTATAGGTCGGCGCCGATCGCGGGACAGACTCCCGAGATGGCAAAAATGATTGATTTCTAGAAAGATGAGAATTACCCCAAATACGGAAATATCCCGCTTGGGGAAGAGGAAAAATAGGGGTGATACATAGATAGAATAAATTTGGGGTAGATAAGTGATTAGGATACATGGGAAGAGGTGTAATTAAATATTTAATATTTAACTACTCATGGGGTGAATTAAATTTAAGATAGGTGTCTAAATCACAAACCGGATAATATCCCAAGGGGATAGTGGTGACGTAAACGTGCCCCAGGTTACCTAAGCAGGTAAACGAATGTGAGGGACACTAAATTGAGTAACCAATTTTAAGTGTCATAATTAATACTTTGCTTCTTGGTCTCTCTAGATATTTAAATGATCAATTCTCTTTCTCCTCCTTATATTTATAGCCTTATCTCATGTCCTCCCATAAAATGGAGAATGGGAAAGGTTAGGGAGGGAAGAGACACACTCGGGTGCTTAAAATTCATATCCATTTGTGCTCCATTCTTATTTTCTATTCGAAAGTGTTAGGACTGTCAGCCTATAGGGTGGCAGTTTTGCAACCACCACTTTGCTCAGAGTAACGGTTCTATCTAGAACCTTTGTTTACCTCATTTCTATTCATTTTATTCAATTCTCCTTCTTGGTGCTGATGGAATTGATGAAGTGGTGTGTTTTTCTGGATCCCTATGGATCACCTTGTGAAATGGGCCTCAGGTCGATGTAGTTCTCCCTTAAACTAGGGAAGAATGAGATTGGATTAGGTAAGTTGAGTAGGTAAGAGAGGTAGGTAAGTTAGGTAGGTAGGTTGGGCAAGTAGGTTAGAATAAGTTGGTTGGGTAAGGTATGTTTGAAAATAGGCAAGGTCGAATGTTGAATAGGTAATAGGCAAGGTGAATTAAGCATAGGCATAGATGACGAGTGTTATGATTGAGTCCATTTCAATGGTCTTGTCCTATTTAAAGAAACAATAAGTAAACAAATAAGAAAAGAAAAGAGGCAACATGCCCATATTTGGTAAGGATCATAAGTGTCATACCTATAGACTTATTGAACACAAGTCCCTAGATACATTGCATGAGCGATAGGTCCATAGGTGAAAGAAGTTATATGATACAATGTCTAGAATACATGCAATATCCCTTGAGTTGATTTAAAAGATAATAAACAAGGTAAGATGGAAGATTTTGTTAAGCGTAACCTTGTTGTGGGACAACATGCCCCTTCTGCAAGATACCCAAAACCAGAATAGGTAATTCCATGACCAAAAGTTTGTATTTTTCTTGAATTTTTATTTTGTTTTTACTTTTCACATGTATAGACTGATTGATGCGAGAAGTCTATATCGGGATAAATAAGTTCTCCTTGATGTCTTTGTGAAGCATTGATGCGAGTAGCTTTAATTTTTTTTATTTGAGAGATACAAGCTAGTCTTCTTCTTTTAGATAGACTAAATACAACAAGTGGCTATCTTTTATAGTTTTCCTTTGAGGAGCATCTACTTATAAGCAACATGAGAAAGAAAGATAAATGTATTTTTGAGGGAATCATCTATTTGCAAGAAGTTTGACTCAAGAGTAGAGTTTTTGTTATCCCATATATTTTTATTTTTGGGCTTGAAGTCATGGAAAATACTATAAAGGAGTATAGGCTTCTTTTAAGAAGGCAAAAAACCATAGCATGAAAAGGCTAGCTATGAAATAATGGTTGTAAGTGAGGAATGACCATGGGATTCCATCCTGAAAAGGGTGAAAAGTATCCATGAGAATTATGCCATGAGTAGAGCCATGATACTCATATTTAAGACAAGACTGAAAGGGTGACAGATAATCACACAATTTTGTTTGAGTTGTTGGTCCTTAAAAGAGGTAGGTGAAAGGAAAGGTTCACTCAAGGGATGAGCATATAAGTGACATAAAGTGATGTAGTAATTTATTCAACAATAGAATGGTTGAAGATGTAAAGCATTAAGGGGCTCAGGTTTGGTTTACCCTCAAGAGAGGATAAATGATAAGTGCCTGATCCATAGGCATGGGTAACAATATAGGGTCCAAGCTAATTAGGGGAAAACTTGCCTCATTTACTTTTCTCGGCTTTGGTTACATGTTGGTTTTCCTTGAGGACAAGATCACCAACCTTGAAGGTTCATTCATGAACACGTTTTTCATAGGCACGTTTGATGTATTTTGGTAGATTTGAAGGTGGTATAGAGCATTTAGATGACGTCATCTAGTAACTCAAGTTGTGTCAAACGTTCTTGGTGAAAATCATCATCAGAGAGCATATCTTTGAGTGATATACAAAGAGATGGAATTTGTACTTCGAGAGGTAGGATGACCTCTGTACCATAGACCAAAAAGAAAGGTGTGGCATTGGTAGAAGTGTGAATGCTGGTATGATAAGCCCACAAGGTGAAATGAATGTGCGTGTGTCAATCTTTACCAGTGTCGTCAACAAATTTTATAAGAATTTTGTTGAGGGTTTTGTTGGAAGATTCGGTTTGGCTATTTGTGTGGGTAATAGGGTGAAGAGAAACTAAGTTAAATGCCAAAGTTGTCACACAATTTGTGTAGGGTTTTATTTTTGAATTGTTTTCCATTGTCAATGATAAGGTGGTGAGGAACACCAAAACAACAAATGATATGATGATTAATGAATTCCAAAATCTTTTTAGATTTGATAGAAATGAGAGGAATGGCCTCCACCCACTTTGTGTAGCATTCAATCACTGTGATGATCCATTGATGACGTTGAGAATAATGAGGGTTAATTTCTTTGAAGATATCCAAACCCCATTATGAGAAAGGCCAAAAGTCTTTGGCAAACTGTAAGGCATGACTAGGTGTATGATGAAGGTTAGCGTGTTGCTGACACTTCACACAACACTTGATGTATTCACAACAATCTTGGTTAAGGGTTGGCCAATAATAGCTGAGGTGAAGAATGCGTTTAGCAATGACGAGGCCACTGAAATGTCCACCACAAATCTTGTCATGGATTTCTTTAATGGTGTATGGAATTTCAGAACTAGTGAGGCACCTAAGGAGGATATCGTCAAAGACATGTTTTTAGAGAAGACCCCCATGATGACGTAGCGAGAGACACTTTTGAGGAAGGATCATTGTCAATTGCGAGTGAGATCTGGAGGTAAAATCGAAAGGGAGAGGTAATCAATGAATTGCTTATACCTAACATCATGTTGGTTGGTTTTGAATCGCCCACAAAATTTATGCCATGAATAAGATAAGAGGGTAATTACAACTAATGTCTGTGTGACAAAGATTTTAGAGTCTGAAGGTGAGGCAATTATTTGTGAGGTGAGGAAAGCCATGGTTCATTCGTGAATCTGTTAGTGGATCATGGAGTGGTTTGAATCGTAGGTAGGTATTAAATGTTGTCAAAAGTATGTCAACATGATGTTTATACTTTTGAAGGACCTCATTACGACATTGGTACAAACCATTGACTTGGTTCATAACTAGTTGAGAGTCACCAAAGATATTAATGGATTTAACATCTAGGGCTATGACAATTTGAAGACCCAAGACAAGTGCTTCATACTCGACAATGTTGTTGGTGCAGTCAAAATTGAGTTTGAAGGATAAAGGCATAGGCTCATCATTAAGAGGAATGAGGATGACCCCTATGCCACCCTCACATTGACATTTATAATTGTCGAAGAATAAGGTCATCTGATAAATGGTGTCATCAAGGGAGAGGGTAGCGATAGATTCATCAAGAAAATTGAAGTTAGAAGATTGATGTCCAGGAAGAGGAGTGTTGATGACAAGTGATTCATAATAGTTTGTCCCTTAACGTACTTTTAAGGAATGAATTCCATGTCTAGGTCTCTGTAATGGAGCATGAGCCAATGCAAGGTGCATTGATGTTGGTAAGGTTTAGCATACATGTAATGCAGAGGGTTAGTGTTGGTGACGATGAAGGTTTTGTGGTTAAGTAGGTAGTGGCAAAGTTTAGTAGCCATGAAGACCAAGGCTAGGAAGATATTTTCAGTGTGAGTATACCTAGTCTCATAGTCTAAAAGAGTATGGCTTATGTAATAAACCATTTTCTCCCTATGTTTCTCATCGTGATGAGCAAGCATGACACCCAAGGAATGATCAGTGGTAGAAATGTAGAGGTAAAAAGGTTTGTCATCTTTAGGTGGGATGAGCACAGGTGGCTGAAGAAGGTATTTCTTCAACACTTCAAAGGATTTGTGGCACTCATCATTCCAATTGAAGGAGACATCCTTTTTAAGAAGATGATGAAAAGGGTGACATCGGTCAGAAAGTTAGGAAATAAAGCGTTGAATGGATTGTAATTTGCCTTTCAAACTACGAAGTTATCGAAGGTATGTAAGTGAAGTAATCTCGAGAATAGCCTTGATTTTGGTGGGATTGACTGTGATACCCTACAAAGAGACGATGAAACCAAGGATTTTTCCAGAGAGAACATAAAAGGCACACTTCTTTGGTTAAAGGTGAACATGATATTTGGATGAGATGATCAAAGATGACCTTAAGAACCGAGAGGTGTTCGACATGAATTTTGGACTTGCCAAGGAGGTCATGACATAATCCTTCAATATGTCATGTATGATATTGTGGAAGATATAGGTCATAGTGTTGATAGGTGGTATAAGAATTTTTCAAGCCAAAGGGCATGACGTGATAACAAAAGGTCCCCCAAGGGGTGATGAAGGTGGTTTTGTGTTGATCTTCCAGAGTGAGTAATATTTGATTATAACCGAGAATCCATCCATAAGAGATATCATCTCATGACCTGGCTGTGAGATCAATGAGTTAGTCGATGCTAGGAAAAGGAAAGTCATCCTTGGGGTAGGTGAGGTTAAGGTTGTGAAAATCCATGCAAATATGGAGTCCCCCTGTCATTTTGGTGAAGGGAATAATGTTAGAATTTTACCGTGGATAATCAATGGGTAGAATGAAGGAAATAGAAAGGAGGTGTTAAAGTTCTTCTTTTATAAGAAGGGAAATGCATAGATGCATTTTTTGCAGCTTTTATTTCATAGTTTTAGCATTGGGAATAGTCACAATATTGTGGACCATGATATTAGGGTCAATACCGGCATATCGACATAAGACCAAGAAAAAGTGTTGTTATGATCTCAAAGGAAAGAGGTGAAGGCTTCTTTTGTGGCGAATCTAAATATTAGCCTATCTTTAGAATTTGAGGTTCATCCTGAGTGTGAATATTGATCTCTATGGTTGATTCATTCAAAGCATGGTTTGTGTCTTAGAAGGTAACGAATGGTGAATGTAAGAATATTCTACACCTAAATAGGTGAGAATATAATCATCATCCTGACATTGAATGAAATTGATAGAAGGTGTGTCATCATCTAACATGTTAGGATAAATAAGAGGAAGGGAAGAAGGCACCTCGCCATCATGATGATAGATTGATAATCCTAAAGAAACGGTGTTCACAATTTTTTTAGGAGGGATGGATTCTAGATCCATGGACTCCATGAGTGAAGCTAAGGACTATAAATGAGGAATGTGGGGAAGCTGAAAATGGATTTTTGTCTTCAACGAGTGTAATGTGAGCTTTCTTGGGAGAAATATGTGAAGAAAAGCAAGTCCACAATGGTCCTAGTGTTTTTAGGTAGTGCAAGGTATGACTGTGTGATGACCTTGTTCATAAAGACCAAAACCAAAGCCCTTCCAGGCACATCGATGAAGAAAATTGTGGGTGAAGTGGCGGTTGGTGAGGTATTGGAAATTAGATGAGAAAGGTGGGTTTGGGTAGGTGGTTTCGAGAATAATAAGAAGTGTTTAGTCCCCCTTATGTCGAGGTTGGTGTGAAGGTAGGGAGGACCGTATGGAAAAAGATATCCTACATGACAGTCGTAATGTAAGTTTTGGTGAAGGCTTCCATACTCTTGAGGAGTAAGGAAGGTGTTTACGTTGTATAAGAAGCATTTCCCCAAGGAAAGGCATTAAAAAACACTTACCAAGGGATCAGAGGTCGGGACTTGAGTAGTAGAAATGGATGAGCTACTCGAAGCCTGGGAAGGCGGGTATATCGATTGATGGTGAAATAGATGTATTGGTAGATGGGTTTCCCATGAAAGCTGCGGTAGAGAGGGGATAGATGGGTTGACTATGGAAGATATAGTGGTAGAAGTGGTAGATGAGGCATCAAAAGAAGATGAAGTGGTAGGGGTGGTAGATACCTTGACTGGAACAAGGACATCATTTGGGTAGTAGAGCATGTCACATATTTTAAAAGGTGAAGGATCTGCTTAATGGTATAGGGTTCCCTTAAAACTCAAATTTTACACAATAGTGAAGGGTTGAAGTGACACACCCCATAGCGCAAATTCAGTGGTCAACCAAGCAATAATTTCTATTAAAATTCCCCCTCCAGAACATAGAATAGTTTGGGACTAGTGCGGGGACCCACACGGATGTGGAGGATGATGGTGCCAAGGGTAGAATTCAAGGCATCATTGAAAGAACACAACATAACATGGTTTTTATGCATGCAGTGGGTGGGTATGCACGATTGAAATGATATTAATACTAACACTTATATAAATCATAACGAGTTGAACATGAGTATCATTGATATAGGTACTAATGAAGAGGGTGGGATAAGGATCATTTGATTGTAGAGGGGCAATCTTGGAATCATCAAAAATGACGGAAGAAACTTGAGGAGAGGAAATGTGGGCGAAGTTTGAGGCGAGTAGTTAGGGCAGCCACATGATGAGGGGTAAAGATGGCAGCCACAGGTGTCGAGATCATTTGGTGGAACCTCAATAGATTGTAAGACCTCAATGAGGGCCTGATGATGAGACTCAGAGGTTTGAATTAAGTCATATAAAGACATCTTCAAAGGAGATTGATGAAGTTGTTTAATCATAGTATGATGTGTGACTCTATTAGAAATAGGATAAGCCGACCCACAAATGGTTACCTTGGGGGTAGGTGCAGTGGAATGGTGGGTGAAGGTGCACTAGATGGGCTACCAATTTTCTCTTTTCCTTTATCTTTCTATGATCGAGTGGCTACTCTAACCATGTTTATTTCATATATTGGAGGAGGAAAAGAGGGTTATGGAGATGTAGGAAAAGGCTATTGAGTAGATATAGGGCTAAGCCATGGGGTAGCGAGTGAAGGGGAAATGGAATTATCCTCTAACAAGTCATCTTCATTGAAGAGACCATCCAAAGAACAAAGTTGAAGAAGAATGTTTTTAAGGGCCTTACAACTTTCGACATCATGCCCTGGTGAGCAATAATATGCACAAATTTTGGATTCATCAAACCCTGCTGGTTTGGGTTTGAGCGGTCGTAAGGCTTAATGTTTGGCATTGTGATAGCAAGAGGTTTCTAATAATCGAGCTAGGATGTTAGAATAGGTGCCAATGGATCAAAATGGAAAGTCGAGTGGGTTTGAATCAAGGTGTGGATGATTTTTGTGAAAGAGGTGGAGTTGGGGTTGAGTCAGTTTAACTACCTTTTTGGTAGGTAGTGGGGTTTTTGGTTTTGGTTACACCTTCTTGGGTAAAGGTGCTAGAGTAGTGCGTGAAGAAGAAGGGGATGTAGAAGGTGTAGGCGTGTGAGTCAACCAAGGTGACAATGGAGGTGTGGGTAAGATCGTGGTCAAAGGTAATGCAAAAGGTGTAGGTAAAAGAGAAGGTAAAGGTGTGGGTGATGAAGAAGGTGTGGGTAGAATAGAAGATCAAAGTGAGGGTGTGGGTTGTCTTGCTTTAAGTTTTCCTTGGGGAGAGGTAGCTTGACCAAGGTTGATGGATGTGGACCTAAGATTGATGGGAGAGGCGAAGGTAAATAAAAGGCGTGGGAGAAACTAGCGTGTGAGGTGTAAGAGGTTGGGTCTTCCTCTTAGGTGTGGGAATAAACTTGGTGGTGGTTTGTGAAGAGGTGGTCAAATCTATCTTCACAGGGGAATGACTTAGACTAGGCATCGTAGGACCTTTGATGTAGTGGTAGGTTTAGGTGCAGTGAAGGTTTAGGTGTGGATGGAGGTTTTGGTACAAGTGAAGGTTGGGGTGAAGACGAGGTGATGAAGAAAATGCTAATATGACATGCTCGGGTGTGATAGATTTTGTAGTCATTTTTATACCCACTGAAGAACAAGGGGATCCCATGTGCACTGGCCTATCACCCAGTGGGAACTGGGCACTCACCGAGGCATGCGCGGGTGCCGAGTCTCTCTTTTATGTGAGTTAAGTGGGAAATCATCATCTAGATTAGGAATTTAATGAATAATGGTGGAAATGAGACATACATTCATCATAGGACTCAGAGCGGTCTCTAGACAAATGTGTTCATCCCAAATAGAAAGGACTTGTAATTATCAGATAACTATAGTAGAAAGGAAAATACATATGATCTACATCCATTACATAATATCCATGATTAGAAATGAAACAACATAGATATGGATCGAATCAACTATAATCATGCTCATTTATGTCTACAACCTCATTACATTCATTCTCATTACAATCAATGGATCCACTTAGACTACCACAACTTGATCAGACCAAAGTCATACATCATAACAAGGATCATGTCCTTCATCCATACAAAGAAAAACTTATATCCCAGCCCATGTCCTAGTTCTATCTCTTCCTCTATTAGTCTATATGTGCCTCTCTTGATCCTTTGATCCTTCTACGCATCCGCTCTCTCACATGCACCCAACTCCGCATGTCTATCTCTCACTCTCTTCTCTGGCACTCGTATATATAGGCTTTCTAAGTACCAATGCCTCCTTTGTGGCCTAGATATGTTGCCAAGCATTCTTATGGATGGGCCTTCTATGGGGACATGTTCCTTCAGGTATGGGCTTTGCACATTCTGCCATGATGGTTTCCTAGGTGCACCTGCTCTTTAGCATGGGCTCTGCATGTTTTGACATGATGGTCTCCCATGTGCACCTCCATCACTAAGCATATTCCTTGTGGGCCCCACGCGGCCAGTCTGACACCTTATTCACTTCACACATGTGGTCGGTTCCTGCTTTCTTGTGTCTTTCCTAAGATGTCAAATACAACTAAGCCCCTCGAAACACAGGTTATGTTTGTGCGCCTTATCCTACGCACCCTTCTTCTACTAGGCCTTGCACACTTTCTTCTTGCACACCCATCCTTCAATCCATGTCTTACACGCCTACGTGCCTTGGTGTACTTAGTCGATATTTTAGGGGCCCAACATCACCCCACACTACACCTATTCTCTATCCATGGGAACACTTCTTCACTGGACAAGGGAACCAAGATGTAGACTAATATTTTGCAAAAAGAATAAGGGAATGAAGGAATTGGGGAAGAGAAGAAAGAATGGGGAGGGTGACATTAGCTCAATAAGCTAGGAAAATCCCTCTGCAAGTCGGCCTCCAACTTGTTCCATCCATCTACCTTGCTCTGAGCTTTCTGACAGAGGTCACCGAATAGGGTGCTTACCTCCTCAAAACTTAGTCCATTTCCCTAGGCACCCAAGGTGTCAACAACCTTCTCCATCTCCTTGCCTAGGTCTTCAAGCACATCCATCCTCTTGGTGATCGTGGGTACAGCTCCTTTGAAGCTGGTTTCTTTCAACTTCAACAAGGATTTTGTCTCTTCACCCTATTTCCTTTATTCTTCTAATGGAAGTCCTTTAGCTCCGCTTCATGAGTGGGCAATCAAGGTGCTTGCCACACCGTCCCACTCCTCTGCGCAATTATCATATGCGGCCTCAACAAGCTAGGTAGTAGTCTTGACATCCATGAGCACCTCACTATACTAGTAATGAGTGCTACCACTTTCAACTCTGTCTTCTTTCTCTAGGCATGCTGCCACCTCTTTCGCGGACTTTAGGGCCAATGGTTGTCTCTCCATGGTAAGGATGCGTGTCAAATCTTCCAAACATTCAAGAGCGGATCCGTACTTCTGCGTGGGTGACGCTAGGTCTAGATGCTTTAATATAATGGTGCTCTTAATAGACTCCACTTTTTTGTATACTTCCCGCACCTTCACCTTTTCATCCTTTAGCTCGTGATTTAGCTACACGTTGATAAAATCTTCTTGTTTCAAGGCCTTTGTCCTCTCAGCCAGCTCCTCTTCCTTCTTTGCTAGTTTTTCCTCTAGAACCCCTATGCTATCATTTCTTGCAAAAGAGCCTAGCCTCGCCTCAATCTGTGACCTTGTTGAGCGCATTACAGAGCTTCTCATCCGAGAGTTGTTGGGCATTTACCAAGGATTGGCTCCTTAGACTCTGGCACTATCATGATTTCCCCTCTGCATACTTTGAAGTCTGGCTCGTCAATATGGGACTCAAATTCCCAAGAGAGCATCTTCCTTGTCCTGGGGTACGTGCCCTTCTTGTCAAATGACCCCATGGCTAGGAGCCTTTCCGTGGGTAAGGTGCGCACTAAAAGCATGCGCGTAACACTTTCTTTCTCGGTCATCAACATAGTTCATGATCGGTCCTATTCTCGCATCAAGGATCCTCCTTCCGAGCGTGCACCTTTGGGGAAGCTTTTGCTAGATCGGGACCTCCTCCCATACTGGCTTGCTCTTTCTCATCACTCTCCTCCTTGCCTTCCTCCAATACTAAGCCAACGGCACTGTGCTCCAACTCTTGTTCTACTAAGGCCTTGATTATTTTTATCACCTCTCTCTGCCACCTCGGTTACTTGCTCCTCCATAAAGCTTGTAGGTTCCTACTCCTCCGCACCAACCTCCTCATTTCTTCCCATGTCTTGGGTGCCTTCTTCACCCTAAAGCTGCTCTTATGCTTTGCACGAATATGAACTCCTGTTCCTCTTCTTCACTCTCCTCTCCCGAATGTGCACACTGAAGACAGTGGCCCTTGATCTCTTTCAGGCTCATCCTCCCCACTGTCATCTTCTTCATTGTCATCATCCTTTCCACCTATGTATTTTTCCAAGCTATCGGTCTCCTCCGAGTTAGCTTCCTCTTCTATCCTTTGCTTCTTCCTGGGAGGTGACTCTTTGGTAGGGGATTCAGCCTTCTCTGCTTCCTCTGATGACTTTTCTTTGGTGAGGGGTTGCTCTAGCGCCTCTTCTTCCAGTGTCTTCTCCTTCACCGGGATTTCTTCCTGTGCACATAGGTGCTAGGTTTGGTGCTCGCCGCTAGCATGCTTATTGTCTGAGCAATCTGCACACTCGGTGCTTCTTCTTCTCCTCTTTCCCTCTTCTTTGGCATAGGATTATTTATACCCATGGGATCTTCAAGTATGGAGACATCATTCTCCAGGTATGTACCCTTCTCAAACTTTGGCCTTATGCGAAGGTATACACATGCCACGGATCCCCCTATAATGGGCAAGGTTATGGGATTTGTTATTTAAACTTCATGCGACATGTACCTCTCCACGTACTCATGCTTTCCACCATGGTAGATAAACCCTTTGCACTTTTCCCTATGGTCTGGTCCAAATTACCAAGGTCCAACTTCAACTTCTTGGATTCTTTGAACCTGTTTACTCCCGCTTGGAAGTACTAAGCTGTAAAGGCGAAGGGGAGTTTGCACCATGGGCTCCATGTCTCATCATTAATCCGAATCTACCCAGGCCAAGAAATGCTTTGGTACACAAAAATTCATCTTCTCCTTGGTGGTCACTTTGGCGTGAGTTCTTCGGGAATCCTCCATTCTGCCCCGAATGCATTCCTTAGGCGCGTATACCACTTCTCCAAGTGTGCCTTGTGCACTATTTTCATAGTGTCACAGGCATATTTCTCAAATCTCTTCACTGACAAAGGGTTCTTAGCAGGGTACTCCCACATAAAACTTGTCTACTACATCGGGACTCCAATCTCTGAAAATAATATGGTGAGAAAGACATTGTTGAAGAGGATTATGTCACCTTCCTTCGCGCAACTGACAATCTCCTCCGTGATGAATGTAGAAAAATTGTAGATGGCGTCCTCTAAAATTTTCCTATAAACATGCAACCATGGTTTATTGACTTGGGTCTATCTCTCCCATCCATTTAACTTTGTCACCAGATGTATAACCATCTTCATCACCGAGTCCTTGATATCTACGATATCGTAGTACCTTGACCACTTTTTGTATGCACAAGCAGTGATAGTTTCATTAACTGCCTCTTTGTCACTTAAGTCATCCTCCAAACTGTCTCCTTCACATATGAGGCCCATGAAATGTGAAATGAGCTGAGGAGTAATGCGCATCTTGCACCCTGCAAAATGGAAGTAGTCTTCATCCATGCGTGACATCAACCATTGATACAGGTGCTCTAGCTTCCCAAAATAGGGCAACTCAAAGAGTTGTAATAACCCTGCCTTTTCCATCTTAACCTTCACATCATTGTTGTAGATGGGAAAACCCTCTAGTGTCCTTTTATTTGTTGGGTGCACTAACTCTAGAGCCATCTCCTTCTTGATTGTGCTTGTTCGATGATTATAGTCATTCATAGACATGCTTGTTAGATGGGACTCCCACTGCTTTCCCAACAATACTCCATATGGGTACTACATTTCTGCATACCATTCTTCGTTTGTACTTTTGTCAGTTTCTTGTTGCTTACCCTTGCACTTGCCCTTGCCCTTGCCCTTCTTGGGTGTGCTAACTGGTTTCTTTGGTGCCATTGTCTAGGTCCTCTTACTACTTAAATCACTTCTTGTTACTCTGCTCTTCCACTTCTTTCATCCCTAGATCGCAAACCTGTGAAGAAAATATCTTAAATTCATGCCCTAGTTTGTCAAACCCTAACTGGGATACTCCTTTCACAAGACGATGCCTTCTCACAACTTCCCTTACACCTGTGAAATCCCTTCCTTCTGGTTCGTAAATCCAAACTAATTATTCACACTTCAATCTCTCAGATTTTTCTTCACACAGATCAGCTCTGGAAGCCCTAGTTTGCAGAGATGCAAAAGCACTTCTTCTCCTTATTCGCAAAGTGAAAATGAAATACCTTGACCCTTTATTTATAGCTTTTTCCCACTTTGCAACATTAAATGCTACCTTACCTACCACCATACATTAGCACTTAATGCAACTTTTCCAAACAAGCCCGACTTTTGTGCATTTACTCCATGCCTAACCTTGCGGGAATAATTTTCCAACCTCCTGGCATGAACCCAACTTTTGCGCATTACCTCACGCACCCAACTTTACGCAAATAGTTCTCTAACCTTTTCGCACGTAACCAAACCATCTAGACAAGAGACTCTTACGCACGCGTACCCATGCCAAAGGCACTTCTTTTGTCCCGATTTTTGCTCTTGCCTACCTCATGTTGCTTATGCGCTTCTTCTTCCCTTGTACGTGGATCCTCAATGTAGCATTTTCCTAACACCCACCATCATTTTTCACCTTTTCCTTGCATGCACTTGTTTTATAGGGCCATTCAATTGGGATTTTCAATTCAATCCTTCCTGATGCTTCATAATTCAATTTCTTCCACCTTACTCCACCCCACTATAAAACTGATGCATGGTCCTCTGCGCATGTACACCTTCACTAGAGAGTAATGAGATTACCGGTGCCCAAGGTGTAACACAACAACAACGAGAAAAGGAAACAGAAGAAAGAAAACTACTCTAGAGAAAATCCTAAACTAATTGGCAATACTGCCTTATTGACAAACACCAAGAAGACATATTTATAGTAGGGCTTTAGCTTACTCCCATTGAAGTGTCCTGACAATCTCATCCCATCCAGAGCTTGTATGGTGGCACATGCCTAAATCAAGGATGTACGAGATGGTGTAAGGACCTAATCAATGCACTTTTGACTTTCAAGATGGCACAAAAACTTAGAATGATATAGTAAGACCATCTGCCCAACCTCAAACTTCTTGTTCTGATGTGGTGGTCATGTCATGCTTTCTGCTTTGCTTTTTTTTTGGTTTGGCTCCACCTGGAAAGTGATCATCTTTCATCCAACTTCATCAGTTCATTAATTATTTCTTCAGCGCTTGCTCATCAACCAACCCTCTTACGCGCGCTTATATGCAAAGAAGGTAACATGAATTCAACTTATAGGACAACTTCCACTGCCAAATACCAATTAAAACAGTGTGGCTTTGTTCAACCTTTTATAAGTTTTCCTATAGGCCCATAACACAGCTGAGACCTTGTCATCCCAATCTTGTCTCCCAACATCACAAATCTTAGTAAATGTGTGGCTAAGTATTTTGTTAAATGCCTTAGCAGTTCCATTTTCCTGAGGGTGATAGGGAGTAGTTTTTTGATGAGCCACCATGAACTCTACTAATAGGATCCTCATGGTCTCATTCAAGAAATGTGTACCATTATCACCTTGGATAGACTCAAAGGGCATCCATACCGATGATAATGTTCATTACTTCTAGTTGATACGTGTATGGCTAGTTGCTTTATCTCTAGTGTCTTCATTACTTCTTGTGCCATACCCATCTTAAGGAACACATCAATATCCTCCAAGTCCGAGGGCACGCGCATGCAACCTAAACAACTGTGCATCGGCATGGTATCTTTAATGCTTTGCACATCCTCTCCTAAATCAATCCTAGATAATGGTCAGTCGAAATTACTCTTCCCGTGTTTAACCACTACAAGTGAACTCAAATTCTTGGAACAAAGTACCCACCGACATATGTGCCCTTGTGGGATGGGCTTGTTCACTAAATACTTTAATGCCACGTGGTCGAGTGTAGAAGACAAAGGAGTTACTAACATATCTTGCCTAAACTTATGAAGCATGTAGATCATAGATAGTGCCTCACTCTCGGTTGTAGTATAATTCTATTTTGCTGGTGTCAACTTCTTGCTTACAAAGTATAGGGGTGATCAACAATTCCTTCACCAAGTTATGTAAACACTACCCCAATGGCCATTCCAAAGGCATCCACATGAACATGGAAGGGCTTGTCCCAAGAGGGAAAACATAATATAGGTGCGGTGACAAGCCTATCCTTCAATGTGTCAAACACCTTCTATTGCACCTCTCCCGGTGGAAGGAACTCTTGTGTACGAGCAGCTCTTCTAAAGGTGCGGTGATCTTGGCATACCTCTTAATGAACTTTCGATAGTAGCCCACATATCCAAGAAATCATGCAGACCGAAGCTTTGGTTGGTTGGCCCCAATACCACAATTCACGTGATTTTGATAGGATCCACCAGTTAAGCCTTCTTTACATATGATGTGTCCCAAAAAGGTTCCAAATGGGGTAGTAAATACACACTTCTTGATGTTGAGGGATATCCTCAACTACCGACACCTTTCAAACATCAACGCGAGTTGTCACAATGGTCCTTGACCAGTCCATACATGGTCAAATCATCAAGGTAGACTTGGAGAAACTTGTGAATGAAGTCCTAGAAATCCTATACTACAATGTGCAAGAGCACAAAGAAAGTGCATTCTTTAACCCAAAGGGCATCACCATGTAGGGAAAAATTCCCCACTTGGTGGGAAAAAGTTGTCTTTTTGGCCTTTCTTTGTAATCCTCACCTAGTGGTAGCCTTAAGAAGCCAACCGTGAAAGAGTAGACTTGCGCCCTGCCACTCCTTCCAATATTTCTTGATAAATGGGGTTAGGAAATGATTAATGATACACTACATTCAAATCCCTATAATCAACACATATCCTTATCCTCCCATCCTTTTTGATACTAATCACCATCAAAATTATCCATTCTAACTCCTCCACAAACTTCTATGATTCCTGACTCTATCATCTTGTCTATTTCCTCCTTGACCCTTATGCACATATTAGGATTCATCCGGTAGGGTCTCTTCCTGATTGGGCATGCACCTTCCTTCAACTTAATTCTCATCTCCCCCAAGGAGTGGTGAACGCCTTTGAGCTCATGATACTCGCGCATGGGAATAAATCCTCAAACTCATGTAAAAGATCAATGATCTTAGAGACTTCTTTCTCGACCAATAATCTCCAATGATAGCTTCCTTGGGTTCCACCTCCAACCCAATATTAACCATTTTTGTCTTTAAAGGCTCATGATAGGCACGTTTCATCTCATCGACACTATCCAAAACTTTGCGCAAGCCTAGAGAATGGCTAACATCCAAATTTTTCATCTCTTCACCGTCTATGAAATAGACCATCTTGCCTTTTTTTTTTCTGTGCACGCACGCTCAAAGTGTACCTCATTAGGCTCATTTTCACCAATTTATCCACCCAAACATGGCTGTCCTAACAATTCTACAAGCCTATCCTTTGCCTTGGCACTATCCCCCATTGTAAGGTGCTTGACCTCATGCAATGCCTTATCCACCGATGGTTTGGTGCTTTGATACTCAAATGTCTAGATGAGATCAACCACTAGTTCTTGCCAATTCCTTGTCTGGAGGTGGGTCTCAGAGTGGATGAACCATATGCGCGTGCAATCCTACAATGTAGAATACAATTTGTGGATCTAGAGGGATGGTAGCAAAGCCTCAATGCGCGTTCTCTCCATACTCTCTCACAGGTTTGGATGTGGAAAGAGGCGGGCTCACTACCATGGTAACCTTTGATGGTGGTGGGCACGTTGCTTCTTGAGAACCGAGAGAGAGATGTCAATCCTCACCTCACACCACTCCAGAAGGTTATCCCGATGCCGCCCCACCAGTGTGTAACAATTCCTAGCAGGACGTAACTTAACATCCCTATTCGTTCCTTCTCCTCCTCCCACTGAGCTTCCATCTTCTACAAAAATATCTCAGGGAAGGCCCCTCCTAAGTACTTAGGTAGCTCCTTTCCTCCTAAGTGCCGGATAGTGCGTGCCTTTTTCACCTTTGTCACATATCCTCTTAAGTGCCGTCTAATTAACTCATAGTTTCCGTGCGCCCAGTTATCACATGCTATACTAGTGGTGTCACTCAGCAACTGAGCATCCTCAAACTAGATAACTCCATTGGTAGGATGGATTATCTCTGGATCCCTGATTGAGTGCACATATATCCTATCTATGACCTCTTCTCCAACCGAGGTTCGGTATAGATAGGTGTTGAATTCCCATTAGTCGGCGGTATGATGACACGTTCCTCCTTGTTCTCAAAGCTAATGTACCCCTTGTTGAATGAAGATCTGCATTGTTCTTGTAACACCATGGGTGCCCAAGTAGTGCTTAGGAAATTTTCTCGCCTTAACGAGCGCTAAGACTTCAAAGTCCCTAGTAAACTTATCTCCCTAAATGGTGATAGCTACATCCTTTAAAATACCTATGGGCACTACCTTTGTTTTGTTCGCCATATACAACACATTTGAAGACAGTATGTCATGAGGCCTTCCCATTCGACGTAAAACATCCAAAGTGAGAACATTGACCTCCACTTTGTTGTCGATGAGGATATTGGTAAGGAGCCATCTATCCATGACCACATTCAACGCGTGATCTCCTTATCATAGCCGAGGCCGTGAGGGGAAGGTTTGCATGCGGGACTTGCCTCTCACTCTCTTCTTTTCGTGCGTGGTACCTTCTCTCTCAACCATGCTCCTAGAAAGGGAATAATATTCTCTTGCCTTAGCATCTTACATACCTTTATGACCTCATCCAGGTCATCTTTTGGTGCCTCGACCCTCCTCTTTTTCTCTTCTCTCTTGGATTGTTCCTTCAGACCCTGGATTTCTCCTTGTAAACTCTGAATCACATCCATGGTGTCTTGATACACCTCTTTTTGATGCGTGGGGTCTAGGTACCTCCATGTACCACTTCTTCCCTTAAAACCAGGTTCTTCTACCTTGGTATTTCCCTTGTGTGCGTGGCCTCTGCTCTTGTGGTTACCAAAACAAGTTCCAAACCTACATTGCGCGCCACTTATGGCATCCATTAGGTGTCTACCTTCTTAATGCTTACCATTGCAACACCCTTGTCTTTCTAGTGTTGTTGACTCATATGCTCAAACAATTCAGGGAACTCCTCATACTTGTGCTTCTTCCTACACCATGAGCACTATAATAAGTCTAGGCACTTGCGCTTGTAGTGGTCGGTAGATACATAATTGAAATAGGTTCCACATGGGAATTCACTCCTTCCTCCCCCACGGTTACCATGACCACAGAATCCTCTGTGAAATCCTCTTCCACACCCACCTACATCTATGTGCTCCTCATAACTTCGATCATCACCCTTAGAACTATTGGCAACCCGGTCTCAGCGCACTCCATGATCAATGGATTCATGGATCTGGTCAATAATTCTACAATCCTTGGTATCATGGGTTGTAGAGGTACAAATCTTATAGTAGCAGGACACATTCTTCCACATCACGTGCTGCAATAGGGGACATTTACTCACATCATGGTCTCGATGACAAATCTCACAATCTACTGCTATGGTGTGTACTTGTCCTCTAGGGAAATTATCCTTGTCATGCCCCTCAACTTCACAATCTATACACCATAAACCACTGTGAGTCTCATGTGCTGAGTTCATAGACAAATTCTCCATATGCTTAGCCATAGTAGCGCTCCGAGCCTCCAAAATGGGCTAACACTAGTATCAACACTCCCAATAGCCTCGCGCAGGGCGGCCTCAAGTGCTTCACGTGGGTTTGTGAAAGTTTTGTGAGATAAAGCTCTTCTGAAAGGTGTTATCAACCCCCAACAAACCATTGAGCATGCTGTGAAGGGTGAATGTCATATGATAATTTTGATAGGAGAGTCTTAAACCATGACTCATACCCCCACGCTCTCTGCCATTCCTCGTTGAATCTCCTTCAAGGTGATGATGCTCTTTTGTTCAAACTTAGGAATGTGTAATTCTGCTAGGAAGGCATTCCTTAACGCAGTATAATCCACCACTGTTTGATGAGGGTCATACTTCTTATACCAGTTATGCGCGTGCCCTTATAATGTTGTTGCAAACTGAGTTGCCTTCCGTTCTAGGCTAGTGATCCCTTTCGCATGCCATAGCAGCTCACACTCATGAACATGCTCTGCAACATCTTAAATGCCCATGTAATTTGGTAAATGTAATGACATCTCAAAAAAAACTTGAGGGGGTTGATGGGGTCCTTGTCCTCTTGAGCTAGAGCCTTGGTTCCCTCTCCTCAGATTTCCTCCACCACCAGATCCACCAGGCCCGCCAGGTCCTATTCCTCCCAATCCACCGGATCCACTAGATCCACCGGGTTCCACTCCTCTTGATCCACTATATCCACCAGTCCACGAGTCATGTAGTAGTCGTGCAAGAGGTCCCCACGGTCCCACCGAACTATACACCCATAGTCGAGATGATGCCCCATCGCCGATAGTGTACCCCATGCTCCCAAACGTGAGACCAAAGGTTGATGCACTTGCTCCCCAAAATCCCTCAAAAATAGGAATATACGTAGCCATAAAAGTCTCGAACGAGAAATTATACCTCCTGGGTACATCTCGGTCACTCCCAGCCGATACCAACTTGGCCAACAATATTCTTTCCTTGGTTTGGAAATCAAGCACTGGGTTTGGTCACTATGTGGGTTTAGATATGCGCTAATAACTCTTATCTCTCAAAGCATGATGAATTCTCATTAGAATCTAAAGGGTCTCTCTTACGCGCTTTTCAAGATGGGGTAGCACAGATCGCTTAGGTTCCACATCCTCTCGTGTGAACCTCAACTCCTTCCTACAACGTCTCTGCCTCCACATATCCATCACACCTACAACTTCACGTTGTCTAGAAATCTTCCTTTCACATGCTTCACTATACCCGAGTTGTCTTTGTCCTTTCTTTTCTTTGTCACAAGGTCTGCCATCTTCCTCCACCCTAGCTTCCTTGCCCCTGCTCGGGATAGTTTAAGTGGCCATGGGGAATGCCTCTAAACCCAAGGTAACAAGCAAAATCTTCATTGCCAAAGGGATAAAATGTATAAATTATCCTCCTGGGCTCATGCAGAAACTCAAAATCACTAATTTCGGGAAAGAGTATGTAGAAATAGCGTATTCCAGAGTGTAGCTAGCCAACACACCTCTCCACCAATGATCCACACACACGGGTCCACGTTAGATCTCGCATCTTGCAGCCTCGGTATTCTTCTTAGGTCCATGCGTGATCTATAATACCAATTCGATCTAGATGCATATGCTAAGAGCCATTCATATAATTATACTCGGAAGCAATAGAAAAATGTTTCATATAACTCATGGTAGAGGTTCTCTTCTACCCATCTATCTGCATCAAACTCAGACCCAGTGCTGAATCTCTGAGTAAATTCATCCTCCGTGCTCTTGAAACATGATTCAACACTCTCCAAAGTTAAATGCTCTGTCATTACTCATTTCACAGATCAAGATGTATGCCATTTCCCATTACAACTTCAAAAAGAGGTCCGACAACAGAACTAAGATGTAGTCATTTTTATACCTTTGAAGAACAAGGGGATCCCATGTACACCGACCTATCACCTAGTGGGACCTGGGCACTCACCGAGGCATGCGTGGGTGCCGAGTCTCTCTTTTATGTGAGTTAAGTGGGAAATCATCATCTAGATCAGGAATCTAGTGAATATTGGTGGCGATGAGACATACATTCATCATAGGACTCAGAGCGGTCTCTAGACAAATGTGTTCATCCCAAATAGAAAGGACTCATAATTATTAGATAACTACAACAGAAAGGAAAATACATATGATATACATCCATTACATAACATCCATGAATAGAAATGAAACAATATAGATATGGATCGAATCAACTATACTCATGCTCATTTATGTTTGTAACCTCATTACATTCATACTCATTACAATCAATGGATCCACTTAGACTACCACAAGCTTGATTAGACTAAAGTCATACATCATAGCAGGGATCATGTCCTTCATCTATACAAAGAAAAACTTATATCCCAACCCATGTCCTAGTTCTAGCTCTTTCTCTATCAGTCTATATGTCCCTCTCTTGATCCTTTGATCATTTTGCCATCCGCTCTCTCACATGCACCCAACTCCGCATGTCTATCTCTTGCTCTCTTCTACTGGTGATCATATATATAGGCATTCCAAAGTGCCAATGCCTCCTTCTACGGCCTCAGATCTGCCAAACGTCCGTATGGGCCTTCTATGGGGACATGTTCCTTCAGGTATGGACTCTGCACATTCTGCTGTGATGGTTTCCTAGGTGCGCCTACTCTTCAACATGGGCTCTGCATATTCGATATGATGGTCTCCGGGTACACCTCCATTGCTAAGCATATTACTTGTGTGGGCCCCATGTGGCTAGTCTGACACCTTATTCACTTCGCATGCGTGGTCGGGTCCTAATTTTTGTGTCCTACTTGAGTTGCCAAATACGGCTAAGTCCTGAAACCTGGGTTCTATCCATGTGCCTTATCCTATGCATCCTTCTTCTACTAGGCCTTTTACACTTTCTTCTTGTGCACCCATCCTTCAATCCATGTCCTGCGTGCCTACGCGCCTTGGTGTACTTAGTCGATATTTCATTTGGGGCCCAATAGATTTGGTTGTCTAGAATACTTTAAGATAGATAGTTGAAGTATCCAAGGAAAACATCTGCATTTGGGTAGATACTGGTAATCTAAGGCACCCCAAAGTGTGGAGTAATAAACATACTCTAGGTAATTGAATAAACAAGAGAATGGTGTAGAGGCAGAGGAAAATGATGAAGACTTGGTAGTAATCCTGTGAAGAATTTTGTGGTCCGTGAGACAGGGGAAGTTTTTTTTTTGGCTCTGTAGGTAGAAGTGATGGAAGAAGGTTAACGGGATCTTAGAATACCTCGGGAGAATCATCACTTACAGGAGAGGATATAAAAGTGGCTCCTTTATGGGTCGAGGAGGGGGCAAGGTAGGTGGTGTAGAATCTTCCTTAGGTAGAGAAGAGGATAAGATAGGCTCCTCAAAGGGTAGAAGCATGTGTGGTGTAGGATCCTTGATGGGTGGAGGAATAAGTGGGTAAGCTCCTCCGTAGATGAAAGAGTAGGCAAGGTAGGCTCCTCCATGGGTAGAGGAGTAGGTGAAATAGGATCCTCCATGGGTAGAGGAGCTCGCACAAGAATTTCCTCAATGGATGGGATGGGAGGAAGGCGAAAGGAGAAGGGATGAGTACTATTTCAAAGACAACATGGACCTCATGAACATTGGTGTCATTACTAGAGGTCTCACCAACTTGGTTTGATGAAGGGGTATGGTTTTGAAAAGGTTTCTTAAAGATATGAAGGTTTTTATTTGTTGTCGCATTAAGGTTATCCAGGATGAGATCTCTATTATCTAGCATTTCTATATAATTTTCTTAAATGTTTTACAATTTTTGTTAATATGCCCCCTAACATGGTGATAGTTATAATAGTCATTCTCCTTATACCATGTGGGTAGAGGATGAGAAGGGTCAAAACTAGTATGTGGTTTGATAGGTGGAAGGGTGATGGTTCCGCCTTTAACAAATTTTCCAACACAGAGGAGTAAGGATATCCTGGGGGTATAACATTTGTTCATACTTGTCTTTGGAAATTCTAAACATGGGACAAATTAGGAGGAGGCTTCAATTGGTTTGATGACAGATGAGAGGGGCCAAATTTTAGGACCACCGCATTGGCAAATCCTTTTTCCTTAGAATGATTGTTGGAATGATTGTTTTGTGGTTTAGAAGAAGAAGAGGAGTCATTCAACCTAAACGAAGCATTCTTGTTGCACAACTTAACCTTTTCCTCTTCAAGGGCACAAATCTCTATCTTCCAAGCCATGGTGAATGCCTCGTCAAACATTCAAAGGTTTGTACCTGAAGAGTTGGGGAAATGTGCTTAACACAAGCCCTAGTGAACAACTCTATCGGCCGGGTTGCGAAGTTATAAGGTGATATGATTAATGACCCCGCCAAGTGTGTGGTGAAGTCAATGATAGACTCATCATCGTCTTGATGAATAAAGTATTTATCGAGTCATGGAGACTTTCTTAGAGATATTGATGGAGAAGTGGTCAAGGAAGGTCAAAAAAATTGATTGAAGGAAAAGATCAAGTGCCTAGGTAAAGCACTATACCAATCTAGGGTAGGTTTTGTCAAGGACATGGGGAATATCCTATGGAGAAAGGAATCATCACGGGAAATCAAATAACAAATGCATTTGAATGATAAAAAATGCTATTAAGGGTCTTCCTTGCTATTAAATCGATTAAACTTAGGTAACTCCTAATGTGTGGGATAAAGGTGAATGGGTATGGATGGATGAATAGGCTCATTACAGATTTCATCATAAGTCAAGGCATTGTGAGAGCGAAATAGATGCTTCGAGGGTTTACATCTTATCCATCATCATCTTTATAAGATACATTGTAGGATTATATTGAGGGATGCCCCCTTGCAGTATAAGGGGGAGGATAAGATGAGTGGGTCATGTAAGGAACACTAGTATATGGTGGCATCAAATAAACAAACTATGATGGGGGTATGTAAGAGGGAATAAATGACGAAGGCATGTACCTGAATAAGAAATGGAGGTGATAGGCGGTTGTTGAGGCAGGATATAGGTGGGAGGAGCTTGTGTAAAGACCCTCATGGTGATGGGCGAGAAGAGTTTGGGTTATACAAAGGACCAAATTCTAAAAGGGGGATAAGCTACCGATGCCATTGGCGGTTGTGAATTTATAGGTATAGATGATGTGGGTCTACCTATACTAGGATCCATAGAGGAAGATATGACATATGTCGAGGCGCGACGGAGGCTAGTGGAGGGATAAACACCTACGGTGCAACATATGCTGAAGGTGCGGTGGATGTTAAGGGTGCAGTAGGTGACGTTGATGCGGGAGTAGGTAACATTGAAGTAACATTCACGGATATGGTAGGGGGCATGGAGGTAGGCATACCAAACAACGGCTAGCTTGATGAATCACGAGATAGAAGAGTTGGTGATGTAATGTTGTAAGGCCAAGAGGTTGTGATTAAGGAATTTAGAAAAATTCTTGTCACCTACAGTACAAGAATGATATTAGGATCCATCGGAGATGAGATGGAGGGTGGTGAAGGGATAGCAGGAAAGGGTACACAACTAGTGTGAAAAGTGAGGGCTCGTGCTTGTTGGTGAGTCTAAACCATATGAAAGATGTAAAAGAGGTATTCTAGGCTCTCAGTAATCGACATAACTCAGAAACAAGTGTTTGGTGAAGTCTGACAGATATAAATTGAATGTTGTTTTTGATAAAAATAAAAACATAGAGACCAAAGTGTCGGTTAGTCGTAAAGAACAATGCGGTTATTGTGAAAATGAAGAAATTTGGCAATTTGGAGAAGAAAAGTAGAAAACAAGTAAAATTGGGTCATGTTAGGGGTGACAAAGAATCATAAATAAGTGTGTTGAAATATATAGAACACAAAAAAATATAACATAAGATGAAAATGTTGTTTTTGACATAAAAAATATAAAACATAGAGAAACCGATTGACGGTCAATTAACCGGTGCGGTATGATGAAAGAATTGATGCCGGTCATTGGACCGATCGATTCTTGAGATTTTGAGAAGATGAAGAAAATTTTATATTTGGAAGTGAATTAAGTCAAAACAAGCCAACACAGAAGTTGTGTATGGCGAAAAATCTCCTATCACACTCAAAAAAAAACCGAGAATACGCCGATTTGTGATGGCGGAGTTTGAAATAGAAGAAAAAGTGATGAATCATCCTCACAACTCAAAATGTAATTCAATCAAGCAAAAACTAGCAAAACACGTAAATCCTAGGTGTTAGATTTTAGTGTTTAGTGGCTTATGCCTTTTGAACTAACTGTGAATGAAATAGAGTTTTTGGATAACGAAGGTGCCCTATAAGAAATATATGGTTGGTTTCAGGTTAGTTTTGGATAAAGTGTCCTCGATATACCTTTTGGTACGTGAGGTCTAAGCTCTGATATGATAAACTAGCCAGAACACCGGGTGGGGCCCACTGTCAACGGGTTGTTAAATCCTTGATGGCTTCTTCCTAGAAAGGAAATGTTTAAGAAATGTGTAAATTGTGTAAGTGGTTTGGCTTGGGAGTGTGTGCAAAAATGTGAACTATACTTAATCCAATCCAATCACCAAGTGGTCATGACCTCCACCATGTGATTGCTAATTAAATCTATGTGATCTAATGCAACACTCAAAGGATGAAATGCACATATTTTAAACCCAAATCGAAAATGATATTTGATGTAGCAAAAGGAGAACATGAAGAGGAATTTGCTCTTTCACTAAATGCTAGTACAGAAGAAAAGAAGAAGTGTTCTTTTTAAGCACCAAAGGATAGATTTCGTTTTAGACAAATAGAAAGAAAAGAAGATTTTAAGGGAGAGATTTAGTGTGATTTTTTAGGAAAGAAATAAATACACAAAAGCACCCTATATGAACAATGAAAAGAACCCACAAGATGGGGTCCCACTGAGCATGCCAAAATGTTTCACTGAAAAGTAGAGATAAAATATATAAGA